>OU342745.1:437267387-438467387 GCA_910589775.1 Avena eriantha | reverse complement strand
TTAACACACGAGTATAATAGTACAGGATTAAAACCGGAAATTGTTTTGTGGAACACGATGCTTGAATGCTTCGAATGTTGGATTGGGTCGGACGCTGGGTGCCCAAGAAGGCCCAAGAGAATCGTTGACGGACTCGATCGGTTTCCAACTCGGACCCAGTGAACGAAGTCTGTCTGTCTGTATATAGCACCCAGACCCAGCGATTCCCCGATCCTACTTGTCAATAGCACAAGATCCAACCGACGATGGCTCCGCCTCCGCCTCCGACTCCGATGGAAGGCGAGAAGCAGAGCGCCCCGGCACCGGCGGAGGTTGCGGATCAGGTGACGGTGGCGAAGGTCGTTGACGGCGCTGCGGAGGTGGACGCCGGTTGCCACTTCAAAGATGGGCCCGACGACGACAAGGTCATCCAGAACCTCAACAAGATGGGCCGGATGAAGCTGTTCACGCCGGAGTTCATCGAGGAATTGAAGGAGCGGCAGCGCGGACACATCGGCATGCTCGAGAATTTCTACGACCAATTCCTCAAGGACCAAGAAGCCCGCAATTCTACTACTACTGCTGCTGCTCGATCGTCAAGCACATGACACCGATGCATTCTGAGTGCGCCTAGTAGTAGCAGTAGTAAAGATTAATTGTCGTGTTTCTCTACCTTGTATGCTGAACAAAAACCGGGTTCACACAAGTTAACAATTACTACCTTTATTTCTAAAAGTGTTTCGATCCAGTACTATCCATGTATATATTAAACACGTATTAAAATAGAGTATTACCACTATAGAGGCATATGTATTGGTATATGTAGTTATACCCAATTCCCACGCACATGATCCGGCCTGCCCCGCCGTCGGCCATCGTCGTGACCGTTGCCGCCAGCCATCGTCACGACCACCGCCACCTCCGCCGGATAATCGGGCCGCTGCCGCCAAGCTCTCCCGCGTCGCCGACTCTGTGTGCTGTCGTGCCAGCCTTGCCGCACACACCTACGAGGCTAGGCCGAGTCACTGGCTCGTCCGACCCAACCGCCACCATTACCACCTCGCGCGGGCACGGCCATCGCCGGCAATAATCCGGCATACCGACATACTTTTTTTTTCCTTTACGTAAAGCTCGTGCTATTACCGGTACAGCTAGAAAAACATATTATTTAGTTGAGTTATACGAGATTCTGTACATGGTTATATATACATGTATATACTAATTACAAAGGGGTATCAAACGATGTGGACCGTCCTTGTGTTTGACATTATACGAGTTCACGAGGGAGAGGTAGTACTGGAACACAAGCTACCGTACTTGTTGGGGGGATACCCCGGGTAGGGTCACGTCGGGGTATAAAGGCCAAGATAGCCGAGGTACGGCAAGGTCAAAGCAAGTGCTGGTCGAGTCACCTCAAGGTAGGCCGAACCACGGGGTAACCCGGATCAGGGGATGTCCACCTAACTGGGTCTTAACCGACTTAAGCCGTATGTCGACAGGATATATGTAACTTGTATGTAGGTACAGGTGTGGCCGGATCAACTTAAGTACGATCCGGGTTATATCAAGCTTGTAAGAGAAGGAAGGTATCTTGCTGGTCAAAGGATGACCACTGTGCGCAGAGCGTGAGCGAAGTGGACAGAGGCCAGGTCCACCGAGGCGTGGCCGACAAAGGTGACGATGCCTGTGTCGGATGACGCGGGCACCACAGAGGCTCACGTAGCCTCTACATGGATGACGCCGGGCAAAAGTGACCCGGTCGGCTTACTAATTTGGGGGGAGGCAATATGCCTCCACGTATGCCCTAACTAGAGACCCGGCTACCCCTATATAAGGAGGGCTAGGGCCTCAGTAGTGAGGGTTGGATTCTGTTTGGTGATCTCTAGAGGGTTGTATCTGACTAGTGGTGAGAGTAAGAGAGTTCATCGTCCTCCTCTCCCCAATACAGCTCAAGGATCACTTGTAAGCGGTGGTAGTGAATCGAATACAAAGCAACTGTGTGTGGAATCACCACACTATCCCTCCCTGGATTCCCCTAGTGCACTTAGCCCCCACCTTTAGCCTATCCATGGCATCTGCCGTGACACCACCACGACAGTTGACGCCCACCGTGGGGCTAGCGGCGCTAGCAGGGGTGAAGATCCGAACGGGAAACTTCATCGGCACCGGCGAACGCATCGTCTTCGGGCTCGTTCAGCGCTTTGGAGCGCTGGATTTCGTCAGCGACAACGCTGACTGCTTCGGCAAGCGTCCTCTTCCACGCAACGGCCTCTCCGTCAAGCTCGGTGCGCACAAGATCTATGTCGCTGTTGATGTGTCGTGCGTTCATCTGCGGCACGTCGTCGAAGGAGGCGAGCCACCCCTTAGCGCGGCTCGCGGGGCGCGGATCACTCGCTCCCCGGACCACGTTGAGGTGATGATGACCGCGCCTAGCGCTGGCGCAAGCAAGGATCCGACACCAGATCTGGAGGTAACGCCTAAGGAACCAAGGAAAACTAGGGGTCCTCCTCTAGAGAGGCCAGAGGATGTGCTGCAGCAGGCGATGGATAGCCTGGCAAACCCAGTAGTAGCAGCGGTAGATCCGGCTCAGGCACATGCCGAGCTAGAGGAGACTAGGCAAAAGATACTGAGGGTGCAAAAAAGATAGCTGCGGCTCAGCAGTCGTTGAACATGACGTTGCGTGAGTACGCAAAGGCAAATAAAGTAGATGCAGTAAAAGTGAAGGGGAGAAACCTCATGAGTGAAATGAACAGAGAGGGTGATACTAGGATTGAGGAATTAGAAAATTGTTTGTCCGTGGGGCTGCCGAAGTATAGTACCCTGGCAAAAACCTCAGGGGAGCAGATGCAGCTGCATCCGAGTTAGAAGGTCTGACGGGCGAAGCCCGCCAAAGACAGCAAGATAGGGTCAATGAGTTGCTTCGGATCGCGAACAGGCAAAATGAGGAATTGCTCAGGGCTAACCCGAAGAGAGCTAGGGCCTCCAAGATCGTTCATTCGGCAGTGGGTAACCCGAAGAAATCCGCTGGAGCTGCATCGTCGCCTCATGGTGGTCCTAGGAAAGAAGAGGTAGTAACCTCGGCTAGGAGGAATAAGCAGATAGTCCCATATGCCCCGGCAAGGGCAGGGAAAGGAAAAGCGGTGCAAAGGAATGAGGATTGACGAAGTGTGAGCCGAGGTGAAGCTGGCCGAGGTAACCGCGACCAAGGCAATGCCGGTCAAGGGAATGTTGTAAACGGCAATGCAGGACAGCATAATTCGGTAGGTGCAGGGCAACCGCAGCAGCAGAATATACCACGGCAAGAGCGTAGTGCCGGCCAAGGCATGCATCAGAGAGCAGCTCCACCAGAGCAAGATAGATACAATGATGGTGATTCAGAAATGGTGAATGCTGGCTATCCCAAACCGGACTATCGCGTGATAGGGTCAAGATTGGGAAGCAGGAATTGGATGCCTGACGATGCCAGGTTGAAACTGGATCGGCTGTATAGGTCGGAGCAAATTGAGTGTCAAGGTCCTCCGGGTCCAGCGTGCTTTGGGCCCCGGATCATGAAGGAACCTCCGGTACCTAACTTTCAATTACCTAGAGGCACAAAGACATATGACGGGAGCACAAAGCCGGAGGATTGGTTGATCAACTATGCAACTGCTGTAAAAATTGCCACAGGCAACTTGAGATGGGCTATGAGATATGTACCCCAGATGTTGGAGGGGCCAGCGAGGGTGTGGCTAAACAATTTGTCGCCCGGAAGTATTAACTATTGGATCGATTTTAAGGATATGTTTGTTAGCAATTTCTCAAGTACGTATCAGAGGCCCAACAGGCCACAGACCCTAGCAATGTGCAATCAGAGACTGAATGAGACTAACCGAGAGTTCTTAACCCGTTGGTGCACGGCGTGAAACTCCTGTGAGGGCGTGATTGAGTCATAGGCTATAGCTTGGTTTGCTCAGGGATGCAGATATGCGAGCATGCTATGGCAAAGGTTGCAGAGGGATATGCAACTACCTTAGCAGAAACGATCCAAATCGCTGATTCATATGCCTTGGGTGATCCGACTCAGCCTAGGCTCGTGTCAAACGAGTCAAGCAAAGAGTACTACCAACGAGATGGAGCCGGATCATCCTGGAGAAATGATTACTGGGGTAAAAGAAGAGATGATAGACCGGAATGCCGGTACAGTCCGCAACAAGTTGCGGCTGTGAATCAAGATCAGCCCGGAGCAGGAAGCAACCAATGTCAAAAAACTGGAGGACAGCAATGGACACCAAGGAATGATGGAAAGAAAACTTGGACTCCAGAGCAGAAGAAACAGTGGCAAGGAAAGAAGGACCGTCCGAGGTATACCTACGAGGCAATGCTGGATCAGCCGTGTAAATTTCACACACCAAATCCGAGTAACCCAGCGGGTCACACAACCAGGCAATGTGAATGGATGCAGAAGATAGAGCAAAGTGGTTCGGGGAATGCTCAGGCACCTCGGAATGATCAACCTCGGCAGGAGTTACCCCGGCAGCAATTGCTCTCTGGAGCGAACACGCAACAGTTAATGTTGCCTCCCCCTCCGCCGAGGTATGACAACCATGAGAGAAGGGATGTAGTGCATCAGGTGGAGAACCAAAATCAACCGGATCAGAGGTACCCCGGAAACGAGGGGAGGAATGAGTACAGAGAGCATCATCAGAGTTACTGTGTGTTCGCCACGGAAGAGACAAACATGAAGAGCTTGTAGCGCCGACATATGGAAGTGAATGTGGTAATGCCAGCAGTGACGAGGTATATGCCTTGGTCGGACTAGGAAATTACCTGGAGCATCAAAGATCACCCCAAGCTTATGCCAAGTCCTGGTTCGTACGCGCTAGTGTTGGATCCGACGTTCATTGGGCCTAACATCAATGTGAGGTTCTCAAAGGTGCTAATTGACAATGATAGTAGCATCAACATCATGTACGTGGACACAATGCGCAAGGTGGGCATCTCGGAGAACATGCTCCAAGCTACAAGGACAACTTTCCATGGCATTGTGCCAGGCATTTCTTGTGAGCCCATAGGCAAGGTCCGGGTTGATGTATTGTTCGGCACAAGGGATAACTGCCGGACTGAGAATCTGGAGTTCGAGGTCATAAATTTGGAGAGTGCATATCACGCGTTACTTGGCAGGCCAGCTTTGAACAAATTTATGGCAATTACTCATATCAGTTACTTGAAAATGAAGCTGCCCGGGCCAAATGGGGTGATTACCATAACTGGTGATTTCCGACGTTCCATTGAGTGCGCGTCTGCCGGGTCTAACCTGGACGAGTCACTCGTGATTGCACAAGAAAAAAGAAAGATCCAAGAGGTGACAGCATTGGCTCAGTCCGCGTAGCAGTATACGCCAGCGCTGAGTAACCCGCATGGTAGTGTATCATTCCAAGCGACAAAGGATACCAAGAAAGTTCCTGTTGATGACATGTTCCCAGAGCGCACTATAACGATTGGTTCCAGGTTAAATGACAAATAGGAAAGCGAGCTCGTCAACTTCCTCCGTGAGAATCGGGATATTTTTGCTTAGTCCACACAGGACTTGCAAGGTGTTCCGAGGGAGTTGGCTGAGCACTCTTTGAATGTGAGACCCAGAGCAAAGCCGGTGAAGCAACCTCTCCGCCGCTTCGCCGAAGACAGGAGAAAAGTCATAGGAGATGAGATCGCTCGGTTGTTGGCTGCCGGATTTATCATGGAAGTGCTTTACCCGGATTGGCTGTCTAATCCGGTGCTGGTGGAGAAGAAGAAGGACGATCCGAATGTGGCAGTGGTTTGGCATATGTGTATTGATTACACGAACCTGAATAAGGCGTGTCCAAAAGATCCATTTCCACTGCCAAGGATCGACCAAGTCATTGATTCTACTGCTGGGTGTGAGTTGTTGTCGTTCATTGATGCATATTCTGGTTTCCACCAGATACCCCTGAACCCAAGTGATCAAATAAAGACTGCATTTATCACCCCGTATGGGGCTTATTGCTATCGCACCGTGCCATTTGGTTTACGTAATGCAGGGGCAACGTACCAGAGATGTATGCAAAAATGTTTACACGACCAAATTGGTCAGAATGTGCAGGTTTATGTGGATGATGTTGTTATCAAGACCAAGGAAAGCAAAACTCTCCTTGACAATATCAGGCAGACATTCGCAAACCTAAGGAGGTTCCGAATGAAGCTTAACCTAGAGAAATGCACCTTCGGTGTCCTGACTGGAAAATTACTCGGATCCCTTGTCTCTAGCTGAGGTATCAAAGTTAATCCAACTAAAATCTGGGCCATAGAGCAAATGGGACTGCCGAAATATCTTAACGATGTCCAAAATTTCACTAGTTGCCTGGCATCCTTAAGTCGATTTGTATGTCGGTTGGGAGAAAAGGCACTGCCTCTCTATCAACTCATGAAAAAGTCGGACAAGTTCATTTGGACGCCGCAGGCCAATGAAGCCTTTATCCAATTAAAGAAGATGTTAGCCACTGCACCAGTGTTAGCCTCTCCACTATCAAAGGAGCCAATGTTGCTCTATATAGATGCAACCAACCGAGTTGTAAGTGTAGTGATTGTGGTAGAGCGCGATGAAAAGGGTAAGTTAGTGCAAAGGCCAGTGTAGTATCTGAGCGCGGTATGATCAGCCTCAAAAAAAAATTATCCGCACTATCAGAAAGTGGCGTATGGTGTGTACATGTCAGCAAAGAAGCTAAAACACTATTTTGAGGAGCACCCCATCAAAGTAATATGTGAGGCTCCCATATCCGAGATAATGAGTAACAAGGATGCAAGCGGCAGGATTGCAAAATGGGCAATTGAGCTAGCTCCTTATGCACCACAATATGATAGAAGAGAAGGGATTAAATCCCTGGCTGTGGCGGAATTTTTTGTGGATTGGGCCGAGGTGCAATATGAGCCACCATTGCCAGATCCGAACTACTGGAGAATGCACTTTGACCGGTCAAAAACAAAAACCGGATTAGGCGCCGGAGTTGTGCTTACCTCGCCCAAGAAGGACCAGCTGAAATACGTGTTGCAGATCCACTTCATAGCGTCGAACAATGTCGCTGAATATGAGGCACTTGTGCACGGGCTCAAGGTGGCAAAAGAAATTGGGATACGTCGGATCCAATGCTTTGGCGACTCGGATTTGGTAGTTCAGCAAGTTTCAGGGCTCTGGGACGCTCTTGATCCAAACATGGCACTGTACAGATTTCATGTGCAGAAGATATCTAGTTAGTTTGAGGGATGTGAATTTCACCATGTACCCCGGGTGGAAAATGAGGCTGCCGACGTATTGTCAAAGCTCGGATCAACCCGACAAGCGATTCCACCGGGTGTAGCATTAGAACACCTTAGAAAACCATCTATCAGGCCATCCCCAGAAACCGACTCAATCTACGTCCCAAAAGATCCGGAAGTCTGGAGCCGTACCCATGGACATTGATGTGGGAGGTGGAACGCGCAACCCGGGGACTGCCTCGGCAAACCCGGGGACCGCGCAGCGCAATCCGGTTGAAGTTATGCCGGTGGATCAGATGGAAATTGATGAGGATGTGTTCCGAGTGCGAGATGTACCAGCTTGGGTACTGCCCATGTTTCAATTCCTAAAAGATGGGACTTTACCCGCTGAGGAGGTACTTTCCAGGCAAACTCAGAGAAGAGCAAAAGCATACACGATCATCAATTCCGAGCTATACAAAAGGAGTGTGACTAATGTCCTCCAGCAATGTGTTGACCCGGAGGAAGGACTTGACATCCTCCGAGATATACATCAAGGGGAATGTGGGCATCATGCCTCGTCCAGAGCCTTGGTAGCAAAAGCTTTCCGTCATGGGTTCTACTGGCCAAGTGCCTTGGAACAAGCAGAAGATCTGGTAAGAAAATGCAATGGCTGTCAAAGATATGCTACCAAGACACATATGCCAATGTCCGAGCTCAAGACCATACCAATTACATGGCCATTTGCCGTATGGTGGTTGGATATGGTTGGCCCGTTTAAACCAGCAAGAGGAAACATGACCCACATCTTGGTCATGGTTGAAAATTTTACGAAATGGATTGAAGTGAAGCCAATAAAAAAATGTGATGGAGCTACGGCCGTAACATTCCTCAAAGATATCATCTTGAGATACGGTTATCCTCACGGTATCATAACGGACAATGGCACAAATTTTGCTGAAGGAGCATTTGCGCGTTTTTGCCGAGATAAGAAGATCCGGCTGGACGTTGCCTCGGTAGCCCACCCCGCATCAAACGGACAAGTGGAAAGATCCAACGGATTAGTATTGTCCGGGATAAAACCCCGGCTCATTGAGCCGCTACAAAGATCAGCGGGGTGCTAGATAGAAGAACTACCAGCGGTACTGTGGAGTTTAAGAACAACTCCGAATCGATCAACAGGCTATACGCCATTTTTTCTGGTATATGGGGCAGAAGCTGTATTACCAGCCGACATAGAGCATGACTCGCCTAGGGTCACCCAATACACAGAAGCCGAAGTGCAAGAATCCCGGCAAAATGATGTTGATCTACTGGAAGAAGCGAGAGAATTGGCATTGTCCAGATCCGCCATATATCAGCAAAATCTCCGACTCTATCATAGCCGGAAAGTAAGCCCCCGAGTTTTCCGGGAAGGCGATCTGGTACTCCGGTTGGTACAACATACTGCTGGCATGCATAAATTATCCCCCCATGGGAAGGGCCATTCATTGTGAGCAAAGCATTGCACAATGACTCATATTATCTCATAGATGCAACACCACAGGAGAAGAACAAGGCGGACAGGTCCGGTGAGGAATCTAAGCGTCCATGGAATGTAGCTCTACTTCGTCCTTTCTACACTTAGCAAAGAAGTGTATGTATCCGAATCTCTCATATGTTGGTATGTATGTCGGCAATGAGCTTATCAATGAAATGTTGGCACCTCGAGCAGTAACTCGGGGACTACCTTAATAATATTTGTTATCTTCTGTATTTATCATTTATGTGTCGGCTGGCGTAAGTTGCTTCTACCTAAGCCGAATTAGTAGTGTGTGAGCACCAAAAACCCAACTCTTCGACTTGCTGCTGTCCAACAAGATTTGGCTTCATGGCAAGCAAAAGAACAAGTTTGGAATTGCGTAGCACATGAAAAACGACTAAGGAAAGAAACTTAATCGAGCCGACATTTGTTATTCGGACTCTTATATTTAATTTGCTGAATTATCTTGAGCTAATCCTAAAGTTTCCAAGTATTGTTAAGTCAATTTTCGAAGCTCGGACTCGTAAGTCATTAAACCGAACGAAGGTAGACACGAGCCGAGCCAAGAAATTGGAGGATCAAGAAAATGAAACTCGGGGACTACGCCCAAGTTAATCCAGCACATAAACTTAGTAGAAAAATATCACTTGAGTGCTTAATACAATTGCACCCGGCATACCGGGGATCTGATGAAATTTAAAAGTTTTTTCGCTCAAGGAGCAGCAGGAGGAGGTAATTCGGCGCTAGCGGGTGCAGCTCCAGCTTCGGCTTCAATGTCATCTTTGTCTTCCTCGACGTTCGAAGCCTCGTCCTCTTCATCCTCACCCAAACCATCTTCGGCATTTTCATCGTCGGCAGCATCTAGGAAGCTTGGTCCCTCATTCCATTGATGAATGGAGGCGTATTGGATGAAGCTATGAGCGCAAGCCTTGCGCCGAGTGGAGAACGATCTCAGCTCCAGCGCGTCCAGCAGATTCCCTCCAAAGGTCGAGCTGGGTCTCGCAGTCCATTAACTTGTCGACGAGAGCTGTGGTCCCCTCGGAGTATCTTCATCATGCTAAAAGGCGTTGAAGATCCGGACTGCCACATCAAGAATATCCTTGCCATAATTCTTCACAATTTCCATGCGAGAAGACAAACTGACCAGCAGGTCCTCCATATCATAAGGAATTTCACCAGCGTCAGGTGCAGTTGGGGTACCCCTCTGCTGGCGGAACTTGGCAACAACAGTGCTTGCAATGGCATTACCCTCTGGAAATTTGTCTGAAAACAAGACAAGTGAAGCAAGTAAGGAAAAGACATGTGAAGCAACCTGGAGAAGTTAATGCCGGATGAAGGAAAAGAATTTACGTGAAATGTGGCTGTGGATTCGGGTCAACTCCTTGGTACAGTCATCACGCCTTTTCCGAAGTTGCACAAGTTCAGTATTCGCCGACTCAAGCTTGACATCGGCCTCCTTGAGAAGTTCTTGATCCTTGGCAATCTGGAGGTCGAGGCGCTCTCTTTCTTCAGTAAAGTCTTGGCCTGCCGTCTCTAGTTCGGATTTGTGCTGCACCTTGAGCTTCTTCATATCTGCCTTAAGCTGGGCAATCTCTTCATCTTTCGTCCGAAGGAGGGCAAGCTCGTCGTCCTTCTTCTTGAGTTCAGCTTGGTGCTGCCCTTCTTGTTCGAGAAAATACAGCATCATATCAGGCACGGGCACACTATCTTCAAGAGAGGCTGAAATAGTTTGTTGACCCGGCAAAGCTGAGGTATGAATATTTGCCGAGCCAAGGAGAAAAGGAGATCGAAAGCATAGCAAGGTTGAGCAAGAATAACTTACCCTTTATCTGGTCCAAGCTTCTCTTCATGAGGACATTCTCAGCTTCCACCCCAGCTGCGAAATCCGAATGAGGGATTAGTTCAGCGGGAAAAAGATGAACATAAATGGAAAAATGCAAAGGAGAAAACTTACCCCTTTTATCGTGTTCGGCGAGAAGTGCAGTATGTTTCGCACGCAGCATCTTGTGAGTATCCAAGAGACGCTAAAACTCAGTGCTCCGGCGATTGGTAGTCACCTGAAAAAAGTACAAAAAGATAGCTTAGTCTTGTGCATATTCGAAGTGTACAAAATCTGGGCCAAGTGGAACTTAACCCGGCTCTAGGTGTGTGCATATTCGAAGTGTACAAAATCCGGGCCAAGTGGAACTTAACCCGGCTCTAGGTGTGTGCATATTCGAAGTGTACAAAATCCAGGCCAAGTGGAACTTAACCCGGCTCTAGGTGTATGCATATTCAAAGTCTACAAAATCCGGGCCAAGTGGAACTTAACCCGGCTCTAGGTGTGTGCATATTCGAAGTGTACAAAATCCGGGCCAAGTGGAACTTAACCCGGCTCTAGGTGTGTGCATATTTGAAGTGTACAAGATCCGGGCCAAGTGGAACTTAACCCGGCTCTAGGTGTGTGCATATTCAAAATTATTAAGGAGTTACTTTAATTCTCTAAGGAGCATCCGGCCGAGTAACGAGTTACCCCCCCGGAGGCTCGGGGACTAATGGTTATATCACTAATATCTTCTACATGCTAAGGAAAAGGCGAAGTCACGCACCTCCATCATCTGACCTGCAAGGTTAATTGCCTTGGCAGCGGTATTCATGTGAGCAGAAAATTCGGTGGGACCAAACTTCTCCGGGAGATCGTCATTGTGGACGAACTCCACCTTGTTCTAGTTGTTCACAAACTCGATCAAGGTCGGAGGGTATCGTTCGCCGCTGAGGATGTGGGGTGCAACTAGACCCTTAGCGTGAGCTTCCCTCCTCTCAACCTGCGCAATGGCGGGGCTGGTGTGCAAAACAAGTTGCGCATCAGCTGGCGCAGTAGGGGCGTCCTTCGGCGGTGGAGTATTTTTCGAAAGCATGGACACGAGTGTACGCTGTCCAGCCTCGATTGACGGTGCCCTGGTGGCGTCAGGAGCCTTTTTTGCCTTAGCCTACTGTTGAGAAGTTGAAGTTGTTGCAGCAGATTTACCCTTGGGAGCTGCCTTGGTGCTGGCCTTGGTGCTGCTGGTGCTTTCTCGCCAAGCCTTGGAAGACTCGGACGAGGCGGAGGGGCTTGGTGCTGTTGTTGGTACTTGTGTTATTACTGCTGGTGCTGGAGCTAATGCTGGTACAAATTTCCGTCTCGGCGAGGGTGCTGAAGGAACCTCGGTGGTGGCTGGTTGTGGCTGTGCCGAAGAAGGAGCAGTTGCAGCCTCGGCAAAACCGCTTCCCACTGTTCCGAGGTTGCCCTCCTCTTGACGAGGTGGGCTAGAACCCGGCGCAGCCGCTGAGCCCTCCTGAATGGGGCTCAACAGGTGTGAATCATCGCCACGAGGGGGAGAAGGGTTATGTCGGAGCGGTGAAGCAATGCCAGATCCACTCTGAGGGACCTCCACCGCGGCCCTGCCGAATCAAGTCATAAATGATGAGAAACTATAACAAAGGAAGAACAAATAAATAGCAAAGGGAGAAGAGGCTTACTCATCCGAGGTCAGGGGCTCTTTGGGCTTCCAACCCCTCCGGGTTGTGGCCTTGGTTGCAGGCTTGGTGGCAGTTTTGTCCCCAGACTTCTTCCGCCTTTTAGCTGGTTGAGAAGATCCGTAGGAGGATGCAGATGCAGCTCCCTCTTCTTCTTCGGTGCGACCAGGACAGGCTCACCCACGGCAAGGGGAGGGTCTTCATGGATCTGCCCACCGGGGTTAGCTGATGCCGGAAAAGCATAAGAAAGGGGGATAGCATCAAATGCCTCCATCACCTCAATGTCCGAATCATCTTCATCATCGGGCGAATCTCTAATGGAAGAGAGTTTACCGGTGGGTCGTTTGGTCGCATCAGCCATCGGCAGGAACATCTCCTAATCCAGTTCCTCCTCGTCCGAGGTATCTTGGTCAGCAGCCCATTCGAGAGAAGGCTCGTTGCCATCCTCAATGGTTTGCTGAAGAAACATCTAAGGGAAAGAAAAAACAACAGGATTAAACATACAACAAAAACCGACATATGATTTAATTCGGAAAAGGTTTGGGGCACGAGACTTACCGCAGGGGGAAGCCTATCTCGGCAGAAGTGTTCGATCCCCCACGTCCACTCAGAAGAGAAGTTTTTGTGGGTGGTGAACAGGGCCTTGACCTGGCGGTAGATCTCGGTGTTGCTCAACTCGAAAGACGAAGTCCGGTTGGGGTCGCGGCCCCAGCTCATGTGACAGACTTTATGCGTGCGTTTCTGGAGGGGGGAGATCCGGTTGCGGACAAACGTGATCATGGCGTCCTCATTGCGCAATCTGAGATCCTTCAACTCCTTGAACCTCTTGTTGATTTGGTTTGCCAGGACGGTGGGTTTCTTGGGGATCTTGTCCCACAAATCCGGATTAGGAGGACCCGGAGCATAGGGGCGCAGCCGGATCAGATCTTCAGTGGTGCTGTTCTGGACATAGAAGAAGGTCCGGGCCCATCCCTTGCAAGAGTCAAGCCCCGTGACTGGGGGGAAGATGGACTGCTTCAGGGGAGAGATAGACGCAGCGCCAAACTGCGTGAGCTGCTTGTCCTCCGGGTCAAGTTCTATGTTCGGAATCACGTTCCGGCAAAGGCCAAAGAACTGGATCCAGAGTTCCTTCGTGGGCCATAGTCCGGCATAACCCTCGATGGTGGAAGCAAAGGTAGCGAGAGGCGTGATGGCGTTAGCCGGAAGATGGTGCGCCTGAAGCTCATACGTATTGAGCCAGTCGTGGAAAAATCACTAACTGGGAGACCGAACCCACATTGGAAGTGGGATAGAAACACTACGTACTCACCTGGATTGGGTGAGGGGCAAAGCTCGGCGGCGGCAAGACGTGCGGTGACGCCCTCCGGGATACGCCTGGTGCGATATAGCCAGTCAAGGTCATCCTGGCAGACCTAGGAGCCGGCCCAGGCGTCACGGTCGGCGTTCGCCGCGTCCTCCTCCATTTCCTGCTCGGCAACGACGAGCTTCACCTCTGTCATCTCAAGGTCACTATCCCCACTGGCTCTAGCGGCGGTGGGGGGCACTGTCCTGGACTGGCGAGGACCCATGGCGGAGGAGATGCGTGGAGCTGGCGGCGGTGTTGGTGCACGTGGAAGCAGTGTGGTGGCGGCACAGCTTCTCAGGTGCGGTGGCGGCGGCGCTGTCGCTAGAAAGGAAGAGGAAGAAGCAGAGGCAAAGGGGCGCGGAAGTGGGGAAAGAATCCAAGGGGTGCACCCCTCCCCTATTTAACCACTCCCTTGAGGGGGTTGTGGGATCACGTTGTGCGGGCGGGCCATACGGTGTGACCGTGTATGACCCGGATCGACCAATCAGTGATGAGCCACAGGAAGGGCCATAGGGCACAACGGATCCCACGACGCGACGTTATGATGCAGTTAACGAGGAGGCAGGCACGATGTGACGTGTGCTACACTAAATTCTGACAGTTACTGTGGCAGTTACTGTCGCATGCCCTTAAAATGAGGCAAAGTAATGATTAGCTTCCACGTGGGGAAGCGTACAAGAGAAGGAAGATAGACTCGGATGAGTTTTAGGTGACCCGACCAGCAAGTAAAATCTTGGAATGTGCCAAGGGAAAGTAAACCAATGGAATCCGAGATAGGGGTAACTCGGAAAGGGAGCGAAAGCTCGGTGAAATTGAACCTGTTGTGGCCTTAGCGGCTAAGCCAGCCAAGACCGCACCAGCTTCGGGGACTAATGTTGGGGGGATACCCCCGGGTAGGGTCACGCCGGGTATAAAGGCCAATATAGCCGAGGTACGACAAGGTCAAAGCAAGTGCTGGCCGAGTCACCTCAAGGAAGGCCGAACCACGGGGTAACCCGGACCAGGGGATGTCCACCTAACTAGGTCTTAACCGACTTAAGCCGTATGTCGGCAGGATATATCTAACTTGTATGCAGGTACATGTGTGGCCGGATCAACTAAGTACGATCTGGGTTATATCAAGCTTGTAAGAGAAGGAAGGTATCTTGCTGGTCAAAGGATGACCACTGTGCGCAGAGCATGAGCGAAGCAGACAGAGGCAAGGACCACCGAGGCGTGGCCGACAAAGGTGACGATGCCTGTGTCGGATGACGCGGGCGCTGCAAAGGCTCACGTAGCCTCTGCATAGATGACGCTGGGCAAAAGTGACCCGGTCGGCTTACTAATTTGGGAGGAGGCATATTTCAAGGAATATGCCTCCACGTATGCCCTAACTAGAGACCCGGCTACCCCTATATAACACTACTAGAAAACAGCTAATCCGTGGCGCACCTGTTTTGATCATCCGTGGCGCACTACGGGTGCACCACGAGGCGCGCGCTACGGGTAAAAGTTAGCCGTGGCACACTAGGTGGTGCACCACGAGTATGAAAAGTTAGCCGTGGCGCACTAGGTGGTGCGCCACGTGTATGAAAAGTTAGCCGTAGCGCACTACGTGCTGTGCGCCACGGGTACGATTTCAAATTTCAAAAAAAAGCGGGATTTGATCTAGATCTAGATCTAGATCGACCCGCCGGCCGCCGTCGTCGTCGGAGGGTGCAGTCGGAGGAGGGCACGGTTGGAGTATGGTGGAGGAGATTGCGGCCGGAGGTGCACGGGGCAGGGCGCCGTCAGAGGATGGTCGGGGAGGGTGTAGCCAGAGGTGGTCGGAGGAGGGCGCCATTGGAGGATGGTCGGAGGGTGGAGGAGTGAGGAGAAGAAGAAGGTAGGAGAGGTGGAGGAGTGAGGAGAAGAAGAAGGTAGGAGAGGTGGAGGAGAAGGAGAAGGTGGAGAAGGGAGGAGAAGTGGAGAAGGAGAAGTGGAAGTGGAGGAGATAAGTGGTGGGTGGGGAAGATATATATGGAGGGTTAGGTGGTCGGGTGGTGATTCGAATTTTGAATCCCGCCAACTTACTCGTGGCGCACTAGGGGTGGTGCGCTACAAGTAAGTGGCCTCCATTTTTTTTCTGCAGGAAAAAACAATCTTTTGATCATAACTTTTTACTCTTTTCGAATTTTGAAAATCTAAAAAATCGCCAAACGACCACATTACCTACATACATGTGAAAGGATTTTATTTTTTGAATTGTTTACCATTTTCTTTTATTTTTTGCAAGGCTAAAAAGGCGATCCACAGGGGGGGGGGAGGGGTTGGTGTAGGAAACTTACCTGTGACGCACTAGGCTAGGGTGCCCTATGGGTAAGTTTGCCCAGCTACACAACAGGCCGCAACCCACATACCCGTAGCGCACTATGTCAGAGTGCGCTATAACTAAGTTTCACACCCGTAGCGCACCGCACGTAGGTGCGCTACGGCTAGGTTGCCTGCGGCCACCTGTGCCCTGGCCCACAAGTAGCCGTGACGCACCACCCCCATGTGCGCCACGCTTACGGCAGTTAGCCGTAGGGCACCTGTAGGTAGTGCGTCACGCCTATTTTACCCGTGGGGAACCACTAGCACGTGCGCCACGGATGTGTGGATTACCTATAGCCGTTTTCCTAGTAGTGTAAGGAGGGCTAAGGCCTCAGTAGTGAGGGTTGGATTCTGTTTGGTTGATCTCTAGAGGGTTGTATCTGACTAGTGGTGAGAGTAAGAGAGTTCATCTTCCTCCTCTCCCCAATACAGTTCAAGGAGCACTTGTAAGCGGTGGTAGTGAATCGAATACAAAGCAACTGTGTGTGGAATCACTACACTATCCCTCCCTGGATTCCCCTAGTGCACTTAGTCCCCACCTTTAGCCTATCCATGGCATCTGCCGTGACACCACCACGACAGTACTTGCATGCTCATGCTTATTGAATTCCTTGCAGAAATCAAGGACGTTATTGGTTTCGTATAAGTTGTGGAATTGCTGATACCCGAGTGTCTCCTGAGGAGATAATTAGGGAGCTACTAAGCATAAATTCTAAGGAGGTCAATTTGTAGACATTTGGTGTCCCAAATTCACAGTAGGACTAATACTGAGGAGCAAAATCGTTAAGGTTGAAATTTCTCTTAGAAATAGCCCCTGTGAGAGTCCACCTAAGGAGGGGGGTGAATAGAAGGTTAAACACTTTTACGAGATGGGCTTAACATAGGCGAAATAAAACTAGTGTTTTCCTTTGTCAAGCACAAAGGCTATATATACTATGGTTCACCTATGTGCACCAACATGTTATACTAAGCATGACAAGCAACAATGTGATAGCAAGATAGATTACTTCAAGACTCTCACAATGTAAAGCGTATAAATAAAGGGCTCGAGTATAGAGCTAACCGAGGCATGTGGAGACAACAATGTTTTACCGAGTTCCTCCCTACAAGGGAGTATATCTCGTTGGAGGGGTGGGCGGTACTAAGAGGCCTCACCCTATTCTCCCGAGCACCCGCTGCACGACAAGCACCTGATGCACTCTGAGAAACTTGAGGGCGGTTACCAAACCCGTATAAGATTGAGGCGATCTCCACAACTTAATTGGAGGCTCCTAATGAGTACCACCAAGGCCACTAACTTGAGGAGAGCTCCACAAATTAATTGGAGGCCCCAAGAACTCATCACAAAGGCCACACAACTGTTTAGGGTTCCAAGAACCTAAAAGAAACAAGCTTCTTGATTTCACCAACCAAATCCTCTAAGAAAAATGCAAACCGATGCAGCTAATGCAATGCCAGATCCTTCACTCTCAAATTTCACAAAATTTACAAAAGCTATTGGAGGAATAATAGAAGAAGAACACAAGAGGAAAACCACGAAAGTCTTCAAGAACTAGATCCCAAGATGTTTCCCTCATTTACAGGAGAGATGGATTGGTGGGATTGTATATTTAGATGTCCTCTCTCTTTTCCCTCAATAAAATGCAAGAATCGTGGGAGAAAAAGGGAGAAAGGGAAAGATCTTTAAGGTCAAACACTGGAGGAGAGAGAATGGGAAGAAGCAACCTCCACTTGGGGAAGAAGGGGATATTTATTGTCCCACCTCCCTCCCCCAAACAAATAGAGTCGTTGCAGTTCAATAACCCTGGAGAGTCCTGTCTCCGGGGGCGGCACAGGACTCCCGGCAAGACTCTCGAGTGGGGGTGTACTGAATGCATCTCGGGTGACCGCGGAGACTGGGCCAGAGACTTGCCTGGAGTTTCTGGGCACCTGCACCAATGTCACCGGGGTGGAGCTCGACTCCTAGCCACACTCCGGGGAGCCATACAGAGAGTTTTCCAAGTGGGGCCAGAGACAGTCCAAAAGACCAGACCGGAGTCTCCTGCCAAGCACACCAAAGATAATGACATGGAGAATCTAACAAAAAGTGGAAATATTGGATATAACCAAGATGGAAATTATTATGTGAGATACCTCCCTTGGATAGAATCCGGAAAAACCTCCAAGATAAATAAGATATACAAGGGAAATCCGTTTTTAATGAACTAGAGCTTGTTATGAAGATTATCACAAGGTCTAGAACCTCACTAGGATAAGATCCAAATAAAAACCAAGAAATATATTGGTAAGTATGCAAAGATTTGTGCTTTCTCCGAAAGATACGATCAAGTTACTCACTCGAGAGTCCCTCTTGATACTACAGCTATCTATCCTAAATTCGGTCTCTCAATATGAGAACGGTAAAGGGAAAACCTATCAAGATCATACCTTTGCCTTGAGCATTCCACTTGAGCTTGATGTAGACGATCTTGTTCTCCTCAAGATGGAACATCTTTCTTGATTGTTCTTTCTCATGCACACTTGATGAAGACTTGCGAATTTCTCCCCATACACCATGGGTAAACCTCTTCTTAGTACTTATCTTCATCGATCCAAGGACAGCGAGAATGGCAAGCTTCAAGCATGATATCTTCTAGAAATGGTGAATCTTTATCTTGCACTCCATTTCTTCTAACTTCCTTTGGATGATATGTTGGGGATATACTTTCTAGGTATACCCACTGTGATTCGCTAACCAAGGTGGCCCACTTCAGGTTAGAGCTATGCTTCACGGGTGGCCCAGTCAGTGAGAGAAGTTGGAAGCCCATCCGACGATGGGAAGGCCCAGAAGACTTATAGACTTAGGCCTAGAAGTTGGAACGAAGTCTGTCTGTCTATGCTAGTCCTAGGGTTCCGGGCCGTGTATATAGCACCCAGACCCAGCGATTCCCCAAAATCCAACTTGTCAATAGCACAAGATCCAACCGACGATGATGGCTCCGACTCCGATGGAAGGCGAGAAGCAGAGCGCCCTAGCACCGGCGAAGGTTGCGGATCAGGTGACGGTGGTGAAGGTCATCGACGGTGCTGTGGAGGTGGACGTTGATTGTCGCTTCAAAGATGAGCCCGACGACGACGAGGTCATCTAGAACCTCAACAAGATGGGCCGGAAGAAGCTGTTCACGCCGGAGTTCATCGAGGAATTGAAGGAGCGGCAGCGCGGACACATCGGCATGCTTGAGAATTTCTACGACCAATTCCTCAAGGAGCAAGAGGCCTGCAATTCTACTACTGCTGCTGCTCGATCCTCAAGCCCATGACACCGATGCATTCTGAGTGCGCCTAGTAGTAGCAGTAGTAAAGATTAATTGTCGTTTTTCTCTACCTTGTATGCTGAACAATAACCGGGTTCACACAAGTTAACAAAAACTTCATTTCGAAAAGTGGTTTCATCCAGTACTACCCATCCCCGCTAAACTCGTACAAATACATCCATGTCCATGTATATATTAAACTCATTTTCAAATAAAGTATTACCACCATAGAGACATATGTATCGGTATCTGTAGTTATACGCAATTCCCACAAACATGATCCGGCCTGCCACACCATCGTCACAACCAATTGCCGCCGACCATCATCACGACCACCGCCACCTCAGCCGGACAATCGGGCCGCTGCCGCCAAGCTCTCCCGTGTCGCCGCCTTTGCATGCCGCCGTGCTAGCCCTACCGACACACACCTACTAGGCCAAGCCGAGATGTGTGCCGCCCAGGCCGAGTCACTGGCTTGTCCGACCCAACCGCCACCATTACCACCACGCGTGGGTGATACGTCCAAAATGTATCTACTTCCCCGAACACTTTTGCTATTGTTTCTTCTCTAATTTGTGTGCTTTGGATACAACTAACGTGGACTAACGCTGTTTTTAGCAGAATTGCTTTGATATCTAGTTTTTGTGCAAGAAATCAACTTTCAGGAAAAATCCCGGAAAATATCGCAAAACTCCTATTTTACCAGAAGACTCACGAAGCCAGAAGACGAGATGGAGTGGGGCCACGAGGGGCCCACACCACCTGGCCGCGCGGGCCTGGCCAGGCCGCGCTAGGGGGTGGTGTGGCAGCCTCGACCTCTCCTTTCGCCTACATAAGCCCTCTGACCTAAAAACACAGGGGGGGTTCGACATTTTTCCAGAGAGAGTTCTGCTGCGCCGCCACCACCAGAAACGGTGATTTGGAACCAGAAACTCAGTTCTGGCACCCTGTCGGAACGGGGAATTGGTGGAGATCATCGCCATCATTACACCAACGCTTCTCCATGAACCATCCATGAATCCCCCATCCATGAGTGAGTAATCCCCCAGAGTAGGCTACGGGGATGGTAGGGATTGGATGGAATCGTTCATGTAATTGCATCAGATTGTTAGGGCATGGTGCCTAGTATCTATTGTTAGTGCTTTTTGATATTGTTGCAACTTGTTATGCTTAATGATTGTCACTAGGGCCCGAGTGCCATGATTTCATATCTTAGCATGTTATTGATTTATGAAGATATTATTGTTTATGATCTTACCTGCAAGTTGTATACACATATTATTGTCCGGAACCCCATGCCCCGAAGTGACAGAAATCAGGATAACTGGAGGGGATGGCTATGATGTGAGGATCACGTGTGTTCACTGAGTGTTAATGCTTTGCTCCGATGCTCTATTAAAAGAAGCACCTTAATTGCCAGTAGATTCCCTTCAGGCCTCGCTGCAACGGCTGGCATGACAAAAGATGTTGTGCAAGTTCTAATTTCCTATAGATTTCCTAGAGTTCTTCTACGCATTAACTTTGGCTTACTCGATGTTCAGTGTAAATGATAAGTTACTGACGTATGTAAACCTTGCGTAGGTACCACTAGATTCTTCTAAACATTTCAGTTGACTTGGGAAGAGTTCACATCATGGACTCACTAAACAAAGACATTGAAGACTACCGCAACATTATCGATATGCTCCAGAGGTAATTTCAATCACTATATCGGTTTCTTTCGTTCATTTTCTAGGATATCAAGTAGTTATTAACTCATACATTCATTTTCTTTATTGGGTAGGGTTTGGACACGGTTGAAGAATAAGGTCCGCGATCAATGGCGTGAGGAGCTATTTTTTAAATCGGTCTCGGTAAGTAGTACGAGCTAAGTCCGCGCATCTATTTAATTCTAATTTATGTGCATTTATCATGCTAGAGTTATTATTTGATTGAATTCTATTCTTGTAAAGTGCGCGAGGCAGCCACGGGGGACTAATCTATGTGGATTCTACGTGTGCAAGTTCATTCGCATGACTACTGAGAAGCCTTTGGAAATTGTTCGAGTAAGTAAACAATATATTCACCCTTTATTTTTATTACAAAAAGTTGTGTTGAGTCTAATTCATACAATCTTCTTCTTTATAGTTGGACGCGATGCGGGACAAGCTCCTACCAGAGGACCGCCTACTAGCAATCCAAGAGGAATTTGCTGGATTTTTTATCGACGAGGTCATAGACCCATGCGGAGAATTCTCTCTAGATAGACCCTAGAGCATCCATGTAATGATCTCCATGTAATCAAATAGACAGGCTCTAGACCCGGTTGGGACTCCATGTATGCTTGTAAGAGAAATTATATTATATATTGCATCAATATGTACAAGTACTGTGTAGTAGCGTTTTGTATGTATACAAAAACTTGTTTCTAATGAAAATACAGAATGACAAATAATTAAACACAAAACACAAAACCCTAAAACCCCATCTCCTGCCGCGGCAGCCAAATGGCCCAAAACGCTGCCGCGGAACCTTTCCTCCAGCCTAGCGCGGCTCGCGGGGCCACGTGGTTGGACCTCTAGTCCCGGTTCGTAACAGAACCAGGACTAAAGGCAGGACCTTTAGTCCCGCTTTAGCAGTCCCGGTTTGCAATCCGGAACTAAAGGTCCTTACGAACCGGGGCTAATGGCCTGTTTTCTACTAGTGCCTGGTGTCCCATGTACTCGTCAACGGTTAATAAAAGGTTGGACAGCCAGTATATAAACACGAGACAGTCTACAACATAAGGCAATTGTTTGCACACGACCAAGTCCTTGTGTACCCTCAGCAACGGGGGGATATGGTGTACTACTTGCTATGGGAGGTCGACTGAAGGCGCTATACGTAGGACAATTCAGTTGTCCTGGAGGGATTCTGTCGAGGCTTGCGTAGCTATAGTTGAGTTAAGCCAATACGAAAGCTCCTAACTCAGTTCTACTGGCCGAAATCTATGAGAAGTCATTACATCCGCCAATTTAAGTACACATTACATCTGCTAAACAACTAAAAAACTAACCAAAATCATACTTAGTGACTTGGATTTTATGCACTGTCATGGCCAAATAGCCTCCTTTTCTTCAAACTTGAAGGTACAAATATCTCTTTCCTAGAGCTTTTTCTAAACAACACAGTCTGATCAATTTGATATAAAAAATATGGTGGTCCTTCATTTTCAAGATTTGCAAGAACTTCTTTCATGTTGTTGTTGCCATAGGGATACAAGACTTCGATCGGAAACATGTGAGCAAAAAGGTTTGCAAAGTAAGGTAAGAATAGATGGTCACTGGTAGTAGTAATTACGAAGCATAATTGAAAGGATAATCAATGATAATTACAATCTTTCTTTTTGCAGATGATGATCTAGTTCATGGCGTAGACGTACTAAGACATGACCATATATGCAACATGTGCAATGAAAATATATGGGCATTCAACTAATCTAATCAATACAACCTGAACAAAGCAAAACAACATATGCTCAGAATAATCTAGATCAACTCTATTAGTAAACAAAGACAATGAGAAAAGCATTCCGCGAAGATACAATTGCATGATATATAATCCCGGCAGATTAATTTGACTAGATAGAAAAAACGACAATAGGAGTATAATCATTTGCTACAAAGAATAACACAAATAGTTGTAAATTACAGCATAGAAATAGCCCACGATGGAAGATAGAGAAACAAATGCGTTTGATGGTTTTGTTCAGCTTGGAGAGTCAGCAGCAGCAGCAGCAGCAGCAGCATCATCTTGGTCCTTGTCTTCATCCTCTTTTCCCGATTGCAGAATGGCAGGGTACACGGCGATGGCGTCCATGCCGCGGGATTCACCGCCGGCGATGTTGAGGTCGCTCCAGTCGACGGATGCCCAGAGCCGTTTACTCCACTCCTGGTACTCGGCCACATCAGCCTCGTCGTCCGACGACGACATGTCTCCGTTCTCAACGGCGTCGTAGGCCCTGTTATAGAGGTCGATGTCTTGGTAGTGCTGCTTCTTCCTATTCTCGATCCACTCGGGCGTCATCAGCTTCAGCCTGCTCATCAGGTTCAGGTTCCGGATCACCGGGTCGGCCTCGTCATCGGAGAACTCACTGTCGACTTCCGCCGCTGCCTCTGCCGCTGGAGCCTCCGCCTCGTCGGGCTTCTGATCTATAGCCTCCGGAGAAGAAGAGACTTCCTCTGCCGCCTTCCGTCTGGACGCCTCGTCGTCTTGCCTAGCAGCCATGGGTGGTGGTTACTGGTTAGCTCTCAATCTCGAGGTGGATCCTGTATACACGATCGAGCTGGAATCCTAGGTTGTAACGGAGTCGGAAATCGAGTCCGTCACGGGTTCATTTGGGCCTCCTTTCAGCATCCTCTCTCTTGGGCCCCCACGAGAAACATAATTTCAACTGCGCTCGTTTTGCAGGGCCCGGAGCGGGGGTTTTGGTCTTATTTCCTACTTCACTAGTAATTTTCATCTCTTGTTCTAGGGACTAATTTTCCTCTCTCGAATGTGGCCGCCAACCATTGTTCCAACCATGTCCCTCTTCTACTGATGCACCACCTTGTCGGCCTCCACCTTGCCACTGTCATCTGCCTCGACGACATGGCGCCCACAACGGCGTTGCCGCCACAGCATGCTGCATGCAAGTTGCGTCAGTCAGCTGCCTGCCTTAGACACCCGCGGTCGTCCGCTGCGCCCTCAAGTCGAGCCATGTTTTTTTTAAGAAAATGGGCGCTTTATTATTATTTATAAAGTTTACACCCGGCCTCTGCTTAGTTAGGATGTACACAGCCGATCAACCACAAATAAAGTGACCAGAACAAAAATATCAATATTACAAGAATGATAAAAAAACGAAGACACGCGTCGAGCTATGGCAGGTCTATCCGCAGGTCACGCTGCCATCCATGTCGGGAGAAAATATCCTCGCCGTGGCCTCCAATCGCGTACACCCCT
Source organism: Avena eriantha (assembly GCA_910589775.1). Classification (NCBI taxonomy): domain Eukaryota; kingdom Viridiplantae; phylum Streptophyta; class Magnoliopsida; order Poales; family Poaceae; genus Avena; species Avena eriantha. The sequence continues at coordinate 438,443,230 of OU342745.1, read as the reverse complement.
CCACAAACAAATCGCGAAACTCCATATGTTGGAGAGTAGTCCATGATCAGAGGATACCCGTGGCTCGTTAGATCACCTGAAGAGAAGAAGACACAACGTTATTAAAAATCTTGTTATTTCTACATAGCCAAAGCGATCAAATAATGGCTATCGCTCCCACCCTAAATAAAGTCCCATATTTATCGTTTATCCCATGCAACCAATTAGCAAATACATTGGTAACCGAGCGTGGAGGAGATAAAACAGAGGCTACATGGATGATTAACCATATAGTACGAGCAAATTTGCATTGAAAGAATAAATGCTGAATTGTCTCATTATGATGACAAAAAACACATTATGTACTTTCATGCCAATTCCTCTTAACAAGATTATCCTTTGTAAGAATGACCCCTTTACGAAGATACCAAGCGAAAATCTTCGTTTTAAGGGGTATTTTATGTTCCAAATTTTAAAATTATCGACCACTGGAATATCAGGTTGGATCAGTGCTCTATATAATGAGTGGACAGAAAATTTACCACTCTCCATTAGTTTCCATTTGAACTCATCCACCCCCTCATACAACTGTAACATGGATAATTGTAATAGAAGATTGTTTCACAATACGAGTCTAGGACCTGAGAGATTTCGTCTAAAAGACACATTAGGAGGATCTGATCCCAATACTATGGAGAGGGTATCTCCTTTGTGCCTAACAATTGATTATAGAGATGAGTATTATTCGCAAAGGCCAAGCCATTTATCTTCCCAGAATCTAACTTGTGATCCATCCTTAATGTTGAAAACACCAAAACGAAAGAAATGTTTTTTGGACGCCATTAGTCCATCCCAAAAATATGAATCACCGGGTTTCCAAACCACTTGAGACAAAGCTTTGGAACCAACATATTTCCTCCATATAATGGTTTGCTAGACACCATCTTCTATAGTAGTTTTAAAAGCCATTTACCAAGAAGCGCGATGTTTTTAACTTGCAGACCATGTATGCCCAGTCCACCATATTCTTTTGGTCAGCAAACCACATTCCATTTGGCCAGTCGATATTTCTTTTTTCACTATCCCCTTGCCAAAAGAATCTTGATCGAAAATACTCCACTTTCTTCAAGACACCTTTCGGCAGTTGGAAAAACGAGATCATATACAGTACCATGTTGGTGAGTACTCAATTTAAGAGAACCAGTCTTCCACCAAGGGATAGCAATTTACCTTTCCAACTATTATGGCGATTTTGGAGTCTTTCCTCAATGATTTTCCATTCAGCAATCGTGAGACTCCGATAGTGAATCGGGATTCCCAGATAGTTGACTGGAAATTTCCCCTGACTACAGCCGAAAAGTTTAGCATATAGGTGGGCCTTATTTTGAGCCTCGCCAAAACAATACAAATCACTTTTATGGAAGTTAATTTTCAATCTAGAGAGTTGCTCAAATAATGATAATATTAATTTTAGATTCTTAGCTTTCTCCAAGTCGTGTTCTATAAATAATATTGTATCGTCCATGTATTGAAGAATGGGCAGACCACCATCAACCAGATGAGAAACCAATCCTTCAATTTGGCCATCAGCATTAGCTCTCTCGATAAGGATAGCCAACATATCAGCTACTATGTTAAATAGTATAGGCGATAATGGATCCCCTTGTCTTAGACCTTTTTTGGTCTGGAAGTATTTGGCAATATCACCATTGACATTGATGGAAACACTACCACCAGCCAAAAAAGACCGTACAAGAGCACACCACTCCTTAGAAAAACCTTTCATACGAAGTGTTTGCTGAAGGAAATACCAATTAACTTTTTCATATGCCTTCTCAATGTCAATTTTGAACAATACAGCGTTCAACTTCTTTGAGTGTAGTTCATGAATTGTTTCATACAAGATTACTACCCTATCTAGGATATTTCTTTCTTGCATGAAAGCAGTTTGAGATGGGCTTACAACATGGCCAGCAACCGAATTTAGTCTAATCGTAGTAACTTTAGTGAAAATTTTAAAACTAACATTAAGAAGGTAGATTGGACGATATTGTTGTATTCGTTCTGCGTTATTAACCTTAGAAAGTAAAATTATGTTGGAAAAATGGAGTCTGAAAAGGTCTAATTGCCCGACATGCAGGAACACAAACAATTTCATGAGATCCCCATTGATAACTTCCCATGACTTTTGGTAAAATTCCGCCGGAAAGCCATCAGGCCCTAGTGCCTTGTTATGTTCCATCTGAAAAACGTCTTTCTTAACCTCATCCTCCGTATACGGAGCAGTTAGAAAGTTGTTTTCCAGAACAGAAACCTGAGGAATATCCGCATTTTGGGACTCATCCAGCGAGAAAGAATTCTCTATCGGTGCCCCAAACAAAGATTTATAATAACTAGTAATATATGATTTAAGTTGCTCCTGTCCCTCAATCATACCTTCATCCTGGATAAGAGAGTGAATAAGTTTCTTTTATGCTTGCCATTAGCCACAGCATGGAAATATCTTGTGTTCGCATCTCCTTCCAGAATGAATTTCGCTTTAGAGCGTTGATAGCATTTGAGTTCCTCCTCGTGAAGTAGTCTAGCAATTCTACATTTGATTGGCTTTTAAGCTCAATCTCTTGTGCAGATAAAATCTTGACTTCCGCAGAAGCCTCTAAATCCTTAATAATAGATGATAGGCGTATTTTCTCTTTTTAAGGATTCCAGCAGTATGTCTAGCCCAACCACGAAGGAATTTTCCTAATGCGCATTTTGTTGTTCCATCGTTGTATAGGCGTTTGACCACTAACAGATTTCTCCCAAATAGCCTTCACCAGGTTATGGAAACCATGACGTTCTATCCATCCAAGTTCCAATTTGAAACTATGTTTGGATTTTCGTGGTGGTGTTCCAACTGACAATAAAATAGGAGCATGATCTGACAAAGCCTCAATACGTTATAGGGCACGAACAGTTACCATAGGGAATTTATCTTCCCGTTCGGTATCCATAAGCACCCTATCCAATTTTTCATATGTAAGCTCAGGAAGACTATTAGCCCAAGTGAACTGTCTCATGATCATTATAATCTCTCGTAAGTCCAAGTTTTCTATGACATCATTGAACATGAAAGGCCAATGATCATCGAAACGGCCCCGAATTTTCTTGTGAGGGAATCTGAGCAAGTTGAAATCTCCGCCTATGAGAATAGGATACTGATTGTCCTTAGTCAGACTGACCAACTCACGTAAAAATTTCTCCTTAAGAACATGCTCAGATTTTTACGGATATTGTCCGTATACAGTGACTAGAGACCATAGAAAATCATCAGCCTTGTTACGGATATGGAGTTTAATAAAAATTCCCCAACCGAACAGGCTAAGACTTCCATAGTCTCATCTATGACGCCTAACAGGATTCCCCCGGATTGACCCCGCGGAGGACGTGATACCCACGTGAACTCCACTCCACCAGAAAGGCGATTGAGTTGAGCTTGTGAGAAATCGCGTCTGCTAGTCTCAGAAATACCCAAAAATTCCAAATTATGATCTCTCGCGCAATCGGCAAAGAACAAATATTTATCCAAGTCACAAAAACCTCTGCTATTTGAGAACATGCCATTCATTGAGAAACAATAGGAGATTTGGATACATGAGACCTCTTACGAGATTTCTGGCCCTTCGATTTTCGACCAGAAGCTGTAAGCTCAAATGATGAACCCAACTCAGTCTCATCGAAGCCCGCCTCTAATACTTCACCAACTAAGTGAGAAAGGAGTTGACCATCTACTGTGGCATGCAACTCCTCCTCGAATGGTGAAGGATCAGAAACAACAAGAGTCTTAGAAGTAACCGTTAAACGATCAACCTCCATACGTCTCAACACAGAACTAGAGAAAGAAACATCCTTAACAGATCTACCCATACTAACTCCAACATTAGACAGCTTATCAGCGATAGATGATTTGGAGAATGAAAGGAAAGACTTTGACGAATTCATTATACCTTGCGAGTCGAGGTTCTTCTCTGCCTTCCTCCGCATGGCCTTGACCATCGAGTCCTCATTCGTAGCTGAAGCCCTAGAGGCGTCGACTCCATGTGTAGAACTCCTCTGCGCCGAAGCCTGGAGTCCAGCATCACCAAGGGACCGACCCGACCAAGACCGGGTCAGGCCATCCCCTGAGTGAACCCCCGTCATGGCCAAGCCGCCCGCATGGCCCAACTGCCCCTCCTAGGCGGCCGGACCATGACCAACGTCCACCAGCCCACCAGACCGGACCACGACCAGCTTTGCTGGGAGCTGGTATATCCTTATGATAGAAAAAAGTGGATGGCCATTGCTTTACCAACTCACTAGCCTTAATCCTAGGATAGACACGCTCTCTCCTAACAGAAAATCTAAGAGTTCCGGTAATGTATGGATTATCAGAAGTGATAGAGTTTCTCTGGGTATGAAAATAATACCGGAAGAGAATGAGACTCGGCCTAATGCCGAGATACCCCTCACACAAAGAAGCATAAGCACTCATCTCTAAGAGATAGTTCAGGGGGAGATGGTGGAGTTGAACTCCATAATAATCTAACCTCAGAGAAAAAATCTGAGGGTGGAAAGCTCAAACCTTTGTGGAGGTGGGTGCCGAAATGCACCCGCTCACCGGCGTTGGGGGTGGGGACGGTTTGTCCATAGCCGCTCCGCTAGTCGCCGTCGTGGAGGAGCCCTTCATTCTCGACGACACGAAGCTTGGCGTCATCCAAGACATAGAGGATCCAGACCACACGAAAGCTCTCCTTCTCCGCTGTTGGCACTGTCGCTGTTGTCGCCGTTGCGCCGGAAGATGAGGCCGCAGCCATTTTCTGTGCACCGGTAACCTAGGATGGGCGGCGGTGGGGATTTTGGGGGAGGCAGAGGAGCTCTGTTCGTGGGAGGCGTCGAGAGGAAGGAAGGATCACAAGTGCTGGTGAAGAGGAGAGGGAGAAATCTCATGTCTGAGCTGTGATGTCTTTGGGGGGGTCCAACGAGCGGTGTTGGTACTTTTATAAGCGTGTCTTTTCCCACCGACGGTTCTGATGCGATCAGGGCCGAAGGGTGTGATTCCTGCATGTTGTCTCCTTTGAAGTGGATGCTTCCGATGATTAGATCGGATCTGCCGTTGAAATCGGCGGGTACTACTAGAAGGGTGGGTGGGTGTGGATCTGCTTTCGTCGAGTTGATGCTTGGTGGAGAGCGTTCCGCCGAATGCATGGTTCCAGTGTTCAGGTTTCCCACAGACGGTGCCAATTGACGAGGGGTTACCTCGGAAATGCCCATATGATGGACTTGGGGTTTCGCGGAAAATAGAACACTGGGGATTTCGTCGGATGTCAGAGAAAACAATGAAGACAAAGTTGCCTGAATATTGGGGAAACACCGTATTACAAGTTGTCTACTAGATTTCGGTACCCTCGTTTAGGCTTCTCCCGCCCTATATATAATAGGCCGGATCTCAAAGCTTTATGCGGATAGGTTTCATACACGCATTATTACAATACCAATATAATGTCGGTTCATGATTTCTTTCCTAATACAATAAGAAGTTTCTGTCGGCTGCTTCCTTGGGCTTTTATCTGGAATATCTATGGGTCGTAGGCCTTTTACCCAATGTAGGGTAGCGAATAGTGAGCATCCAAGTAATCATACCATATCAGACATCTTTGCCTGACAACCTACCGACATAAAGGGTGTACCTAGGGAACTTCCCGAGCACAGCTTAAACATCAATCCTAAAGCAAAACTGGTGAAACAACCTCTATGCCGCTTCGGTGATGAAAAACGACGAGCCATAGGCAAGGAGATAGCTAGGTTACTTAAGGCTAGTTTTATCCGAGAAGTTATTCACACACAGTGGGTGGCCAATCATGTACTTGTCCCCAAAACGGGAACCAAAGAATTAAGAATGTGCGTTGATTACACTGGCTTGAACAAAGCGTGCCCAAAGGATCCATTTGCTTTGCCTCGCATTGACCAAGTCATTGATTCGACGACTGGCTCGGAACTTTTGTGTTTTCTTGATGCATACTCAGGATACCACTAAATCAAGATACGAAAATCGGACAAATTGGCCACTTTTTTCATCACACATTACGACACATACTGCTATGTCACGATTCCCTTTGGGTTAAAAAAACGCGGGTGCTAGCTACCAGCGGATGATGCAGCATTGACTACATGACCAAATAGGTTGCAACATACACTCTTATGTGGTCGACATCATGGTGATGTCAAATAAATCAAACAATCTCATCACCGACTTGCAGGAAACCTTTGAGAACCTCTGGAAGTATAACTTGATGCTTAACCCCAAGAAATGTGCCTTCGGGGTTCTAGCCGGCAAACTATTGGGTTTCATCGTTTCGCACTGTGGAATCAAGGTCAACCCGGATAAGATCAAGGCCATCCTCGACATGAAACGTCTGACATGCTTGAAGGATATACCATAGCTCACACGCTACGTCGCAGCCGTAAATTGGTTCATCAGCCGACTCGGAGAGAAGGAAATTCCGCTCTACAAGTTGCTCAAGAAGGCGGATAAATTTGTATGGATGGACGAAGAAGATACAACACTTGTTAAGTTGAAGAGAATACTCTCCTCCATGCCAATACTTGTAGCACCGAAGTCAATGGAGCCAACGCTAATTTACATGGCGGCAACCAACCGGGTTATCAGCATCGTCATTGTGGTGGAGCATAAGGAAACAACACACGAATACGGAGTTCAGCGGCCAGTTTACTATGTAAGCGATATCTTAACAGAATCCAAGCAGTGTTACCCGCACTACCAGAAGCTATATGATGTAGTTTTCCTTGCTTCACGGAAACTAAGGCACTATTTCTAGGAGCACCCTATCACAGTGGTGATCAAAGCTCCACTGTCCAACATTATCAACAACAACGACGCTACAGGAAGGGTTGCAAAGTGGGGCATCGAGCTTGTCGCCTTCGAAATCACCTACAAAAGGAGAGATGCTATCAAATCCCAAGCATTGGCAGATTTTATTGCAGATTGGAGAGAGTTACAAGAAGACAGTCCTGTACCAGAACTAGAGTATTGGGTCATGCATTTTGATGGATCCAAATTGCTCAATGGCTCGAAGTCTGGTGTAATACTGCAATCACCAACAGGAGAGAAGCTACAATATGTCCTGTAGATCCACTTTCAAGCTACAAACAACATGGCAGAATATGAGGCCCTCATTCACGGACTTCGTGTGGCCAAGGATATTGGCATCAAGCGCATAGTTTACTATGGAGATTCTGACTTGGTTGCCCACCAGGTGGCTGGCACCTGGAACGCGCGTAACCCTATGATGGCGGCATATTGAGACGAAGTAGACAAGATAGCCAAGTGCTTCGACGGCTACAAAGTCAAGTATGTCAAAAGGGGGGACAATAAGGCGGCAGATTCACTATCTAAGCTTGGATTAGCTCGCCGGCCAATCCCGCCAGGCGTTTTCCCGGAGCATCTACGGACACCATCCGTGAAAGGAGTGGACCCTGACAACCCAGATAGAGTGGACTCATTTGTTAACGCACTAACGGTGACCTCTCCGGCTTGGACAAAGCCATTCTTGGACTATCTATAAGATGGAACACTGCCCGCCGATGAAGTCGAAAGCCGGCAGATAGTACGCAGAAAAAGGCTACGTCATAATAGATGACCAACTGTACAAAAGAAGTACCACAAGAGTATTCCTATGGTGCGTCTCCTAGCAGCAAGGTATGGATATCCTTAGGGAGATACATCTCAGAGATTGCGGGCATCACGCCGCTCCTCGATCGTTGGTCTCCAAAGCCTTCTTTCAAGGATTCTACTGGATCCAGGATGTCGGGGCGCATTGCTCCTCCACCTTTGACATGGGGTTAACACGTTAATGCCCATAGTTTATGGACTTGAGTTTTGAGGAAGAGGGGAGCGCTGGAGACTTTGTTCGGCTAACAGGCAAGCAACACAGGGACACGAGGCTACTTGTTTGATGTTGATTAAATGATAAACCGATGGTTACAGGGGTGCCTTCATGGCGATGGTGCGCAGATGTAATCTGGCTAGCGTATGTGCTTGGGTTTCGATGATCTCCTCGTGGTTCCCTCTAGGTCTTTATATGAGGAGGCCGGATCTCGGGATAATACCGAGTCGGTTACAAGTTAGGGTTACTTTTAACTTTCTATATAAAGCTTGTCGTATTCCCCACGGATTCACATCCTTCATGGGATACGGCCACCCAAATCATCATGAGCTTCATCATTGTCGGTGGCTCGCCATGTGGGCTCCTGCTAGGTCGAACCAGGAAGGCCCAACTTAGGCACTGGTTGGAAATACCTATGTTAATAGTCCCCGAGTGTCCATTCGAATCATAGATTCGAGTGGATACTTTGATGGCTTCGGTTGCCAAGAGCGAGTGCTCATCACCCGAAAGTTTTATCGAGTCACAATGTTCGAGTCATAGGGATGGTTGATGTATGTGACAGGCTCATCCAACTGATCAGGACCAGTTAATTAATCTAGGGCAAAAACAAAGCCATCTACTCGAACTCGAATCCCCAGACTCGAATTCGGAACTTGGTAGTGTAATTAGACTCATACCGCGGAGGCCTTACTGAGTCGAATTCCAGTAATATTAGTTATCTACCCAACGCGTCCGTCAGGATTTTTCATCACACCTGTTCGTATGGTATTTATCTGGTAGAGCGTAGCGGATACGATTGCTAGGCCAACACATGATATCTATAGGTCTTATCTTTACATCGTAGATGTAGCATCCGATTGTTTGCCACCTCATAGGTGATTCGGGTGGTCAAGGAGACGTTGTCTCTGAACTCAATATTGTAACCGGGCAGAGTCGCCGGGGGATTCGATTGCAGACGTGCAAACCCATGTTGCGGACGCGGTCAACGCAGAGGTTCGAGTGAATAAACACCCATTTTTTCTTTGTTTTCATAAGGTGCGCGACCAGCGCTCCCTATGGGAGTAGCCCCCCAGTGCTTATTCGAGTCGTAGACTCAGACAGGGACTTATAGCCATCGAGACTGTCGAATGCCGTCAGCGGTCGTACTTTGTCGAATGCACGACTAATGCTCCCTATGGGAGTAGCCCTCGAGTCCATAGTCAAATCGTTGATTCGAAAAAGGAGTCGAAGCGTAGCACCTCAGGGCGCGTAATTGTTGGGCTGTACACTGGACCCGAAAGGACTTCGGGTGCGCGACCAGCGCTCCTTTTAGGAGTAGCTCCCAAGTGTTTGGTCGAGTCATAGAGTTGAACAAAAACTGAGTTCTTGAAGTAGTCAAAGAAGATTATGTGATTGTATTCAATTGCTAATGATGGCCCAAACTCTCGTGACGACAAATGATATCAAGCACGGTGTGAATAGTGTGACGTGACGCAACATTGTGGGCCCCAAAAGCTTATCGAGATTTGACTAGTCGTGGTGTATTTTGTGGTGTTTAACTGCACGTCCTCGATTCTCGTGCATAATGGAGATCATGCAACGATGGTTCCTTTTTTAGGCCACCACGTGTATGCGCCGATGGCTGCCACGTGTTAGAAGGTGGGATTTGACTGTCGAGATTGCGCACCGTCCCTATTAAGTAACAGGTTGCTGTAGTAAAAATTTCTCCCCATCTTTCATCTCCATCTTCCTTGCTCTTGCGCATCTTTGCTCCTCTTCACACCACACCCTTCCTCCTTAGCCACCTCTTGCACTGGACGTGCTTCAAGTTTTTCCAAGTTCATCCTTGCGGTCCCGACGGAGAAGGTGTGTCACGACAATGTAACTACCTCGGTGAATTACGCTCTTAGTTACATGCCTGGATGAACGAAAGTGGTTAAAATAGTACGGTGGGGCCCAGGGCCACTCACTGTAGACCTTTCAGCCGTCCTAACCACTTTCAGATCATCGGGACAAGAACGAGCGGCGTAATCGGCAGGCGAAGGGATCAACTACATACACAAATGAGTATGTATGCAAGCCACATACAACAGTGTTGTTGGCGGCTGACCGGCGAGAGGCGTTGGCGACGGTGAAGAAGAAAGAGGAGAGAGGCAGGGGCTCTGGGGTGGATCTGGGCGATGCCAGGAGGTGTGAGGAAGGAGGTAAAGCGAGAGGGAGAGAGGAGAGGCTTGTGGGGCTCGAGGTAGATAAAGGTGGCTTCGGACACCTTTTTCCACCTCCTCTTCACGTGCTCAAGCTGGAGCTCGTCTTGGGCAGGTAGGGCATGGGAGGTGGGCCAGGGAGAGGGCAAGGCGGGGCTCAGGTGGGACAGGCCCGGTAGTGAGAGAGAAAGAGAGAGGAGAGGGGGATCGGGTGTAGATTAGGCTAGGGTTAGAAGTGGGGTAGTGGCTTGGGTTAGGATGGTGCTAGGTTAGGGTAGGAGGGTAGCTGGGTGGGGCCAGCATGGTAGAGAGAGAGAGGAAGCATGAGAGAGGGAGGGAGCTAGGTACTCGGCATGGAGAGATGGTAGTTAGGGTTAGGGTTTAGAAAGGGAGGATAAGAAAGGAAGCTAGGGCTAGGGTTTTGATTAGAATTTTTAGGTTTTTAAACATTCTTAAAGATCAAGTCAAGATGAAGGGGTGAGGGAGTGTGTAGGGATTAAAAGATGCATGATCATGACTTGATCAAGTGTGGGGGAAAAAGATGGAGATGGGAAGGATTTTCCATGACCATGCATGGCACTACACATGTGAGAGTGGCTTGGTGAGGTAGAGATGAAGAGAGAAAAAGAGAAGATCTCACAAGAGAAGGTTCCACTCAAAGCAAAGAAAAACCAAAAGGAAGGAAATGGTGATGATGATGGTTGCATGGCCCATGCAAAACATTAAATGCCATGTTTAAATTCTTGTGAAAACAAAATAATAACATGGCATTATTCTTATGCATTCCCAAGAAGTCGAATAAAGGCCAAGCAAAAGAAATTATAGAATTAGATCCACCCCAACCCACATGAGCTAGAATAAATATCAAAAGAAAAAGAAATACAAGTTCATGGGTACTGGGATGGTGGAATTATAAGGTGGTGAAAAGAAAGGTGATGGAGTTGAATAAAAGATAAGCCCCCAACTCAACTTGGGCATTAAACAATATATCAATAACCAAATACAATATCAAGAGGCAAATACAATTAATAATGCATATGAGAGAAGAACCAAAGAAAAAGGGTTTTATATGATGCTCAAATGCAAGGTGGCCTGATGACATGATATAATTATGATGCAACAATTATATATAGGAAGTAGCCATTATATTACTAGACCAAGTAGCATTACAATTGTTAGACAATTGGGATGCTACAACTCTCCCCCACTAAACAGGAATCTCGCCCCGAGATTCTAGGAAGAAGAAGAAGACTCAAAGAGGGTAGGATACTTGGCATGGAGCTCATCTTCATGTTCCCAAGTGGCTTCATCACGGAATGGTGCGACCACTGCACCTTGCAGAACTTGATGGACTTGTTGCGAGTCCTTCTTTCTGCGACTTCTAGAATTTTTATGGGGTGTTCTTGATAAGACAGATCTTCTTGGAGATTGATGAGTTCATGGTCCACGGTCCTGCCGGGATCCTTGAAGCACTTCTTGAGTTGAGAGATGTGGAAACCATCATGGACTTTGAGTTGTTCCGGGAGCTCAACAGCATAAGCAACTTCTCCTCTTCTTCCACGAATTTTGAAAGGACCGATGTATCTAGGAGCCAGCTTTCCTTTGATACCAAAGCGGTGCGTGCCTCTCATGGGAGTGACACGAAGGTAAACGAGATCACCCGGGACATACTCCATGTCCGTGTGCTTTCTGTCATAATTGCTCTTCTGGCGACTTTGAGCAATCTTCAGATTTTCAAGAATGATGTGAACTTTCTCTTCCGCTTGAGTTACAATGTCTGGGCCAAACAATATTCTTTCACCTGTGCCCGACCAACCAATCGGAGTTCTGCATTTGCGACCATAGAGAGCCTCAAATGGTGCCATCTTTAGACTTTTCTGGAAACTGTTGTTGTAAGAGAATTCAGCATAAGGAAGACATTCTTCCCACTTCATGCTGAAGGAGAAAACGCAAGCACGGAGCATATCTTCGAGAATCTGATTGATCCTTTCAACTTGTCCTTGCGACTGAGGGTGGTAAGATGTGCTGAAGTTCAATTTTGTTCCCAAAGCATTTTGGAAACTTCCCCAGAACTTAGAAGTGAAGATGCTTCCACGGTCTGAACTGATCTCAAGAGGAACTCCATACAGAGAGACAATTCTGTTGATATAGAGCTCAGCCAACTGAATTGCAGAAATTGTTTCCTTGATTGGAAAGAAGTGAGCTACTTTGGAAAGCCTGTCAATGACAACAAAGATTGCATTGTTTCCCTTCTGCGACCTTGGAAAACCAGTGATGAAGTCCATCTCTACTTTCTCCCATTTCCATTCCGGAGGCTTCAATGGCTGTAGAAGACCGGAAGGTTTCTGATGGACAGCTTTAACTCTACGACAAACATCACACTCTGAGACATACTTGGCACAATATCGTTTCAAACCAGGCCACCAATATTGTGTTTTCAAGTCCATGTACATCTTAGTGCTGCCAGGGTGGATAGAAAGAACAGAATCACGCGCCTCCTTGAGAACTTGCTTTCTTAAACCCGGGTAGTTCGGAACCAACATCCGGTGTTCAAAGAAAAGAGTACCTTGGTAGTCAACGTGGAAAGACTCATACTTTGGGAGCTAAATGTTGGAGATGATCTTTTTAGAGTAAGGATCCCCAAGCTGAATGTAGCGGACTTTTTCTTCCAAGAGAGGTGTTGCTAGAAGGTTCAGAAGATATCCTTGATCCACAATTTCAAGGTTTAGCTTGCGGAATTCCTCGCACAAGAGAGGCTGTTGTTCTTCCACCATGAGGTTGTTGACATAAGCTTTTCGGCTGAGAGCATTGGCCATGACATTAGCTTTGCCCGGAGTGTAGTTGATGGTCAAATCGAAATCATTGATTGTTTCAATCCACCTCTTCTGACAAAGGTTGAGATCAGGCTGTGTGAAGATATACTTCAGACTCTTGTGATCAGAAAAGATCTCACAACGGTTGCCAAGCAAGTAATGCCTCCATACTTTCAAAGCAAAGACAACTGCTGCGAGTTCGAGGTCATGTGTAGGATAGTTGATCTCATGCGTCTTCAACTGTCAAGAGGCATAAGCAACAACTTGTTTTTCTTGCATAAGGACCGCACCCAATCCTTGCAATGAGGCATCACAGAATATCTGGAAAGGCTTTGATGTATTAGGAGGAACCAAGACTGGTGTGGAAGTGAGCTTCTCTTTGAGTGTTTCAAAGCTTGCTTGACATGCAGGAGTCCAAAGATATTTCTTGCCTTTCTTAAGGAGATTGGTAAGAGGCTTCGCAATCTTCGAGAAGTTTTGAACGAAGCGACGACAGTAACTAGCCAAACCAAGGAAACTCCGGAATTCTTTGACATTTATGGGTGGAAGCCAGTCCATAATTGTCTTAATAGTTTCTGGGTTGACGGCAATGCCCTTGGCAGAGATGACGTGACCAAGGTAGGTGACTTGAGGCAGCCAAAACTCACACTTGGAGAACTTTGCATACAGGCGGTTCTCACGAAGCTTGTTTAGGACACACCGAAGGTGTTCTTCATGTTCTTCCTTCGACTTAGAATAGACTAGAATGTCATCTAGATAGACCACAATGAACTTATCAAGATACTCCATGAAAACCAAGTTCATAAGCCTCGAGAAGGTGGCAGGTGCGTTGGTGAGACAGAAAGACATGACCGTGTACTCGTACAGGCCATAGCGGGTGGTGAAAGCTGTTTTAGGAACATCTTCCTTGCGAATCTTGATTTGATGATATCCACTTCTCAAGTCAAGCTTAGAGAATACCACATCTCCAGCTAGCTGATCGAAGAGATCATTAATCCGCGCAAGGGGATATTTATTCTTGATTGTTTTAGCATTGAGTGCCCGATAGTCAACACAAAGTCTATCAGTCTTGTCTTGCTTCTTCACAAAGATGGTTGGACTACCCCAAGAAGAAGTACTGTGCTGAATGAAACCCAACTTCTCTTGTTCATCCAGCTGACGTTTGAGTTCAGCCAACTCAGCAGGACCCATTTTATAAGGCCGCTTGGAAATAGGAGCGGTACCAGGTTCAAGTTCAATGACAAACTCAACCTCACGATCTGGAGGCATACCTGGAAACTCTTCAGGAAAGACATCTGGGAACTCATAGACTACAGGAACACTCTGAATACCTTCCATAGCATCATCATTCAGAGCCGCCAAAGAGTAAAGCTGAATTGCAGGAGTCAGACTTGGAGAATAGACTATATGGCCTTCAGGAATTTTCAGAGAAACCGGACGTTCAGCACAATCAATCACAGCTGCATTTGCTGTTAACCAATCCATGCCCAAGATAACATCAATATCAGAATTGTCCAGAACAATTAAGGAAGTCAGAATGAAGAGCCACCAATCTCAATTTGATTGCCATGGCTGATCTTGGTAGATAACAATCTTGCCCCGGGAGAAAGAACCATTAACTTTTTATCCAGCTGGTCTATAACAAGCTCATGCTCATTTACAAATTTGTGAGAAACGAAAGAATGTGAAGCACCAGAATCAAACAAAACTCGTGCAGAAACTGAGTTAACAGGAAGCATATCCATGACAACTCCAGGTGCATGCTCATCTTGAGCGACGTTGACACAGTTGGCACGAGCAACCGTAGACCCAGGCTTGGTGTTGATGTTGAGAGCCCGAGGTTGAGGTGCACGAATCATAGGAGCACTTGCCGCAGGTCTTGGAGGTGGTGGTGGAAGAGCTTTGTTGTTCATTGGACAATTCAAGTGCTGATGCCCAGTGTTTCCACAAGTATAGCAAGCACCAGGTGGACGTGGAGCAACGTAGCCAGGGACTCTGCCAGGCGCTCCAGGGTAGTTGTGGTTGTAGCCCCTGGGAGCCGCAGTGAAGGAGTTTGGTGGCCTTGCCGCATAGCTTGACGGTCTTGGTGGAGCAGGGAGCGACGGTGGGGTGTTAGGAACCCAGACACGACGCTTAGAAGGAGCTGTCATAGCAGAAGAGCTTGCTGTATCACGGCTGTGTTTCTTTGACTCCTCAAACACTTGCCTACTGGCTTCTTCCTGCAGAGCCGTGTGTTGGAGTTCTAGAAAAGACGCCGGCCTTGCATGAGTGATTGCATATTTGATGGAAGCATTGAGGCCTTGCCTAAACCTCTTTTGCTTCTTCTTGTCATCAGAGATCTCATCGCCACCATAACGAGAAAGGTTCATGAAGTTTCTGATGTAGGTGTTGACATTATCAGTGCCCTGCTTGAGGTTGAGAAACACTTCCTTCATCCTTTCCATGACAATTTCTGACAGATATTGCTCTTTGAAAGCCCTAGTGAATTGCTCCCAAGTAGGCTGAAAACCGGAGAGATCTGCCTTGACGTAATTTTCCCACCATAGAGCTGCATCTCCCTTCAGAAGGTGAGTGACACATTTGACCCATTCTTGCTCGGGAACATCCGCATTCATCAGCAACCTTGACACTTCACGCAGCCAATCATCCGCATCAAGTGGCTGATCAGACACCTCAAATTGACGTGGATTGAACTTGAGAAAACTCTTGATGCCTCCTCGTTTGGGAGGTGGAGGTAGCGGAACAAACTCATTCCTCCTCACGCTTTCCTCGAAGCGCTGCTGGTTCTGCTGCATAGTGCCCAAAGCATTTGTAATACTTGCCAAAGCGGCCCCAAGTTCAGGTGGTATGTCCTCCTCAGGATGGCGTGGTGGTGCCATGCTGTGATTGATATAAAACACAAGTCAGTACTATAATGGAGAATGATAATAATCCAAAATAGTACCAAAATGGAATTAACCAAGATTAAAGGATGCAATTCACTGAGATGATATTAAAATATCAACAAAGTTAAAGGAAACTAGAAGATATTAAGCATAACGCACACGACTGAACAAGGAGTGTGGTACACAACTAACAAAGAAAAAATTTCCGCAAATTTCGGCATTACAATACCACTATATGCGCAAAACCACTTAACGAATCAAGATTAGTAACTCTACTAGTTCAATATACAAAAGCAATGATAAAAGTAGTGGTATGGTCGTGACTCCATCCCGCACTCAAATCATTACTCCGCACATGAATCAGTAAAACACATATCCCAACACCTTCTTCTTAAGATGAACCTAAAGATTGGTAACTACGAAAAAGAACACCCCAACAAGATAACGTCGGATAACCAACAGTAAGATAGATCGCATCGGTATACAACAAATCTGATAGATCGCGTCGGTTTACAAAGGCCTATCGGTATGGAATGTACCAACAGTTGATAACCAAAAGACATATAGAGATAACAAGTTGGATGCAACAGATAGACAAGGAATTACACACACACACACAAACACAACCTATGGTACTACGGAACCCAGAACACGTGAATCCTAGTTTGAATTTTTAGAAGAGGATTGAAAATGTTACACTTCCTTACTAGAAAAGGGTGGGTGGGTGGGTAAGAAGAAAAATGGAAGCAGTCTTACTCTCACGTTTTGTTTTTCCTTAGTATACATAACTACCAAAAATATTTGCTAGACTGACAACGACCATTTTGGCTGAGACCCTGAAGGGCGGGATGGCTCTGATACCAATTGTAACTACCTCGGTGAATTACGCTCTTAGTTACATGCCTGGATGAACGAAAGTGGTTAAAATAGTACGGTGGGGCCCAGGGCCACTCACGGTAGACCTTTCGACCGTCCTAACCACTTTCAGATCATCGGGACAAGAACGAGCGGCGTAATCGGCAGGTGAAGGGATCAACTACATACACAAATGAGTATGTATGCAAGCCACATACAACAGTCCTCAGAGCCATTCCATCTAAAAGAAATAGAAATATTGCAACACCATACGGCAAGATTCAAATATCCTAGATAGAGATTATATTTTAGGATAGCTCCTCATACAACAAACATCAGAGTATCAGGCGGAAGCGGAAGCAAGATCCGAGTATGGATAAGAAGAAAATGGGCATAAGATGCCACATAAATAAACACATCCCGCCCACAGATCTCACGGATCCCCGGTCCCGGAATCTCTACACCGAGTGATCGTTGCCAACATCATCTGTCTCCTCCACCCAGTATCCATCTTGCGAATACACCTGTTCATCTGAATCAAACAATTTATCGTGTGAGACCCTAGGGGTACTCAGCAAGTCTTTATGCCACTAAAGGGGACACAACCTGGGGTGACGCAATTGCAGCAAAAGATAATATCTAACAATTCTATAGATACTCGCTAACCATCCGCCTAACCAACGATAGACGGATGTCCGTGAATTAAGAACAAAAGTTATAACAGTATAATTAACAGATCCATCCTCCTCCTCGCTTAACAACGAGGAAGCGGACGAACAACCCCCATCATCCGTTGGCAGTTTTATTAACCATTCCATGAGTAATTGCACTATTTACTAGTCAAGTTCTTAGTCAAATTAAAAGCGGTACTTTAGTTATACTTGTCTATGATCGAGAAACTGTGCTCCAAGTCGTCCATAACCGCGTACACGGCTTTCAGCAAGATTTACCCTGCAGGGGTGCACGAATAGCAACACACACTCGATCAACCTCGGAAAAACCAACTCAAAACCCAACGAGACATTCACGACAAAGCGATCACAGGATTCAGAAATATTTCAGGGGGCCACCCCATTAAGCTACCCGCAACGAAGTTGGCCGGCTCCGAGACGGACCCAAGGTTTGTGTCAATGGCTGTAAACGACCGGGAACTCGAAAGTGTGACTAGGCTTGTTGATACCACGAAAACATTCCACGATCCAAAACAGTGCAGGTGCTCCACGCACAATCTTAAATTAAGCAGTAACATGGCATAAGTACAGGATAGTAATAAAGCCCCAAACTACTTTGTGGCCCCAAGAAATAAGAATGAATCAAGCTCTGGCTCAGGGGGGTCCATAAGGCCTCCCGGATGTGGATAGTGCCAATAGTCAAGGAACAGGAATCAAGTACTCGGGGTCCTACGGGACACAAGTGAGCATGAAAAACCAAATAGCAGATATTGCTCACCGGTGCCTCTTTCATTAGTTATCCCATTACTACTCCGGTTATGTTGTTTAGGTACCTCGTTATCCATCAGACACTCACATACCCTACACATGCTTTTTCTACGACTCGCATGGCTCAAACAACTCCTGTAGTAATGGCTCATGGGATGGAGGAACACGCTTCGGTGGGGTTTAAAAGTAAGGCTATGCAGTACTTGGGATTCAATTTAATGCAATCGTGACTCAATGATGCAAGAATAAGATAGAGGCAGTAGGTACTATATGTATGCAAGCATGTGGTAGTGCTTGCCTGGCAGCTCAGTTGAAGCGAGAGACGGATCTGGGTAGTACTCCTGTGATTCCTGGTAATTCTCCTACTGGGCGTCTATTCGAAGAAGAACCAAACAAACAAGGGCCAACATAAATAAAGTGCACAAGCATATGAATTAAAATGCGTCAAGCAAACAAGCATGCCATGATGAATGATGCACAATTTAGATGGCATTAAAGTAGCATGGCATGGTGAGGTGTGGGGTACAAGAATAAAGCATTTTATTATTTGTTTAGTCAAGTTTTATTGCCATAAACAGCTCAGATTTTTAATAATGACATGATGCATGCTTCAATTCATAACAAGGAATGCATAGATAGAACGGGCTCGTCACGCTGATCGATTTAGACATATTATTTGTCAAATTTGGAGTTGTAGAATTAAAGTTTATTAATTTAATTAGAAAAGGGCATTTTATTGTAATTTTAATCATCTCGAAATTCTAAAGTTCTCAAACATTATTTTGAATAGCATATTTGAATTCCTCACATTTTTCTGATTCAAAAACATATATTATTTGTATTATTTGGATTTATAATTTGAAAGTTATTTGAAATCTGATTTGAATTTTGAATTTAAACATTTACTGAATCATTTTTATTTAATACGAAATTCGCCAGGAATTTTTGCACTTACACGAACTCAACCCCAGCCACTGACGGATGGGGCCGGCGCAACTGGGCCCAGCGGAGAACGTTGCACCGCCGCGGGCTTTTCTCACCGCGGCTTTACCTAGCCACAGCGAATGGCAGGCGGGACCAGCGGCTACGGGCCCACGTGCCAGTGGGTGATCCCGCAGAGGCTGACAGGTGGGGAGCGTGCTTGAGCGCGGGTTGAGGCTGCGAAAACTGGAGTGCCTTTCTGTAAATAGCACGCAGTGGCTGGCAGGTGGGGTCGCGAGGGGCGCGGGTTGAGCGGTAAAAGAAACAGGGGGTAAATGCAAAACAGGGACCGCGGTACTGTGGATCTTCTCCACTGTCTGGCGACAGATCTGCGCGCGGCGCGGAACGGGGGACTCGAACCGGGGACCTGGGACTAGCGCTCGGCGGCGACAACCAGTGCGGTAGGACGTGGGTGTTGACAGGAGGGAGTAACGCAGCTAGCTAACGTGGTGCGTCACGGGGTCGTGCAGGCGCAGACACACCCAGAGAGCGTTTGTCCGGTGGTCCGGCGAGACTGAGACGCGACTGAGAGAGAGAGGGTGTCAGCGGGGATGGTTGGCTCACCGCGGGAAGGGCGGTGGTGTCAGATCGGCTTGGGGAGCAGCAGGACGACGACGAGGCAGACGAACGGCAGCCTAGGGTTTCATCGGGGCCTCGCGGTGCTGTGGCGGAAGTGGGGCTCCTCCTCCTCGCTGGCGGGTACGGGGCGAAGCAGAGGGTCCTCCTTGGACACCTCGACCACCTCGACCACCTCCACGTCAACCACGATCGCCGGAACGAGGGAGCGACGGTGTTGCTGGCGGCTGACCAGCGAGAGGCGTTGGCGACGGTGAAGAAGAAAGAGGGGAGAGGCAGGGGCTCTAGGTGGATCTGGGCGATGCCAGGAGGCGTGAGGAAGGAGGTAAAGCGAGAGGGAGAGAGGAGAGGCCTGTGGGGCTCGGGGTAGATGAAGGTGGCTTCGGCCACCTTTTTCCACCTCCTCTTCACGTGCTCAAGCTGGAGCTCGTCTTGGGCAGGTAGGGCATGGCAGGTGGGCCAAGGAGAGGGCAAGGCGGGGCTCAGGTGGGACAGGCCCGGCAGTGAGAGAGAAATAGAGAGGAGAGGGGGCTCGGGTGTAGATTAGGCTAGGGTTAGAAGTGGGGTAGTGGCTCGGGTTAGGATGGTGCTAGGTTAGGGTAGGAGGGTAGCTGGGTGGGGCCAGCATGGTAGAGAGAGAGAGGAAGAATGAGAGAGGGAGGGAGCTAGGTACTCGGCATGGAGAGATGGTAGTTAGGGTTAGGGTTTAGAAAGGGAGGATAAGAAAGGAAGCTAGGGTTAGGGTTTTGTTTAGAATTTTTAGGTTTTTAAACATGCTTAAAGATCAATTCAAGATGAAGGGGTGAGGGAGTGTGTAGGGATTAAAAGATGCATGATCATGACTTGATCAAGTGTGGGGGAAAAAGATGGAGATGGGAAGGATTTTCCATGACCATGCATGGCATTACACATGTGAGAGTGGCTTGGTGAGGTAGAGATGAAGAGAGAAAAAGAGAAGATCTCACAAGAGAAGGTTCCACTCAAAGCAAAGAAAAACCAAAAGAAAGGAAATGGTGATGATGATGGTTGCATGGCCCATGCAAACATTAAATGCCATGTTTAAATTCTTGTGAAAACAAAATAATAACATGGCATTATTCTTATGCATTCCCAAGAAGTGGAATAAAGGCCAAGCAAAAGAAATTATAGAAATAGATCCACCCCAACCCACATGAGCTAGAATAAATATCAAAAGAAAAAGAAATACAAGCTCATGGGTAATGGGATGGTGGAATTATAAGGTGGTGAAAAGAAAGGTGATGGAGTTGAATAAAAGATATGCCCCCAACTCAACTTGGGCATTAAACAATATATCGATAACCAAATACAATATCAAGAAGCAAATACAATTAATAATTCATATGAGAGAAGAACCAAAGAAAAAGGGTTTTATATGATGCTCAAATGCAAGGTGGCCTGATGACATGAACATGATATAATTATGATGCAACAATTATATATAGGAAGTAGCCATTATATTACTAGACCAAGTAGCATTACAATTGTTAGACAATTGGGATGCTACAGACGAGAAAGCCAAGAAGACCACTGGCACGAGATCGAGAAGCGCCACCACCCCCAAGAAGAAAGCTGCTGGGAGCCGCGTCATCAATGGCGCGTGGTGGCGCTCCTCTGTCCGAGCCTCCGACCTGCACCTATTGGGCAAACCTATGTCATCCTTCGTCTCAGTGTGCCTTGGGAGCGAGGGAGCCAGGGCGGCGGCCCCGGAGCGGTTGCTGTGATGCAAGGCAACCGACATGGCAATTGGTGTGGCCTGAGGTGTCGCGGCGGCTGCAACATGTTGGTGGGGCTTGGTAGTCCACGGTGGTGTTAGTTGACTAGCTCCCTGCTCCCTGAGCTTTGCAGTCGAGTCGAGCTCCGGGCGAAAGCGTTTCATTGACTTTGGTCCGTGCCAACGACGGTGGTGCCTTAGGTGTCGTTCTCCTTCTTGTTGGGCATCGTTGTGGAGTTTTGATTCCAACTAACACGAGTGCTGCCAAATTTTCCGGGTGAAAACCTAAACTCCTTCGGAGCGGGCGATGGTGACAAATGCCTCACTTCCTTGTTGGAGGCGTCGCATTGGAGTTTTTTGGTCTCGTGGGGCGACGGCTTCGTGGTTGCTGTGAGGGTTGCCTATGTCGTCTAGGGAGGAGAATCCTAGGGTGGCGGCCCCTGACGGTTGTTGGGTGTCAAGGAGGCAGCCTCAAACCTTTATGAATCAATGGTCCAATGGGGTTTGGCGGTGGCCTTGCATGGAGCTTGGGTGGCGGCTTGGAGATCTGTGTGGGCTGCAAGTTTGTCGATCCGGTTGGTTCATCTTCGGGCGATGCGAAGGTCAATCTGCTTGCTACGCCGGGGCAGCGGCCCCGGGTTTGGCGTGACGTTCAAGGTCTTTGGGCGGTCACTACTGGGTCACGCGACGTTGTGGCTCGAGTACGGCTTTGATGCCGAGTGGTGTAAGTCACGATGGGTCCCCTCGCTTGTGCGGTTTTCGTCCTGGTTTCCCTTATAAACCGGCAATGTATAGTTTGTATCGTTTTTGGATCCGGTTTTTCTTATAAACTGGGTAAATTCTATTATATCTAATCGAGCAGCAGATATATGCTGATCTTCTTACACATGGTTATTATATATGAGCTTATCTTGTTATATACAACCGGAACAGAGCAGAATATGCTGATCAACATAATGTAGATCAATAGTTCCATGGGATCTGGCCAAATAAAATCATCAGAGTGAATAAATGAGGAAAGGACACATTAAACACAAGGAACGGTGACAAGCAGTTGGTCGTCTTCTTCCGGGCTGGATTTAGGCGGGTGCACACCAGGGGGGTACACAGCGATGGCGTACTCGCCGTCGCCCTTGTTGAGGCCGCTCAAGTCGACGCCTTCCCAGAGCCGTTTGCTCCGTTGGGCCGCGGCGGTGCCGTCATCGTCGTCGTCGGAGTCGGTCTTGATTTCTCCGTTCTGCAGGGCGTGGTAGACCCTGTTGTGGTGGGCGATTTCTTCGTAGCGATTCTTCTTCACCCTCTCGATCCACTCTGGTGTCATCAGATTCAGCCTGCTCATTACGTTCAGGCTCCGGAGAAGCTCGTCGTCCTCATCGGAGCACTTGTCGACGTCGGCCGCCGTCTCTTTGGCCTCCTGATCGGCAGCCTCTTCCGCCTTCAGTTTGGACGCCATGTGTGGTTAGCTCTGGAAGCCTATTTGTCTGTTGTTGGATTGGTGAATCTTGGATTGCGATGGAGGCAGCGGTGTTCCTGTGGATGGATGTATATACACGAGACGAATTGGAACCCTACGCTGGCTACACATGACTTGGGACGGAGTCGGAAATCGAGTCCGTCAAGGGTTCCTTTCCTTTGGGCCCTCCTCGTTTTTTAGGAAAAATGATCAGGGAGACCTCGGCCCGTGTCTCTAATCTGTTGGACACTACCGATCAGATATGCTACTAGCTTCAGAAAATTGCATTTTGCTACAAAATTGATTCTAGGGCTTCAAAAAACTATCACAATTCAGGAGCTTTCCGAAACAAAAACTACCAGTTATGGGATCTCAGATGGAGAGCTTGGCTAGCTTTCTACTCGGTCGCGCTCCTCTCTCAATGCCATGGGCCTCCTTTTATGACCAAAGTGGATACCACAAAGGCCTAAAATCCTTATGTTGTTTACAACTAGTTACCCCATAATGGCACTAGGGACTAGCCCGAGACAGGGTGGTGCCAATGTCATGTCTTATCCCTTGGCCTTGGTCTTTGGGCTATCAGCACCTTTCTAGGTTTTTTGCTTCTCCTATCTGAAAGACAGTTTTGCCCCTTCTGGTTCGTACATATTACACTGCCATGCCATCGCAAGTCAAAGTCCGCCAACGAGTCCGCCTCCAACAAGCGCAGGACCGGGCCGCCCTGCGCAAGTACTGGGAGAATAATAAGCTGCACACGGCATCGGCCGGACAGTGGTGAAGAACACCGTCGATTTGACCCATGGTGGTGGACTTGACCTTGCTTGTGGCGTTGCGCCCGCGCAGATCTGCCTCGTGTACACAGCCGGATTGGGTGGCACTGGGTAAGCATTCGGGATCCACTGCTTCGTCTTCAGCGACTGCAACAACGTTGCCTCCTCCGACTTCGAAGGCTTCCCACCTGCAACCAACTCGCCCTCGCTAGTCTCACCTTGTCCGCGGCCGCTGCAGATTTCAATCCCGCCTGCAGGAGCATCGTCGCCCTGGAATCCCCGATGCTCTGGGGTTGGAGTCCGTCCGGCCGCCGCCCGGAGATGGATGTTGTCGCCATCATTCCGATGATCAAGATTGTTTCGATTCTGATCAAGATCTCGTGTCGTCATTGTTAAACTTTTATGCTAAGAGTAGGGATCTTGAGTAGGCCAAGGAGAACGCATATTAACAGGATGCATTATTCTGGATTCAAAGACCAAGGCCTTTGGTGCTTTAGCAGTTTGATGGAAGAACATGGTATCGAACCATATGTTGAGCACTATACGTGCAAAACTTATTTTCAATGTAAATTTACTCATGTTAGTATTGCTAATGTGTTTTTTTTAAATACCTATTCGATTACAGAATCTGGTTTTGGCTAGTACTAACATACAATAATTTTCATTGTGCCGATTCTTACCTTTACGAGGGTCATGTCCCCCAAATGACGTCCGGCAAAAGCACCTACACGCCGTCGAGCCGTGCCGTGTTTGGGGCACGCCTGTTCCCAGTCGCATGACCCAAACAAACAACGCCGTTCAACCAAACAAAATTTATTAATATACAATAGAATTTTACAAACTGAGCGAAATTTAACTAAACATAAGCGGAAACTAAATCTAAGCATTGTTGTTCCTGTCAAAGGGACTGGCCTCGTCGTTGTTGTGGTGACGCTCCCTCCTAGACTGTCATGCTTCCAACATGCGGAGGCGCGTTGTCGTCTCTGGGTGGTGGCCTGCAGTGCGCCACCGGTCATTCCGCTCCGCCTACCTGTATTCGCGCAACTTCCGGTAGAACTCATTCTGAGCAATGCATGCTTTCTCATGAGCGGCAGTAGTGGCTACATCCTCCTTATTGATGCGAAGAATAGTCCGTCGCTCCCTCTCTGTGAGGAGGCAAGCGTTCTCCTCCACCGTCAGCCTCTGTAGGGATATCTTCGCGCCGCGCTCTTCAGAGTGTTGGTTGACCTCCTCGTGGAGATGGACCTTGTTGAGGATGGCGCTCTACAGCGGATCAACCATAAGCATGTCGTACTGGTCCTCCGAGTCCGTTGAGGAGAAGTCCAGCGACTCGTCATTGTCCGAGGAGGTCGGAGGAGTGCGGTGGGGAGCGTTGCGGCGCCTCGGGCATGGGGAGCCTGGCTCAGTGTGTAGGCACGCGGTGAGGCATAGCGCTAAACTATGAGAGCTTAGGGACACGAAAGAAAGAGGAGGCGAGCGCAACAGGGCTAAGGTTTGATGTGGATAGAGGAAGAAGGAGGTATTTATATGGTGAAGTAGGCATGCGGCCGCTGACTCGCATTAACGCCGCCGCAGAAATTGGTCTCGACATAAATAAGTCTGACCTTGTTGGCTTGCTGCAGCATCAGAAAGGTGGATCCATCTAGAAATCCATAAACATAAATAGACATTATTTTTTTTACTGCATATGCTTGCACTGGTACAAATATTACTGCAAATTCCAATCTCCATTAATTTTGCCTCACTGACAGTGTTGCGTAGTTAAACATATAAGTACTGAGTTGTCTTCTTCTGTGCAATCACATGATTATGTGCTTAAACATATCACTATATCAGTACTGAGTACCTGCTCTTTTCGTAACTTGCAAAACATCCAAACATTGAAAATATAGATGGATGGAAGAAGCTTGTACCTGTAGTTATGCGGTTGTAGCCAAGAGTTTTCTGTACTCATTTAATGTAGTGTTTTTAGCTGTTGTTCATTCCTATAGAGAGTGTGTAGCTTGTAATCTGCATAGCACATATAATATGCATATCATAAACAGTTTTGGCAAAATATCACATATGTTTGGCAAATGATGGCAGATAATCCCCACGAAAAAGATGGTTTTTGATTGTTATCATTTCTTTCATTTATTGTCGGGGAGATTGTCCCCGGGTACCCCAAAGACGCTCCAAAAGCACTCTGAAACAGTCAAAAAAAGGAAAAAGAATAAAAGAAGACAGCAGAAGAGGGCGACCTGGCCCGGCTGCGGTCTCCCAGACGGCCTGGATCGCGCCTTGGGCCGCTTCCTCCTGTTTAGCTTTGCGACAATCAAGACGGGACGAACCGGTGGCGTCGCCGGCGGAGGGAGGAAACCCTAGACGGAGGGACGAACCTTCTCTAGTCGCCGTCGTGGAGGAGCCCTTCATTCTCGACGACGCGAAGCTTGGCGTCATCCAAGACATAGAGGATCCAGACCCCGCGAAAGCTCTCCTTCTCCGCTGCCGACGCTGTCGCTGCTGTCGCCGTTGCGCCGGAAGATGAGGCCTCAGCCATTTTCTGTGCGCCGGTGACCTAGGATGGGCGGCGCTGGGGATTTTGGGGGAGGCAGAGGAGCTCTGCTCGTGGGAGGCGTCGAGAGGAAGGAAGGCTCACAAGTGATGGTGAAGAGGAGAGGGAAAAATCTCAACCCCTTATATCCTTCATCCGCGCCAAGATTCGTACAATGAAAATAGTAACCGTGCCACGTGTCGTGGAAAGAGCCAGGCAACTCCCTCGCGATGATTATGCCGCCTCGATCTCTGCGCACGCATTAAAACGACGCCTCGGTTCCGCAAAAGGCAGACCCACCAACGGTCGTGCTGACGGGAATGTCTGTCAGTGACGTGACTTGACCATGGCTGGTGTCAGATTATGTCAGAGACCAAGTTCCAGCTTAGTTTGAATTTCAAGCTGGAAACCCGAATAATGTATTTGTAGGTCCAACTCGTTTTGAGACTCAGATTATATCCTTTCTTTTGAAGTTTCAGGAACCCTTCAAGATTCTGCAAGCCGAAGATCAAGCTAGACAATGATGAAATCTGACTCTAGATCTTGGAGTCTTCCGGGGGTTGCTGTTGGGGCTATACTTGGGCAGCCCAGTCAGGGAGAAGAGACGGAGTCCAGTCCGGCTACGGGAAGGCCCGAAAAACTTACCGACGTAGGCATGTTATGTTACTTGTAGTTCAAGACGTACTCTGTAACCGACTCTTAGTCGTAGCCGGATAGGTCTCTCCTGTAAACCCTAGGCCGGATATCTAGATAAGCCGTCCTAGGGTACGCATTTAGGGCAACACCACAATAGTCTACAATCTCAAATCGCACAGGCAAAAACCTTGTAACCCATATTCCGGCTCTACCGTATTACTGGATTGCTAGCAGGAGTAGGATCCGTCCAAAGCCAACGGATTCGAACCTGGGTAAACTTGTGTGCTCACCGTCCCGGAACACTGTACGTCTCACACCCCTGTCTTCCACACACCTTGAGGACCCCCTCATGGCGTAATTTTCATCAATCCGACGACAGAATGTGGTAGTTTTTTTTTGCAATGATTAGATACAGAACTGATAGTTTTGGGAAACTTCATGAATTGTGGTAGTTTTTGAAGCCCTAACATCAATTCTGGTAGCAAATGCAAGCTTCTCCTACTTGCTTTGATCGAGTAAGAGTAGGCACAGTTGTCTGACAGAGTACGCCAATGCCATAAGATCGAAAAAGATCACACTAAATGCATCATATGGTCTACGCACGCTTGTATATGAGTTTGTTCCTGATGGTGCAATGTCACACCGAAGAAAGTGAAATCCACACCGTTGGTGACTCCTAGATTGAGAGAAATTGCGCCACCTACTTGGTGCACCAAATATTGGGTGTGGCAACACATACATAAGAGGTAATGCATACCCCCGTTTTTATGATAGTGGGCATCAAGTGTGTTCTCTATTTAGAGTTTCCTATAAAGTCACAAAAGATTTACCCAGATTTAGGCCACGCGAAGGCTAACAGCCCTACTTACTAACTATTTGATCATATTGCTCGTCGGAGTAGCAACTAAGGAGTGGATTACAATGGAGACTCCATAGTCCTGCGATCTCAGATGGACAGTCTGGCTAGCTTTCTACTCAGTCGCGCTCCTCTCTCAATGCCATGGCCTCCTTATATAACCAAAGAGGATACCACAATGGCCTAGGATCCCCTGGTGTTGTTTACAATTGGTTAGCCCGAGACAGGGTGGTGCCAATGTCATGTCTAATCCCTTGGTCTTGGTCTTTGGGCTATCCGCACCTTTCTAGGTTTTTGGCTTCTCCTGTGTTGTCAGTCTACTTGGGGGGGGGGGGGGGGGGTACCTGCACCGGCCTATCCATAGACTCCTTCCAGTTATAGTTAGATACAACTAGACCTTCCCGCCCTTCGCCCCTCGTCAACCATTAGCCGAGTAACGCTTACACGTCAGCCTAGGTGGAGATGTACACACCGCAAAGAGCTCACACTATGCGCAGCACTGTCCGATCTAGCATGACTGGTACAAGCAATAAAGCGTACGTGGCCATGTCACTAATGATGTCTTCCTTCCCGAGGCTTCACGAGGAGCGTCATGGCTGATGTTTCCTTCTCGGAGAAAGTATCACGGGCTACTTACGGAGACCAGCATGGGCCCTCCCTTGTAGTGACACGAGGCCCTTGCCTGGTCCTCGAAGGGGACACACAACCTTCCTTGGCGGGCAAGAGACGCTTTGTGGCCCGCACTTGGTCGGTTTTCCAGAGAGGAGACTGACAGAGTCATTTGCTCCTCGTGACATCCGGGGTAAAATCAAATAGAATGGAGAAATAGTTGGCCTCATTAACAATCATATGCTAAAAGAGAGAGATCAACTCATTTTGCATTTATGTGAATAATGCAATGATAGTGAAATTCATCATATTTAGCATAATTTACATCAATAGTTCCACAAGATTTGGACAAAAATCTTCATCGAGAATATAATCAACTGGAAACATGAGGAAGGACACATTATTTCTTACAAACAAAAAGAACGGTGACAAGCAGTTGGTACAAGACATTAGAGAACTAGCTTGTTGGTGTCTTAGCTTGATGATTCGGCAGCAGCAGCAGCAGCACCAACATCATGATCCGCTTCTTCCGGGCTGGATTTAGTCGGGTATACGCCGGCAGGGTACATGGCGATGGCATACTCGATGTCGCCCTTGTTAAGGCCACTCAAGTCGACGCCTTCCCACAGCTGTTTGCTTCGTTCGGCCGCGGCGACGCTGTCATCGTCGTCGAAGTCGGACTGGATTTCTCCATTCTGTAGGGTGACGTAGATGCTGTCGAGGAGCGCCTGGTGCTGGTAGTGAAGCTTCTTGTTGTCCTTGATCCACTCCGCCGTCATCAGGTTCATCCTGCTCATCATGATTTCTTGGGCTATGCACATTTGATACTTGTAGCATACCGAGCAAAAGTTGTGAGCGCGCTATCTCATATAGTTATCTTGTATAGTTGTTGGCACAAGAGGCAAGTGAAAAGTAAAAGAAAAAGAGAAAAAAATAGAAAAAGAAAAAGAAAAAGAAGAAAAAGAAAGAAAGAAACAAGTGCCTCGTAGAATAGGAAGAGCAGGCTCGATGAACATCAAATAGGTGGTACTTATTGTGCATATCATGTAGCCCACCAATTTATTGCAATCGAACTAGCGTCTCTCCTTGCACTTGTGTGACACGAGCCTATAGTCTTCGCTAGGTAATCATTTGGTTCTTAGCTCACTTTCTCCGTCGCACAAGTCCCATTTATCTCACCGTGTGTGTTTCCTTGTACATATTTCCTTCTTGTGGATTGACTTGTTTTGCTTTGTGATCATCGTGGTTCTTTACTTGCCATTACAATATCTTTATTTCGGATTGTTCTTGGACACGCCACCTTCCATACCTATCCACCATAAGCTTTGTGTTTGTGTTTTTTTTAATGGTTAGTTGGCTTTGGTGTTCCGCGTGAACTTCACTTTGCTTGGTTTTGATTGCTCTCAAGTGTTGCCACTTGCACGATACTATCTTCCAAGGTAAAGTAAGGTTTGACGTTGCATCCCTAACCCCTACCACTTCCATATACACCACTTGGTCTTGTGAATCATGTCTAGGAACTCCGGAGCCGAGGATGATTTCTATGAAGAATCCACGATGAGCCACCATGCATATGCCTCCACAAGCATGGATGACATGATGGAGCACTACACCGACAATGGCTCCACATGCTTGGGTGATATGGAGTTCTACAACAACAATAACTCCCCAAGCATGGACGACTTCACGAACGACAACGACAAGATCCTCAAGTCGCGTTGACCAAGACGGAGCCTCCACCTCAAGAGCAACATGGAACACGACCAAATGGACAACTTCAAGCGCGACATGGACAACAACTTCGCCAAAACCATGAGCATGATGGCCAAGACAAATGATGCTTTGCGCTCATTACAACGCCTCACCAAGAAGAGTGCCAAGGACAAGGAGCATCGTCGAGAGCATCATGTGGATGACCAAGTGCGCCATCTATATCAACCTTTGGCAAGGCACGCCAATCACCTCCGTCGACACCACCAAAGGGCACCTTCAACTACTCGTGCCACCACCAAAATGGCACCAAGAGCAAGCTCTCCTCCACGCCATCAAGCTTCAACGCCAAGACTTGACGTCCTAGATGACGCATGCACCTTCATGGATGAGGAAGACGAAGACCTGTACTTCACCAAGTTGGACGAGTACGTCAAGAGGACTACACAAGCCAAGGTGCAAGACGGCGATGACAAGATCAAGATTGGTGAGCATGGGAGTTTCCCTTCACCAAAGGAGGCGCATGGAGTTGAGAGAACCAAGCCTATCCCTATGTGCTTGAGTGATGATGTGGTACCAATCCCACGTGAGTATGAGAGCCACTTAGCCCACGTGAGTGAAAACAAGAGTGAGATGAGCGACTCCACCATACATGAGATTGAGTGCTTCCACTTGCAGGGCATGAGTGATACACCGAGTGAGTTGAGAGTGTTGTTGATAGGTCATGTGAGACCACTTTGATTTCTAACGACTTACCCTCTACCTCTAGTGTGTTTTCTCATGTTGTGCTATGTTCCATGGATCAAGAAGCGCCAAGCTTGGAGATGATGATGCCTCCAACCAAGAAGATGTATATGGTAGATGAAGATGATGCCATCCCTATATTGGATGAAGAAGTCGCCCACATGGAGGCCAATGCTACCACAACACTCACTTCATATGAGAGGTATGAACAAGGTAAGAATACGGGTGTTGATGATGCCATGATCCCACTAGTGGACATGATGACTTGTGATGATTGGCATGCTATGGATGATGTTTGTGATATCACATATGCTTCATTGATATTGCCATGTGATACTTTGCCTTTGCATAATGTTGAGCATGTGAAATTATTTGATTGTGATGATGTTACCATAGACATGCCATGCTCTAAACGTTACGTTGATGATATCATTGCTTGCACTTTGTTGCACAATTGCTCTTTCCAATGTTTTGCTTGCAATGATGTTACCAATGTTACCCCTCGGATAATGCTTTGTCATGAGTGTTTTAGAATTTCTCCCGTTGCTTGCAATAAGTTGAATAATTGCTCTTTCACTTGTTTTGCTTGCAACAATAATTCTCATATGGTTTATAATGAGAGGGCCCCCATAGCTCTCTCAAATTTTGGAGATTTTGGTAAATGCCATGATAAGCATGTTCCCCACTTGTATACTCACCATGCACCTACGTTACACTTGCTTGACACTAATGGTGATGTGCACAGGAAGAGATATGTCATGATGGATGATGTGTTTCTCTACCATGCACACACGTTCTTCCTTTTGTGTTTGATGTGTGTAGGTACCCGCACAAGAATTTCAACCTCGGTTGAGCACGAGTTGACAAAAAGAGCTCTAGAGAGCATCCCCCAAGTGAGTTCAAGATCGAACCCAGCTCTGATACCTTTTGCATGCTTTGCATCTTTCATGTTGACAAATTGCTCTTTCATATGGTTTGATTGCAAGCATGTTGATGGTATTCTTTCACCTTGTGACAATCATGTCTCGTTGCTATTGGATATTGATGCTTTGTGTGTTGCCACAAAAATGTTAAACAATTTCTCTTTCCGATGTTTTGTGTGCAACCATAATGCCATTATGAGCATGTATTGTCATGAGAGCTTCCAAGTCTGTCGCATAGTTGTTGCAACAAACATAAGGGCCACTTTCTCTTTCATATGGTTTGTTTGCAAACATGTTGTTTTTTCTTCCGCTTGCGATATGCATACTCCCATGATATTTGCTTTTGATGATTTGTGTGTGGCATCCAACATGTTGACCAATTGTTCTTTCCAATGGTTGGTTTGTACACATAATGATGTTGTTTTGGATATCTTTCCTCATGTGTTTTTGCCGAATTCTCCTATCCTTGCATCAAAGATGTTGACCAATATTGTCCATTGCTTTGACTGCCAACTAAGATGTTTTATGGAGTTTTTGAGTTCCCACATTTGGATGATGTTCAAACAATTTCCATGCACATTGACCTTGCATACGCATTTCATTTGCGATACTTGAGTTGTGCTAATAGTGTTGTGAACAAGAATGGACATGCCACAAATGACATGCTCCTATATCACACACGAACATATTTTGCTTGGTCTTTGTTGTGTGAAGGTACAATTGCTTGCGCGTCAACCTCTATGGACCAAGAGTTGACAAGACGAACCGTAGAGAGTTACCTATGGCTGCCCTTCAACGAGCCATTTATACATCCTAAGGTGACTTCCTCTACTTGAGGACTCATGCTATAATCTTCATGAATTGGCTATGCTTTGAGTGTTGCTTCGCTTTTGTGGTGAGTTTTGTAGGCTTCATGGAAGGTGAAGGAACATTGAAGTGTTGTCAAGTCAATCTTTTCGAGGACGACTATATGGTGAACCCCAGGATCAAGAAGGTCTCTCGACATCTTCTACTTTGTGATAAGCGTGTAGAGTCAAGGACGACTCTTTTTGAAGGGAGGGGAGATGATGTAGCCCGACCTTCGGTTATTACCACATTATGGTCTCCAACTTATGCCAAGTCGTCATGGACTCCAAAGGTGAATCTGTTCCTCTATGCGAGCCCACTTCCTACCCTCTTGAATGGTATACTACTTCATACTCCATCCCATATCCATGATAGGTTCATACCGACGAGTACGGAGGCAAGGGAGGAAGCCTAGAGCACCAAGCCCGACAAGACGGAGGCTTGGAAGAGAAGACGGAAGAAGCAGCAGCTGGAGCACCGGAGTCTCCGGCCTAAAGACACCGGAGTCTCCGGCCTGCTGACCCCGGAGTCTCTGGACCCATCTCCGGACTGAACCCCACATCAAGCTCGGGGACAGCCAGAAGGCCCCTCCGGAGACGACACCGGAGACAGACCGGAGTCTCTGGACCACCACACCGGAGTCTCCGGCCTAAGCGTATGGGCCTGCGCACCGCTAGCTGGGCCTTTGGCCCATGTACCCCTTAGTCCGCCCAGACTTTCCCCTTTTATTCCTAAAGTATCCTTGAACTAGTGGCTGGCCTATATATAGTGCCCCCACCCCCTCATGTAAACCTAGGCATAGATGAAAGACTAAAGAAAACCCCCTTTGTGGAATATCTAGTTTTGCCTCATCCCCTTCTATCAAAAGGGGATCGACTATCGTCACCACCTCGTTGGAGTTTGCATCGCGCCTCCCTCGTTGTACAAGGCCTTGGCATCGGTGTCCCTTTGCCAAGATGTCAAGACCCTCTCCAAGGTGTTCTTCCCTCTCCGCGTGGGATCGAGGGAGCACGTTGACCGATCTTTCCTTGCGAGGATTCTATCGGACCGGTGGCCACTGGTGAGAGCAATCGGCCTTGTATCGTGTGTGTTTTGCGTGTGTTCATCGTGTTCTTCGCGAGGTGTGCATCCGCTTCCGCTACCTTCTCCCTTTCCCCTCGCTTTCCCATCGATTTGACCACGAGATCCCTGAAGATCGGGCCACCCACGGGGTTACCCCATAACAGACGGTTTCGTGCTTGCTGCGAGGGTTGGCTATGTCGTCTAGGGAGGCGGATCCCAGACGATGGTTGGGTGTCAACGCGGCGTCCTCGAACCTCTATGCAACAATGGTCCTATGGGGTTTGGCGGTGGCCTTGCAAGGAGTTTGGGTGGTGGCTTGGAGATCTGTGTGGGCATCGAGTCTGTCGATTCGGCTGGTTCATCTTCGGGCAATGTGAAGGTCGATCTGCTTGCTACGTCAGGCGACAGCCCCGGATTTGGTGTGACTTTCAAGGTCTGTGGGTGGTCACTTGGGTAGCGAGCGCTAGGAGGCGACTGGGTCGCGCGAGGTTGTGGATCGAGTGCGGCGTTGGTGCCGAGTGGTATAAGTCGGGGCGGGAGCCCCAAAGTCGGTTGTGTGTGTTTGTTGTGTCGTGTGGACGATGGGTCCCCTTGCTTGGGCGGTTTTCGTCCTGGTATCCCTTATAAACCGGCGATGTCTAGTTTGTACGTTTTTTGGATCAGGTTTTCCTTATAAACTGGTCAATTCTATTCTATCTAATCGAGCAGGAGATATGGACCGCATGAAACTGTTGTGTGAGGATTCTGGACCTCCTTACACATGGTTATATATAAGCTTATGTTCTCATATACAACCTGAACAGAGCAGAATATGCTGATCAACATAATCTACATCAATAGTTCCACGGGATTTGGCCAAATTGAGAAAAATCTACAACGGGAATAAAATCATCAGACTGACAAACACAAGGAACGGTGAATAAAATATACGAGGAAAGGACACATTATTTCTTACAAACATAAAGAACGGTGACAAGCAGTTGGGACATCACATCAGAGAGAACTAGCTTATTGGTGTCTTATTATAGCTCGGCGATTCCGCAGCAGCACCAATATCGCGGTCTTGTTCTTCCGGTGGGTACACGCCGGCAGGGTACACGGCGATGGCGTACTCGCCGTCGCCCTTGTTGAGGCCGCTCAACTCGACGCCTTCCTAGAGCTGTTTGCTCCGTTCGGCGGAGGCGGCGCCGTCATCGTCGGAGTCGGACTCGATTTCTCCGTTCTGCAGTGCGTCGTAGATGCTGTCGAGGAGCGCCTGGTGCTGGTAGTGAAGCTTCTTGTTCTCCTCGATCCACTCTGGCGTCTTGAGGTTCATCCTGCTCATCTCGTTCAGGGTCCGGATGGCGGGGTCGTCCTCGTCGTCATCGGAGCAATTATCGTCGACGTCGGCGGCCGTTTGAGCCACTGCCTCGTCTGTTCCCTGACCCACGGCCGTTGGAGCCATCGTCTCGTCGGCCTTCTTCTGATACGCAGCAGCAGATTCTTCTTCCGGCTTCCGTTTGGAGGACGCGGCGTCAGCCATGGGTGATTTAGCTCTCGGTATGGTCTGCTGATTGCGATGAGGACAAGGGCGGCGTCCTCATGGATGTATATACACGATCGAGTTGGTACGTACCCTAGCTAGCTAGGCTAGACAGAGTCGGAGATTGAGTTCCAGGTGCTCTGCCGGCACGTCAACTTGGTGCCACATTGATTGGTCAACAAGATACTATCCGAGATTCCTCAAACAAATATAAAAATTTGTGCACAGTTTATCAAATGTTTTGAATTTAAACAAATTTCACAGATACGGGCTGGTATTTCGCTATACCGGTGGTTGCCAGAAAGTCCAATTTACTGGCAGAAAATACCAGCCGAGGTAAAAATCCCTACTATAGGAAGAACAATTAGACTGGTAACCAAAGTTATTTGTGTTTTCTATCATGGTGCCAACAAATTTTGGTGGAAATTGCATTAAAAAAAAACTTGGTTTTCTAAGACAAAGCTTTAAAATTGTGGTTTTTTTTTTGTTGCAATATTCTCAATACCACGGAGTTGCAGCAACATCACACACCAAAGTAACACCGCAGAAAACGGTCGAGGCACCGACGGCCATATGCTACGCTGACGGCCCAGCAGGTCAGCCCGTGACGGCGTAGCAAAGGCATCTGCACTATGACGGCGGCTTCGCCATCTGCCCAACTAGTAAGGTTACGCCGACGTCCAGACCGTCGGCATAGGTCTTTTTCCCTTTTTGCCACGGGGAATTTTTGAATTAGATCGAGCTACTTTGAAATCAGATGGTGTTTTTCAGTCCAAGGGGTTGGTTCACTTTTGGTCATGCTACCTTTGTTTTGCTCTTCTTTTTCGGACACATTTGGCATGGCGCTAGAACCTCCTAGAAAAATCATAACTAAATAATTATAAATCATAAAAATACGTATAATATATTAAAATTTGCAGAAAAATAAGATCTATCTATCTAAACTTAAATATTACATATTTTTGCTGAATAAAATAAACTTTCAGATAAAATTAAATATTCCTTTGTTGCTCGCTGGTATTGACCAGGAGCCTCTTGACATTTTGATCGCTTCCATTGCTGCAAGAGTAAGGAAAAGAAAAACTAAGGACACATGGGTGTGCTCCAAGCCTAACTTGCGCATGACTCCATATCGCCAAGCACGGGTCTCTGCCTCAACGAAATGAGAGCGGTTGGGTGGAACCTGAGGGGTTTTGGGGGTAGAGGCAGGAAATCCCAGGTGTGGGAATTCCTCAAAAAGGGAAAAATTGACATCATCATCCTTCAGGAGACCAAGAGACAAGAGTTTGCTGGCCATGAGTTATAGATCCTTGAGCCTAGCGATAAGTTCCATTGGAGCTGGGTATCGGCCAATGGAATGTCGGGGCTAATGTTGTTGGGTATCACTGGCAGCTTCATGGAAATTGGCAAGATCGATAAAGGGGAGTTCCTTATCAGCACCCTGGTGCTATATAGAGCATCCAACTTTAAGTTTGAATACATTGGTGTGTATGGCCCTGCCGATCATTCTAGGTCGAGTGCCTTCCTAGAGGAATTAGAAGCCAAAGTCAACAGGTGCAGCCATCCTGTGGTGGTGGGAGGGGATTTCAACTTATATAGAGGTTCTGAGGACAAAAACAACCAGAATATCAACTGGCCTAGAGTGCACCTCTTCAATGATTGTTTGACTAGATTGGCTCTAAGGGAAATCAGGAGAAATGGGGCAAAATTTACTTGGTCCAACAAAAAAATTAATCATGTCAGATGTGTTCTAGACAGAGTCTTTGTTTCTGCTGACTGGGAGGTTAAGTTTCCACAATCAGCAGAAAGAAGTGTGGGATCTGATCATACTCCCCTCCTCTTGATAGTGGGGAGGGATGTGCTATTAGATCCAAGAAATTTTTCTTTAAACTAAATGGCTTGGTTTCCATAGCTTTGTAGACCTGGTTAATCACACCTGGCAAAATTTGCTGGTTACCTTTGTCAGACAAAGGGACGACATTGATGTCTGGTGATACATTGCAAATGTATCTATAATTTTTGATGTTCCATGCTTGGTTTTATCAACTTTCTTGTGTTTTGTTCCAACTTTGGAGTACTTTTCATATGATTTCTTGGCCTAACCTATTAACAAGAGTCACAGTGCCAGCTGCCTGTTCTCTGCTGTTTTTGGTTCCAGAAAGTCAGAAACTAAATATTATCGGAATTGGACGGGACAAAAGCCAAAGTGCCTATTTTTCCGGAAGTGATCAAGTGCCAGAATACGAGACGGAGAAGGGCCAGGGAGCCACCACACCACTTGGCCGCGCAGCCAGGCCGGGCCCGCGCTAGGGGGTCGTGTGGCCGCTCCCGGCACCCCCTCGGCCTCTCCTTCCGCCTATATATTGCCCTCGAGACGAAAACCCTAGGTACCCGATCAAAAATCCACGAAAGAGTCTGTAGCCGCCGTCATCTCCATCCCTAGATCGGGAGGGATCTGAAGCTCTTCCTGGCACCCTGCCGGAGAGGGGAATTCACCCTGGAGGCCTTCTTCATCACCATGCAAGCCTCCGGTGTGATGCGTGAGTAGTTCATCCTTGGACTACGGATCAATGCAGTAGCTAGATGGCTGGGGTCTCCTCCTTTGTGCTTTCATGTTTAGATCTTGTGAGCTCCGTTCATGATCAAGATCATCTATTTGTAATTTGTACATGTTGTGTTTGCGGGGATCCGATGGACATTGAGATGCTATTTCGGATTGATTATTGATTCTATCATGTCTTTGTTATTTGAGATCTTGCATGCTTTCCGTTGTTAGTAGCTATCTTGGCCAAGTAGATGCTAGCAACTCTAAGAGTTAGTATTTATGCTCGATAGTGGGTTCATGCCTCTGGTAATCTGGGGAAGTGACAGAAATCTCTAAGGTACTAGATGTGATGTTGCTACTAGGGAGAAAACAACAATCCTTTGTTCATAGAACAATCGTATTGTTTACTTTACACGCAGTTTGTAAATCAATAATCTGTTGCTTGCAACTTAATACTGGAGGGGGTTCGGATGATAACCTGAAGGTGGATTATTAGTCATAGATGCAGTTGGATGGCGGTCTATGTATTATGTTGTAATGCCCAGTCAAGTCTCAGAGGAGTCAAGATGATTAGTATATGCATGTATTGCTTTCTCGGTGTTTGTCAATTTTCCCGCTGTAATTTGTTCACCCAGCATGTTATCTATCTAAGGAGAGCCACCTCTAGTGAACTATGGATACCGGTCTTTTTCTTTACATACAATCTACAATCTTTTACTGCTTTGTGTTTACTTTCTGCAAACTTTTACTTCTTTCCATTCAATACGTTTAATCCTTTGTTTTCCGCAAAACACGGTGAGATTGACAACCTCATCGCAAGTTGGGGACAAAGTTATGTGGTTGTGTTGTGCAGGTCTCCACATTGCTACTAGCACCGGTAGGGGCCCTGCCAAAGCTCAGCTAGTAACACCTTTCGGGTGTTTCTTTGCTCCTACTGGTTCGATTAAACCTTGGTTTCATAACTGAGGGAAAACTTACAGTTGTGCTCATCATACCTTCCTCTTAGGGTTCCCAACGAGCTCTACGTCGAAAGTCGAGCGCATCAAGATCTTTTCTGGCGCCGTTGCCGGGGAGTCAAGGACATCTTCACAAGGGGAGTCCCTCATAACCAATCTCTTTAATTTGTTGTTTTTGTTCTGCTTAGTTTTCTTTTTGCTTTGTTTGCTTGTTTTGTTCTTCAAAAAACACAAAAAAAAATTAGTTTTACTTGTTTGCTTTCTTATTTGAAAACCCAAAAAAATGACTACTCTTGAAAACACTAAGTTGTGTGACTTCACTAGCACCAACAACAATGATTTTATGAGCACACATATTGCTCCACCTGTGGCTGAAAATACTTTCTTTGAGATAAAACCAGCTTTGCTTAATCTTGTTATGAGAGAGCAATTTCCTGGTATTGGTAATGAAGATGCTGCTTCCCATCTAAATAACTTTGTTGAACTTTATGAGATGCAAAAGCATAGGGATATAGATGGTGATATTATTAAGCTGAAATTGTCCTTTCTCTTTGAGAGGAAAAGCTAAAGAATGGTTGAATTCCTTAACTAGGAATAGTATTGATTCTTGGACTAAGTGCAAAGATGCTTTTATTGGAAAATACTATCCTCCTGCTAAGATTATATCCATGAGAAGTGAAATCATGAAGTTTAAACAACTTGATAATGAGCATGTTGCTCAAGCTTGGGAAAGAATGAGAGATAAAATTGAGATAATGGCATACTGAGAGAGCTCCACAAGGTAAGAAGGTAAATTCTGTTGAGGAAACCTCCTCCTTGAGTGATAAAATTGATATTATTATGTCCATGCTTGTTAATGGGAAAGCCCATATTGCTCCAAATAATGTTCCTTTAGCCTCTTTGGTTGCTCAAGAAGAGCAAGTTGATGTGAACTTCATAAGAAATAACAATTTTGGCAACAATGCTTATGGTAGTAATGCTTATAGGAACAATTTTGGGAACAACAATTATAAGCCACATCCTCCCAACAATGGTAATGCTTATGGAAATTCTTACAACAATAATAAGAGTGCTCCCTCTGAACTTGAAGTTATGCTTAAAGAGTTTATTAGTAAACAAACTGCTTTCAATAAAACTATTGAGGAAAAACTCTCTAATGCTGAAAGAAATATAGCATCTTTGGCTAAAGCTCAATCTAATTTGAATAAAATGGCTGCTAAACCTGAAACTAATGAGAATCCTTTTGCAGCTACTAATGCCATACAAGTAAGAATTGATGAAAATGTTAGACTATTAGCTGAATTACATGCTAAGTGGGAAAGAGAATATGAAATTGCTAGAAACATTAGTGTTTCTACTATCACCACCACTAGTGTTGAGGCTAGTAATAGTTCTACTACTTTGGGTGATAAAGTTGATTTTGATCTTGATGGTTGCAATATCTCTGAAGTTATTAAGTTCCTACAAAAGCTTGCTAAAAGTCCTAATGCTAGTGCTATGAACTTAGGCTTTTACAAAACACATTACTTATGCTCTCATAAAGATTAAATAAGAAAAGATGAAACATAAAGCTTCTATTCCTATAAAGCAAGAGGATGGTTGGGAACCCATCATTAATATGAAAGTGAATGACTTTGATTTCAAAGCTTTGTGTGATCTTGATGGTAGTGTTTCTATTATGCCTAGAAGGATTTATGATATGCTTGATTTGCCTCCTCTTGAAGATTGTTATTTGAATGTCCCACTTGATGCTAATGCTAAAAACAAACTCATGGGGAGTCTTAATGATGTTCTTATTATGGTTAACGATTTCTATGTCCCTTTTGATTTCTATGTTTTCGATGTTGAATACAATGTTTCTTGTCCTATTACTTTGGGAAGACCTATTCTTAGAATTGTTGGTGCCATCATTGATATGAAAGAAGGCACCATTAAATATCAACTCCCACTCAAGAAAGGTATAGAACACTTCCCTAAAAATATAGAAAAGATTTCTTTTGCTTCTCCTATGAAAACAAAATTTGGTCTTAATGCTTCTTCATTTGAGAACACTTGATTCTTTCTTTGCTTCTTATGCCTAAATTAAAGGCGTTAAAGAAAAGTACTTATTGGGAGATAAACCAAAAGTTTTAGATGAGTTTTGGAAGTTATTACCTCTGTAATAGCCTCTCCTTATCCTTTTTATTTGCTTTTTGTGCCAAGAGTAACCTCTAATGAGAGAGAAGTAATGATTGGGAAAGTTGCTGTCCCGAAACAGATTTCTGTGCTTCACCGTACAAATTCGTGAGAGACATATGTATGTCGGATTGAGCTGTAATGTTTTGTGCTTCTGCCCCAGGTTGTTATATAACTTTCGTTAGTTCAACACTTTTTGATTTGAGCAACAGAAAGCCTTCAAACAAAATCGTCTTTACCTGCTGGTCTGTTTCGACAGATTTCTGTATTTGCTTCTTGTTAGTTCCTTCTTGAGTTCTTTTGGGGAATTGAGCTTTTTGAGGGAAGTGCTACAGTAGCTAGTGTTCTAATGGAAGTTTATTTGGTGTTAGAACTGAACCTTAAGACTTATTTATCTTAAGTGCACTAATGTTGCTAATGAGATTGTGTGAAGTTTTGTATGAAGGAAAATTTTCAGGTGTCTGGAAGGAATGAGGAATGAGATGAAGGATGGACTAAAGCTCAAGCTTGGGGATGCCACGCGTGTCACCCCAAGAAATATCCAAGAAGTACAAGCATCAAAGCTTGGGGATGCCCAAGGCATCCCCTTCTTCATCAATAAAAATCCTAGGTTTCTTCCAAACGCTTCATTTTTATTGTTTCATACACAGTTGTGTTGTTCTTGGAGCGTCTTCTTTTTCGTTTTTGTTTTGGTTTTTAGTTTTGTTGGTTTTCTTAGTTTTCTGAATAAATTGGTTGGACCCCCACTTTCATACTTTGGTTTGCGAATAGTTTGGTTTGGTATGGAAAAGAGTAGGAAAGTTCATGCTTATGTGGTAAAAAGAGCTTGTTTTTGACTGTGGCCTATGCTTTGTCATGCCATGCTTGATATTGTTTTGGCTTTATGCTTAGTTCTTTGCTGTAGCATGACTTGTTATAAACAATTGAGATTGCTTAATGTGCCTTGGATGAATCATGCGTTGTTTGAGCATATTGAAGCATAGTATAGTGGTATTTTCCTTTGATGCTTTATTTGAGTTTGTATGTGTGTTAGAGAAATGCCTGGGCCGCTAGCCTAAGACATGCCTAATCATGGTGGAAACTTGCAGCATCACCATAATGAGCACTCTATGAAGCATCCTCAACAAAAACCTATGCAAATAGCAAATAAAACGATCACTGAGATGCTCATTGTCTGCTTGCCTTGTCATTTTGATTATGGGAAAGCTCCCGTATCATGCGCAAGGGGTACCCCGTTGGCGGTTCTTAATGATACACATATACTTACAATGACAAGAGCTTACTCGTGACTGAAGTTGAGTAGCATGAGGATCGGTCTTCGTAAGTAAGGGGCATGAGATTTCGGTTTATAACTTGTCAAGCCTATCCTCTTAGTTGTGTCACTTTAACCTTAACCACATTCAAGATGCTTATGATAGGGGCAATGAGAGCTGAAAACTACAAGTACCATAATTTTTGGAAGCTCTTTATGAGACTTGAATCCCTACTTCCTTTTACAAAAGGCCTTTCTTCCACCATTATATTGAGTCTCCACCTTCTATCTTTATGCACCTACTTTGAGAGCATAGTGGCCATTCTTAGTTCTATGTGCATTGTCCCAATACTAGTTGATTGATGCATAATTTGATATTGCTTGTTTTAAACTATTGTATCTAGTCACTCTTATGAACTTTGAAGGTGTCCTATGCATTTATATTTGCTACTCTATTAAGGGACAAGCTGAATACTATTATGCTATGTTTTCTTTATGTGAAACAAACAAACGTCTTGCAAAGCATTGTTATTCATGAATCTTTTGTTTGTGCCTTTTCATGTTGCATCATAGTTTCTTTGCTTATTGCTAGAACTTTGTCTTTCATGTTATGATTGAAGTACTATGATCCCAGCTTTGAATGTTTTGCAAATACTTTGATCAAGTCTTTGTTGGTGCATGTCACCTCAAAAATTATTCTTTCTTTTTATCCCTTACCTACTCAAGGACGAGCAGGAGTTAAGCTTGGGGATGTTGATACATTGCAAATGTATCTATAATTTTTGATGTTCCATGCTTGGTTTTATCCACTTTCTTGTGTTTTGTTCCAACTTTGGAGTACTTTTCATATGATTTCTTGGACTAACCTATTAACAAGAGCCATAGTGCCAGCTGCCTGTTTTCTGCTGTTTTTGGTTCCAGGAAAGTTAGAAAATGAATATTATCGGAATTGGACGGGACAAAAGCCAAAGTGCCTATTTTTCCGAAAGTGATCAAGTGCCAGAATACGAGACGGAGAAGGGCCAGGGAGCCACCACAACACCTGGCCACGCGGCCAGGCCTGGCCTGCGCCAGGGGGTGGTGTGGCCACTCCCGGCACCCCCTCGGCCTCTCCTTCCGCCTATATATTTCCCTCGGGACGAAAACCCTAGGTACCCAATCAAAAATCCACGAAAGAGTCTGTAGCCGCTATCTTGGCCAAGTAGATGCTAGCAACTCCAAGAGTTAGTATTTATGCTCGATAGTGGGTTCATGCCTCTGGTAATCTGGGGAAGTGACAGAAATCTCTAAGGTACTAGATGTCCTGTTGCTACTAGGGAGAAAACAACAATCCTTTGTTCATAGAACAATCGTATTGTTTACTTTACACGCAGTTCATAAAGCAATAATTTGTTGCTTGCAACTTAATACTGGAGGGGGTTCGGATGATAACCTGAAGGTGGATTATTAGTTATAGATGCAGTTGGATGGCGGTCTATGTATTATGTTGTAATGACCAATCAAGTCTCAGAGGAGTCAAGATGATTAGTATATGGATGTATTGCTTTCTCGGTGTTTGTCAATTGCCCCGCTGTAATTTGTTCACCCAGCATGTTATCTATCTAAGGAGAGCCACCTCTAGTGAACTATGGATCCCGGTCCTTTTTATTTACATACAATCTACAATGTTTTGCTGCTTTGTGTTTACTTTCTGCAGACTTTTACTTCTTTCCATTCGATACGTTTAATCCTTTGTTTTCGCAAAATACGGTGAGATTGACAACCTCATCGCAAGTTGGGGACAAAGTTCTGTGGTTGTGTTGTGCAGGTATCCATGTTGCTACTAGCACCGGTAGTGCGCCCTGCCAAAGCTCAGCTAGTAACACCTTTGGGGTGTTTCCTTACTCCTACTGGTTCGATTAAACCTTGGTTTCATAACTGAGGGAAAACTTACTGCTGTGCTCATCATACCTTCCTCTTGGGGTTCCCAACGAGCTCTACGTCGAAAGTCGAGCGCATCATCTGGTATGCTTTGAGAAGAGGACTTAGTCAGTTTCTTTGAGGACGGGGGCAATCTAGGGAGAGCTTCTAGAGAAGCTAAAGCCCGAATCCTGACCAGCATTCAAGACCTTGACAAGGCGGCCGACCTGGACACCCTTGATGATGATGGGTGGGCATTCTGGTATTATTTGGACGAGCAGCTCATCCAACTTCTTAGTGAAGAAGAGGATTACTAGCACTAGAGGGGAAAACAGAACTAGATGTTGTATGTGCGATTGCCAATGCCATGAGGCGTAAATGTGCCATATTAGCGTTGCAAACAGAGGATGGTCCTATTTGTTCTATAGAAAGCTGAACTAACCCAACAAAATATATTTAGATCCTTGCAATTGCTTAATTTTCATAAAGTCAAAATGGAATGTCCGGGGGTCCGAGATAGCTTAGTTGCCATCACCCCACACCCCTCCCTTCCCCCAGCCCGCTCCTTCCTCCTCTAAGCGTTGACCAGCTGTTCCCGGGACGACCCCGAGCTATCTCCGCCGGCTTCGCTGGTTGGAGATGGCGG
Organism: Avena eriantha; assembly: GCA_910589775.1. Taxonomy (NCBI): domain Eukaryota; kingdom Viridiplantae; phylum Streptophyta; class Magnoliopsida; order Poales; family Poaceae; genus Avena; species Avena eriantha. Next base: position 438,398,728 of record OU342745.1, on the reverse strand, counting down.
AGGGGAGGCACCAGAGTAGTAGATAGGTGTAGCTTTAGGTCTCTCGGCTGCTTGCCGGTAGTTTGGAGTAGGGTATCGGTTCTCCTCGGCCAGATACGATGCATCTGGGGGTGGTGCGAGCTCTTTTCTATGCTCCGATGGTCAAAATCGGCATGGAGTGGCGCCGCCACAGTGATCTCCATTAATAAGGCCGTTTCTTCCCTCCTCTTGATTTGGTTCTTTGTTTCACTAAATCTTCCCTAGCTGGCCGGCCGTGGCGGCGAGGGGCAGGGAAGCTGTAGTGGAAGCAAGGCATGGTTGGAGGTTGGGAGGGAGTCCTTCTTCATCCTGGCGCTGCTGCATGGCGCCAGACCGTCGCCCTATTATCCCACTGCTGAGTCACCGAGGTGGTGGTCGGCGGGTTTGGAGTCGATGGTGAACCCCCTGTCCAATAAGTGCGTGTTCCCCCATCTGACCAGAGTAGGTGGCGCAGAGGTGTGGCTCCTGGCCGGCCATGGCGGAGGGGAGGAGCTGGAACTCAGTGCCCTGTTTTCCTTAGCTTTCTCCCTTTTTGCCGGCCGCGGTGGCGAGGGAGGGTGGAGTGGCTGTGCATCGGGAGTTGCTCAGCTCGGGTGGAGGAGTGGCTCCCCTTTTTGCGGGGCCTTTTGGATCAGTTGGTGTGTCATCTTCTACGGCCTCTCTCCCTCATCTCGGGCAGGAGCTCTGAGGGGAGGGCTTGGCTTCTCTGCGCGGCGGCAACAGATCTCGATGATACGGTGCAAACGTATCTATAATATTTGATGTTCCATGCTTGTTTTATATCTACTTTCTTATGTTTTGTCCACACTTTGGAGTATTTTTACACATTTTCTGAAACTAACCTATTAACAAGATGCCACAATGCCAGTTGCCTGTTTTCTGCTGTTTTTGGTTTCAGAAAAGCTAGTAAGGAAATATTCTCGGAATTGGACCGGACAAAAGCCCAAGTCAATATTTCACCAGAAGGAACACAGAGTCCACAGGGGAGACGAAGAGGGGAGCCAGGCCGGCCACACCTGGTGGTGGCGCAGCTAGCCCTAGCCGTGGCACCAGGTGGTGTGGGCCCCCTAGTACTCCACCGACCTTGCCCCTTCACCTATATATTGCCTCCGGGATGAAAACCCTAAGTACCCGATCAAAATTCCATGAAAGAGTCTATAGCCGCCACCATCTCCATCCCTAGATCGGGAGGGATCTGAAGCTCTTCCCAGCACCCTGTCGGAGGGGAGAGATCACCCTGGAGGCCTTCTTCATCACCATGACTGCCTCCGGTGTGATGCATGAGTAGTTCATCCCTGGACTACGGGTCCATGTAGTAGCTAGATGGTTGGTTTTTCTCCTTTGTGCTACCATGTTTAGATCTTGTGAGCTCCATTGATGATCAAGATCATCTATTTGTAATTCTACATGTTGTGTTTGCAGGGATCCGATGGATATTGAGATGCTATTTCAGATTCATTACTGATTCTATCATGTCTTTGTTATTTGTGATCTTGCATGCTTTCCGTTGTTAGTAGCTATCTTGGCCGAGTAGATGCTAGCAACTCCAAGAGGGAGTATTTATGCTCGATAGTGGGTCCATGCCTCTAGTAATCTGGGGAAGTGACAGAAATCTCTAAGGTACTAGATGTGTTGTCGCTACTAGGAAGAAAACAGCAATCCTTTGTTCATAGAACAATCATATTGTTTACTTTACACACTTTGCTTAATGCAGTTATCTGTTGCTTGCAACCTAATACTGGAGGGGGTTCGGATGATAACCTGAAGGTGGATTATTAGTCATAGATGCAGTTGGATTATGGTCTATGTATAATGTTGTAATGCCCAATCAAATCTCATAGGAGTCAAGATGATTAGTATATGCATGTATGCTTTCTTGATGTTTGTCAATTGACCCGCTATAATTTGTTCACCCAACATGTCATCTATCTTAAGTAGAATCACCACTAGTGAACTATGGACCCCGGTCCATTCTTTTACCATCAATCTACAACTATTTACTGTTTTCTGTTTACTTTCTGCAAGCAATTACTATCTTCCACACAATATGATTAATCCTTTGTTTTCAGCAAAACCGGTGAGATTGACAACCTCACTGTAAGTTGGGTGCAAAGTTCTATGGTTGTGTTGTGCTGGATTCCAAGTTGGAAACAACACCTTGGAGGTGTTTCCTTGCTCCTACTGGTTCTATAACCTTGGTTTCATAACTGAGGGAAAACTTGTTGCTGTGCTCATCATACCTTCCTCTTGGGGTTCCCCAACGAGCTCTACATATTGGGCAAGCACTCAGCTACTCGACGTCGCTCCTCGATGGTTTTTCTTCTCCTTTTTGACGTTGAGGCTGTGTGTGGAAGGACTAGGTATCCTTGGAGCAGCGGGGGAGGATGGCCTTGGAGTAGCGAAGCCACCTTCATCTACAGATCCAAATCGGAGGCTTGGTGCCAACCGATTATCTTGGCTATGTTGAGGCCTTTGACCTCGCCGGCGTTGTGCTCCGGTATTTCTTCAACCTCCATCGAGAGGCCCAGTAGTTGGAGAGTCGGGATAGGAGTAGGACCTGATTGCTTTCTCTTGTATTTGTTTAGGGTCCTGATACGTCCAAAATGTATCTACTTTCCCAAACACTTGTGTGATTTGGATACAACTAATGCGGACTGACGTTGTTTTCTGCAGAATTGCTTTGGTGTCTCGTTTTTGTGTAGGAAATCAACTTTTAGGAAAAATCCCGGAAAATATCGCAAAACTCCTATTTTACCTGAAGACTCACGGAGCCAAAAGACGAGACGAAGAAGCGCCACAAGCGGCGACATCCGGACCATGTGCGTGTGCACTGATCCGTGGATAGGCTGTGCGGTTTTGGGGCTCCTTTGGCTTGTGTTCGTGCCGCCGCGCCCAGGCACTCCAGCTTCTCTTGGCAAGTGGGAATAGTGAGAGTGACCTTGGGGCGGGTTTGAAAGAAGCAGCTAGGTGTTTTCTAGATCTCGTTGGGGAGCTGGCGATATGGTTATCGTTTTTTGCTCAGTGTTTTGTTTTGGCGGTTCCGGTTTGTATGATCTTTGTAATGGCTTTGGATAAACTTTTGTGGTTCTAATAATGAATAAAGGTTGTGTGCATCGCTTGATGCAGAGGCCGGGGCTACGCGCCCCATTTCTAAAAAAAGGAAGGGGCTCCTCCACCGCAACCTAGGTCTTCGGCACAGGCCCCTCTAGGACAGGCATTGTGGGCCCCTCCACCCAGCGCCACCATCCCCCGTACTATGGGTTCAGCCCAGGAAAATTTACCACTGAGACAACATCGTCATTGCACTCGTCGTACTTTGACTTTGACTCCATCAACTCCGACGGTTCACCAAAATGGAGTAGAGCCTTACGATGTTTCTTATGTAGTTAACCATACTACTTATTGATGACCCACAAGTATAGGGGGTGTATCGCAGTATTTTCGATAAGTAAGAGTGTCGAACCCAACGAGGAGCAGAAGGTGCTGGCTAGTGGTATGGATCAGGAATTCTCTGCAAATACTTAGCAAACGGATTTTTAGGGGTTTTCGATAAAGCAAGTAAACAAAGTACGAGTAAATGAAAGATAGTAAGAATGAATGCAGCAAGTGGCCCAATCCTTTATGCAGCAAAGGACAAGCCGGTTGTATTTCTATAGATGACCAAACGTTCTCGAGGACATATGGGACGACTGTCAAGTGCTTTCGCTTCATATAGTGTTGTGTGGGTGAACCTGTGCTAATGTACCGCCCCATCCAAGACTAAATACATACTTGTGATTATACCCCTTGCAAACATCCGTAAGTACAAGAAAGTAATTAAGGTAGAAACCTAACCACAACTTTAAACTCTAAGACCCTTACGTCCCTTGTGCAATGGTTTCCTAACGGGGGTTCAGATTTCTGTCACTCCGGCAACCCCTACGATTAGTAGCCAAATACACAATGCATTCTCCTAGGCCCATATAGGTGAAGTGTCATGTAGTCGACGTTCACATGACACCACTAGAAGAAGTACACCACAACTTAAATAACAATTTATTGAATCTTTCTCAACGCAATTCCACTACTAACAACAAGACTTCTCCCGTGTCCTCAAGAACAAAACGAACTACTCACAAGACATCATATGGATCATGATCAGAGATGGAATAATGGTGTTTAACAATCTAAACATAAACAATAATTCAATGGTTCACTCAATAGCATCAACTACAAAGAGTAATCAACACCGGGAAAGTTTCCCCTATGAACTATGCAAGATTCAACTCAATTGTTACAGCAATATGGAGATGGTGATGAGGGTGCTGATGGTGATGATGATGATGATCCCAATGAAGTCCATCTTGATGGTGGTGTTGATGGCGACAATCTTCCCTCTCCGGGAAGGAATTCCCCCAGCAGAAATCTGTCTGCCGGAGAGATCTTTCTCTCTCGGTGTTTTCCGCCCCGCAGAGGCGGCGGAATCTTTCTGTGGTCGCTCCCAGAGTCTTAGGGTTTCGCGGGGATGATATACGCCAGAGGAGAGAGGCTGGACTGGGCCAGGGCAGCCACACCACTCCTAGGCGCGGCCTAGGCCTGCCCGCGCCATGGGGTGGTGTGGGCCCCCTGTGGCCCACCTCCACTCCATCTTCTGGCATCCTGAGTCTTCTGGAAAAATAGAATTTTCCGTATATTTTCCTGGATTTTCTGATCTTCGCGAATTTTGCCGCCAACCAGCACCTTTTCCATCATAATCCTGACTGCAGCGGTCCATGCTCCAAAAGTCATCAACCATGCAAAAATAGATGAAATAACATAAGTAAATATATCAATGAATAATAGTGAATTAAGACATAGAATAGTGATGCAAAATGGACGTATCACTTATTATAGTGTATCTTGCTAGACTTTATAATGCTTAATATATTTAATTAATGTGCAACTTATGTACCGTGCTATAACTTGCTAGACATTAGAATGTTCAATGTTTATGCAACGTGATGCTAAGTTAAGATGGCCATATATGCAGCATATGGATCTGCCGTGTGTCATGTGTGGTTACACCTCATGTATGGACAGGAAGTTTCGCATAGTGCTCACTTAGAACTTTGAAACTAGAACTATATACTCCCTCTGATCCAAATTAATTGACTTCGGTTTATCTAGATTCGGATGTATCTAGACATGTTTTAGTGCTAGATACATCCGAATCTAGACAAATCCGAGTCAATTAATTTGGATCGGAGGGAGTATGTATATTCAATCTACCTTGTTCATACTATATGTGCTATCACAGTTCGAAATAACGGTTGTTTTCTAATGATCTTACTTAAGACATCATGTGCAAGTCAAGACCTGACCTTTGGAGGAGGTCTTCAGAAGAAAACAAGACCTTTGAAGTCATTATTGAGTCACACAAAAATCCCGGACCCAACTTCACGGTTCAAGTCACCAACGAGTCAACCATCACCTATTTCAGTACCTGAACACAGTTTCTCAATCGCTACGAGATGAACATCGATGATATCATGATCTTCACCCTTTACTATGTGCATCGCATCATTTGATTGCATTGACCCCAACTGGTCACATGATGAGGATGGGTACTATGACCATGAATATGTCGAGGAGTAGCTAGCTAACTACTATGCATGCATGTTATACTTTGATTGCAGTAATAATAACTTTTAGATGATGCTACTTTATTTTCTCTCTTACAATATATGAATATCTAATTCCTGATATATAATTACTGTAAAATTCAATAATGTAAATCAGTTTTTTTTAATCTCTGAATTCATACTAGAGGCGTTTGATATACATTGAACGCCACAAATATATATTTCAGTGGTGGCGTTTGGGGAGCATGCACTTTACTGGTGGCATTTGCATGGAATGCCAGTGGTACAGTTCGCATGAAACGCCACTAGTATCGTCTGGTGGCGTTCTAGCCACATGCCACCAGTAGTTGTTACTAGTGGCGTGAGATTAGCGGTGTGTGGGTTGAACACTACTAAACCCTTTTCCGAACGCCACCAATAAGTTTTTTCCTACTAGTGTTTTATCTCTTTGGTCTGGGGAGAAATGTCCTGACATTTTTTTGAATTGAAGAGGGCATGTTGGATTGCATGCAGCATACCAAAACAGACTAACGCTACGAGTGGGAGATGGACGTATGTGGCATCGCTTAGTCGAGCCCACGTAATAACATATGCGGGTGCCCGCGTGAGACGATGATGACTGCAAGCGCCCGACACTCCTACTCGAAGATCAGTCGACCTGCGAGCGAAAACCTAGATATCATATCAAGCAATGTGGGGGGATGGGGGAAGAAGAGGGGAGACATGGGATTTGGGGAAGAACCTTTGAATTGGGAATTCGGTCATGAGGAAGGTTGTGAGGGGTGACAGGCGTCGCCAGTGAGTTATATATACCCCGGCCGATGGCCCACCTGCCAGCATACTTCTTCATATAATTCCAGCGACGGGAATTTTTCGATCGGTGAACCAGGAAGGGAACATGGTTTGTATTTATGTATCCATCATTTTTCTCTATATCGCACTTTATCGAGCACTGTTTTATTTATATTGAACTTTTTTACATTTTATTCCCTCAATATACGAATTAGTTTTAACAACACAATAGTGCTGCTAAATGTTGAGATATAATATTTTTATTGTACAATGTTAACATCTTGTAGAATATATACTATCAACAAATACGAAACCATGAATATGTTTGCAATTTTAGAGTTTTGTTTCCTATTGGCCATGACTTCTCAAAACTTATTATTTGTAGATAGGAAGATATAAAAATCAATTGAACACCTTCATGGTTTTACTTACTTCATTCAGATGCATTATGGGTGTATGTGTGTGTTTGTGACTATTTTGGCCTCCTTAAGGATCATATTGGAGTGCCAAAAACATGCACTCTAACATATCCTAGTGGAGATTCTAGAGTGTGTAACAAAACATATTGCCCATGTAATGGCTCCATTTAAGTATATTTGGTATAACTAATATACTTCGGAATGTCGGAGAAGAGTAAGATACTCACTGTCTATGACATATTTTCCATTGTAACGCTTTCTAGACCAAACAAGATATAAAAATTTCAAATAGTTTTGGTCTAGGTTTTCTTCTCGAATAGGAGACAAATATAGTGGTGGGCCCAATTGTCAATTTTACCCTATCTTCCAATAGGCTCAAGACATTCTTTGTGCTCCTTACTATTTGTTTCAACAACCACTGTTGAGCAGCAACAAACTAGATTCAATAAATTGGCATAAATGCATAAATTGGGTCACAGGGAGTCCCATCTGCATATGCCCCTCTTGCAGCTCGGCAACCGAGTTGAACCAGTCGTTGTCCACGTAAAATACCTTGAACGCCTCCCTCCTCTCCTCCCTGTCCCACCGTTGGCAACCATTTCGCCTGTCCTCGTGCATGTCTCAGGCTGTAAGTGGGACAACCTGCGGGCGTCCCGCATATTGCCGCATGTGCCCGCTTAACTTATGTTGGTTTACGCAGGCAACCCACGTACTGTTTGCGACTGCCGCAGACCTGCATAAGCTACTCGCCGATCAGAGCAGAAAAGCAATTGCTAGCTAGCTGCAAGTTCCAGAATAATTTTTTTTTGCGAAAAGGTTCCAGAATAGATTTAGTTCTCGTGAAGAAATAGAATGGGAGAGGAGAAGATGAGCTGGTGTCACGTTGGCGACGGAAGGACACTGAGTTATTCTTAGCTTCAACATAAATGACACCAGTCATTGAATTGCCATCTAAATCGAGATAATGAAATACTCCTCCGTTTCAAAATATAAGATGCTTTAACTTTTGTGAAAATGGTATATCTAGACATATTTTAGTGTGTAGATTCACTCCAAAGTCCAAACAAATACACTAAAATGTGGCTAGATGCATCCACTTACAGCCTAATTCGAGTATGCAGGACTATGCGGGCGGCCGCAAAATCTGCTTATTTTCTTTCCTCAGCCGCGGGCGCCCGCATACGCTGATATGTGGGCTTGGGTTTGTGGCGCCGCAGATGGTCGCTCCCACTTACAGCCTGAGGCATGTCCTGCAGCGGGCCGTCGTCGTCGATCAATAGTCGTGTCCTCGCGGACGTACGCGCCATGGTGGTGGCCAGGCCAGCTGGTCTGAGACAATAGTGAGCTAGTTGAGTGACTGCTTCAGCTCGTCCACCTTCATCCCGTTGTCGCTGTTGTGGTCGAACAAATCGAACACGCGCTAGATTCATACCGCGTAACTATTCCCACTACTTTGTAGCTCTTTGTTCTTCGGGAGTTCAAGTCCAACGCCAGGGGATTCGTTACCCCAAAATCACATGCCACCAAAATAAATCTATTCGGCTCAGAAATCGCTATTTTTTTCCTCGTGCTACCTGACCTATTATCACTAACCATCACGGTTGATTCCAAATCTTTACTGTGGCCCACAAGGGACGAAAACATCTTTACCGATGGACGGAAACATATTTACCACCAACCTACCGACCCCCGTTTAATACGTAAATATATCATAACATTTTTGTGTAGGACATGGAGCTAAAGAACACTTGTGCTTTGATGTCCCGCCCTCCTCTTCAAACTTTGACAAACAAAAATTTGATACCAAGTCGTTCCGAAGAGATCATATGATCCCACCCGAAACACGTATGGTCCTCAATGTGGCTGTCGGCCCCGGGCCAACCCACCAAACGTGCCATAATTGACTCAGATACTCCGCGAGTCGGCACCATTCCGAAAGAAAGAAAAACTATTCTATAACAATTCCCTGGTATTTCAAGTGCATGGTAATTCCAGCTGAATTCACTACAGGAAACAGGTCAGGCGCCGACGGCCAGACCTCGTCGGCGTAGCCACTGATTGCCGTCGGCGTACGACCCCGTAGGCATAGCCGGTTTTCCCGTCGGCGTAGAGGATACCGTCGGCGTAAAGGATGTGGGGCCCACATCACACGGTTAACGGCCGTTTGCCCTGGCGGCAGCTATGCCGACGGCATTGCCGTCGGCCTAGAGTGTTTGGCTGGAGCTACGCCGACAGCAATGCCGTCGGCCTATCTTTTATCAATTTTTAATATATTTTTTCCAATTTTTTTTGTTTTTGTTTCGTTAATCTCAAAAGCACTTTTTAACTAAGTATAATTAATTTCTAGTTGAATTATACTAATAGTCAAACTTTCGCATCGGTCACCCATCATAGCACTACTCCACTCCCAGCACGCTTAACTTCTCTGTTCCTTTCAGATGAGCTTCCAATCAGGAAATTAGACCTATTAACCCTTGGACGATGGTATCACACGCCTTTATTTTTAAAATTTCAAACATTTACTTAAGTAAACAAAAATGAATAAGTAATAATAATCTTAAATTCGAATTAAAATAAAACAAATTTTATTAATTTTGCCTTTTTCCATTCAATATTGAATAATTCACAACTACAATTCCGTAAATCGTAATTCGACAAATAATATATCCAAATCGATAAGAAAAATAAGAGGAATCCAAATATAACATCCCTATCATATATTTAAGTATGTATCGTATCTTGTTAACACTAGAACAACCGAAACTATGTTAGGATTCATGAAACATCCTTTTTTGTACTCGGAAAAAAAAAGAAAATGGCTTATTGGTGCGACCAAAAAGAAATTTTGAAGTGGATCTCTAATGAAATATAATGTTGTGACTCTAAAAATGATTTTTTCAAAAAATTATGAGCATCAGATAATGTACATGTAGTTCAAATCGGACCTAGTTCCTCCCAATTCGGCGGGAATTTGTCTTTTTCACCAGGGATGGACGGAAAGGTTCGAGCTCCCCCGGTTGGTACATTATCCATGTAAGGTGGTCTAGTATTTTTTGAAAAATAGGGTGGTAGCATTTTGAATTATCCATTTGGTGGTTTCTTCATAAAACGCCCCGTTTTTTGTACTCGGAAAATAAAAAATGGGTTTTCGGTGCAACGAAAAGGAAAACTTCCTCCTGCAACATTGTACGCCATCCCATGATACATATGTTTGCACAATATGGGCATATTATCGCAAACTATACAGTGATTCTAGTAATAACATTGGTCATTTGACCTGAAATCCAGTAAAGCTCGATTGAGATAGGTCATTTTGTGAATGTTTTTTTGAGACACAATGAATATACCAAGTTTGATATTTTTTTCCATACAACTATCTCACATAATATGACACCGCGCGAAGGTTTTGCATTGTTTCGATCGTTTTTGAATTTTTTATGCCCATTTCAAACTATCGTCAAACTTTCTAAATCGAGGTGCATGAAGATTCTTAGCTCGGGGCTGATTCTCACTAAACTTGCATTAGATCTCTGATGAAATAGCATATTGTGAACCTAAAAATGATTTTTGCAAAAAATCATGACCATCATATCATGTACCTGTAGTTCAAATCTAACTCATTTCATATCGATTCGGCAGGAATTTGTCTTTGTCACGAGGGGTGGACGGAAAGGTTTGAGATGCCCAGGTTGAGAAATTGTCCATTCAATATGGTCTAGTATTTTTTAAAAATGTGGTATTATCATTTTGAAACTTTCATTTGGCGGTTGCTTAACAAAGCACCCAATTTTTTGCACTCGGAAAATAAAAAATGGCTTTTCGGTGCGACGAAAAGGAAAACTTCCTCCTGCAATATTGTTCGCCATCCCATGATACACATGCGTGCACAATATGGCCATATTATCGCAAACTATACTGTGATTCTAGCAATAACATTGGTCATTTGGCCTGAAATCCAGAAAAGCTCGATTGAGATAGGTCATTTTGTGAAGGTTTTTTGAGACACAATGAATATACCAAGTTTGGTATTTTTCTATGCAACTATGTCACATAATATGAAACCACGCGAAGGTTTTGCATTGTTTTGATCGTTTGTGAATTTTTTATGCCCATTTCAAACTACCGTCAAACTTTCTAAATCGAGGGGTATGAAGATTCTTAGCTCGGGGCTGAGCCTCACTAAAATTGCATTAGATCTCTGATGAAATAGCATATTGTGAACCTAAAAATGATTTTTGCAACGCCGTCGCTCTGCCGTTAGCCTAATAGGCTACGCCGACGGTGCCGTTTACGCCGACGGCTGCCGTCGGCCTATTTATCCTACACCGACGGCAAAACTGGGCCGACGGCCCGTCAAGCTACGCCGACTGCCCCGACATTTTCCCGTCGGCATATAAAAAGGCCATCGGCCTATCTGGTTATTCCTGTAGTGATTGACCAAACTGAAAAAGAAAATATGGACACCCGGATTATATTTGTTTAGGGTCCTTGCTGTAAAGTGCATGGCCTTATTTTTATTTTCCTATACTCTAGGGGCATGCGTGAAAATTTGTATCTCCGCCATCTTGGTTTAATGAAGGCTTACAGCCCCTTATGGGGCTCTCCAACAGAACGTCCCATGGAACTCCAACCGGACCAGGTCCATGGCTTGTGCCACTATGTCTAGCACGTCCTTGTCTCCATACCCTATGTTATCTAAACATGAACATGCTCCGCAGTTGGTCGATACACTAATTGACTCGGATACTCTGCGAGTCGGCACCCTTGGAAAAAAAGAAAAAAAACCTATTCTCACAAATTTCTCGGTATTTCAAGTGCATGGTGAAAAAAAATCAGATAGCCGGATTATGTAACCATCAAACTGAATATGGCGTCGTAGGCCCTGTTATAGAGGTCGATGTCTTCATAGTGCTGCTTCTTCCTATTCTCGATCCACTCGGGCGTCATCAGCTTCAGCCTGCTCATTAGGTTCAGGTTCCGGATCACCGGGTCGGCCTCGTCATTGGAGAACTCATCGTCGACTTCCGCCGCTGCCTCTGCCGCTAGAGCCTCCACCTCGTTGGCCTTCTGATTCGTAGCATCCGGAGAAGAAGAGACTTCCTCTGCCGCCTTCCGTTTGGACGCCTCGTCGTCTTGCCTAGCATCCATGGGTGGTTACTGGTTAGCTCTCGATCTCTTGGTGGTTGGATGATCGGGGAATTTGGATTGCGATGACGAACCATGACAATCAATTGTAAAGTACACGGCGACATGATGGTGTCATGAGCTTGATGATGATTCAGCGGCAGCAGCTGCAGCATGAGCTATTTTTTTCCTCGTGCTACCTGACCTATTATCACTAACCATCACGGTTGATTCCGAATCTTTACGGTGACCCACTAGGGACGAAAACATCTTTACTGATGGACGAAAACATATATACCACCAACCTACCGACCCCCATGTAATACGTAAATATATCAGAACATTTTTGTGTAGGACACGGAGCTAAAGAACACTTTTGCTTGATGTCCCGTCCTCCTCTTCAAACTTTCAAGAACAAAAACTTGATACCAAATCGTTTCGAAGAGATCATATGATCCCACCTGAAGCACGTATGGTCCTCAACGTGGCTGCCAGCCCTGGACCAACCCACCAAACGCGCCATAATTGACTCGGATACTCCGCGAGTCGGCACCCTCCGGAAACAAAAACAAAACAAAAAAAAAAGCCTATTCTCACAAATTCCCCGGTATTTCAAGTGCATGGTAATTCCAGCTGAATTGACCAAACTGGGAAAAAAATCGCCAGCCGGATTATATAATCCATCAAACTGAATATGACAAGGGACACATAATATTTCTTACAAACATGACGAACAATGACAATCAATTGTAAAGTACTACAGCATAGAAGTAGGCCGCGACATGATGGTGTCATCAGCTTGATCATGATTCAGCGGCAGCTGCAGCATGGTGGCCCTTGTCCTCTTCCTCCTGGCGCGGATTCGGGGGCAACAGGCCGACGGGGTACACGGCGATGGCGTCCATGCCACGGGATTCACCTCCGGCGATGTTGAGGCCGCTCAAGTCTACGCCTGCCCAGAGGCGTTTGCTCCGTTGGGTGGCGGCCGTGCCGTCATGGTCGTCGTCCGAGTCCGTCTCGATTTCTCCGTTCTCTAGGGCGTCGTAGACCCTGTTGTAGAGGGCAATATCTTGGTAGTGCATCTTCTTCTGCTCACTCCGGTGTCATGAGGTTCCGCCTGCTCATTAGGTTGAGGTTCCGGATGACCGGGTCGGCCTCGTCATCGGAGCACTCCGCCGCTTGATCCGCCGCCGTTGGAGCCATCGTCTCGTCGGCCTCCGCAGAAGCAGAGTCTTCTTCCGCCTTCAGTTTGGACGCAGCCATGGGTGGTGGTTACTGGTTAGCTCTCGATCTTGGTGCCCGCTGTGTCCTGGTGGATCCTACATACTATATATCAAGATCGAGCTGGACCCTAGGTTGGAACGGAGTCGGAAATCGAGTCCGTCACTGCAGAAACATAATTTCAACTGCGCTCGTTTTCCCGGGCCCGATTCGGGGGTTTTGGTCTTCTTTTTTGTTTTTGGAAAACGCTTGTAATAATATCCTATCACGAGACAGCAGCCGATGGGGGCTCATCTGCACGCAGTCTCTGCCTTATCTGTTTGGTGGGCTTTTCTACTTAACTATTTTTCATCTCTTTTTTTGGGACTAATTTTCCTGTATTTTTTTCCTCTGTCGAAATGTTGCCGTCATGGCTGGAGATCATAGGCCACCAACCATAGTTCCAATCATGTCCCTCTTCTACTGATGCACCACCTCATCGGCCTCCACCTTGCTGCAGCTGCACCACCTCATCAGCCTCCACTCCCTCGGGGCGCCGCCCATCGCCCCGATGCGTCGCTGCCGGGCGGTGATGCTTTGAGCAGTTGCAGGATTTGGGCGGCGGGTTTAGCGAGCGATGACGATTTCGCCACACAGCGGCGGGGCACTGTGCTGCAAGTGACATGCAAAACAAATGGTGTAAGATGTTGCCACCAATGGTTCTATCGATTTGCACCTCTGTTTTACCGGGCCTTCACCCACCATCGAGGTTTGCCTTGGCCTCCTCCACGATGGTCGGCACCGCGGAGCCCTCGTCCATATCCCCCCACCAAGCTTCGCACCACCCTCACTCGTTATTGCTCTAGTCGGCCTCCTCGGCGCGGACTACCATGGGATGCGGTAGCAGGGCATGTCTGCTACCATGGTATGGTGCTGCCCGGCATGAACGACGTTGACCCCTCAGCTTAGATGCTGCAAATCCATGGCGAAGATGCTATGAGCGGTGGTCGGTGAAGCAACATGCGGCAGTGGTCGATGCTGCGAAGCCACATCAGAGGTGCCATGAGCAGTGCTCGGCGGAGCTACATACAACAGTGGTTGGTGCTGCAAAGCCACGACGGAGGTGCTACGCGTGGTGATCGAACAAGCTGCATATGGTGTACGGTGGTCCTGTGTAGGGAGGGAGGCGATGGTACCGGCCGTCGATGGCGGTGCTTCTAGCCAAATTCGGGATGCTGCTAGTGGAGGGCGGGGATGCTACAAGATCTCATTGTCGATGCTACCAGCGTCGGGGGAGATGCTACCTGCTCCGTGGAGGGACGACAACCGTTTTGCTCCGATGATGGAGACTGGAATGTACATAACCTAGTGATGAAATTTCATGTTTCCCTAAAGGTAACCGGGAGCGTGACCTCCTGGGTGTCCTTGTCTGAGTTATTGGTCCCACAATCCATCCTGAACCGATCAACGGGGATATGTAAATAGTTCAAGAGCCTGGAAGAGATTGTACTCTTGATTGTGATCGGATCTCCTATGCTTCCCCGTATATGTACGTTTGAGATATATGGGGAGACAAGGAGCAAAGAGTTGGGATGGTCATTTCTGGTCACGAATTGAATGGGATAAGGCCTAGAAGACCCCGCGGATCCGAGCATGGCGGCTCGAGCTATGTTTCCGTTGACATGGCTCGTCATGGACCTGGTCCAGAGGTGACTCAGCTCATTGGGTGGAGGATTCCACAGCCTAAAGGACGTCGGTGGTTCTGTTTCCTCGTCCTTGTTCCGAATCTAGTTGATACATGTCGGTAAGCGCCAGGGTGTTTTCTCCTGCTCAGCCTCGAACCCCATCCAACACTACACAGTGTAGCATTGGTTGTTTCCTTGAGATCTCATCATGTGGTATCCGCACCAGCTGCCCCTTGTCTGTTGGGCTAGCGACATCCCTCCAATGTAGGGCGCTCCTGCCGTTGATCGCTTGCTGACCACCCAGTGAGGTCAGGCCAGTTCCCAAAGTGGCCCGACCTAACGTCGGAAGAGAAGTGTCCTTTGTAGTCTGCTTTCGTACTCATCTAGGTTCCCATCGCGCGTGATGTCCATATCCAATGCCAGGGTGACCTTATTGATTAGCCTGGTTGTTATTCCCTGAATAGGGGTTTTGTCGTCCTGACGTCCCTAGCGCTCCGTTCCTAAGAAAAGAGGCGAGACTAATTCCGCCCCGCCGTCCTAGGTGGACGGTCAGGACCCCATCGAGGTGCGTCAAACCCCCGAGCTCGGTATAGTGGCATGCATCCTCCGACTGCGTATCCTAGCAAGTTGATGTGTTCCATCCTTCTTCTGCAGTCGCGGTCCCTGTAGTCGCACTCCATGTCGGGCGGCCAAAAACCCTTGAGGTATGTGTGGCCGTTCGCACGGTGTGGGTCGCCTGATCCATACTCCTCCCACCAGTCGTCGGGTGGGAACAATCTTGCCGACCTTTGACGGAAGCTGAAACTGTCTCTGACCGAGATCCGTGAGCCCCCGGATTTACCCTATCGTGCCTGAAGTGGTTCGGGTTGTCGTAGCTCACGTAGACCCAGTGGTCCGGGCTCTCGTGTGTCATCGTGGTAGATCTGATATGCATGACAGGGACTCCCCCTACCTGGTGTGCCAACTGATGAAGGATATTTTTCACGATCCATCTGAAGTCTCACTTTCAAGGAACATAAGAGATTTTATTTGTTCGGCAATCGGCTCGAGCCAGCAGGTATTGGATCTCTCAAAGACAAAGATGAAGGTATATGTGTAACGGGGAGGGTTCCCTGAGACTTTATTCATAGGATGATCGGGAGATCATACAAGGTGTTTACAAGAGATCTCGGTGGTCTTATAATAATACCCGACGAGAGATGAAGCTAGAGCTATGACTAAAGCTAATGGTAAAGACTGGGGCGTCTATGGAGTGTCCTTTTTCAGGTGAATGTTCTTTAGTACTTATAGGTGTTGCTTGCAGTGGAGTCCTCCATAGTCACGTTATGTATTCATCTTGTCTTGTACGTAATCTTGATCTTTGATCACTCCTGGATGTATGTATGGTCTTCGGGATCTTCAGAGAGTTGTGTTGCAGCCCCATAGGTCAGGTTGGTTGAGGTAGATCGGTTGAGAGCATCTAGATGCAGCCTTCAGATCCTTGATCGTACAGGTAGGCATGGGCAGGAATCGTGGGTTTAAGCCCATGTAGGATGCATGCCTAAATCCACCCATCACTGACAACAAGGAAGGAGAAGACCTCTGTTCGGGAGAGCAAGAGAAGCAAAGGGCAGAGGGGCGACTGCAGCAAGGATGCTCGCGGCCACCGCCGGCTGGCCGCCAGTGCCAGCAACGGCGAAGGGAAGGGGGAGATGGAGGGGTAAGCAACACCACAATGGGTGCGAGGAGCAACCCAGTCCTCCACCACCTGTTGTCGGCAGGCTTGGTGGCGGTGAGGGAGGTGGAGGAGGTAGGGTCACGACGGCGGGTTTTAGGGTTGTCGCCCGAGTGGCCTCACAGGGAGACAATGTGGGGGCCTCTCTTATCTTCGACACACTTGAGGTGCCCTAAAGTATGATTGAAATTCAAAGAGAACTACGATGTTGTAAGTCACATGTGAGTATGTGACAACCCAGTTAATCTCGGAATAATCTAGATTAACTTATCAGTTCACTTCAATCTCAAACAAATACAATCAGACAAGCATTCCACGACATTAGTTCATGCAAACTAGTTGTAAATTACTACAACACAGAAATAGCTGACGATAGAAGATACAGAAACATATTTATTTTGATGGTGTGTTCAGCTCAGCAGCAGCATCAGGAGCATCGTGGTCCTCTTCTTTCTCGTCTGATGATTTATGGTCGTACAGGATAGCAGGGTAGACGGCCTCTGCGTCCATGCCGCATGATTCCCCGCCGACGGTGTTGACGGCGCTAAATTCGACGGATGCCCAGTGGCGTTTGCTCCATTCTTCATACTCGGCCGTGGCGGCCTCGTCGTCGGACTCCATGTCTTGGTTCTGCAGGGCATCGTAGGTCCTGTTGTAGAGGTCGATCTCTTCGTAGTGTTGCTTCCTCCTGTTCTCGATCCACTCCGGTGTCATTAGATTCCGTCTGCTCATCAGGTTCAGGTTCCGGATGACAGGGTCCGCCTCGTCATTGGAGAACTCGTCCACGTCCGCCGCCGCCGCCACCGCCTCGTCGGTTTTCTGGTCTTCAGCTGCCGGAGGCTCTTCTTCTGGCGGCTTATGCGCATCAGATTCCGCAGCCATCTGTGTTAAGTAGGAGTAGATCGGATCAGCCGCTGGACGATGGATTTGGTGTCGCCCCGATCGACCTATGCTATGTGTATATATATACACCGACCAACGACTAGGCTGGGACGGAGTAGGAAACCGAGTCCTGCGTGTTAATGGATTCCATCCATCGTATATAATCATCTCTATTATTCTGCTGGCTACTCTCTCACATACCCCCGCTTAATATGATTTGGTTTTACCTGAAAAATAAATATTTATAATACTTTCTCCAATTCAAAATAGGTGTCGGAGAATTAGTATAAAGTTTGTACTAAAATCTATATCTATATCTATACCTAATAATAACAATAAAAGAAGGAGTGTTTTTTCTTCGTCCATCACAATGCGCTTTGGTCCATCCGTCAAAGGCACTTTTATATGTCGCATCGGGTTTGTGCTACCTGCGCTGATGACCGATCCGTGTACAACAGGGCGTCCGTTCTTTGCCTTGGCTCAAGAAACATCTACCGGTCAGGCCCGGATATCGTGTACACGAGTAGGTTCCACAAGCAGAGTCCAATCCAATCTGGGCCAAAACAAGGTAATTTTTTTTAATTTAAAACCAAAACAATGTAGAGCTAGGGACTGGACTCCAACCATGCATCTATATATGCTTGATACGCCGTCTTTGATCGCATCGCATCTTAGATATTAGAGAAAAGATGGATTAATCGGGTCTCTAGCCCAGCTCTCGGAACAACGACAACGGAAAGAGAAGGCGGCGGCGGTAGATGCGACGACGGCTGGCTACCGCCAGTATTCCTCGCTCGAGCTCGCCGACGTCCAAGTGCGAGAAAGTGGCCGACAACAATAGGGTGTGGTTGTGGCTGCATGACTCACGGCCAGTGCCTGGAGAGTGCTTTGACCCTCCCAAACCGGTGGTGCTAGTGATTAGAGTTTAGAGAGAGACATGTCTGCTTCGTCGACAACAATGTGGCGACCTGGACGAGCGTAATCGTGCACGTAGAGTTTAGAGAGACCCATATCTCCCTCATCGACGACGAGATGGTGATCTTGACGAGCGTATTTCCCTCATCGAGCATTGAAGTCTAGGAACGTCTTGACTGTCTTGACAAGATCAAGTGGCAAATTGGCAAGTCGGCTCCACGAGACCCAGCTCGAGCCAGAAAGCGACGTCAATCACGATGAGATGGAAATCGGGCCGTAGGAGTCAAGAGATTGTCTCACGCCGTCCTCGGCACTAAGCAGGCAAGCCTCGTGGCTGCCTCCGATCCCGAGGACGATGGCAACGAGTATGGAACCAGTATGTTGCTTGAATCTGGATGGCCGTCGGAATCGGTTTTATGGTTGCCTTTTTTTTTCAAGCCAGGAGTTGCTCTGACTGGGGTTTGATGGATTTGCCCAAGATATAACACACACATACATATGGTGGAGAAGAACACACGAGTATTTTTCGGCAACGCACGATCTGCCTTTTTCTCTTTTTTTCTCACTTCTCATCTTACAACCAGATTACATGGCTTTATATAGAGAGCATACACGCACGGTCAAGCCACTAACAGCTTGATCCACAAAGCTCTCCACTAACTACCTACATGCACGGTGAGCCACTCACACCTAAAAGCTCACCAACGGCTACTTCCGACTAACAAATACTTGACCTTAATACTTGTGCAGCCTAGGACACCTCTAAACTACATGCACTAATTACCTGATCAGTGAACACATGCATACACCCAATCAGCCGCTGCACTGTACTCTCTCTGTCGCTGCGTACCGTGCTCTCTTGCCAATTTTGCTGCAACTTGCTAGAACTTAGTCATCTATTAAAAACTAATATCATGCAAACCTAAATAACAAGATTTGTTCCAACAGGGTTTTCTCGTCTCTGTTTTTTTTCTATGGTAGCTGGTCTTTTACGTACCCATTAATCTACAATTAGCACCAATATTTTCTCGACCCCGTATAAGAGAGCAAGCTACTCAACTATGCATATCCTGCTGGCTAATCAATAAGCTGATGTATGCATCCTGGAACACTGGTGCCATCCGCTTGAGTGGATTGATGTTCACATTTGGTGTGCTGTCGCCAGTCACCGAGACAGCTTGGTGGCGTATGCATGCGATCGCCTCCAGGGCATGTGCGCCATGGTGGTTCTGCCATGCACCCGGTGAGGTATTTGGTAGGAGCGTCCTCCTGTATACCGCACTGCCTATGATACTAGGAGACGGCGCTGCCAGCCGGAGTCGAGCGTTGTCGCTTGCCGCTGATGTCCTCTGTCGCTGGTCGCCGAGGCATGTCGATCTGTCGGAGAGCACCCTCGCAGGTCATCAATGTTAGTTTGCAGATGTACAATGTACAAATGGGCTCCCTTTTGATTTTCTGGTTCAGGTTTCAAGTGTTTGATGTATACATAAATAATGACATAGCCTGTAGATAATCTAGTTGATGCAATTGCAAATATTTTGTTTGTTTAGATGGGAGAAGATCGGGCCATAAATCATAACATAGATCATCTTTAGAGTTTTATGACAGTAGTAAAAAATATTTGAACTTCTAAAATTCTAAAAAATCTAAAATTGATGTTTTGCTATTTCCAGTATATGATGCAAAAGAAAAGTCAGCGAAGGACTTCCTCGATTTGGATTCGATATACGTGCGGATATATCATCAGATTTAATATGACGCCGTAGCAACGCACGGTCTTTGTGCTAGTAGTACTAAATCACCGATACTTATCGTGGATCTGAGGTAGTATCAATTGTATATAACATTATAGTCACTAAGGGAAAAAAACACTTTTGTCATGTGTGCAAAATACACGGGAAAGACTCCCAGGAACACATGGCAAAGGCTTTGCCATGTCTTAAAACACGGCAAAACCTAGACAACCTAGACGGCAACGCTGGCAATGCGGGCGACGGCACCGGTGACGCTCATTCAGCTATTAGTCACTACTCTCTGGCATACCTTGATTATACACTTTGTCCACGGCGTGCACGCTCATTCAGCTATTAGTGGGAAGTAAATGCAACCGGCCTCGTATTCATTGTCTATATGATATATTCAGCCTGAAAAAAAATGTACTAATATATTTCAAGATAATATAATTTGAGTGAATTTCCATGGTGTTCTATTAAATAACTATTTTAGAAATTAAAAAAATTCACATCTTTTTACTACTTTTGGATTATTTCCGGCGATAAGGCATTGTTTTGAAAACTTTCTAATATATTTCATAGATATTATGACAAATTTAAATTATATTTCGGAAACATTTTATATAGATTTCACACATATTTTGATTATTCTATTTACATTCAGTCAATTGCCGTTTGGTCACGCTTCACAAACAAGTTTTACAAGTTGGTTACATCTCTTGAATAGGTGTAAACGATAAGCAAAACGCATTATCAAACTTTTTACGTGTGCAAAATTCTATGAAATATTTGTGCTATCAAAATAAACCAGAATGAAATATGCATGAAATTCCTTTATACTTGAACATATGTAATAACGATATGAAAAAAAGTCAAATATGAAAAAATAGTTTGATCGAAATCTTAGTTTGATTGAAACAAGTCAAATATGATAAACTAGTTTCAATCGTTAAATTTTGAAATTTTCAAAATGTGTCAAAGATCTACCTGTTTCGAATTTTTCATCACCATGAACTCAAATAGAAGAAATTGTGCAAAGAGGGCATCCCATGGACCCTCTCCGACTGGCACTACAGTAAGCAAAGTAGAACATTATATATTTCAAATAAACTCAAACATGTTAGCAGCACTCATTGGTTCATCTCATAAGGTCATTTGCTAGTGGCGGAGCTATGTAGAGTTCAGGGGCCCCCATCCCAGGAAAAATTAGCTAAAAGCTAGTACTATTTGGTCCATTTGCCCCTAAAAATCATTTGCATTATTCTTCCTTTGGAAAAAATACGGTCAAAGTAAAAAATCAGATAAACCATTATGAGAGAAGGTTTTTGCAAATCTCATGTTTGTTGGAGATATGTCATAGATGCAAATAATAAAGAGAGTTTATTATCATATCTTCATAAGGTTTGTACCATGCTATAATTGTATCAATTGAAAACGTTGGTACACATGTGGTATGTAAACAAACCAGGTACCTAGTAGCCTTTATTCAACTAGTTCATTGGTCAACTCATGATCAAGACTTCATGATCATGGGCATTCATGTCAATTGACAATGACACGATGTCATTAGATGAATGATACGATGGACACACTTACCCAACATAAGTATTGCAACATGATCAAGTCACAAAGTTCATCGTTGCAATAATTAGGAACAAAGTATCATACTACTTATACTGTGAGATCATATCTAATCAGTATCACTCGAGGCTTCCTTGATTGTATCAACCGTCTGAGCGTAACAGGGTGATCACAAAGGTGCACCTCAGGTATTCCGAAGGGATAGGTTGAGGCGTATGTATCGAGATCGAGATTTTGTTCTCCCACATGACGGGAACATACATTGGGTCCGCTCGGTGAGATTACATCCAAAAAGCTGCAGCATATGACTAGGTCATGATGATGAAATATCATGGGATCGAGTTAGATAGCACTTACCGGTAACAAGATTGAACTAGGTATGATGATATCGACGATTAGATCTTGGACAAGTCATTTATTGAAATTAACAATAGGAATTGGACTCGGCGTTTATGGTTCAAATGACATTTAAATCGTTAAATGCGTATGGGTCATTATGAGCACCCAGGTTCACTGATGATGCATCCTGATCATGTCTACTGTGTCCCTAACCGTATAATAACACACTTAAGGGTTTGATGACATTTTGGAATCATCGGGATCACTGGAAGAAAAAGAAGAGAGAATCAGAAGTGTTCCGGGTTAATCCGAAGGTTGTTCTGAAGGGAATATGCCCGAGAGGCAATAATAAAGTGGTTATTATCTTATTCCATGTTTATGATAAATGTTTATTTTGCATGCTATAATTGTATTAATTGGAAACGTTAATACATGTGTGTTTGATAAACAAAATACAAAGTTCCTAGTAATGCCTCTCATATAAACTAGCTCGTTGATTAACAAGATGATCAAGGTTTCCTGATCATGGACATTGGATGTTGTTAATAACAAGGTCACAACATTGGTGGAATGATGTGATGAACATTCATCCGAAGTATATCATTACGATCAAAGTCATTATGTTTATATTGCTATAACATCGTACGAAGTAATCTTAGTCCTTAGACCATGAAATCATGTTAATTGCTAACACCGGAAGAGTATCTTGATAACATTAAACGTCACACCGTAACAGGGTGACTATAAAGGTGGGTTCAGTGCTACGAAGGTGTTATGTTGAGGCTCATGGATCAAGATTGGGATTTGACCATCCCGATGATGGATATATATACTCTAGGTCCTCTCGGTGATATCACATTGAAATAGCTTGCAAGAAAGTGATGTGATTGATGACTCACAAGTATAGGGGGTGTATCGCAGTATTTTCGATAAGTAAGAGTGTCGAACCCAACGAGGAGCAGAAGGTGCTGGCTAGTGTTATGGATCAGGAATCCTCTGCAAATACTTAGCAAACGAATTTTTAGGGGTTTTTGATAAAGCAAGTAAACAAAGTACGAGTAAACAAAAGATAGTAGGAATAAATGCAGCAAGTGCCCCAATCCTTTATACAGCAAAGGACAAGCCGGTTGTATTACTTAAGATGACCAAACGTTCTCGAGGACACATGGGAAGACTGTCAAGTGCTTTCGCTTCATATAGTTGATTAATCTTCTTTAGCTTGCTAAGTGTTGTGTGGGTGAACCTGTGCTAATGTACCGACCTTCCTAGGACTAATACATACTTGTGATTATACCCCTTGCAAACATCCGTAAGTACAAGAAAGTAATTAGGTAGAAACCTAACCACAGCTTTAAACTTTAAGACCCTTACGTCCCTTGTGCAATGGTTTCCTAACGGGGGTTCAATTTTCGGTCACTCCGGCAACCCCTACGATTAGTAGCCAAATACACAATGCATTCCCCTAGGCCCATATAGGTGAAGTTTCATGTAGTCGATGTTCACATGACACCACTAGAAGAAGCACACCACAAAATATAAAACTATTGAATCTTTCTCAACACAATTCCACTACTAACAACATGACTTCTCCCATGTCCTCAAGAACAAAACGAACTACTCACAAGACATCATATGAATCATGATCAGAGATGGAATAATGATGTATAACAATCTGAACATATACAATAATTTAATGGTTCACTCAATAGCATCAACTACAGAGAGTAATCAACACCGGGAAAGTTTCCCCTATGAACTATGCAATATTCAACACAATTGTTACAGCAATATGGAGATGGTGATGAGGGTGCTGAAGGTGATGATGGTGAGGATGATGATGATGATCCCGATGAAGTCCAGTTTGATGGTGGTGTTGATGGCGACGATCTCCCCTCTCCGGGAAGGAATTCCCTTGGCAGAAATCTGTCTGCTGGAGAGATCTTTCTCTCTCGGTGTTTTCCACCCCGCAGAGGCGCCGGAATCTTTCTATGGTCGCTCCCCGAGTCTTAGGGTTTCGGGAGGATAATATACGCCAGAGGGGAGAGCCAGGGGTGGACCAGGGCGGCCACACCACCTGGTGGTGCGGCCTAGGCTGGCCACGCCAGGGGGTGGTGTGGGGCCCCTGTGGCCCATCTCCAGCCCCCCTTCTGGCTTCCTTCGTCTTCTGGAAAAATAGGATTTTCCGTATATTTTCCCGGATTTTCTGATCTTCACGAATTTTTCCTCCAAACAGCACCTTTTCCATCAGAATCCTGGCTGCAGCGGTCCATGCTCCAAAATTCATCAACCATGCAAAAACAGATGAAATAACATAAGTATCACCTCTCAATATGAAATATATCAATGAATAACAGTGAATTATGACACAGAATAGTGATGCAAAATGGACGTATCAACTCCCCCAAGCTTAGACTTCGCTTGTCCCCAAGCAAAACTGAGCTCAATAAGCCTGACCTCAGTTTTATGGAGTGAATAGTCGATAAAAGAATGTGGGAAATAAGCATCACATTCATCAATACATAAATCATAATAGAAGACAACTCACTATTATATAACTCAACTTGCAATGAGTAAAGCAAACATAATAAAGATACATAAAGTAAATCATAATTGGTAATGGCAAACTTAGCTCTTGGTCAAAGAATAGTTGATAATTTGCTGGAGTTCACAAATAACTGGTTTTCAATGATAGCTTTAAAGTAGTAAACATCAAGATAAGAGCAATGTGCAAAACAAGGAACATAAGAAACATGATTGAATAAATCATCATATGAATGAATGAAACACAACAACTCAAAATACTTTGCTGAGATAGAGGGGAATAGGTTTACTGACTCAACTAAAAAGTAAAAAGAAAGGCCCTTCGCAGAGGGAAGCAGGGATTGCAAGTATCATAAAGAGCTCCCAAAAAATATGATACTTACTAGCTTTCAGCTCTCATTGCCCCTATCATAGGCATCTTTTGGTGATTAAGGTTAAAGTGACAGAACTAGGAGGATATGCTTGACAAGTTATAAATTGAAATCTCATGCCCCTTTCTTATGAGTACCGAACCTCATGCTACTCAACTTCAGTCACGAGTAAGCTCTTGTCATTATAAATACATGTGTATCATTGAGAACCGCCAACGGGGTACCCCTTTCACATGACACAGGAGCTATCCCATAATCAAAATGACAAGGCAAGCAGACAGTGAGCATCTCAGCGATCTTTTTATTTGCTATTTGCATATGTTTTTATTGAGGATGCTTCATAGAATGCTCACTATAGTTATGCTACAAGTTTCCACCATGATTAGGCATGGCTTAGGCTAGCGACCCAGGCGTTTCTCTAACACACATATAAACTCCATGATCTTACAAGTTCCACTTTTTTTTCACTCCGCCGGGATCCATAAGCAAAAGAACATGATATCAACTAGGTACAAAGTACCAATGCAATGTTGAAAGCGTTCCCCATGATACATGGTTCTACTAACTTCAACTCATAAAGCGCAAGAATATACGCAACAAAGAAGAACCCAATGGTTCAAGTTATTAAATGCAAGAAAATTAAAGTGTGCCATCAAGTTCGTGAGAGCTTTAATCACTAATTTTCACATAACAAGTTTAATTTGGGAGGTAGATAAAACAAGAATTTACTTGGAATAGCAATAATGCTAATAGGTACGTATGGTGGACACAAATGGTAAAGGTTTTGGTTTAAGGAAGTGGATGCACGAGAAGAATTCCCTCTCAGTACAGGTTTTTGGCTAGCAAGGCTGGGTAGCAAGTATAAGAGTTGACGGAAACACACAAACAAACAAGCGATAAAGACAAACATGCAATCTTCCTTGGAAGCACAAAAGATCTTAACTAGAGAAAACTAAACTTATGAGAAAATCAAGAAAGAAAGATGATGAAATTATTTTTCTTTAGAGTACTTTTATCTTCTCATTCAACTCTCAAAAATAGTGTTGCTACTGACCGAGCCAGGTTTGCCAAAACCAACTAAATTAATTCAATGATCCCAAAGTGATACGAATACTAACAACAAGATCAATCATATAACCATGAATTGAAAACTAATATAAGCTATGAAAAAGAGTGAATGATAGAACTTCTCATTAATATTCCATAACGACAACTCACACCAAGGGATACATATCTAACGAGAGAGGGGACACTTCCATAATGCAAACCATACTACATAATAACTTCTCTATTCATGACATGACTCTACTAATAAGGCAAAAAGATAGAAGATAGTGATGTGATACCGTGGCACTCCCCCAAGCTTGGAACAAACCCAGGGGATGCCAAACCTGATGACGAATTACTCCTTTGGTGGTGGTATCCTCTCGATGAGCTCTTTGATCAGTTTCCCCAAGTCCTCAATCTCGAAGGTGAGATTACAAATTAGCTGTGAGTTTTTCTCAATGCGGCTCATGATCGTGTCGGGTTGAGAATTCCAGCTCTTGCTATTCTTTCCCCACTCTTCCTCCTTGAAGTCTTCTTTTCCTGCATGGCTAGAATGAGGCAAATCCCAATTGGAGGGTAATTTCCCTTTGGGCATATTCTGGTATTGATGCTCATGGATAAGGGTATGGAAAGGATTCTTGGTGCATGGAGGAAGTGAACGTGGAGCCAAGCAGCAACGAGGAGTTTTCCCCCAGTCTGCATCCATGCAGTCCTTCTAATCCTGGCAGGGTTCGCCACCACTCCAATGCTTGCAATGGTAGTGCCGGTGTGCTTTGCCTCCTCTTCACCTTCACTCTTGATCTCCTTCTCCTTCCCGGGGTCTTGGAGGTCTTCCTCCATAGGATCCTTCCCTTTATCCTAGGCGGACACCATTGTGCTTCTAAACCTTCAAAGAGTATGTCCTGGCAGAAACAGATCGAAACGAAAACACGATATACGAACCTCGGGAGATCCGGGGGATTATATATTACAAAGTTTCACAACAAAAGGAAGGTACTGGGAGAAAATGAGTCGGAGGCAGAGTCCGGGGTGGACTCACCACCTAGTGGCGCGGCCAGGGGAGGGCCCGCGCCACAGGGTGGTGTGAGCCACCCTGGCTCCGTTTCTGTCCCTCTTTCGCTTCGTAGCTTTCCTTATTGACTAAAAACTGCAAAAATATAGTTGAATAGTGTTTTCGCGGAACTTTTCTTACCAGAACTGTTACCTATTTGAAAGCGGACTCTGCAGGTCTCTGAATTTGGTCCTTGATAAAAAAATCGGAGTTATAACTTGAAAGGCATCAACCTCTTCATTGTAAGAATCCCCAGCAATATAGTGCTTGAGTCGCTGCCCATTCACTACTTGTGTAGTATTATCATTTAAAGAAGAAATTTTTATTGCTCCTAAACGGTATACTTCTTCAATAATGAAAGGTCCTTCCCATTTTGACAGTAGCTTTCCTACAAAAAATCTGAGATGAGACCTATACAATAGAACTTTCTAACCAACATGAAATTCTCTCTTAAGTATTCGCTTGTCATGCCATCTTTTAACTTTTGGGTTTTCTATTTTTGTGCCCTCGGGTCCTTAGTTGTGCTCAGTTTTCCCCAGCTCCTTAGTTTTTCCTCAGTTTTCCCCAAGACCTTGTCTGAAACCATCACAGGTGCTGTAACGGCCGGTTGCCTGACGGTTGACCGTTATCTTCTGACTAGTGGGGCCACGTAGAGCCTGCAAAGACACGTCAGACCATCCATATTTGTTTGA
Organism: Avena eriantha; assembly: GCA_910589775.1. Classification (NCBI taxonomy): domain Eukaryota; kingdom Viridiplantae; phylum Streptophyta; class Magnoliopsida; order Poales; family Poaceae; genus Avena; species Avena eriantha. The sequence continues at coordinate 438,371,024 of OU342745.1, read as the reverse complement.
CCGTAAGCATCGCTGTATCCCTGACCAAAACACGAACGAGTGGGGCTTTGGTATATCGAATGACAAGTGGGGCCATGACGCTGATACAAGGGGCAATACACGGGTAGGATTAGATTTTTAAACGGAGCTCTACAGCGATGGCACGGAGGAGGTGGCCTACGGGGTGCCGAGATGAGATCGACGTCCACAAAGAACTGCATGAGGCGAGACCAGACGCATTAGATAGATATGCACTAGACGCGTTTAACCATGCAAAGAAGAGAAGAAATGGTCGACGACATCGACGACTACCTCAAAACTTTGACTGACCATGTCGGACACGAACGCGAGCAATGTAGAGAAAACTAGTGTCTCTCCTTTCTGGCGTGTATAGATGGGTGCTAGAAGAGTGTGGTGGCGAAGGGAAAGACCTCGCGGTGGTCTGCGGGGCGGCGTGGCCGTGCCCACAGCGGTGTGCATGAATGTTCGGCATTGGCATCAGCATGTACGTTCGGCATTGGCCTCGGCGGTATCTCTGGTGTGTTAGTGATCGAATGAGGGGACGGGATTGAGGGTGCATCCCGACGGTGACCTAGCAGTGGCGGCGAGCATAGCCGTTCTAACCATGCCGATATCGACATCGGCATCGTTTGGAGGCTGTGGTGCTCGAATCAAGGTGGGATTTGTTTCTTGTACGCCAAAATGAATTTGAAACAAGTTTCATGTTGAAGGTTAGGTAACGAAAGTTTGTAACTAAAAATTATACTAGCGCCATGGTGAGGTTCTTTTTGATAGAGCTATACGGTTGGGCAAACTTTTTTGACACTTTTTAGATAGGGTTCCTTGTTGTTACACGTATGGCATCATGTATGGCAAATTTGGGGTCATTTGGACATGTTCGAAAAAATCACTTTGCTTAAGCGCATGCCGTTTCGTCTCACTGAAACCAGCTTTTCTAACAAGGTGATTTTTTCTACCTTCTCTAAATGACCTCAAATTTCATACAGCTGATCTTCTATACATAGATAGATAGATTGTTTCGTTTTTACATTTTTCGAACTTTTTATTTCCCTTTATAATACCCAATTGATTTTCAGGTCAAAACCTCGAAAACAGCATCATGTATGGCATCATTTTCACCCTAAATTTCAAATTTTGTGAAACTTTCCCTTTTAGATATTCCTTGTTGTTATAGGTATGGCATCATGTATGCCAAACTTGGTTAGGTCTCACTGAAACCAGCTTTTGTAACAAGTTAGGTTTTTTCGACCTTCTCAAAAGGGATTTTTTTCTACCTTCTCTAAATGACCTCAAAAATCATACAAACGATCTTCTATACAAAGATAGGTAGATTGTTTCGTTTTTACATTTTTTTGAACTTTTATTTCCCTTTATAATACACATTTGATTTTTAGGTCAAAACCTCGAAAGTTAACATAAGTAGATGGTGAACCCTCCCAAACTTCAAATACAGAGATAGATAGATTGTTTCGTTTATCATTTTTACCGTGAATAGTAATGGCTACAAGAAATCGGTGATGGTTTATCATTTTTTGCGTGAAAAGTAATGGCTACAACAAATCGGTGATGGTTTATCATTTTTTGCGTGAAAATTAATGGCTACAAGAAATCGGTGATGGTTTATCATTTTTTGCATGAAAAGTAATGGCTACAACAAATCGGTGATGGTTTATCATTTTTTGCGTGAAAATTAATGGCTACAACAAATCAGTGATGGTTTATCATTTTTTGCGTGAAAAGTAATGGCTACAACAAATCGGTGATGGTTTATCATTTTTTGCGTCAACGGTCGGCGGGCACGATCCGCGTGACATGGGCTAGACCAATCAGGGCAATGTTGCATGTCTGCGAGAATTTGTGAAGGGAGAGGGCAAAACTGAGTAGTATCAAGAAACCAAGGGCACCTGAGTAGTAAACAGACTAAGGGATTCAAATATGAGATTTAAAAAATGGAAAATGTGTGTTTTGTACAATGAAACCCATCTTGGCCTACCTCAAACTATTTTCAATACAAATATACATGAGTGTGAGAATTGTGGCCTCATTTAGACAAACTATGTTTTGGGGAAAGCTGTTTTGGGAAGGGCTTATTGTGGAAAACCATGCACCTTCATAGCTACTAGGTGATTTGAGAAGTGGCAATTTGTGGTAAAACTTGATTTATCTATGACTTGTCTATGATTTGAGAAGTGGCAATTTGTGGTAAAGACTCCATGAGTAAGTGCCACTCTTTTTCGGAATTTTTTGCACATTAAATGACTCATTTAACTAGTTAATCCCATTTGTTGACTCTCTGTTGACCAGCCACTTGAGGGTAAAACTGAGCATATTGCACTAGCCAGTATTAGCACTCAAGGGGAAAACTGAGCACACAAAAAATGCTAGTATAAGACTCGAGGGTATACCTGAGTATATCTAAATTTCCAGGATTAGACTCGAGGACGCGTGTTGCGGTGCAGAAATGGAAGACGTGCAATTGTTGACGCGTAGACGCGGGTCGCGGTGCAGAAGTCGAAGACATGCAATCGTCGACGCGTGTCGCGTTGCAGAAGTCCAAGACGTGCAGACGTGCAACGGTGGACGCGTAGGACGCAGGTCGCATTAACCACCCCTCGCCTTTATAGACGCCTCCTCCCACTATCTCTGTCACTCTCACTCGCTCACACAACGCCGCCTCTCTCACGTCCCATCATCTTCTCCAAAGCAAAAAACCCTCTCCCTGTCCTCTGCCGGCGAGATGGACAAGGAGAATACCAATCCGATCGTCCACGACGTCGTCGGCTCCAAGCGCGACACCTCCCTCTTCGACGCCGTCCCCTCAACGGCCGTCGCCGCCGCCGCCACCGGTGCATCGGAGGCTGCTGCCGCCGGTGGCGGTCAGATCCCGCCGGGATGGGACCCCTACGAGGAGGTGCCGTACGTCCCTCCCCCGAACCCCTACGACACCTCCATGGAGGACCCATGGAACGAGGTAACTACGGTTTGCTTCCTTTTTTGTTCCCCATTCCTTTTTGAACCCTATTTTTGCTGGTGTAGATGGATCTATAGATGGATGAGTATTGGGTTAATATTTGCGCCGATTTTATTCCATTTTGTTTTGATCCCTTCTTGATTTCGTTTAAGATTTGGGGTTCGGCCGTTCGGTTAATTATGCAAGTAATAATGGGATCTCAATTAGTTAATTTATGCAAGTAATCATGGGATCTCAATCAGTAATAATGACATGAGCTTTGGTTCGCTAACACCATCCCTGTAGATATATAATCGTGTCCACACTAACTGAGGCTGCCTCTGTTTTTCCTAACTTTGTTATCATGCACGTTAGTCATCGTTGCCACTCATTCACTCATAGTTTCCGTTTGATATGGATCAGGTGTCTGGCAGCGACGTCGGCAGCGACGTCGGCAGCGACGACGAGCACCATGACACCAAGACTCGCCAGGTGCTGCGGAGGCTGCAGGTCGGCCAGTACATCTCCTACTTCGCCAAGGGTGTCTACAGGTGCCCCTTATGCACTAGGAGACTCGGCGGCACTGACTTCAACTGCCTCCTCACGCATGCCGAGAACATCGGCAACACCTTTCCCAAGGCCGGCATGACGGTGAACGCCTACTCCTTCCGCGCCAAGCACAAGGCGCTCGGCATGCACCTCCGCAGCTTCCAGCGGGTGGAGATCTCCGCCGGGCGCATGCCTCTGCTCAAGCCCAAGGCTCCCAAGGGGAGCAACAAGTGGAGGCAGAGGCAGATGGGGTAGGCGGAGTCCTGGACGTGTGCTGCTGCTCATGGATAAGGGTATGTTTGGCTGTTGTATGCAGCTTATTATCTAGGGAGGGATCCCTATTATCTATCCCTATTCTACTATATGACTGTGCGAATTTATCGTACATTACCCTGTAGATTTGCTTCTAGATTTAGCATACATATGGACCAGATGGAGTATTAGATTTGTTGCCATATTGGGCAGACAACGAGGGCCAAAAGGCACAAATAATTGAAGAAAGACAGAAATGCAAGCTTCTCTAGATTTGATACTAATTAGGTGAAAAAATACAGAGAGAAGGAGGGGGAAAAGGTACTCTTAAAAGGGAAAATGCCGATTTGGGCCGAGAGAGACAAAACCCAGCTCCTGCTCACGTGCAACCAAACGCGGTCTCGTCCTGTCCCACGCGGTCCCTTTCTACCAGCCCCACGCGACGCGGACCCACACGACGCGGCCCCACACGTCGGCACGGAACGGTTAACTAAACGGGAATCCTGCCGTCTGAGCTCCTTCTGCGGGTTTCAAACAAGGACTTGGGAAAAACTGAGAAAAACTAAGGAGCTGGGGAAAACTGAGTACAACCAAGGACCCGAGGGCACGGAAATAGAAAACCCTTAACTTTTTCCTTAAAGAGCCTAGCATTTTCATAGGCTTCACTCCTCCATTCATCTAAACAACTTAAGTCAAATAATCTTTTCTCACCAGCGAGCTTACAATCTCTATTTAGTTCTTTAACTGCCTAGTAAGCTTTGTGCTCTAATTCTAAAGGTAGGTGACAAGCTTTCCCATAAACCATTTTATAAGGAGACATCCCCATAGGATTTTTGTAGGCAGTTCTATAAGCCCATAAAGCATCATTCAACTTTTTAGCCCAGTTTTTTCTAGATCTATTAATAGTCTTTTGCAAGATGGACTTAATTTCTCTATTTGATAACTCTACTTGCCCGCTAGTTTGGGGGTGATAAGCTGAAGCAATTCTATGATTAACATCATATTTAGCAAGGGTCTTTCTAAAACCACCATGAATGAAATGAGAACCCCCATCAGTCATGAGATACCTAGGCACGCCAAACCTAGGAAAGATAACATCCTTAAGCATTTTTAGAGAAGTTTCTCCGTCAGCACTCTTCATAGGAATGGCTTCTACCCACTTAGTAACATAACCAACGGCAACAAGAATATGAGTATAACCTTTCGAGCGAGGGAAAGGACCCATAATGTCAAATCCCCAGCAATCAAAGGGTTCAATAACTAGAGAGTAGTTCATAGGCATTTCATTGTGTCTAGAAATATTACCAACACGCTGACATTCATCACAAGATAAAACAAATTTTCTTGCATCTTTAAAATGGGTACGCCAGTAGAAACCTGATTGTAGCACCTTTTGTGCAGTTCAATCTCCTGCATGATGTCCTCCATAAGTACTACCATGACATCTATGCAATATCTCCTTTTGTTCATATTCTGGAAAACATCTCCGCATAATACCATCCACTCCTTCTTTGTATAAGTGTGGGTCAACCCAAAAATAATGCCTCAAATCATTGAAGAACTTCCTTCTTTGCTGAGCTGTAAAAGTTGGAGGCAAATACTTGGAGAGAATAAAGTTAGCATAATCAGCGTACCAAGGGCTCCCTCGCGAGCTTACCCCTACTGCGGCTAACTGTTCATTTTGGAAACTATCATTAACAGGCATAGGGTTAAAAGAGATGTTTTACAATTGAGATAATCTATCAGCTACAGGGTTTTCAGCACCTTTCCTGTCTACTATATGTAGATCAAACTCTTGTAAAAGCAGCACCCATCTAATAAGCCTAGGCTTAGCGTCCTTCTTCGTCATAAGGTACTTAATAGCAGCATGATCAGTATGAATGGTGACTTTTGAGTCTACAATATAGGGTCTAAACTTATCACAAGAAAAAATGACAGCTAGAAATTCCTTTTCAGTAGTAGCCTAATTCCTTTGAGCAGCGTCTAAAGTCTTACTAGCATAATGAATAACGTTTAACTTTTTATCAATTTGTTGCCCAAGGACAGCACCTACAGCAAAATCACTAGCATCACACATTATTTCAAAGGGTAAACTCCAATCAGGTGGTTGAACAATAGGGGCTGTAGTTAAAGCCTTCTTAAGAGTTTCAAAAGCTCCCTTACAATCATCATCAAAAACGAAGGGTACATCTTTTTGAAGAAGATTAGTGAGGGGTTTTGAAATCCTAGAAAAGTCTTTAAATAAACCTTCTATAGAAACCAACATGACCAAGGATACTACGAATATCTTTGATGTCTCTTGGGCATGGCATCTTCTCAATTGCCTCAACCTTAGCTCTATCAACTTCTATGCCTCTTTCAGAAACTTTATGCGCAAGGACAATCCCTTCGTTAACCATGAAGTGGCATTTCCCAATTAAGAACAAGATTAGTTTCTTCACATCTCTGCAAAACTTTATCAAGGTTGTGTAGACAATTATCAAAAGAAGTTCCATAGACAGAAAATTCATCCATGAACACTTCTACAATTTCCTCATAAAAACCATGAAAAATGGCAGACATGCATCTTTGGAAAGTAGCACGAGCATTACATAAACCAAAAGGCATACGTCTATAAGCATAAGTTCCGTAAGGGCAAGTAAAAGTAGTTTTTTCTTGATCTTGTTGTTTAACAGCAATTTGAGAGAAACCAGAATAACCATCAAGAAAACAAAAATGGGACTTTTTAGACAATCTTTCCAACATTTGATCAATAAAAGGAAGCGGGTAGTGATCTTTCTTAGTAACTTTATTGACTTTTCTAAAATCAATGCACATCCTATAGCCTACCACTATTCTTTGAGGAATAAGCTCATCATTATCATTAGGAACAACGGTAATACCTCCTTTTTTAGGAACATAATGAACAGGATTAACCCATTCACTATTAGCAATAGGGTAAATAATACCAGCATCAAGGAGTTTCAATACCTCATTCCTTACCACTTCCTTCATCTTAGGATTTAACGTCGTTGGTGCTCTACTACATGCTTTGCATCTGGTTCTATGTTGATAGAATGCTGACATATAGTAGGTGAAATCCCTTTTAAATCATCTAGAGTATAACCCATAGCTCCTCGGTGTTTCCTCAAAACCTCCAATAACCTTTCTTCTTCCTTTCCTGAAAGTTTAGCGCTAATAATAACAGGATATATCTTTTTATCATCAATATAAGCATATTTAAGATCATCAGGGAGAGGTTTTAGATCGAAGATCGGGTCCTTTTTAGGTGGCAATGTGGTACCCAAGTCTTCTACAGGCAAGTTATGCTTAAGCATCTTAGGCTGATCACGGAGAATCTTGTCAATCTCATTCCTTTCTTCCATGAAGATTTCACTTTCATGATCTTCCATAAATTGTTGCAAAGCATTGTTAGGAGCAAGAGAAATAGAAGCAAGTTGTTCAACTCTAAAATCCTCATTATGGGTTTCCTCTTCACAAGGTTCTTTAGCGAATTTTAAGAAATTAAACTCATAAGATTCCCCATCAAACTTAGTCAAAAGTTTCTCCCTTTTGCAATCTATAATAGCTGCACAAGTACTCAAGAAAGGTCTACCAAAAATAATAGGATAAGTTTTACTAGCAGCTGAACCAAGTACTAGAAAATTCAGCAGGGTACTTAATCTTACCACAAAGAACTTCCACGTCTCATACAATACCAATTGGAGAGATGGTCTCTCTATTAGCAAGGTGAATAACCACATCAATATCTTCCAATTCGCGGGGACTGATTTCATGCATAATTTCTCTGTAAAGCTCATAAGGAATAGCACTGGAACTTGCACCAATATCACATAAACCATAATACCAATGATCACCAATTCTAACAGAAAGCACAAGAACACTAGCTTTTTTAGTTCTATTAGGATGTGAAACAATATTAGAAGCATCCTCACAAAAGACTATGTGTCCATCTTCGATGCTTTTAGTGACAAGGTCTTTCACAATCGCTATCACAGGTTCAACGTTTATTTGTTCATCAGGTTTTACAGTTCTCTTTTCACTTTTGGTGATTACATTAGTTATCATTGGATGATCCTTTACCTTATCTGGGAAGGGAATCTTCTCAATATAAGGTTCAGGTAAGATGGGATCAATAGTGCAATACTCAGCACGCCCAACAGTAACACAGTCAACAATATCTTTATAAGGTTCATGGCACTTGTTCCATCCCCTTTTTGGAATTTCAATATAAGAAGCAAAAGACCTAAAGCAATTCGTAATAACTTGTAAATCAAGACCATAAGCATTTTTAATATTTTGAAAGTCATCAGTTCCCATAACAGATTCAATGCATTCATAATCATAATTTATACCTGACTTTCTACCTTTGTCATTCTCCCATGCTTCAGCATTGTCTTGAATACGGTCCAGAAGATCCCATTTAGCTTCTTCTTCCACGCGAGTGAATGATCTAGCACAAGAAGCATCCAATAAATCATTGTCATATAGAGGGAGCCTTGCATAAAAGTTTTTGATAATAATATTTTTGGGGACCTCATGAATGGGACATTTGAGCATTACTAACTTCAATATCCCCCAAGCTTGAGCTGTACTCTCTCCATCAAGAGGCCAAAAGTTGTATATTTGATTCCGATCTTTATGAATCTCACTAAGAGGATAAAACTTTGAATAAAAGAGAGGCACTATTTCCTCCCATTCCAGAGCTTGACCATTCTTCAGCAGCTTATACCATTCCTCAGCTCTTCCTTTCAGTGATAATGAGAATAACTTCTTCTTAACTTGATTTGTAGTAATACATGCACACTTGAACAACCCGCATAATTCGTGTATAAAGAGTAAATGATCACCGGGATGGACAGTTCCATCCCCAACATAGTAGTTATCCATAACACGATCAATAATTCTTGTAGGTATTTTAAAAGCATCATTCTCAGCAGGTGGTGGTTCGTCTACTACCTTAGTAGTGGTAGTAGCATTACCAAATAAGAAACTCATCGAATTATCCATAACGAAAACAAAGCAAATAACAGAAGTAAACAATACTCACAGTAGAAGTTTCCTTTACCAGTTTCACTCTCCAATAGAGCTTCACTCCCCGGCAACGGCGCCAGAAAATACTCTTGATGACCCACAAGTATAGGGGGTGTATCGCAGTATTTTCGATAAGTAAAAGTGTCAAACCCAACGAGGAGCAGAAGATGCTGGCTAGTGGTATGGATCAGGAATTCTCTGCAAATACTTAGCAAACGGATTTTTAGGGGTTTTTGATAAAGCAAGTAAATGAAGTACGAGTAAATAAAAGACAGTAGGACTAAATGCAGCAAGTGGCCAATCCTTTATGAAGCAAAGGACAAGCCGGTTGTATTACTTAAGATGACCAAACGTTCTCGAGGACACATGGGAAGATCGTCAAGTGCTTTCGCTTCATATAGTTGATTAATCTTCTTTACCTTGTAAGTGTTGTCTGGGTGAACCTATGCTAATGTTCCGACCTTCCTAGGACTAATACATACTTGTGATTATACCCCTTGCAAACATCTGTAAGTACAAGAAAGTAATTAAGGTAGAAACCTAACCACGGCTTTAAACTGTAAGACCCTTACGTCCCTTGTGCAATGGTTTCCTAACAGGGGTTCAGGTTTTTGTCACTCCGGCAACCCCTACGATTAGTAGCCAAATACACAATGCATTCCCCTAGGCCCATATAGGTGAATTTTCATGTAGTCGACGTTCACATGACACCACTAGAATAAGTACACCACAACTTAAATGTCAAACTATTGAATCTTTCTCAACACAACTCCACTACTAACAACATGACTTCTCCCATGTCCTCAAGAACAAAACGAACTACTCACAAGACATCATATGGATCATGATCAGAGATGGAATAATGATGTATAACAATCTGAACATAAACAATAATTCAATAGTTCACTCAATAGCATCAACTAAAAAAAGAGTAATCAACACCGGGAAAGTTTCCCCTATGAACTATGTAAGATTCAACCCAATTGTTACAGCAATATGGAGATGGTGATGAGGGTGCTAAAGGTGATGATGGTGATGATGATGATGATGATCCTGATGAAGTCCAGCTTGATGGTGGTGTTGATGGCGACGATCTCCCCTCTCCGGGAAGGAATTCCCCCGGCAGAAATCTGTCTGCCGAAGAGATCTTTCTCTCTCAGTGTTTTCCGCCCCGTAGAGGCGGCGGAATCTTTCTATGGTCGCTCCCCGAGTCTTAGGGATTCGGGAGGATAATATACGCTAGAGGGGAGTGCCAGGGGTGGACCAGGGAAGCCACACCACCTGGTGGCACGGCCTAGGCTAGCCCGCACCAGGGGGTGGTGTGGCCCCCCTGTGGCCCATTTCTGGCTTCCTTCGTCTTCTGGAAAAATAGGATTTTCCGTATATTTTTCCGGATTTTCTAATCTTCGCGAATTTTGCCTCCAAACAGCCCATTTTCCATCAGAATCCTGACTGCAGCGGTCCATGCTCCAAAAGTCATCAACAATGCAAAAACATATGAAATAACATAAGTATCACCTCTCAATATGAAATATATCAATGAATAACAGTGAATTATGACATAGAATAATGATGCAAAATGAACGTATCAGTGATCACTAGAATGTTATATCACGGGAACGAGAAAAGAGTGCATGTCGGTAACGAGATCAAACTTGGTATTTGGATGCCGATGATCGAATCTTGGACATGTAATATATCACGAGACAAAGGGATTTAGTTACGACGTTAAAGGTTCACACGATCACAAGAGTCATCGTTAAATATGTGGGAGTCCGTACGGATCTCCAGGTCCCGCTGCTAATTATTGATCGGAGAGGGGTCTCGATCATGTCTGCATTATTCGCGAACCGTAGGGTGACACACTAAAGGGATAACGACGCCATTTGGAGCAAATATGTTTCAGATAAAGATTTAAGAAAGCGCTGGAATTATTTCAATAGACACCGAAACTGTTTCGGGTGAAATTGCTGAAATTGGTTCTGCATGTGATATTGAAATGTTGCAGGGGGTTTTATGTGAATGTTTGTTAATTAATGTAATTAACAAAATTCTAAATAAAATAAATAAAATAGTTCTATTTAATGAGAGCTTGCATTAAATTTGGTGGAAATTTAATCCATGTGTGACTGGAATTTTGAGTGGAGGCTTTTTATGGGAGTGGGAGCTCCACCCACATGAATGTGAAAGAGGTGCGGGCACCACCATGGCTGCCACGCCATGGCCCTTGGGTGCCCCCCATTCCCTATAAAAGGCCCCCCTCCTCCTCACAACACACACCTCCTCGTGAAGGATCTCTCTCCCCCTCTAGTTATTCCCCATGGTCTCGGATTAGCGAGATACATGTTCCTGGTGGCTTTATCTGGAAAGGAGTTGCTGCTTCCGCTTCTTTGCTGGAGCAAGGGATGGAGGTCGTCGGGGTACCGGACGTGTGTGCGATCACGGATGCACCGCTGCTTTGCGGTGCTGGACTTGGTGGTGCTGGACTTGCTGGAGCTGGATCTGATGGACGTGCTAGAGCCGGACCTGCTAGACTTAATCACGATCTTGAGATCGGCAAGTGTACGACTACATCATCCATGAGTTCCATCTCGTTAACAAATCTTTGTTGTCTTTGATGGTAAGTTCTCTATGGATGTATATCCACCCGTTGCTTGTATCTAATAGATAGATCTTGGCGATAGTTCCCGTTGTAGGAAATTTTTTGTTTTCTATGCTGCGAACCCAACAGTGGTATCAGAGCCTAACCTATGCGTAGGTGCTTTGCACGGGTAGTACACATATGTTTATATGTGGGCGATGATGATCATGTTATTGCATCTTTCATGTATTTTGGATATTGGTGGCATAGTGGGATGAAGCGGCCCGGACCAACCTTACATGTCATTGTACATGAGACCGGTTACACGACTGACATGCAACTAGTTTTGCATAAGTGGTTATCCTCAATATAGTCAATATCTGTTTTACAATGAGTTGCTAATATCTTGGTTATCCTCATTGTGGTTCATGTTCGTGGGTAAGACCGGTTCTATCTCCGAAATCCCTAAGCCACGTAAAACTTGCAATTGATAAATTAGAGGCGTCTAGTTTAGATCGTTGCTGGGATAGTGTCTTGATATGGTATTGTTGTAAGTAGATGTATGATGGATACTCTTCCAGCACACTTAACGTGTAAGTTCCATAGACCTTGGCCTTACACACAAAGGAATGATAGAGATCATACCACGATGCAAATGATAGAGATCAAATGCATGGACCATATCATGTCACTTTACACATTAGATGTTTGCATCTTATATTGCTAGTTTGGCGCTTTTGGTAGCATTGTAAGATGATCCCTCATTTAGATATCAAGATAAAATGTGTTCTTCCTTGAGTATGCACCGTTCTATGGATCGTGTTTCAAGACATCACGTGATGATCGGGTGTAGTCGACTCCGCGCTCTCATACAACGGGTGTAAGATAGTTTTACACACGCGAATACTAAGGTTCTTACTTGGCGAGCCTAGCATGTACAGACATGGCCTCGAAACATGGACCGAAAGGTTAAGCATGAGTCATATAGTTGATGTGATGCCCATATTGATGCTCGCCTTTGAAGCTACACTAACTCACGTGATGATCATACTTGGTGTAGTCGATTTGGTTCATGTAATAACCAAAAAGGCACGAGGGATGTCGTTTTTGAGTGGGAGTTCATTTCTAATTTGGATTAGTCGAACTCAATTTGTCATAAACTAAATCGAAGTGAATTTGCATAATTTGTTGTAGTCATTGGCATCTGTTCACTACCTTATGCTTAGTTTTAATTGAGATAATAGAACTATAAAATTCTAGATATTTACTTTACGAACTCGTATCGTATTGTTTTGAATGTCAATTTAAAGTTTAGAAGTCCTATTGCAAGCTTTTATCAAACTCTATTTACTCCATGAAGTTTAATAAGTAGTATTAAATCAAGAGTAAGAATTCCAATGTTAGTATCTAAAGTACCATGTTTGCCTCCATGATTATTGATATTCAAAAGTTGTTTTAATATCAACATTATCTAGGAGCTGAAAATTTGTTTCAGAAACCATCATGTGTGGAAGATATTGTGATATCTGAAACAATGTTTTTGGTTGCATTATGATAGAGTATAATTTAGCAAAATACATCTTCTCATATTGTATGAGAATTTGTGAAGGATGGAGATGCTAGGCATCCGAATCTCCCAAAAGGTTTTGGGAACTAACATTATACTTGCGATTCTTCCTTATAGGCTATAGTAGCTTGATCATGAAAGTTTTCATGATAAGGATGAATAGAAGATGTAAGTAAAATGTTTACTACACTAATAGATTACTAAAGAATGGATTTTTGAAAGAACACCAAACATTTGATGATGGTGATCCACTTCAAAGTGCAAGTTTAAAGGTATTAGTATTTGACTATATACACTTTGTACTATGTGTCATGTGAATGACACCACTATTGATGTTGATAGATTCTTTTAAAAGAAAAGGAATTGCTGAAAGAGAATCTATAAAATATTTGGCAGAAAAGAAAAGGTTGGAGATGTCCAACTTAGGTATATAGAAGATATACATGTTATGGCTGTATTCCTTGCTTGTTAAACAATGTGGTTCTGAGGTTTGGATACCAGTATTGGATACCGAATTGGTTGGTGTGAAGTGTCATACAGAACAACACAATTCATGAACTTCAATGGCCTAAGTAACTCGCAAGAGAATAAGTGATGATGTTCATCGAAAACAAATACAATGTTATTGTGTTTTCATTGTCGTCAAACATAGCCTTCAAGATTTGTTTTAATAATTGTTATTTCGTTCCGGTATTACGAGAACAATGGTTATTCAAATAAATTACCGTATTCCATAAAGGATGGATGAACTTTTACAAGTCTAGTTGGAGAAATCACATCCATAAACATTATTGCTAAAATGTCGTAAGATAAATGATTGGAAGATCACTTATGAAGTGACATCGCCATTTGAATTATATTGAAAAGTAAACATGAAGAAATTCCATGTTGATGGATTTTTGGAGTCTTTTGATTTTGATCAATTGACACTTGTGAAACTTTCCTCGAGATAATTGAAACTTCGTCCATACGCCAAAGAGGAACGAATGACTAACTTATTGGATATTATGCATGTTGATGTATATAGTCCATTATGTGTAGCCATATGCGATGGATCTTTTTCCTTCATATGCTTTCTCCAGAAATTTGAGTGCATATATCTATACATATTTACTTAATAAGGAAGAAGTATGAAACATTTGAAAATTGTTCAGAGACTTTCAAGATGAAGTGAAAAATCATTGTAACAAGAAAATAAAAGAGTTTATGATTTGATCATAAAGAAAGATATTTGAGTTACAGGTTTAGCAAACCACCTAAGATTTCGGGAATTGTTCCATGAATTAGCATTTCTCGATAAACCACAGGAGTATGGTATGTTTGAGAGATCAAATCAAACCTTGTTTGACATGGTAAGATCAAAGGTGTCGTTTATAAAACTGCCATCATGTTTTAAGGATTAAAGCTTTAGAGACTACTGCTTTTACACTGAAAAGAGCACCATCGTGATCCATTGAAATGTCACCATATGAGTTATGGTTTGGGATAAAACCCAAATTGTCTTTTCTTAAATTTTGGTATGCTATGCATAAGTAAAATGTTTACAACCAAAGTCGGATAAGCACGTCTTTGTAGGTTATCCCAAAGAATTTGTTGGGAATTCCTCCATAACACCGAGGATAAAAGAGTTTGTCGCTTGGAACGTCAAGTTTCTTGAGAAGGAATTTTTCGTGAAAAGTTAAGTGGGAGGACAATAGAACTTTGATAAGGTTGTTGAACCTTAGTTATAGGTGCTAAGTAGCGCAGCGCCGGTAAGTGTCCCGGTCGTAGCCACAATGCTCATGGCTCCTGTGATTACAAAGGTTGTAATCTCGGAGATTAGAGTTCATGTTGAACCGTGTGGGTTGGTAAGAATCAAATAGTGATATTTGATAAACAAGTCGTTATTGTTTTGACAATGATGAACCGATTGCATGCAAAGAAGCGATGATGGACCCTGACTCCATAAAATGACAAGAAGCCATAGAATCCATGATAGTATCCATACACAAGAAATCAAGTTTCTGAACTTGGAAGACCCTCCGGAAAGGCATGAAGCCTATCGGTCATGTTTGGATCTATAAAGAAATAGACATGGATGTTTCACATCTATGAAATAGTCGACATGTTGGAAAGAAGTTTACGGCAATGTTCAAGGAGTTGACTATGACAAGGTTTGATCTTTCATAGCGATATTTAGTCTTGACGGATTAATGTAGCAACCACTACATATAATTTGGTATATGATAGTTGAATAAACAAAACAAGGTTCTTCTGATAGAATGGTTACCTAGGACATGTACATGACACAGTCCGAAGGGTTTTGTTAATTCAAACGGTGCTAAAAGGGCATGCAAACTTCAATAGTTGAAGTGAGCATAGCGGAGTTGGAATCTTCACCATGATGAAAATGTTAAAGGTGTTTAATTTCATCGGAGATGATGAAGATGCTTGCATTTGCAAGAAATTAAGTGGGAGCGCTGAGACAAATTTCTAATACATTATGTAGAGTACATATTGTTGATTGGAAATGATGTATCTTTTATTGACACAAGTTAACAATTTCATTAAAATAGGATTTCGATGAAAGACTTGGGCAAAACCGGAATATTTGGCATCAATGTCTATATGGATAGATTGAGGCACTAATATGGTTATGCCAGACATACATATATGAGATATTGAAAGGGTTCGATATGGAAAAGAACAAGAAAGGTTCTTGCTGCATGGAAAGGATTGTATCAAGATTCAAGTGTTTCAACACTTGGTGAGTAAATTCACATGAAGATTTTGATCGATTCTACCGTGATATGTATATATCCAGGTATGTCCTATGCTCTAAATGTTATGAGCACATACCAGAATGATTCATAAGATGATCATTGAACGATAGTAAAGATATTCTTATGATCTTTGGAAGAACTAAGAATATATCATGTATAACTGACAAATAGTTAAAGGTAGTTCATTGTAAAGTGTTACATTGATACTAGTTTTGTCACAAGATACAAATTAAAATTTATCTCAATTTAGACTATGGGTGGCACAATGTAATGGAAAGGATGTTCCATGATGGATTTGGATGAGTTCCAAAGTTGAGACATTGTGACGGATACTACAACAAAAGGCTAAGTATATGACTGCTATAGTAGCAGCAAAAGAGGGCATTTGTGTTAAGTAGTTTGTTATCAAACTAGGTGTGGTTCAAAGTGGGCTAATACTATGAAGATATATTGTATGACAATAATATCAACATATTTTAACCCGAACAAACTAAAGGTCTCACCAAAGGACCAAATTTATACAATGCCATCTCATTTGAGAATGAGTGATGCGTAGAGACGCAAAGACATGACCTGAAACTGTCAGATCTGGAGATTAGGTTAACCACTAGAAATCACGTATATGCAACACCAGAAAGCCATAGGTGTTCAATATGCAAAGTTTTTCAAACTAGATTATTGACTCTAGTGCAAGTGGGAGACTAAGGGGAATATGCCCAAGAGGCAATAATAAAGTGGTTATTATCTTATTCCATGTTTATGATAAATGTTTATTTTGCATACTATAATTGTATTAATTGTAAATGTTAATACATGTGTGTTTAATAAACAAAATATAAAGTTCCTAGTAATGCCTCTCATATACACTAGCTCGTTGATTAACAAGATGATCAAGGTTTCCTGATCATGGGCATTGGATGTTGTTAATAACGAGGTCACAGCATTGGTGGAATGATGTGATGAACATTCATCCAAAGTATAGCGTTACGATCAAACTCATTATGTTTATATTGCTATAACATCATACGAAGTAATCTTAGTCCTTAGACCATGAGATGATGTTAATTGCTAACACCGGAAGAGTATCTTGATAACATTAAACGTCACACCGTAACAGGGTGACTATAAAGGTGGGTTCAGTGCTACGAAGGTGTTATGTTGAGGCTCATGGATCAAGAGTGGGATTTGTCCATCCCGATGACGGATAGATATACTCTGGGCCCTCCGGTGATATCACATTGAAATAGCTTGCAAGCAAGTGATGTGATCACTAGAATGTTATATCACGGGAACGAGACAAGAGTGCATGTCGGTAACGAGATCAAACTAGGTATTTGGATGCCGATGATCGAATCTTGGACATGTAATATATCACGAGACAAAGGGATTTAGTTACGACGTTAAAGGTTCACACGATCACAAGAGTCATCGTTAAATATGTGGGAGTCAGTATGCATCTCCAGGTCCCGCTGCTGATTATTGATCGGAGAGGGGTCTCGATCATGTCTACATTATTTGCGAACCATAGGGTGACACACTTAAGGGATACCGACACTATTTGGCGCAAATATGTTTCAGATAAAGATTTAAGAAAGCGCTGGAATTATTTCAATAGACACCGAAACTGTTTCGGGTGAAATTGCTGAAATTGGTTCTGCATGTGATATTGAAATGTTGCAGGGGGTTTTATATGAATGTTTGTTAATTAATGTAATTAACAAAATTCTAAATAAAATAAATAAAATAGTTCTATTTAATGAGAGCTTGCATTAAATTTGGTGGAAATTTAATCCATGTGTGACTGGAATTTTGAGTGGAGGCTTTTTATGGGAGTGGGAGCTCCACCCACATGAATGTGAAAGAGGTGCGGGCACCACCATGGCTGCCACGCCATGGCCCTTGGGTGCCCCCCATTCCCTATAAAAGGCCCCCCTCCTCCTCACAACACACACCTCCTCGTGAAGGATCTCTCTCCCCCTCTAGTTATTCCCCATGGTCTCGGATTAGCGAGATACATGTTCCTGGTGGCTTTATCTGGAAAGGAGTTGCTGCTTCCGCTACTTTGCTAGAGCGAGGGATGGAGGTTTTTGGGGGTACCGGACGTGTGTGTGATCACGGATGCACCGTTGTTTTGCGGTGCTGGACTTGGTGGTGCTGGACTTGCTGGAGCTGGATCTGATGGACGTGTTGGAGCCGAACCTGCTGGACTTCATCACGATCTTGAGATTGGCAAATGTACGACTACATCATCGACGAGTTCCATCTCTTTAACAAAGCTTTGTTTTCTTCGAGGGTAAGTTCTCTATGGATGTATATCCACCTGTTGCTTGTATCTAATAGATAGATCTTGGCGATAGTTCCCATCGTACGAAATTTTTTGTTTTCTATGCTGCGAACCCAACATGTTTGGCATGATGCAAAAGTAGCTTTGGATCATAGAAAATTAAATAAATATGGATTTAGTATTAATTAATGGAATTAATATTAAAAATATAATGTACATTTAATTTTTGGGCAGCCCACCTTAATACCTCACAGAGAGAAGGGCCCATGTGGAGGCTGTCGCCCCAAGAGTTAAAAGGGGGACCGCCGACCTAGGGCAAGGTGCGCGGGGTGGGACTCACCCCTGCCTTCGTCACCTCCCTCTACCCGGCCGCCACCCTAAGCCCTACGGAGAACCTCCCCTCCCCCTATCACCAAACCCAAGCTCCGATGCACTTGTCCTCCATGGATTTTCTCTCTCTTGTTGGCTCTCGTGCTAGCGGTTCCAAGAAGAAGTGTGCGCGTGTGACATGGGTATACCCTATGTGTTGGGTTTGCAGCATAGAAAACAAAAAAATTCCTATGATGGGAACTATTGTAAGCCAAGATCTATCTACTAGATACAAGCAACGGGTGGATATACATCGATAGAGAACATACCCTTGAAGAGCGACAAAGTGTAAAGAGATTTGACTCGTGGATGATGTAGTCGTTTGCTTGTCGATCTCAACATCGTGTGGAAGTCGTAGGTCCGCAAATTACTAGAGCATCCGTCCACACACACACATTCAGGCCACCGAACAACCTCCACCTCCTCACTCCAGCGATGCAGTGGAAGCAGCAACTCCTTCCAGACGAAATGTCATCGGGAACATGTATCTCGCTAATCTGAGACCATGGGGGAATAATTCTAGAGGGAAGAGAGATCCTTCACGAGGAGTGATGGCTCAAAATATATTCGAGCTCATTGGAGAACCCCAAGAGGAAGGTATAATGAGCACAGCAGCAAGTTTTCCCTCAATTATGAAACCAAGGTTATCGAACCAGTAGGAGCAAGGAAACACCTCCAAGGTATTGTTTCCAACTTGGAATCCTGCACAACACAACCACAAAACTTTGGCCCCAACTTACAGTGAGGTTGTCAATCTCACCGGTTTTGCTAAAAACAAAGGATTAAATGTATTATGTGGAAGATAGTAATTGCTTGTAGAAAGTAAACAGAAAATAGTAAATAGCTTGTAGATTGATTGTAAAATAAGGTCCATAGTTCACTAGGGGTGATTCTCCTTAAGATAGTTGACATGTTGGATGAACAAATCACAGTGGGGCAATTGACAGACACCGGGAAAGCATACATGCATATACTAATCATCTTGACTCCTATGAGATTTGATTGGGCATTACAACATTATACATAGACCGTAATCCAACTACATCTATGACTAATAATCCACCTTCAGGTTATCATCCGAACCCCCTCCAGTATTAAGTTGCAAGCAACAGATAATTGCATTAAGCAAAGTGTGTAAAGTAAACAATACGATTGTTCTATGAACAAAGGATTGATGTTTTCTCCCTAGTAGCAACAGCACATCTAGCACCTTAGAGATTTCTGTCACTTCCTCGGATTCCTAGAGGCATGAACCCACTATCGAGCATAAATACTCCCTCTTGGAGTTGCTAGCATCTACTCGGACAAGATAGCTACTAACAACAGAAAGCATGCAAGATTACAAATAACATAGACATGGTAGAATCAATAATCAATATGAAATAGCATCTCAATATCCATCGGATCCCTGCAAACACAACATGTATGATTACAAATAGTTTATCTTGATCATGAACGGAGCTCACAAGATCTAAACATGGTACCACTAAGGAGAAGAACCAACCATCTAGTTACTACATGGACCCGTAGTCCAGGGATGAAGTACTCACGCATCACATCGGAGGCAGTTATGGTGATGAGGAAGGCCTCCAGGGTGATCTCTCCCCTCGGGCATGGTGTCGGGAAGAGATTCAGATCCCTCCCAATCTAGGGATGGAGATGGCGGCGGCTATAGACTCTTTCGTGGAATTTTGATCGTGTACTTAGGGTTTTTGTCCCGGAGGCAATATATAGGCGCAGGGGCAAGGTCGGTGGAGTGCCAGGGGGACCACACCACCTGGTGGCACGGCTAGGGCTAGCTGCGCCACCACCAGGGATGGCCAGCCTGGCTCGCCTCTTCGTCTCCCCTCCGGACTCTGTGTTCCTTCTGGTGAAATATTGACTTGGGCTTTTGTCTGGTCCAATTCCGAAAATATTTCCTTACTAGCTTTTCTGAAACCAAAAATAGCAGAAAATAGGCAACTAGCACTGTGGCATCTTGTTAATAGGTTAGTTCCAGAAAATGTGTAAAAACTCCAAAGTGTGGACAAAACATAAGAAAGTAGATATAAAACAAGCACGAAACATCAAAAATTATAGATACGTTTGCAACGTATCAACATCCCCAAGCTTAACTCCTGCTTGTCCTCGAGTAGGTAAGTGATAAAAAGGAATGATTTTTTAGGTGACATGCACCATCATAATCTTGATCAAGGTATTTGTAAAACATTGATAGCTGGGATCATAGTACTTTACCATAGCATGAAAGATATAGTTCGAACAATAAGACATAGAAACTATGTTGTAACATGAAAAGGTACAAACAAAAGATTCATGAATAACAATGTTTTGAGAGACATTTGTTTGTTTCACATATAGAAAACATAATGAGAATGGTATTCAGTTTGTCCCTCATAGTGTCGCAAAACATAAATGCATAGGACACCTTCAAAGTTCATAAGGGTGACTAGATACAAATAGTTTAAGAACAAGCAATATCAAATCAATCAACAAGTTTTGGGACAATGCACATTAAACTAAGAATGGCCACTATGCTCTCTCAATAGGTGCATAAAGATAGAAGATGGAGACTCAACATAAAAGTAAAATAAAGGCCTTCATAGAAGGAAGTAGGGATTCATGTCTCATAAAGAGCTTCCAAAAATTATGGTACTTATTAGCTTCCATCTCTCATTGCCCCTATCATAAGCATCTTTAGGTGATTAAGGTTAAAGTGAACAAATATGAGGATATGCTTGACAAGTTATAAGTTGAAATCTCATGCCCCTTACTTATGAGGACCAAACCTCATGCTACTCAACTTTAGTCACGAGTAAGTTCTTGTCATTGTCAATAGATGTGTATCATAGAGAACCGCCAACGGGGTACCCCTTGCCCGATGATACGGAAGCATTCCCATATCAAAATAACAAGGCAAGCAGACAATGAGCATCTCAGCAATCTTTTTATGTGATATTTTCATAGGTTTTTATTAAGGATGCTTCACAGATTGCTCATTATGATTATGCTGCAAGTTTTTACCATGATTAGGCATGGCTTAAGCTAGTGGCCGAGGCGTTTCTCTAACACATATACAAACTCCATGAGCTTACAAGCTCCCCTTTTATTTCACACCGCCGGGATCCATAAGCAAAAGAACATGATTTCAACCAAATAAAGTGCAATGTTGAAAGCGTTCCCCTTGGTAACATGGTTCTGCTAATTCACAACTTATAAAGCGTAAGCACATACACAACATAGATGGCACAATGGTTCAAGTTTATTAAGTGCGAGAAAACTAAAGTGTGCCATCAAGTTTGTGAGAGCTTTAATCAATAATTTTCACATAACAAGTTTAATTCGGAAGGTAGATAAAAACATGAATATACTTGGAATAGAAAATGCTAATAGGTAGGTATGGTGGACTCTTTGGAATAACTTGGTTTTATTTGGAGTTGGATGCATGAGTGGAACTCATACTTGGTATGGATGCTAGCAAAACACTAGGAGCGACCAACTAAGAGAGCAATAATAGCCATAATCATGCAAAACGATAAAACATTATTAATTAAAGCATAAAGTGATATTACAAGTCGAAAACTAATGATCATAAAGGCTATGATGACTTGGTATAGTCTTAACATGGTGTGAGCATGTGCCAAGTCAACCCAAATAAAGCGTCAAAGGAGAATACCACAATAATATGCTTTTATATGCTAAAACAACGCATGATTCTTTCAAGGAACATTAAGCGATCTCAATTGTTTATAACAAGTCATGCTACCGCAAAAATCACTAAGCATAAAGCCAAAACAATATCAAGCATGACAAGATAAAGTCTAAATCACAGTCAAAAACAAGCTCCTTTTATACCACTTAAGCATGAACTTTCCTACTCTTTTCCAATCCAAATCAACCTATTTGAAAACCATCATATATAAATGTGGGGGTCCAACCAATTTATTCAAGCAAACAAAAAATAAAAGCAAAAACGAAGACGCTCCAAGAACAACACAATTGTGCATGAAACAATAAAAATGAAGTGTTTGGAAGAAACCTGAGATTTTTATTGATGAAGAAGGGGATGCCTTAGGCATCCCCAAGCTTTGACGCTTGTAATTCTTGAATATTTCTTGGGGTGACATGGGTGGCATCCCCAAGCTTGAGCTTTTGTCCATTCTTCATCTTATCACATTACTCTTCTCTACACTTTAAAATTTCCTTCATACAAAACTTCACACAAACTTCATTAGCAACATTAGTGTACTCAAGATAATAAGTCTTTTGCTTCAGTTTCAACACAAGTAAAACTTCCATTAAAACGCAAGCAATTGTATCCTTTAAAAAGTTCAAATGATCAAAGAGAACTCAAAGATAAAGAGATTAAGAGGCAAACGCCAATAATAGTAGAAATATATCAAAACAGACCAGCAGGAAAAAACCAATTTTTTCAAAGACCTTTTGTTTCTCAAATCGAAAAGTGTTGAACTAATGAAAGTTGGATAACAGCCTGGGGCAAAAGCACAAAATATTACAGCTCAATCCGACATACAGAGATTTTTCACGAATGTTTACAGCGAAGCACAAAAATCTGTTTCGGGACAGCAACTTTTCCATGTCTTATTTCTCTCTCATTAGAGGTTACTCTTTGCGCAAAAACCAACAAAAATGATAAGGAGAGGTTATTACTGAAGCAATAACTTCCAAGACTCAACAAAAGACTCCTAACGAAATTTGGGTTATCTCCCAATAAGCGCTTTTCTTTAACGCCTTTGAGCTAGGCATACGAAGCAAGAAAAGAATCAAGTATTCTCAAATGAAGAAGTAATTGAGAAAATTTTGCTTTAATAGGAGAGGCAAAAGGAGTCTTCTCTCTCTTCTTAGGGAAGTCTTCTATACATTTCTTGAGTGGAAATTGATATTTAATGTTGCCTTCTTTCATATCAATAATGGCACCAACATTTCTAAGCAAAGGTCTTCCCAAAGTAAAAGGACAAGAAGCATTACATTCAACATCCAAAACATAGAAATCAACGGGGACATACGCATTGTTAACCATAATAAGAACATCATTAATACTCCCCGTGAGTTTCTTTTTAGCATTATCATCAAGTGGGACATTTAAATAACAATCTTCCAATGATGGCAAATCAAGCATTTCATAAATCTTTCTAGGCATAATAGAAACACTACTATCAAGATCACATAAAGCTTTGAGATCAAAATCATTCACTTCCATATTAGTGATGGGTTCCCAACCATCTTCTAATTTCATAGGAATAGAAGCTTTATGTTTCATCTTTTCTTCTTTAATTTTTATGAGAGCATCAGTAATGTGTTTTGTAAAGGGCATGTTCATAGCACTAGCATTAGGATTTTTAGCAAGCTTTTGTAGGAACATAATTACTTCAGAGATATTGCAATCATCAAGATCAAAATCATAATTATCATCTAAGTAGTAGTGCTATTGTTATCCATACTTTGAAGAATTTCAGCATTTTTATTAGAAAAGGTTCCATTGGGTTTACTAGCTTCAACATTAGTGGTAGTGATAGTAGAAATGCTAATATTTCTAGCAATTTCATCTTCTCTTTCCCACTTAGCATGCAATTCAGCTAACAGTCTAACATTTTGATCAATTCTAACTTGTATGGCATTAGTAGCAGCAAATGTATTTTCAATAGTTTCAGGTTTAGCAGCCATTTTATTCAAAGAAGATTGTTCTTGAGACAATGATGCTATATTTCTTTCAGCATTAGAGAGTTGTTCCTCAATAGTTTTATTGAAAGCAGTTTGTTTACTAATGAAATCTTTAAGCATGACTTCAAGTTCAGAGGGTGCACTTCTATTATTGTTGTAGGAATTTCCATAAGCATTACCATTATTGGGAGGATATGGCCTATAATTATTATTACCAAAATTATTCCTATAGGTATTGTTGCTAAAATTATTATTTCTAATAAATTTGACATCAACTTGATCTTCTTGAGCAACCAAAGAAGCTAAGGGAACATGATTTGGATCAATATGAGCTTTCCCATTAACAAGCATAGACATAATAACATCAATTTTATCACTCAAGGAGGAGGTTTCTTCAACAGAAATTACCTTCTTACCTTGTGGAGCTCTCTCAGTGTGCCATTCAAAATAGTTCACCATCAAATTATCAAGAAGCTTTGTTGCAGCATCCAAAGTAATAGTCATAAAGGTACCTCCAGCAGCAGAATCCAGTAGATTTCTCGAAGAATAATTCAGTCCTGCATAAAAGGTTTGGACAATTATCCAAGCAGTCAGTCCATGAGTGGGACAATTCTTTACCAAAGATTTCATTATTTCCCAAGCGTGAGCAACATGTTCATTATCAGATTGTTTAAATTTCATTATTTCACTTCTCATAGATATAATCTTAGCAGGAGGATAGTATTTTCCAATGAAAGCATCTTTGCATTTAGTGCAAGAATCAATACTATTTCTAGTTAGGGATAGCAACCATTCTTTAGCTTTTCCTCTCAAGGAGAAAGGAAACAATTTAAGCTTAATAATATCTCCATCTATATCCCTATGTTTTTGCATCTCACAAAGTTCAACAAAGTTATTAAGTTGAGCAGCAGCATCTTCAGTACCAATACCAGAAAATTGTTCTCTCATAACAAGATTGAGTAAAGCAGGTTTAATTTCAAAGAAAGTAGCTTTAGGGACAGGTGGAGCAATAGGTGTGCACATGAAATCATTGTTGTTGGTGCTAGTGATGTCACACAACTTAGTGTTTTCAAGAGTAGTCATTTTTGTGTGTTTTTAATGTAGAGAGCAAACTAGTACAACTAGTTTTTTGTGTGTTTTTGATAAAGAAACCAGCAAACAAAGCAAAACAAATAAAAAAAAGTAAAGAGATTGGTTATGAGGGACTCCCCATGTGAAGATGTCCTTGACTCCCCGGCAAAGGCGCTAGAAAAATATCCTGATGGCTCAAAATATATTCGAGCTCGTTGGGGAACCCCAATAGGAAGGTATGATGAGCACAACAGCAAGTTTTCCCTCAGTTATGAAACCAAGGTTATCGAACTAGTAGGATCAAGGAAACACCTCCAACGTGTTGTTGCCAACTTGGAATCCTGCACAACACAGCCACAGAACTTTGCCCCCAACTTATAGTGAGGTTGTCAATCTCACCGGTTTTGCTGAAAACAAAGGATTAAACGTATTGTGTGAAAGATAGTAATTGCTTGCAGAAAGTAAACAGAAAAAGTAAATAGTTTGTAGATTGATGGTAAAATAATGGACCGGGGTCCATAGTTCACTAGAGGTGATTCTCCTTAAGATACTTGACATGTTGGTTGAACAAATTACATCAGGGCAATTGACAGACACCAAGAAAGCATACATGCATATACTAATCATCTTGACTCCTTTGAGATTTGATTGGGCATTACAACATTATACATAGACCGTAATCCAACTGCATCTATGACTAATAATCCACCTCCAGGTTATCATCCGAACCCCCTCCAGTATTAAGTTGCAAGCAAACAGATAATTGCATTAAGCAAAGTGTGTAAAGTAAAAAATACGATTGTTCTATGAACAAAGGATTGTTGTTTTATCCCTAGTAGCAACAGCACATCTAGCACCTTAGAGATTTCTATCACTTCCCCAGATTCCTAGAGGCATGAACCCACTATCGAGCATAAATACTCCCTCTTGGAGTTGCTAGCATCTACTCGGCCAAGATAGCTACTAACAACGGAAAGCATGCAAGATCACAAATAACATAGACATGATAGTAATAACCAATCTGAAATAGCATCTCAATATCCATCGGATCCCCACAAACACAACATGTATGATTACAAATAGATGATCTTGATCATGAACGGAGCTCACAAGATCTAAACATGGTAGCACAAAGGAGAAGAACCAACCATCTAGCTACTACATGGACCCGTAGTCCAAGGATGAACTACTCACGCATCACACCAGAGGCAGTAATGGTGATGAAGAAGGCCTCCAGGGTGATCTCTCCCCTCCGGCAGGGTGCCGGGAAGATCTTCAGATCCCTCCCAGTCTAGGGATAGAGATGGCGGCGACTACAGACTCTTTCGTGGAATTTTGGACGGGTACTTATGGTTTTCGTCCCGGAATCAATATATAGGCGAAGGGGCAAGGTCGGTATAGTTCCAGGGGCCCACACCACCTGGTGGCATGGCTAGGGCTGGCCGTGCCACCACCAGGTGTGGCTGGCCTAGCTCCCCTCTTCGTCTCCCCACCGGACTCCGTGTTCCTTCTGGTGAAATATTGACTTGGGCTTTTGTCCGGTCCAATTCTGAAAATATTTCCTTACTAGCTTTTCTTAAATCAAAAATAGCAGAAAACAGGCAACTGGCACTGTGGCATCTTGTTAATAGGTTAGTTCCTGAAAATGTGTAAAAATTCTCTATAGTGTGGACAAAACATAAGAAAGTAGATATAAAACAAGCATGGAACATCAAAAATTATAGATACGTTTGCAATGTATCATGGAGGTGTGAGTGAGAAGGAGGGAGAGGGGGGCCTTTTATAGGAGAGTGGGGGCTGCCCCCCTCCAATGGCCGACACCCATGGGGGATGCGCCCGCCTCTTCCTCATTCATGTGGTGGAAGCTCCACTCACGTAAATTTGGCCCTCCATTTTCTCCAGTCAAAATGCATTAAATTTCAACCAAATTTAATACAACTCTCATTTGATAAAACTCTTTTATTTATTTTATTTAGAATTTTGTTAATTACTTTAGTTAGAAAACATTCACATAAAACCCCCTGCAACATTTCAATATCACATGCAGAACCAATTTCAGCAATTTCTCCCAAAACAATTTTGGTGTCCATTGAAATAATTCTAGCGCTTTGCAATTTGTTCGTCTAGAACATATTTGCTCCAAATGGTGTTGGTAACCCTTAAGTGTGTCACTCTACGGTTCGCGAATAATGTAGACATGATCGAGACCCCTCTCATATCAATAATCAGAAGCGGGAGCTGGAGATCCATACTGACTCCCACACATAAAACGATGACTTATGTGATCGTGAGAACCTTTAACAGTTGTAACCAAATCAATTTGTCTCGTGATATATTACATGTCCGAGATTCGATCATCGGTATCTCAATACCTAGTTTGATCTCGTTACCGATATGCACTCTTTTCTCGTTCCCGTGATATAACATTCTAGTGATCACATCACTTGCTTGCAAACTATCTTAACGTGATATCACCGAGAGGGCCCATATTATATCTTAACAAATTCCACTCTTGATCCATGAGCCTCAACATAACACTTTCAGAGTACCCAAACCCATCTTTATAGTCACCCTATTACGGTGTGACGTTTGATGTTATCAAAGTACTCTTACGGTGTTAGCAATTAACATGATATCATGGTCTAAGGACTAAGATTAATCTGTATGATGTTATAGCAATATAAACATAATTACTTTGATCATAATGCTATACTTCGGATGAATGTTCTTCACATCATTCACCAATGCTGTGACCTCATTATTAACAACATTCAATGTCCATGATCAGGAAACCTAGATCATTTTGTTAATCAATGAGCTAGTTTATAAGAGAGGCATAACTAGGAACTCTTTATTTGTTTATGAAACACACATGTATTAACTTTTCCTTTTAGTACAATTATAGCATGCAAAATAAACATCTATCATATTCTTGGAATACATATAATAACAACTTTATTATTGCCTCTCAAGGCATATTCCCTTTAGTCTCCCACTTGCATAGAGACAATAATCTAGTTTACATAGTGATAAATCTAACACCCATGGAGTTTTGGTGTTGATCATGTTTTTCTCTAGGGAGAACTTTAGTCAACGGATCTGCTACATTTAGGTCCGTGGGTACTTTACAAATCTTTATATCTCCATCCTTGACATGCTCGCGGATGGAGTGAAATCGGCGCTTAATATGCTTGGAATTCTTGTGAGACCTTGGTTCCTTGGCGTTGGATATGGCTCCATTGTTGCCACAATAGATCACCATTGGGTCCAACGCACTAGGAACCACACCTAGTTCCGTTATGAACTCCTTCATCCAAACCGCTTCCTGCACCGCTTCTGAAGCATCAACATATTCCACCTTCGTTATTGATCTAGCCACGTGATGACCCACAAGTATAGGGGGTGTATCGCAGTATTTTCGATAAGTAAGAGTGTCGAACCCAACGAGGAGCAAAAGGTGCTGGCTAGTGGTATGGATCAGGAATTCTCTGCAAATACTTAGCAAACAGATTTTTAGGGGGTTTTGATAAAGCAAGTAAACAAAGTACAAGTAAACAAAAGACGGTAGGAATAAGCATTTTTTATATTTTGAAAGTCATCAGTTCCCATAAAAGGTTCAATGCATTCAGAATCATAATTTATACCTGACTTTCTACCTTTGTCATTCTCCCAAGCTTCAGCATTGTCTTGAATACGGTCCAGAAGATCCCATTTAGCTTCTTCTTCCATGCGAGTGAATGATCCAGCACAAGAAGCATCCAATAAATCCTTGTCATGAAGAGGGAGCCTTGCATAAAAGTTATTGATAATAATATTGTTGGGGAGCTCATGAATGGGACATTTGAGCATTACTAACTTCAATCTCCCCCAAGCTTGAGTTGTACTCTCTCCATCAAGAGGCCAAAAGTTGTATATTTGATTCCGATCTTTATGAATCTCACTAGGAGGATAAAACTTTCAATAAAAGAGAGGCACTATTTCCTCCCATTCCAGAGCTTGACCATTCTTCAGCAGCTTATACCATTCCTCAGCTCTTCCTTTCAGTGATAATGAGAATAACTTCTTCTTAACTTGATCTGTAGTAATACATGCACACTTGAACAACCCACATAATTCGTGTATAAAAAGTAAACGATCATCGGGATGGACAGTTCCATCCCCAACATAATAGTTATCCATAACACAATCAATAATTCTTGTAGGTATTTTAAAAGCATCATTCTCAGCAGGTGGTGGTTCGTCTACTGCCTTAGCAGTGGTAGTAGCATTACCAAATAAGAAACTCAGTGAATTATACATAACAAAAACAAAGCAAATAACAGAAGTAAACAATACTCAGAGTACAAGTTTCCTTTACCAATTCCACTCTCCAATAGCGCTTCACTCCCCGGCAATACGGTGCTAGAAAATAGTCTTGATGACCCACAAGTATAGGGGGTGTATCGCAGTATTTTTGATAAGTAAGAGTGTCGAACCCAACGAGGAGCAGAAGGTGCTGGCTAGTGGTATGGATCAGGAATTCTCTGCAAATACTTAGCAAACATATTTTTAGGGGTTTTTGATAAAGCATGTAATCAAAGTACGAGTAAACAAAAGACAGTAGAAATAAATGCAGCAACTGGCCCAATCCTTTATGCAGCAAAGGACAAGCCAGCTGTATTACTTAAGATGACCAAACGTTCTCGAGGACACATGGGAAGACTGTCAAGTGCTTTCGTTTCATATAGTTGATTAATCTTCTTTAGCTTGCTAAGTGTTGTGTGGGTGAACTTGTGCTAATGTACCGACCTTCCTAAGACTAATACATACTTGTGATTATACCCCTTGTAAACATCTGTAAGTACAAGAAAGTTTAAGGTAGAAACCTAACCGCAGCTTTAAACTGTAAGACCCTTACGTCCCTTGTGCAATGGTTTCCTAACGGGGGTTCAGGTTTCTGTCACTCCGGCAACCCCTACGATTAGTAGCCAAATACACAATGCATTCCCCTAGGCCCATATAGGTGAAGTGTCATATAGTCAATGTTCACATGACACCACTAGAAGAATTACACCACAACTTAAATATCAAACTATTGAATCTTTCTCAACACAATTCCACTACTAACAACATGACTTCTCCCATGTCCTCAAGAACAAAATGAACTACTCACAAGACATCATATGGATCCTGATCAGAGATGGAATAATGATGTATAACAATCTGAACATAAACAATAATTCAGTGGTTCACTCAATAGCATCAACTACCTATAGTAATCAACACCGGGAAAGTTTCCCTATGAACTATGCAAGATTCAACCCAATTGTTACAGCAATATGGAGATGGTGATGAGGGTGATGATGGTGTTGATGGTGGTGATGATGATGATGATGATCCCTATGAAGTCTAGCTTGATGGTGGTGTTGATGGCGACGATCTCCCCTCTCCGGGATGGAATTCCCCCGGCAGAAATCTGTCTGCCAAAGAGATCTTTCTCTCTCGGTGTTTTCCTTCCCGTAGAGGCGGTGGAATCTTTCTGTGGTCGCTCCCCGAGTCTTAGGGTTTCGGGACGATAATATACGCCAGAGGGGAGTGCCAGGGGTGGACCAGGGCGTCCACACCACCTGGTGGCGCGGCCTAGGCTGGCCCGCGCCGAGGGGTGGTGTGGGCTCCTTGTGGCCCATCTCCAGCCCTCCTTCTGGCTTCCTTCGTCTTCTGGAAAGATAGGATTTTCCGTATATTTTCCCGGATTTTCTGCTCTTCGCGAATTTTGCCTCCAAATAGCACATTTTCCATCAGAATCCTGACTGCAGCGGTCCATGCTCCAAAAGTCATCAACCATGCAAAAACAGATGAAATAACATAAGTATCACCTCTCAATATGAAATATATCAATGAATAATAGTGAATTATGACATAGAATAGTGATGCAAAATAGATGTATCATCACCACAAGTTGTTTGGAACTCCTCCAACTAATTGCTGCTCCATTCAAGAGAAATACGTATTCGGATTGAGACTTAGAGTTATCCAGATCAGTTTCAAAGCTAGCATTGACATAACACTTAGAGACCAGCTCTTCTTCACCTTCGTATACAAGAAACATATTCTTAGTTCTTCTTAAGTACTTAAGGATATTCTTGACCGATATCCACTGTTCCGAACCTGGACCATATTGCTACCTACTAGTCAAACTAATAGCATGTGCCACATCCGGTCTTGTACATAGCATGGCATACATTATAGAGCCGATGGCTGAAGCATATGGGATCTTATCCATTATCTCTCTTTCTTCTTCCGTATCCGGGCTTTGAGTCTTACTCAATGTATTGCCTTGAAACATAGGTAAGAACCCCTTCTTACTTCCGTCCATATTAAACTTCTTTAATATCTTATCAAGGTATGTACTTTGCGATAGCGCTATCAGGCGTCTTGATCTATCTCTATAGATCTTAATGCCTAATATCTATGATGCTTCACCAAGGTCCTTCATCGAAAATTTGCTGTTTAGATAACTTTTAACACTGTTTAAAAGATCTATAACATTTCCAATCAATAATATGTCATCCACAAGGTGGCTACAAGATTAGCATGCCTAAGTGGGAGAAACTTGAGGCCGACCTGCTTGCTAAAGGGATCACTCTAGAGCCATACAATTGGATCGAACGGGTAAGGAATTGGTTTTACAGGCATGGAGACATATTGAACTCAAAAGGGAAGTGCATATATAACAAAAGACATAAATAAACTCTCATACCCATCGAAGACATTAGAAATGCAGTAAAGGTTGTTGAAGATGGGAGGTTCATTCTCGATAGAGAGAATGACGAGCTCACACGCATCCTTGGGATACCTGAACATGAGGGACGAACACGAGGCACATAAGGCTCCAAACCATGGAAAATTGGGTTTCCCGTCGACAGGAAGAAATATCCTGATAGAAGCCGTCAGAGGAGAAAGGAAAAGGAGGAAATTGAAGGAAGGAAGCAGGCAGACCGGATGCATAACATAGAAGAACAATTAAAGCGGCAGTAGGATCAAATTGCCACACTTAGCCAGCAAGGTACTACCCGCCTATCTCAACGGCACATGGTATAAGCTGCATTCTATGCTATCGTCCCATCTACTAATCAGAAAAGCAGCATGGCTTCCACGGAGATCCTAGGTGATGATGCTGATGATGCACCAGCGATGGCTCCTATTCGCTATCTAGTGGATGATATCACGGAGATGACACATTGTGAGCTACATGTGAAAGTTGTGAACATAACCATGAAGGTGGCGGTCGGCTATGCCTTACCAATTGGATCTAAACCAACTTATCATTGTTGTCTGGTTCCGCGGGGCTATGCTATTGTCAGGGTGGATAAAGTTATGAACGAATGTCTGCAGCTGAAGCTTGACTACCTTGTAGATGAAGGGGATGTGACTGAACTAGGAGAAGCCAAAAATGTCACCATTCTATGGCAAAATGAAAACATCATTCTTCCAAAGCGGAAACCAAGGACATCGACTCCTCGGAGAACTCCATCTTCGCCGCAGCCTCACCCATCTCCAGCGTATCAGTCGCCTTTGCTTCCACCTTATCAGGCGTCGTCTCCGCTGCCTCACCCGTCTCCAGTGTAGCCGTCTTTGCCGTTGTGTCAGCCGTCTCAGCCCACTAAGTCTCAGGGCCAAACCAGAAGAGTACCACCGCTACTCTGAGGAGTGGTCACCGATCACCGAAACATCGACTGGAGCCCCTCCCAAAAGTACCAAAGGTTCCTCCCAGGAGACCTTACGACTATACTCTAGAGGAGAATGAGGTGATCGCAAAGGCCCAAACAAAATAGTGGTTTGATAACCTGAAGGGCCCGAAAGAGCCAGAGTTCCCTAGCACCAAAGAAGAAAAAGGAAAAGTGCAAAAAGTGCTGAAGACCCTTCATCAACCCGAGCCAAGGCTATCATCAGACTATGACCGCTCTATTCTCAAGTCACATCAGTCAAAGGTGTTATCGAAGAGTAGTAGTGCAAGCGGGAAATTAGGTCCCCATCTTGGAGAATAGAAAAACCAATCGTGCCCCCCGCTCATCAACCCGAGTACATAGCCCAGTTAGAGTTCCCCGTGGCTGATGAAGAATACAAATACCGGCACTGGAATCCTCTCGGAAAACCTGAGGAGGTCAATCATCTACCCAAAAAAATGCGAAGACTGCACAAGTGGTACATGCAAGCCTCAAAGGCAGGGGAAAACTAGATAGTGCTGGGTGTTAGAAACGACCATTACGGGTATGGAGATGCCCAGATAATGATTGAATTTGATAAACTATTTCGGTTATACAATCAAAACGCCATCGACAAAGTGATCGCCAGTGCCTATTGTTTGTAAGTATTATTTCTGTAATTAAATCTCTAGCTAGCTCATCTCGTTTATTGCATGTACAATTATACCCACTATATTATGCAGAATGAAGATTCTTGAATGCAAAAGAGGACAAATCTATGACATTGAGTTCATTGACTCATATTGGGTTCATGAACATAATGTCCAACTATCTCCTAAGGATACAGAGGATAAAATTATAAAGGCGTTAAGTTTTCAAAAAGGCAAAAGGAAAATACTATTACCTTACAACTACGAGTGAGTGTTATTGTCTTGTACATATTTTATTTCGCTTACTCGATTTAGGTGGATAATTGATGAGTTATGTGTGCGCAACTTCCACTATATTCTGCTAATCATTCAACCTAACAAAAGAGTAGTACAAATTATGGACTCGAAACGTAAACCCCTTGCAAAGTGGGCGGACATGCAGGAAATGCTCCAGCGGTAATTTCAATCATTATGACACTATATTGGCAACTTTCGTTCATTTCTTGATATCAAGTAATTAATAACTCTTTCTATTCATTTACTTTGACGGGCAGCGCTTAGAAACGGTTCACCAACAAGGATAAGGGTGTCTGAAAAGAGGAGCTTACATTTGAACCACTAGATGTAAGTACTACTAGCTAGATCCACGCATCTCTTTGATTCTAGTGTTGATACCATTATCATACTTGATTATTATTTTGATTGAAATTTGTTCTCGTAAAGTGCCTGAGGCAGGAAGACGGAAATAATTTATGTGGATACTATGTTTGCGAGTTCGTCAGACGACCTATGAGACGGACAGAAATTTAGAACAACTTCGAGTACGTAAACAATATTTACAATTTTATTTTATTACCATTAATTGTGTTTAATTAGTTTCATTCATATACGTTGACGCTGCCCTTCGGCTAACAACCCTTGTTCTGGTTTTGTGGATTATCTTGTGGATGATATATAAAGATATGAACAATCTAGTGTCGAGAGCTTGCTTTCAGCTAGCTTCGACGATTCCCGGGCTTCCCCTTTTTTTCCCTCTCACACTCTCTCTACGAGAGCTTCTAAACATTTTCTCTCTCTAATTCTCCTCTCCCAGCATCTCTCAGCTATTCTCTCTAACTCTCCTGATGCAGCAGGATATGCCTCTTGCCTTTAAACTCTCTAGTATCCCCCCAAAATTCCTTCATTTCCATCTATGGCTGAGGCCCTCCTTTTATATCTCAAGGGGGTACCATAGTGGCCGGCGAGCGTGCGCCTTCTTATCGTTCCTGGGATCCACTGCGGGCGTGCCATGCAGCTCGGTGGAAGGCGAGCGGTGTTGTTGGCCACACCTAGTCGTGGGCGGTGTCGTTGGCCACTCTTTGGTCGCTGCCGGTGTGCTACAACACTTGATGGCGAGAAGACAGCACAGCGTGTGTGCTGTCACCTCGGCACTGCAGCGCCTGCACACCCTCATCAGTGCCTTGTGCAGGTGTAGGGATAGGGGTGACACTTGTCCCCCATGTTGTCCTACACGTTGTCGTCGACTCCAACTTTGTTTACTCGTGTTCCCGGGCCGCGCCTGGTCCGAGAGGAGCCTCTTCCTTGACGTCATCGTGGCGGAGTGAGTTAGCACACCCGCCAACGTCACATGACTCATTCACGACCCAGTTCCTGGGCATGGTTCCCTACAGGTTATGCGCACACGAGTCATTGTGATCTTACTCAAGGATCTCCACACATGAGAGGGGGTGGGAACGACCACGTGTAACGTCCCGCTCCCTCTACACCACGTAAGGCTGGAGATATGATGACATAGTTCATAGAAGGTGACTCCCTTGTGCTCTCTTTATGAAGATGGTCTTGCCAGGCGTTTCCATTGCGCCGAGAAAAAGTGTATTTGGCTCTTGAGCTCCAATGCTCCGTTCATTTAAAACAATTACAATTTTAAAAAATCTGAAAATAAATTCTAGACGTACTCCAAGTTGAATCCTACAAGTTTGCAAAATCGCAACCCGAAATTTTATATATAGTGGGATACACAAAAATGACAATATAAAGTTTGATGATTTCACTCTATCCACATTTTTGTCATTCTTGTGCATCTCATATTACAAAGTATTTGAAACGTTCCTGGGATAAATAATTTGGTACATCCAGATTTTTTTTAGAATTTTTAAAATCTCAGAAATATGATTTTCATTTTCAATACACCCTAAAAAAAGCAAAAACAACATATGCTCGGAATAATCAAGATCAACTTAATCGGTCCAGTCTCACAAAGAGACGACATAGGAATATAATTCGGATGACACATTATTTCTTACAAACGCAATGAACAATGACAACAAGTTGCAAATTACAGCATAGAAATAGCACACGACAGAAGATTGATGCTTTCTTCAGGTTGACGTTTCGGTAGTAGGAGGAGCAGGAGCATCGTGGACTTGGTCTTCCTGTGGGTACACGCCATCGGGGTACACGGCCTCCGCGTCCATGCCGCGGGATTCACCGTCGGCGATGTTGAGGTCGCTCCAGTCGACGGATGCCCAGAGCCGTTTACTCCACTCCTGGTACTCGGCCACATCGGCCTCGTCGTTCGACAACGACATGTCTCCGTTCTCATTGGCGTCGTAGGCCCTGTTGTAGAGGTCGATGTCTTGGTAGTGCTGCTTCTTCATATTCTCGATCCACTCGGGCGTCACCAGCTTCAGCCTGCTCATCAGGTTCAGGTTCCGGATCACCGGGTCGGCCTCATCATCGGAGAACTCGTCGTCGACTTCCGCCGCTGCCTCTGCCGCTGGAGCCTCCGCCTCGTCGGCCTTCTGATCCGTAGCATCCGGAGAAGAGTCTTCGGGCTCTTCCGCCTTCCGTTTGGACGCCGCGTCGTCTTGCCTAGACGCAGCAGCCATGGGTGGTTATACTGGTTAGCTCTCGATGTCGGATCCGTTTGCGCTGTTGGATCGGGGAATTTTGGATTGCGATGGAGGCGGCGGTGTAGCTGTGGATGTATATACACGGCGGCTAGACATGACTGGGAGTCGGAAATCGAGTCCGTCAAGGGTTCTTTTGGGCCCTCCTCATTTTTTTTAGGAAAAATGATCAGGGAGACACCTGAAATCTCATACTGCCGACCTCGGCCCGTGTCTCTAATCTGTTGGACACTGCCATAGCTTGATCACATATACTACTAGCTTCAGAGAACTGCATTTTGCTACCAAATTTCAGGTAAACTGTTTGCTACCATTTCTTTAAGACAATGTTTGATGTATGAACTTGAACTTGTGTTGCTCTTTATGCTGTTGCTCCTTTTCGTTTGGTTGATGGTTGCACTAGAACTTGTGCTATTCTTCTACTGTGAGGTTCTTTACTTGATTGATACTGTCAAATATTTTCTACTATGCATTATTGATTGTTATTCCTTCAAAGACAATGCACTTGAGTGGATCCAATTTGTGCACGCGGCAGCGCTTAGCACACCCACACCAATGCGATGAAATGTGGGGTCTTCACACGTATATGGAGCGTAATCTAGGTTTGTGATGTCCTAATCGGCCATAAAATGCAACTCAATCGACCAAATCCGAGCCAAGTACGAAAATCCCTAAATCGGTATAAACCCTAACCCTAAAAAATGGGGACCTTACCCTAAGGGCCGACTAGCTTGAGCTATCCCCATCGTTCCAACTTGGCATGGCGGCCGCACGGAGGACGGCACTGGTCAGCGGCGATGGACGGTGGCGGAGAATCCTCAGGACAGGCGGATGGCGTAGCAGCTTTGCGTGATGTGGAAGGAGGGAGTCGCACCGACCACCTGGTCAAAAGCTCGGTGGGGTTATGTCCCTCCGTTCCCCACCGACAGGTGGGACCCACAACTAGGCCGTTAACGGTCACATACAGTTGTTTCGGCAGGCCATCCCGCGGTGCCATGTCATCGTTGCCAGGTAGGCCCACCACCTTGAAAACGTGATCAAACGAGTCTAAGACTGTAGTTACATGAATGTGGTAGTTTTTTGTAATGATTAAATGCAGAACTGATAGTTTTTGGAAACTTCCTGAATTGTCGTAGTTTTTGAAGCCCTAGCCTCAATTGTGGTAGCAAAATGCAAGTTTCTCCTACTAGCATTGATCGAGTAAGAGTAGGCACAGTTGTCTGACGGAGTACGCCAATGCCATAAGCTCAAAAAAGATCACACCGAATGCATCATCCGGTCTACGCACGCTCGTAGAAGAGCTTGTTCCTGATGGTGTAACGTCACACCGAAGAAAGTGAAACCCACACGGCAATGTATAGTTTGTATGGTTTTTGGATCCGGTTTTTCTTATAAACTAGGTCAATTCTATTATATCTAATCGAGCAGCAGATATATGCTGATCTTCTTACACATGGTTATTATATATGAGCTTATCTTGTTGTATACAACCGGAATAGAGCAGAATATGCTGATCAACATAATGTAGGTCAATAGTTTCATGGGATTTGGTCAAATAAAATCATCAGACTGAATACATGAGGAAAGGACACATTATTTCTTACAAAGACAAGGAACGGTGACAAGCAGTTAGTACATCACATCAGAGTACTAGTACTCCCTCCGATCCAAATTAATTAACTCGGATTTGTCTAGAATTGAATGTAAGCACTAAAATATGTTTAGATACATCCGAATCTAGACAAACCGAAGTCAATTAATTTGGATCGGAGGGAGTAGTTTTATTGGTGTCTTATTAGCTCAACGATTCCGCAGCAGCAACATCATCGTGGTCCTCTTCTTCCGGGCTGGATTTAGGCGGGTGCACACCAGGGGGGGTACACAGCGATGGCGTACTCGCCGTCGCCCTTGTTGAGGCCGCTCAAGTCTACGCCTTCCCACAGCCGTTTGCTCCGTTGGGCCGCGGCGGTGCCATCATCGTAGTCAGTCTCGATTTCTCCGTTCTGCAGGGCGTGGTAGACCCTGTTGTGGAGGGCGATTCTTCTTCACCCTCTCGATCCACTCTGGTGTCATCAGATTAAGCCTGCTCATTACGTTCAGGCTCTGGATAAGCTCGTCGTCGTCCTCATCGGAGCACTCGTCGACGTCGGCCGCCGTCTCTTTGGCCTCCTGATCGGCAGCCTCTTCCTCCTTCAGTTTGGACGCGGCGTCATCTTCCCTAGCAGCCATGTGTGGTTAGCTCTGGAAGCCTGTTTGTCTGTTGTTGGATTGGTGAATCTTGGATTGCGATGGAGGCAGCGGTGTTCCTGTGGATGTATATACACAAGACGAGTTGGAACCCTAGGAATCGGAGTCGGAAATCGAGTCCGTCAAGGGTTCCGTTCCTTTGGGCCCTCTTTTTTTTAGGAAAAATGATCAGGGAGACACCGGAAATCTCATAGTTTTGGATCCAAAACAATGCGATCAACGGATACTGCCGACCTCGGCCCGTGTCTCTAATTTGTTGGACACTAGGACCAAATTGAATCTAGGACTTCAAAAAATACCAAAATTCAGGAGCTTTCCAAAACAAAAACTACCAGTTATGCGTCTAATCATTGCAAAAAACTATCACATTCGTGTAACTACAGTCTTAGGCTTGTTTGATCACGTTTCCGACAGGGCGGACCCTCCACGCTGCTTACATGGAAAGGGGAGATGGCCCACGCGACGACAGTCGTTAAAGGCCATTAACTGCGTTGTCCAAAGGCCGCTGTCAGAACCGGTCACTGTGAGGAGCCCGCACAGCTGGGAGCTAGGACATGGCGCCGGGGGAAGGATGTGGTGGCGGCGGCGCAGGCACCCGTGGAGGCGCAGTCGCCGATGAAGACGGTGGCGGCGCCAGGGATGGAGAAGGTCGTGCAGCCCCCGACTGAGGTCCCCAATACAATTTGGGCGAGGAGGAGGTGGAGATATGTGGGAGCTCAAACCCTCTCGGCTCCCACTTGCAGCTCCCGTCGGCGGTGGCGGCCATGGTGCAGTTGATGCCGCCGTGGCTAGGTGCCTCACAGAGCTCCAGGTGGACAGCTTTGGCTGGCAGCGTGAGGTAACTAGTAGGGGCAGGCGTAGGGCACTCCTGTTTCTTTTCTTTCTCTGTTTATTTTAATTTCGAGAAAAACTAGATTTAGAAGCTAGTGATTTGAATGTTGTTCTTCAATTTTGTAGCTTGGATGATGAACCATGGTCTATGAGATTACATTTGAGGGCAGTGAACACATAGAGAGCAATTGTGTTATCTACTTCTAATTGTAACTACTAGTATGACATATTTCTTATATTCAATTGCGTGCAGGAAAATAGGTGCAATGAGCAGGGCAGCTCATTTAGCACTTCAGCAACAGCTGCACCTCCACCTCCACCTCCAACACACGCAACAACTACATCAAGGCCTGCAGCACATGCATCAAAAGCATCACCAACAACATCAGTTCCAAGCAAGACACAAACAACACCAAATGCTCCTTTTCATGCACTAAGATCTGCCCATGATAATGTTGCTGGTAGTGGCTTTTACCTATGGAAGGGAAAATACCAAGGAAGAAAACAACTAGAATGGAGGGGTACTTCAATGCAAGGAAGCATAGTAGCTACAAGAAGTGATAAGTTGCTATCTATTTGTGTGCAAGACTATTATTATTATGTGCCATTTGTGTAAGATAGTAAACTGTGAGAGCGTCGATTTGGGAAACAAGCTCCCTGGTGGATTTTAATTTTTTTTTGAAAAGTTCAAAATTAAAGATTTAAAAAAATCTGAAACAAATATAGGGACGTAGATACTAATTTATAATAGGCGCGTGCAAAAAGGCATGTGAAAATAATTTGTATTCTGGCCTCGGCAAAAAAGAGAACATTTCAGAGCTGGACATGAACAGTGCAATTTTTGAATGGGCATCCCTTAATCCAAAACTTGACATGTTTTTCTTTTTTACTGCGCACAAAATACAATGTATTTTCAATGAAAAAATTTGCATACATGTATTTTACATTGTTGTCTACACGAATATATCTTTTTCAAAAAAAAATTGATGCTTTTTGAAAATTTTAAAGAAGTCCTCCATGGAGAACGTCCTCCAAATCGATTTTCTGAGTAAACCGTTTGCTACCATTTCTGTAAGCCAATGATTAATGTATGCACTTGAACTTGTGTTGCTCTTTATGTTGTTGCTCCTTTCGTTTGATTGATGGTTGCAATAGAACTTGTGTTATTCCTTCTCTACTGTGAGGTGCTTTACTTGATTGATCATGTCAAATATTTTCTACTATGCATTATTGATTGTTATTCCTCCAAAGGCAATGCACTTGAGTGGATCCAATTTGTGCACGCGGCAGCGCTTATCACACTCACAACAACGCGATGAAATGTGGGGTCTTCACACGTTTATGGAGCATAATCTAGGTCTATGAGCGTAATCGATTTTCCGAGTAAACCGTTCTCCACCGACAGTGACAAGCGTAATCTAGGTCTATGATGTCCTAATCGGCCATAAAATGCAACTCAATCGACCAAATCTGAGCTAAATCCGAAAATCCCCAAATCGGTATGAACCCTAACCCTAAAAAATGGGCAACTTACCCCAAGGGCCGACTGGCTTGAGCTATCCCCGAATCGTTCCAGCTTGGCATGGCGGCCGCGCGGACGACGGCGCTGGTCAGTGGCGATGGACGGCGGCGGAGCAGCCTCAGGACAAGCGGACGGCACAACAACTTTGCGCGACGTGGAAGGAGGGAGACGCACCGACCACCTGGTGAAAAGCTCGGTGGGGTTAAGTCCCTTTGTTCCCCACCAACAGGTGGGACCCACAACTGGGTCATTGATGATCACATACGGCTGTTTCGGCGAGCCGACCCGCGGTGCCATGGCATCGTTGTTAGGTGGGCCCACCATATCGGAAACATGATCAAACGAGTCTAAGACTATAGTTACACGAATGTGCTAGTTTTTTGCAATGATTAGATGCATAACTCATAGTTTTGGGAAACTTCATGAATTGTGGTAGTTTTTGAAGCCCTAGCCTCAATTCTGGTAGCAAAATTTAAGTTTCTCCTACTAGCTTTGATTGAGTAAGATTAGGCACAGTTGTCTGACAGAGTACGCCAATGCCATAAGATCGAAAAAGATCACACTGACTGCATCATACGGTCTACGCACGCTCGTATATGAGTTTGTTCCTGATGGTGCAACGTCATACCGAAGAAAGTGAAACCACACCGTTGGTGACTCCTAGATCGAGAGCAATTGCGCCACCTACTTGGAGCGCCAAATATTGGGTGTGGCAACCCATACATAGGAGGTAATGCATACCCTCGTTTTTTTCGATAGTGGGCATCAAGTGTGTTCTCGATTTAGAGTTTCCTGTAAAGTCACAAAAGGGCCACGCAAAGGCTAACATCCGTGCTTCCTACCTGTTTGATCATATTGCTCATCAGAGTAGCAACTAAGGTTTGGATTACAATGGAGACTCTATAGGCCTCGAATCTAAGATGGAGACCTCGGCTAGCTTTCTACTCGGTCATGCTCCTCTCTCAATGCCATGGGCCTCCTTTTATGACCAAAGTGGATACCACAATGGCCTAGGATCCTCTTATGTTGTTTACAACTAGTTACCCCATAATGGCACTAGGGACTGGCCCGAGACAGGGTAGTGCCAATGTCATGTCTAATCCCTTGGTCTTGGTCTTTGGGGTATCAGCACCTTTCTAGGTTTTTGGCTTCTCCTATGTTGTGAGTCTGCTTTGGAGGAGGGGGGGAGGGGGGGCAACTGCACCGGCCTAGCCATAGACTCCTTCCAGTTATAGATACATATGACTAGACCTTCCTGCCCTTCCAGTGATGCTTATGCGTCAGCCTAGGTGTAGATGTACACACCGCAGAGATCGCTCACACTATGCGCAGCACTGTCCAATCTAGTCATGGCTGTCACTGATGACGTCTTCCTTCCCGAGGCCTGACGAGGAGCGTCATGGCTGACGTTTCCTTCCCGGAGGAAGGTATCGCGGGCTACTTACCGAGATCAGACTGGGCCCTCCCTTGTAGTGGACAGGAGGCCTCGCCTGGTACTCGAAAGGGACACGCAACCTTCCTTGGCGAGCAAGACACGCTGTGGCCCGCACTTTGTCGATTAGCGGAACCTTATTGGTTTTCCCGAAGAGGAGACTGACAGAGTCATTTGCTCCTCGTGACATCCGGAGTAAAATCAGAGATAATGGAGAAATAGTTGGCGTCATTAACAATCTAGATGCTAAGAGAGAGAGAGAGAGAGAGAGAGAGAGATCAACTCATTTTGCATTTATATGAATAATGTAATGATAGTGAATTTCATCATAATTTCCATCAATAGTTCCACGAGATTTGGACAAAAATCTTCATCGAGAATATAATCAAATGAATACATGTGGAAGGGCACATTATTTCTTACAAACACAAGGAACGGTGACAAGCAGTTGGTACATCACATCAGAGAACTAGCTCGACGATTCTGCGGCGGCAGCAGCAGCAGCAGCAACATCAGGGAGGTCCTCTTCTTCCGGGCTGGATTTAGGCGGGTTCACACCAGGGGGGTACACAGCGATGGCGTACTCGCCGTCGCCCTTGTTGAGGCCGCTCAAGTCGACGCCTTCCCAGAGCCCTTTGCTCCGTTCGGCCGAGGCGGCGCCGTCATCGTCATCGTCGGACTCGATTTCTCCGTTGTGCAGTGCGTCGTAGATGCTGTCGAGGAGCGCCTGGTGCTGGTAGTGAAACTTCTTGTTGTCCTCGATCCACTCCGGCGTGTTCAGGTTCATCCTGCTCATCTCGTTCAGGGTCCGGATGGCGGGGTCGTCCTCGTCGTCATCGGAGCAATTATCGTCGACGTCGGCGGCCGTTCGAGCCACCGCCTCGTCTGTTCCCTGACCCGCAGCCGTTGGAGCCATCGTCTCGTCGGCCTTCTGATACGCAGCCTCCGCAGAAGCAGAGTCTTCTTCCGGCTTCCGTTTAGAGGACGCGTCGTCTACCCTGGTAGCCATGGGTGGTTTAGCTCTCGGTATGGTCTGCTGAATTGGGGAATTTGGATTGCGATGAGGACAAGGGCGCCGTCCTGATGGATGTATATACACGATCGAGTTGGTACCCTAGACAGAGTCGGAGATTGAGTTCCAGGTGCTCTGTCGGCACGTCAACTTGGTCCCACATTGATTGGTCAACAAGATACTATCCGAGATTCCTCAAACAAATATAAAAATTTGTGCACAGTTTATCAAATGTTTTGAATTTAAGCAAATTTCACAGATACGGGATGGTATTTCGGTATATACCACTGGTTGCCCGAAAGTCCAATTTACTGGCAGAAGATACCAGCCGAGGTAAAAATCCCTACTATAGGAAGAACAATTAGACTGGTAACCAAAGTCATTTGTGTTTTCTATCATGGTGTCAACAAATATTGGTGGAAATTGCAAAAAAAAAAACCTTGGTTTTCTAAGACAAAGCTTTAAAATTGTGGGTTTTTTTTTGCAATATTCTCAATACCACGGAATTGCAGCAACATCACACACCAAAGTAACACTGCAGGAAACGGTCAAGGCACCGGCGGTCATATGCTACGCTAACGGCTCAGCAGGTCGGTCCGTGAAGGCGTAGCAACGCCATCTGCACTATGTCGACGGCTTCGCCATCTGCCCAACTTGTAAGGTTACGCCGACGGCCAGACCGTCGGCATAGGTCTTTTTTCCTTTTTGCCACAATAAACCTAGAAAAATTATAACTAAATAATTATAAATTAAAAAATACATATAATATATCAAAATTTGCAGAAAAAAAGATGTATCTATCTAAACTCAAATATTACGTATTTTTGCTGAATAAAATAAACGTGTAGAGAAATATAGGGGGCTAGACCAGCGGTGCTCTTGATTAGGGTTCCGTCGGAGAAGGATCGTCTGACGTCCGAAATGACACGAGAACATGCGTGTGGCCCTAGCATACATGCACAAGTGTGTTCGAATGCTCCTAGATGGAAAACCGAGCTCCTGGCTATGACTGTCTACGGTGCATGCGATAACACTTAGAGAAATGTGCTGGACTTGTAGGAGGAAACTCTTGCGACAGGTCAAATAGAGGGAAACCTGTGGAACCATGGTCCCAACCTTGATTTTCCATATAGGAATGACCTAAACAACAACA
The DNA here is from genome assembly GCA_910589775.1 of Avena eriantha. Taxonomy (NCBI): domain Eukaryota; kingdom Viridiplantae; phylum Streptophyta; class Magnoliopsida; order Poales; family Poaceae; genus Avena; species Avena eriantha. The sequence continues at coordinate 438,326,485 of OU342745.1, read as the reverse complement.
CTAAAGTATTTTGGTCAACCCTCGTACGGAGAAAGCTAGGGGCTAGACTAGCAGGAGGCGATCTACCGTTCGCTCAACGAAGAATGGGGTCTTGTTGACCCGCCAACACCACATGCGCCGTAGGCGGCGCATAGTTTGAATGTTATTCTAGACTTGTAAAATATTTAAATGTAAACTTGTCATCTCAAATGGCTGACACTCGCATAGCAATTTCATTCCAAACATGATACATGGTGGGTACATATTCTAGTCTAGTGTAGACTACTCATCGGAGTCGGAGTCGGAGTGATAGCAGCCGCTAACGGTGAGCATGGCTTCGCCATCGTACTTGAAGACGATGAAGTTTCCGACTTCGATCCGGTGTCGGCAAGCGAACTCCTCCCATTCATTGGCGAGAAACATCTGGCCGAGGCGATTGAACAACACCTCCACTGTAACACCCTCGAATCGGCCCTATGCAAGTTTTAGCGCTTCCCGCCAAACCCGCATAGAAACGATTTAAGGACGCCCATCAGGCACTTGCGTGCGGGTGGAGAACGAAGTAATACCATTACATATTAGTCCACGATGGGACCCACAGAACATATATATATATATACAACAACGACTCCATGAGTCAAGAATACTTATATACTATACAAAGATCCAAATCACCTTGAAAACGATAGAGCGTCCGACTACGGACAAGATGCAAATGGGGCTACGAGCCCTGAAGAATAACCAATGGCGTCCATAACCCTGCCCAGGCCAAGCCGGAAGGGTAACCCTGCTAACGACGTCGATCTCGAACCTGCTAAAACAAAAGGGGTGCCGACAAAGGGCAAAGGAAAAAGAGGAGCGTCAATACTAAGGCCAGTACACGGCGAGGCTAGAATTCGGCGGTCCTCGCCTACATAGGTATGGTGGACTGAAGCGGCAGCGCAGCAGCAAACAACCTATAGAGACTCGGTACAACTGGAGGCTATTAGAGAGGGATAAGAAAGACCTATTCGGATCCATCCTGATACTAACACCAAACATACCCATCCTGGCATTTCCCCCTCGATACGAAATCAAGGAAGTCAAACCGAGGACTCACACGGTTGGCAGTTTTATTCATTCCATTATAGTTGAAGCTCTTACTAATCAGATATAGATAGCATGAGTCATCCTGATAGCATAAGTAGTGGGCAATTTTAATTAACCATTCAGTTGTGGTTGCAGTACTTACTAGTGAGACTCAATTAGCATGTGACACCCCAAACCCAGCAGTTGTTGGCACTTTTATTTCATTCCATTGGAGTTGCAATACTTACTAGGCAGGTATAATATGACACGATACACCCCAGTTCCATCAGTTGTTGGCACTTTTATTATCCATTCCATTGTAGAAGCTGATTACTAGTCACATATTAAGTAAAATTTATAGCACTACTTTAGTTATACTTGTCTATGATCGAGATACTATGCTCCAAGTCGTCCATAACCGCGAACACGGCTTTCAGAAAGATTTACCCTGCAGGGGTGCACAAATAGCAACACACACACGATCAACCTCGAAAAACCAAATCAAAACCCAATGAGACTTTCACGACAAAGCAATCACAGGATTCATAAAATATTTCAGGGGGGCACCCCACTAAGCTACCCGCGACGAAGTTGGCCGGCTCCGAGACGGACCCAGGGTTTGTGTGGGCGGCGGTAAACGACTGGGAACCCGAAAGTGTGACTGGGCTTGTCGATACAGCGAAAACGTGTCACGATCCAAAACAGTACAGGTGCTCCTCGCACAATCTTAAATAAAGCAGTAAAGCATGGCATAAGTACAGGATAGTAATAAAGCCTCAAACTAGTTTGTGGCCCCAAGAAATAAAAATAAATCAAGCTCTGGCTAAGGGGGATTCATAGACTCTCCCGGATGTGGATAGTGCGAATAGTCAAGGAACAGGTATCAAGTACTCGGGGCCTACGGGACACAAGGGGACATAAAAACCAAATAGCATATATTGCCCACCGATGCCTCTTCCATTAGTTATCCCAGCAATTTAATAATTGTATTTAAAGTCGTGATCATCTCCCACATTAAGCATCTCCACCATTAAGCATGTGCCAACCTTTTATCAACGGTGGAATGACAACGACGCAAAGCAGCACCTGAGCAAGCAACTACGACTCGCAAGGCCGACTGTCTATCAATCAACAGGCAATAGGATGTGTCCAAGGCAATATAAAGGCTGCATGGAATACATCTGGTACGGAACACTAAAGCATCGCGACACGGATAGCAATAGATCAACAGGAGGAAATAAAGACTATAAATGCAAAATAGGTAGAAAGGGGAAGAATGCTCGCCTGGGAAACACGGCCGAAGGTACTTTATCCGAAGGACTTGTCGATACTCGCATCAACTCATCGGCCTAATCCGCGAAGAAGCAAACACTAGAAGAAACACCGAATGCAATATTTAATACTACGGCAGAAGATCCGGCATGATTATGATATGATGCAGATGCGGTGCAATTAGGCAGTATTAAGCGGAACCGGGGTCCCAACAATTAATTAGATGGTTCGAGTTGTTTAACTACTGTGGCATCCCGCTAAAACCACTACTAGAAAATCGCTGCATTTTTGTGCATTGCATCATCATGACCGCATGCTCATGTTATCATGCCACATTGCATTTGAGCATCGTCATCATCATGCATGGTTTGTCTCAAAACTATTTTCAAAAAGCCTGGTTTTGTTTTATAGACGCCCCGTCTTTATTTCAATTAAAATCGGATCTCCGGATTATTTTGTTTTGTCTACAAACAGATTTCAAACGCCCCGTTTTAAATAGTAAAATTTTTATTTTATTTTTAGGGGGCAGCCGAACCGGGCCGATCCGACCCAGCCGGCCACCCCCAGTACAAAAAACAGATCCACCCAAACCCTTTGCTACCAAATACCCTACCCCTAATCCTACCTAGCCGCCCTCCACCTCACCCCGGCCAATCGCATCTCGCCACGTCACCCTCCTGACCCCACCCCTGTCTTCCATCCAACCACACCACGCCACCTGCCAGCCACCACTCCACCTCACCTGCCGGCCAGGCCCCTCCTGGGCGCGCTCCCCAATCCCTTTCCCGCCCAACCGCCGCCGCACCCCGCGTCCACCCCGCGCCAACCCGATCCCCAGCCCCACTCCCGTGACGCGCGTCCCACGCGACCGCCTGGGAACCGCCCCACACCGACCGCAGCCTCGGATCCCGTGCCTCCCCGTGGTCCCACCACTCCCGTGACCGAGCCCGTATCCCCGTTCCTCTCTTCCCTGGCTCTCCTCTTCGCCGCCTACCGCCCACCATCTCCCCCTCGAGTCAGAGCCGCCGCCGGCCTCCTCCTTCCTCGCACCACGGCCCCTTCGCTCCATCGTACGTCGCCCCGCCTCCGTCCTCCGCCTCTCCTTCGACCGGCGCACCCGCTCCTCTCCCCTCCTCGCCTCAAGCCCGTTGCCGCCCTTGCCCCGTTCTCTGGCCACGCCGCCCGAGCTTCTCACCGCCGCCTAGATCTTCTCGAGCCGCCTCCTCACCGCCTCGCTCAGGCTCGGCTCCGCCGCCTCGGCAAACATCTCCGCCGCCCGGCCGGTGACCTCGCCCCACGCCGGCCTCCTTCCCCACGCACGGCCTTCCTCTGCTCCTCCCCGCCCGCTAGGCCGTCAACCGCCGCCAGGTCCTTCCCTTGCCGGCCCCTGCACAGCTTCCCCGAGCTCCCCTGTCCCCGACCCGCCGGACTCGCGCCCTCCGTCCGCTCTGCGCGATTCCCCGGCGCCGTCCGTTCCTCGCCTCCGGCCACCCTCTCCCGGTGCCCCTCTCTCGAGCGTTGCAGCGACGCCGCCGCTCCCTGGCCTCTGCTCCGCGACCCCGAAGCCACACAGAGCCTCGCCTGCGCGCCTCCGTCCGCCTCTGTCCCCGTTGTGGACACCATGTCCTCCCTCCCGCGCGTGCTCACCCAAGGGGTCCTGCAGTAGCCGCTGCAAGGTGATGTTCGCGAGCCGTGCACTTCGCCCGCATGCAACCTGTTTTCAGACGATGTTTCGCGTCTGCTCCTCTTCGTCCAAGTTTGGTCTCGGCAAGATCTACACCGGAATCGTGTAGTCATGCGTTGACAAGATCGGCAACATGGAACCGAAGATCGCCAAACCGGATAGTCGTCAACATAAGCGCCAAGGCCTCCGTCGCGAAACAACCATGCCTTTGGGGTGGGACCGACAAGAACTTCTACCGGAGCCGAACCACGAGGTTCCTGACCTGGAACATCGAGATCGCCATCACGGACGACAAGCACACCGACACGGGACCAAAGACCGCGGAAACGACAATTTCACCTACGCGGAACGCCAAGTTCTTCTAATCGGATCCGAAGACCGAACCCTGGCGTGCCAAGTTCTTCGACCCGAAGGCCACAGATGTGACAAGTACTTCTTCCCGGATCCGATACCCGAGAACCCGGACACCAAGGTCGTCGACACGAATACGCCAAGTACTTCCTCGAGGACGCCAAGTTCTTCACCCCGAACGCCAAGACCGACCCGATACGCGGACCTGACAAGATCTTCGCGACGACAGTCCATCCTAGTAAGTAATCTTTGGTGATCTGTGTCAAACTATACCTGCCTAGTAAGTATTACAACTCCAATGGAAGGTGATAAAAGTGCCAATAATTGCTGGGTTTCGGGATTCCTTAGGACAATTATATCTGACTAGTAAATGTTCCAACTACAACGAAATATTAACTAAAACTGCCCACTACTTATGCTATCAGGATGACTCATGCTATCTATATCTTGTCGCATCCGCGGCCTTCGGGTCATGTCGACAGTCATGGCGTCCGGGATGAAGAACTTGGCGGTTCCAACTTCATTTGTCGGTGCCGGACTTGGTTTGCGGTGATCAGGTCATCGAGTAGATCTTGGCCATGCCGAAGTCCTTGCGAGCTTCCGTGACGGAGTACTTGGTGTCCTTGTCGGAGTTCTCGGGTGGCGTTGTCGGTCTTGGGTTCGGCGCCGGTAGATCTTGGTGTCTAGGGGTTCTCCGGGTCCAAGGGTCTCGACACTCCGTGTAAAAAGCCTCGGAATTCCCAACGGTCATCGTGGATGGACTTGGCACCATCTTCGCACAAACCTCTGTCGATACAGCTCCGCATCGGATGCATGAGTACCCAAAACACCAGACGAGCAGAAGTAGCATCAACAGGTGCACGAGCAGTAAGACTCAAATAGCGGACCAACGAGTGCTGCAGGAGGTCTTGTCGCCCAGATGAGCGCGGACAACAGCGCTCGGGTCAACGCATGGAACTAACAGCAGCCTAGGAAGGCACGCATGCTCCTGCCCATGGCAGAACGAACGACGACGAGCTAGATGCAGAAGGACAGCAGCCGGAACGAGGGGGCACACGAGATCGCAGGGATGTGGCCGCGAGGAGAGCTCGGGGAAGGCTCGGCTCGGGAACGACGGTGGCAGTTGGCATCGCTCGTGTGGGGCAGAGGGGGAGGCCGAGGTCGAGGCCTACAGGGGCCGCAAGGAGTGGTGGCGGCGGATGACAGGGAGGGAGAGGGCGACGCCCGGAGGACGAAGGCGGGGCCCACGTCGTGGGCTTGGTGGCGGCGACGGCCGGGGAGCGGGGAGGGGCGAGCTCGGGATGGAGGCAGCTGGTGGCGATGCTGTGATGGAGTGGACGGAGGTAGGTGGAGGCAAGGAGGCCGCAGGCCAGAACTTGCACGCGGAGGACAGCTGGCGAAGCAGGACCGCACGGCGGCGGGCGAGGCGCTGGGAGGGGACCCCGTTGCGACGGTGGTTGCAGGAGACAGGACTCGGGCGCACAGACGCCTCGAGGGCGCGGGGACATATGAGGCGGTGGGGCCGCAGGCTCGCTCGCGACGGGAGACTCGCACGGCGAAGGTTGCTGGTCCTGGCGACGGTCAGAAGGAGGGACGGCCACATCGGCCGGACACGGCGAGGAGGCGCAGGCGGCGGCGGTTGTGGCGTGCTTGGCCACTACGCTCAGACGTGAAGGGGACAGGGTAGGTGGGGATTCCATCGGGGGAGAGTGAGAGTGGTGGGGCTGGGCGCGGGGATCGGGGTTGTCGGGTTGCGTACGCGGGTGTATGCGGTGAGCGCGGTTGGTGGAGATGATTCGATCGAGGGGAGGGGACGGGGATGTGTCAGGGTGGGGCCGGGTTTGTCGGCCAGGGGTGTGAGGCGGGATGGCTTGCCGCGCACGGGTTGGGGGTTGGCTCGCACGGTCGTGTGTGTGGGGGGGGTGGGAGGGAAAAGGTGAGGTGTGGATGGAGTGGAGGGGATTGGGGCGGGGGGTGGGGCCAGGCGGGGGCACATGCAGGTGGCGGCGTTGGTGGCGTGTTGCGCGCGCTGGTGTGTGGCGGCTGGCGGCGGTGGTAGTGTGTGGGGTGGGGAGTGTTAGGGTTAGGGTTGTATCAACTTTTGGGCTGGGCCAGAACTGCGGGGTGGTAGGTGGCCTGGCCAATGGGCTAGGCTGCCTCCCCCGGTACAAAACATTTTGTTTTAAATTTAATTATTTTAATTTTAAAAGACTTTTGTAAATAATTTTTAGATAAATAAAAGACCCGAAAGAGATCAGGGTTTTGATTTGAAATAAAGAGAGGGATAATGTAGAAAACAAGATAGGGCTTTTGGAAAATAGTTTTAGACAACAATTGCATGATGATGATGATGATGCTCAAATGCAATGTGGCATGATGACATGAGCACGCGGTCATGATGATGCACAAAACAAAAACACGGTGATTTTCTAGTAGTGGTTTTAGCGGGATGCCACAATAGACACCACTAACAAGGGATCTCGCCCTCGAGATCCGCCTCATGGTACGGGGAAGAAGGCCGACGATCTGAATCTTCTCGCTTCATATAGATCCTCGCGACACCACTAACAAAGTTTCTTGCTCCGTCTTGGAATCATCGACACCACCAACAAGGAGTCATTGTTCACGTCTGTCGAGAGAACACTCTAGAGAAACAAGGATGAAGATAAAGGTATCGAAAGATAAGGCCACCTTTAACTTCCGTGGAAGGAGTAAAATTGCATCGATCCACCCATTCAATATACAGAAGCGAATGATAAGAGTAGTGGTATGGTCGCGACTCCGTCCCGCACTCAAAACATTACTTTGTACACGAATAGAAGAATTATGCAACCAACTCTCAGAATTCAGACTGAAGATCTTGACAAACAACGTTTGGAAAACAAAGGAGTTATGCAGGGTCTGCATCAGATCTGGCGTAGATGATGTCGTTGCATTGGAAAACACCGGAAGGCACAAGAAGGAACAAAGAGAAGTCCAACAGATGAAGGATTCCTCAGATAGCATGAAGACCGAATGTAGAAGCACCGTTACCAAAGGAGGAAGCGAAACCCTGAAGGTACGACAAAAACCCAACCACGAGAATTCCTAGACTTGAAGAAAAGATAAGAGTAGATTCAAAACACGCGAGGTAAGAGGAGAATAGCATAGGGGTAAGGAGTAAAACAGACCTAATCAGATCTATCCAACCGATTTTGCAAAAATAGTTTCGACACTCTATATCGACCGTTAGCTAGGTTATCCTACAGGCTGGACTAGTGGGGTATCGTAACTGCTGAGCTCTGATGCCACTTTGTAACACCCTCAAATCGACCCTATGCAAGTTTTAGCGCTTCCTGCCAAACCCACATAGAAACGATTCAAGGACGCCCACCAGGCACTTGCGTGCGGGTGGAGAACGAAGTATTACCATTACACATTAGTCCACGATGGGACCCACAGAACATATATATATACAACAACGACTCCATGAGTCAAGAATACTTATATAGTATACAAAGATCCAAATCACCTTGAAAACGATAGAGCGTCTGACTACGGACAAGATGAAAATGGGGCTAAGAGCCCTGAAGAATAACCAATGGCGTCCATAACCCTGCCCAGGTCAAGCCGGAAGGGTAACTCTACTAATGACGTCGATCTCGAACCTGCTAAAACAAAAGGAGTGCCGACAAAGGGCAAAGGAAAAAGAGGAGCGTCAGGACTGAGGCCAGTACACGGCGAGGCTAGAATTCGGCGGTCCTCGCCTACATAGGTATGGTGGACTGAAGCGGCAGCGCAGCAGCAAACAACCTATAGAGACTCGGTACAACTGGAGGCTATTAGAGAGGGATAAGAAAGACCTATTCGGATCCATCCTGATACTAACACCAAACATACCCATCCTGGCATTTCCCCCTCGATACGAAATCAAGGAAGTCAAACCGAGGACTCACACGGTTGGCAGTTTTATTCATTCCATTATAGTTGAAGCTCTTACTAATCAGATATAGATAGCATGAGTCATCCTGATAGCATAAGTAGTGGGCAATTTTAATTAACCATTCAGTTGTGGTTACAGTACTTAATCGTCAGACACAATTAGCATGTGACACCCCAAACCCAGCAGTTGTTGGCAGTTTTATTTCATTCCGTTGGAGTTGCAATACTTACTAGGCAGGTATAATATGACACGATACACCCCAGTTCCATCAGTTGTTGGCACATTTATTATCCATTCTATTGTAGTGAAGCTGATTACTAGTCACATATTAAGTCAAATTTATAGCACTACTTTAGTTATGCTTGTCTATGATCGAGATACTATGCTCTAAGTTGTCCATAACCGCGGACACGACTTTCAGAAATATTTACCCTGTAGGGGTACACAAATAGCAACACACACACGATCAACCTCGGAAAAACCAAATCAAAACCCAACGAGGCTTTCACGACAAAGCAATCACAGGATTCATAAAATATTTCAGGGGGCCACCCCACTAAGCTACCCGCGACGAAGTTTGCCGGCTCCGAGACGGACCCAGGGTTTGTGTGGACAGCGGTAAACGACTGGGAACCCGAAAGTGTGACTGGGCTTGTAGATACAGCAAAAACATGTCACGATCCAAAACAGTAGAGGTGCTCCACGCACAATCTTAAATAAAGCAGTAAAGCATGGCATAAGTACATGATAGTAATAAAGCCCCAAACTAGTTTGTGGCCCCAAGAAATAAGAAATGAATCAAGCACTGGCTAAGGGGGATTCATAGACTCTCCCGGATGTGGATAGTGCGAATAGTCAAGGAACAGGTATCAAGTACTCAGGGCCTACGGGACACAAGTGGACATAAAAACCAAATAGCATATATTGCCCACTGGTGCCTCTTTCATTAGTTAACCCAGCAATTTAATAATTGTATTTAAAGTCATGATCATCTCCACCATTAAGCATCTCCACCATTAAGCATGTGCCAACATTTTATCAACGGTGGAACGACAACAACGCAAAGCAGCACCTGAGATAGCAACTACGACTCGCAAGGCCGACTGTCTATCAATCAACAGGCAATAGGATGTGTCCAAGGCAATATAAAGGCTGCACGGAATACATCTGGTACGGAACACTAAAGCATCGCGACACAGATAGCAATAGATCAACAGGAGGAAATAAAGACTATAAATGCAAAATAGGTAGAAAGGGGAAGAATGCTCGCCTGGGAAACACGGCCGAAGGTACTTTATCTGAAGGACTTGCCGATACTCGCATCAACTCATCGGCCTAATCCGCGAAGAAGCAAACACTAGAAGAAACACCGGATGCAATATTTAATACTACGGCAAAAGATCCGGCATGATTATGATATGATGCAGATGCGGTGCAATTAGGCAGTATTAAGCGGAACTGGGGTCCCGACAATTAATTAGATGGTTCGAGTTGCTTAACTACCCCGCAATTTAAATGTTGTAGTAACAGGGCGAAACATGGCATTAGTTCGCTACACCAATTTAAATGGAGTCCGGAACAAGACAAAGGTATCCCGCATATAGACTCCATATTTAATTATGAGGTGAATCGGCATAATGCCCCCAAACCACATGATATGCATACGAGATGAACAATTAATATGCAACAAGTTTTATATATAGCATTTATAAAATAGGGCTTGGGAAAAGGTTCACACATCGGGTTCGGAAGATCTTGGGTTCCGGGGGTTCGGGTATGGGTCTCAGGGTTCGACGAGGATCGAGTTTGGCTTGGCAGGATCGATCTTCAGACAACGAGAGGTAGATCTTGTCGCATCCGCGGCCTTCGGGTCATGTCGACGGTCATGGCGACCGAGATGAAGAACTTGGCGGTTCCGACTTCATTTGTCGGTGCCGGACTTGGTTTGCGGTGATCGGGTCATCGAGTAGATCTTGGCCATGCCGAAGTCCTTGCGAGCTTCCGTGACAGAGTACTTGGTGTCCTTGTCGGAGTTCTCGGGTGGCGTTGTCGGTCTTGGGTTCGGCGCCGGTAGATCTTGGTGTCCAGGGGTTCTCCGGGTCCGGGGGTATCGACGCTCCGTGTCAAAAGCCTCGGGATTCCCAACGGTCGTCGTGGATGGACTTGGCACCATCTTCGCACAAACGTCTATCGATACAGCTCCACACCGAATGCATGAGTACCCAAAACACCAGACGAGCAGAAGTAGCAGCAACAGGTGCACAAGCAGTAGGACTCAAATAGCGGACCAACGAGTGCTACAGGAGGTCTTGTCGCCCAGATGAGTGCGGACAACAGCGCTCGGGTCAACGCATGGAACTAATAACAGCCTAGGAAGGCACGCCTGCTCCTGCCCATGACAGAACAAACGACGACGAGCTGGATGCAGAAGGACAGCAGCCGGAACGAGGGGGCGCACGAGATCGCAGGGATGCGGCCGCGAGGAGAGCTCGGGGAAGGCTCGGCTCGGGAACGACGGTGGCTGTTGGCGGCGCTCGTGCGGGGTAGAGGGGAGGCCGAGGTCGAGGCCTGCAGGGGCCGCGAGGAGTGGTGGCGGCGGACGACGGGGAGGGAGAGGGCGGCGCCCGGAGGACGAAGGCGGGGCCCACGGCGCGGGCTTGGCGGCGACAACGGCCGGGGAGCAGGGGCGGGCGAGCTTGGGATGGAGGTAGCTGGTGGCGGCGTTGTGATGGAGTGGACGGAGGTGGGTGGAGGCGAGGAGGCCGCGGGCCGGAACTTGCGCGCGGAGGATGGCCGGCGAAGCGAGACCGCACGGCGGCGGGCGAGGCGCTGGGAGGGGACCCCGTGGCGGTGGTGGTTGCAGGAGGCGGGACTCGGGCGCACAGACGCGGCTCGAGGGCGCAGGGACGGACGAGGCAGTGGGGCCGCAGGCTCACTCGCGACGGGAGACTCGCGCGGCGAAGGTTGCTGGTCCTGGCGACGGTCAGAAGGAGGGGCGGCCACATCAGCCGAACACGGCGAGGAGGCGCAGGCGGCGGCGGTTGTGGCGTGCTTGACCACTGCGCTCAGACGTGAAGGGGATAGGGTAGGTGGGGATTCCATCAGGGGAGAGAGAGAGAGAGTAGTGGGGCTGGGCGCGGGGATCGGGGTTGTCGGGTTGCGTACGCGGGTGTACGCGGTGAGGGCGGTTGGTGGAGATGGTTCGATCGAGGGGAGGGGACGGGGATGCGTCAGGGTGGGGCCGGGTTTGTCAGCCAGGGGTGTGAGGCAGGATGGCTTGCCGCGCGCGGGTTGGGGGTTGGCTCGCACGGGCGTGTGTGTGTGGGATGGGAGGGAAAAGGTGAGGTGTGGATGGAGTGGTGGGGATTGGGGCAAGGGGTGGGGCCAGGCGGGGGCACATGCAGGTGGCGGCGTTGGTGGCGTGTTGCGCGCGCTAGTGTGTGGCGGCTAGCGACGGTGGTAGTGTGTGGGGTGGGGAGTGTTAGGGTTAGGGTTAGGGTTTGTTCAAGTTTTGGGCTAGGCCAGAACTGCCGAGGTGATAGGTGGCCTGGCAATGGGCTAGGCTGCCTCCCCCGGTACAAAACATTTTGTTTTAAATTTAATTATTTAAATTTTAAAAGACTTTTGTAAATAATTTTTAGATAAATAAAAGACCCGAAAGAGATCAGGGTTTTGATTTGAAATAAAGAGAGGGATAATGTAGAAAACAAGATAGGGCTTTTGGAAACTAGTTTTACACAATAGTTGCATGATGATGATGATGCTCAAATGCAATGTGGCATAATGACATGAGCATGCGGTCATGATGATGCACAAAACAAAAACACAGTTATTTTCTATTAGTGGTTTTAGCGGGATGCCACATCCACCGGCCACGCGCGGGTAGTGACACCGGCCTCCCGCAGCATGACCTTTCAAAGATAATAAAGGCGAGACCTGGTCACAGATCAAGTTATTTGACATTCATTACATCTAGCTGTGTTTTTGTTATTTAAGTTTACTTTTGCTGCTTATGACCCAGACATACAATAATTAATTTACAGACTAAAGTAAATAATCAATTAAGATGAGAAATATATAAATTTGAAGTACAATGCCGTGATAACAAAATAATCATGATCATGCACAAATAAAATAAAGGAACTATCGAAGTTAAAGGAGAAGACAAAAATAATAGCAACTCAGTGACACATGAAGCCAAGAAATGCATATCACAACGACGAATTGCTATAAGTCAGGTTGCAAAATCTGCAGATGTCCAGTTGCTACTCCTTCGGCTCCTCTTCTGGACTCTCATAGAGCTGCACATAGAGAATGAAGGCTTGATAGGTCATATATGGTTGCAGTGGAGCGCATTTGGTAGGACCTAGCATGGGAGGGATCTGTATAAAATTCCACACCATGGCATGCATCACTGAAGCTCATGAAAAAATCTCTTGTTGTTCTTTTCCATTTTTTGCAGCCGTAAAAGCATAACATGACGATTACTACATAAGTTTCTAGTACAAACGGAAATAAAGCAATGAAACATATGCATATATGAAAGAAAGAAAACCTAGATGGTAACGTACCTCAGGAGTCGTGCTATAGCAGTGTCAGTCAATGCTTGAGTGATGTATATAATACTTGCTAGAACATTCTAAAACAACGTATGTATTGTGAATGTATAATTCTTTGAAGCAAAATAAATGGATTAAAAAATTATTACCGAGTTTAGCATTTTTCCAATAATCAGCTCTAAGTATGGAACGATCTACTTAGTTTTTTTTTAACGAGAGCCGATATATTAACAGCTAAAGAGTACAACATAGCTCATATAAATAGATCTCTGAAGATCAAAGTCGACCCTAAAGCCTACAAGCTCACATAAAAAAGATGAAGCTGAAAACACAGGAAGTCTATGCAGAAGAGCACAAAAGGAGCCTGCCAGGGATTCTATCGAGAACATGGAATTTTCACACCTGCAAATGTGTTCTTCAGGGGCCTCACATAGCCTAACTAACCTAAGAACCAGTGGCTCGACAGGCAATCGAGATGGAACAGGCAAACGAGGTTGAAAGTTGAGATGTAGATATAGAGGCAGCATCACCGAGCTCAACACAGGGGGGGGGGGGGGGGGGGGGTCTTCACCACTGAATCTGGGGAGCGACAGCAGAGACGATCTGAACTATCTCCGGCGCACACACCCGAGCGACATGAAGATCGCGATGACAACCTGTACAGCAAATCTCAACAGATCCTTAGTAAAGCTTCAAGGCCCAAAAGCTGCATCCCGAGATGAGGAAAACTGAGATAAACTAGTTAGAGCAGCTTGACAAGGAAGCGCCGTCACTTTGATTCTCTAGTACCAATCCAAGCCCAGTTCATATATACTCCAACAATCACCACGCTGGTCAGAGCAGATCAGTATCCGAGCAGCACTGAGCTTAGAAGATCTCCAAATGATAACATCGACAACATGCCACCATTCAGGAATGCTAAGATCAAAAGTATCAGCAGCAAGGTGCCAACGAGCAAACCTTGCAGCATACCTCGTGGCTCTGGAAGCTTCAGAAGCACAAGCCCGCGCTGGAGTGTGTGCACCACCACGCAGAACAGGCGAGCATGAGCTCATCCACCCACTCCAGGACGGCAACGAGCAAGCCCCCAACGCGGGGGGCCCAGGCCACCAGGACGAAGATGAGGCCACCACACCGCCGGAGAACACCCCCCCCCCCCCCCCCCCCCCTCGGCCCCCGCCGCCACGGCCAGCCAGGAGTGCCCCCGAAGCGAAGCAAGCTGCAACACCCCTATCTTCCCCCGCTACCACAGCCGGCCGGGAAGAACGCGAGCATGCAGCACCACATCCTCTCTAGGAAAACCACGCCACCAGATTTATTCAGAGAAGCGCTGGCCTTCTCCACCACTCCCCACCCCGACCGCCGGAGGGACAACAAAGGGAGAAAGGGCCCTAAAATCACCGGGATCTGGGCGCCAAGATCCGGGATTTCACCTCGACTACCGGGCAGACTGCCCACTACTGTCACTAAGACAAACCTATACCTATTCCTAGCTACTCCGGCGCCCCCCCTCCCCCAGCTCCGGCGAGCAGCGCCGCCGGAGAGGGCTTGGGGACGACCGGCACCTGAGAGACGACTCTCAACGGGATGGGTGGGAGGGGAACGGTAGAGGTGACGCGTCTCACTTCTTTTTTGACCCCCCAGGTGCTTGCCTAAAAAAACGATCTACTTAGTGAAACTTCCAATCCGTCATCAACTCCAATAGTGGAAACACAAATACCAGGGAAGAAAGGCTTTCGAATGCTCTATCAATAAGTAATGAACTCGTTATTCTATAGAAAGCTGAACTGATCCAAAAACCGAACGTCCCATCGGACTCCAACAGGACCAGGTCCATGGCTTCTGCCACTATGTCTAGCACGTCCTACTCATAGTTCATTACGTCTAGGTCATCCTAGTCTCCATACCCTACCTGAACATGGACACCCTCCGGAAACAAAAACTAAAAAAATCCTATTCTAACAAATTCTCCGATGTTTCAAGTGCGTGGTAATTCCAGCCGAATTGACCAAACTGAAAGAAAAAATCGACAGCCGCATTATATAACAATGAAACTGAATATGACAGAGGACATATTATTTCTTACAGACTGGACGAACAATGACAACCAGTTGTAAACTACAGCCCGCTGACAGAGAAGATACAGCAACATGGGCATCTGATGGTGTCATCAGCTTGATGATGATTCAGCAGCGGCAGCGGCAGCATCGTGGATAAGAGGATAGCTCCTAAAGTTATTAGGTGGCAAGATAAATGACATGCTGAATAGAATATGACACTGTTTTTACATGAGGCTGGCTTACATTAAGATTTAAATGGCCAGACTTTAGAAGTTTAGCAATGATCTTGATATCCCGTTCAAAGCGCGTCATCTCCGAGGGTGCACTGTAGTTAGTGTTCCCATCCCTCCAGTGCGCCCATTGGTTGGGATCCCACTGTTGTTGGCGCTCTGGAATCGCACTCTACTGCATCAAAGGTTCAGTTATAATGGTAGCGAAGTTATAATGCTAAAAGAGCCATAATATAAGATGTTTAGCTTTTGTGGAACGAATGTATCTAGACATCTTTTAGTGTAAGATGTCTACATAAATTCGTTTCGCAAGATCCAGAACATCTTGTATTATAGAACGGAGGGAGTACAAACCTATAACATATTTAATTTAAACAGTAGAAAGAGCATAATGGTTATTATGCAAAGAGCTAATGGCACATGTTAATTTAACCAGAACATATTTAACTGCTGATAGGAAAAAAGTCGCAAAGCCACCTCATTTATTGAAAGATAATAAGTATGTAAAAACAAACACTTACAAAAGAAGGCAGGGAGGGGACAGAAAATAAAAGAATAAGGCCAGTTGTGGTTTAAGGCAAAGCTCTAATCCCGGTTCATGCCATGAACCGGGACCAATACCTCGAGATGAACCGGGACCAATGCCTCGAGATGAACCGGGACCGATGTTTGGCATTGGTCCCGAATTGTTATTAGAACCAGGATCAATGGCTTTTGGGGCTGAACCAGGGAGGGGACCGAAAATAAAAGAGTAAAGCCAGCTCTGGTTTAAGGCAAAGCTCTAATCAAATAAGTAACTTATCCTTATGTGCAGGCTTTCATCTATGACTATAGAGGGTCATATTTTATATAAACTAATGTTTCGGGATTCCTTCTATGGCCACGAGCCAGAGGGTCATATCTTATACAAACTAATGCACTGCAATGAGGATCTCCTCAGCCTCAGGGTTCCTTCTATGGCCACGAGTAGGATCCCTGTATGAGGTGTACAGAAGGTTCAGATCGTAGAGACTGAACATGAGAAAGGGCAAAAATCTAGGACAAGCTGAATTGAACACCACGTTTCTACACGATTTCAGAAGAGGACCAAAACGATGCATCAAACAAAATTAAATTGCAGCGACGGGAATTTTTCTATCTATGAACGAAACATGGGTTGTATTTATGTATCCATCATTTTTCTCTATATTGCACTTTCTCGAGCATTGTTGTAATTATATTAAATTTTTTTACATTTTATTCTCTCAACAGATGAATTAGCAACACAATAGTGCCGCTAAATGCTGAGATATAATATTTTTATTGTACAATGTTAACATCTTGTAGTATATATACTATCAACAAATATGAAACCATGAACATGTTTGCATCTTAAGATTTTGTTTCTGCTTGGCCATGACTTTTCAAAACGTATTATTTGTAGATAGGAACATATAAAAATCAATTGAACACCTTCAAGGTTTTACTTACTTCATTCAGATGCATTATGGGTGTATGTGTGTGTTTGTGACTATTTTGGCATCCTTAAGGATCATACTGGAGTGCTAAAAACATGCACTCTAACATATCCAAGTGGAGGTTCTAGAGTGTGTAACAAAACATAGTGCCCATGTAATGGCTCCATTTAAGTATATTTGGTCTAACTAATATACTTCGGAATGTCGGACAAGAGTAAGCTACTCACTGTCTATGACATATTGTCCATTGTAACGTATTCTTTCTAGACCAACCAAGATATAAAAAATTCAAATAGTTTCGGTTTAGGTTTCCTTCTCGAATAGGAGACAAATATAGTGGTGGGACCAATCATCAATTTTACCCTATCTTCCAATAGGCTCAAGACATTATTTGTGCTCCTTACTATTTGTTTCAACAACCACTCTTGAGCGGCAACAAACTAGATTCAATAAATTGGCATAAATGCATAAATTGGGTCACAGGAGTCCCATCTGCATATGCCCCTCTTGCAGCTCGGCAACCGAGATGAACCCGTCGTTGTCCACGTCAAATACCTTGAACGCCTCCCTCCTCTCTGCCTTGTCCCACCGTCGGCAACCATTTCGCCTGTCCTCGGGCATGTCATGCAGCGGGCCGTCGTCGTCGATCAATAGTCGTGTCCTTGAGGACGTACGCGCCATGGTGGTGGCCAGGCCAGCTGATATGAGACAATAGTGAGCTAGTTGAGTGCCTGCTTCAGCTCGTCCACCTTCATCCCGTTGTCGTTGTTGTGGTCGAACAAATCGAACACGCGCTAGATTCATACCGTGTAACTATTCCAAATCCTTTGTAGCTCTTTGTTCTTTGGGAGTTCAAGTCCAACACCAGGGGATTCGTTACCCCAAAATCACATGCCACCAAAATAAATCTATTCGGCTCACAAATCGCTATTTTCTTCCTCATGTTACCTGACCTATTATCACTAACCATCACGGTTGATTCCGAATCTTTACTGTGGCCCACTACGGACGAAAACGTCTTTACCGATGGACGAAAACATATTTACCACCAACCTACCCACCCCCATTTAATACGTAAATATATCTTAACATTTTTGTGTAGGACACGGAGCTAAAGAACACTTTTGCTTCGATGTCCGGCCCTCCTCTTCAAACTTTAAAAAACAAAAACTTGATACCAAGCCGATTCGAAGAGATCATATGATCCCATCCGAAACACGTATGGTCCTCAACGTGGCTGCCGGCCCTGGGCCAACCCACCAAACACGCCATAATTGACTCGCATACTACACGAGTTGGCACCCTCCAGAAACAAAAACAAAACAAAAAAAAGCCTATTCTCACAAATTTCCCGGTATTTCAAGTGCATGGTGAAAAAAAAAATCGACAGCCGGATTATATAACCATCAAACTGAATATGACAGGGGACACAACATAATATTTCTCACAAACATGAAGAACAATGACAATCAATTGTAAAGTACTAGAGGGGACACAAAATATTTTCTTACAAACATGACGAATAATGACAATCAATTGTAAAGTAGTACAGCACTTCCGCCGCTTGATCCGCAGCCGTTGGAGCCATCGTCTCGTCGGCCTCCGCAGAAGCAGAGTCTTCTTCCGCCTTCAGTTTGGACGCAGCCATGGGTGGTGCGTGGTTACTGGTTAGCTCTCGATCTTGGTTAGCTCTCGATCCTACATAGTATATATCAAGATCGAGCTGGACCCTAGCTAGGTTGGAACGGAGTCGGAAATCGAGTCCGTCACTGCAGAAACATTATTTCAACTGCGCTCGTTTTCCAGGGCCCGGATCGGGGATTTTGGTCTTCTTTTTTGTTTTTTAAGTCCTATCACGAGACAGCAGCCGGTCGGGGCTCATCTCTGCATGCAGTCTCTGCCTTATCTGTTTGATGGGCTTTTCTACTTAACTAATTTTCATCTCTTTTTTTCAGGGACTAATTTTCCTGTCTTTTTCTGGAGAGCATAGGCCGCCAACCATCGTTCCAACCATATCCCTCTTCTACTGATGCACCACCTCGTCGGCCTCCACCTTGCTGCAGCTGCACCACCTCATCAGCCTCCACTCCCTCGGGGCGCGGCCCATCGCCCTGACGCGTCGTTGACGGGCGGTGATGCATTGAGCAGTTGCAGGATTTGGGCGGCGGGTTTAGCCAGCGATTGCGATTTTGCCACACAACGGCGGGGCAGTGCGTGCAAAACAAATGGTGTAAGATGTTGCCACCAACGGTTCTATCGATTTGCCCCTCTGTTTTACCAGGCCCTTCACCCACCATCGAGGTTTGCCTTGTCCTCCTCCTCGACGGTCGGCACCGTGGAGCCCTCGTCCATCCCCCCGTCGAGCTTTGCACCACCCTCACCCGTTATATATTGCTCTAGTAGGCCTCATCCACGCGGACTACCATGGGCTGCCGTAGTAGGGCAGGTCTACTATCATGGTGCGGTGCTGCCCGACATGAACAACGTTGACCCCTCAGCTTAGATGCTGCAAATCCATGCCGAAGATGCTATGAGCGGTGATCGGCGGAGCAACATGCGGCAGTTCTTAGGATTTGCCCCTCAGCTTAGAGGAATTGTTTTGCTACAATTCTTCTTAGGATTTGCATCTTAGTAAGACAAATTATGCTACAAATGTTACATGGATTTGCATCATAGAAAGAATGTTTTTGCTACAGCCATCTGGTGACTGTTTTGCATCATAAAGAGTCTCATCGGAGCACCTCGCCAGAAAAAATTTGCTACGATGCTTCAATAGTATAATTATTTTGCTCCATACGTTATGTGAATTTGCATCATTAGAAGAATTTATTTTGCTACAAGATCTCTAGGTTTTGCTACAATAGCAAAAGAAATTACTGTCTTCCACACTATAGGGTTAATCCTTTGTTTTCAGCAAAATCGGTGAGATTGACAACCTCACTGTAAGTTGGGGCAAAGTTCTATGGTTGTGTTGTGCAGAATTCCAAGTATACCTCTAATTATACCTCCAATCCCCCGGATCCACAGGCCGACACGTGTCCTCCAAATATACCTCCAATCTCGCTTTTGCTATAAAACCAATGATTTTTGCTACAAATAATCCCGCTTCTGCTATATGTAGCAAAAGACGGTTCGGCCTAAAAAAAGAAAAATAGACCGGACCTCGCCGGAGACTTTGTCGCAGACCTCGCCGGCGACCGTGTAGCAAAAAAGTTGTGCTAATATAGCAAACCCGACCTCGCCGGAGATTTTCGCGGGAGACCTTGTCGGAGACCTTATAGCAAAAACTTTACGTTATTGTAGAAAAATAACTAAACGGATGTAGCAAAAAAATATCCTATTGTAGCAAATCCAACTTCGCCGGATACCTCGTCAGAGATCTTGTTGGAGACCTTCTAGCAAAAAATTTACACTGTTGTAGCAAAGCCACAAAATGGTGGTAGCAAAAAAAATGATAATGTAGCAAAAAATACATCGCCGGAGACTTCCACCAGGAGACCTCGCCGGACACCTCGTAGCAAGGTACCACACCCATGGTAGCAAAGGCTGCTGCCTGTTGTAGCAAAGCGAAGTTGCCATTGTAGCAAGCGCCTCCACCATGTGTAGCAAAAGCGACGTCGTCATGGTAGCAAGCGCTGCCGCCGGCCAGCATGTAGCACCATCGCCGGTCGTCTTTGGTAGCATCTCCGGTGGCCTTCCACAGCATCGCCGACGGCGCTCGTAGTGTCACCGGCCAGCTTGTAGAACGCCGCCAGTTTGTAGGAGGAGACTGCCAAAGGTAGAGAAGCGAAGCTGGGCGTGGCGGCGCGATGCTAGGAAGAGGCGACGTGGCGGCGCCTTGCTGGCAGGCCGGAGCCCACAGGAGTGCGCCCGTGCGGCCGCACAGGGCCCAAAATTCTGAGGGGCCTAAATTCCTGGTATAAGCCTGCGTAGGTATGTGCGGCACAATTTTATTTTTGACAAGTTTCCTTGCGTGGGAGTCTGGGAGCGGCCTCTGTGAACGCGAAGTGTAAAGGCCACATGGGCCGGCCTTAGCTGGGCTGGGCCTTGAACTACATGAGGACACGGAAACCAGACTGCCTGGACTGGACGCTTGATCGATCGCTGGAGCCGCCTAGACGAGAGCTAGAGACGGGAGTTGACGATCTCTTTCTTTATCAAATTTCCTGCCCATCTCTAAAATTGATTACATGGATCGAATCTATCAATCCAATTCTACTAGGTGCGTGCATCCCTTCCCCATGCTGCATATTTTTATTTTTTTCTCCCATCTCCGCCGTATTGCCCTAGGTCTCTGTTTAATAGTGTTCATCTTTTTTACATAGTTTTGAAGAATCAAAACTGGAATCAGCATAGCATAGGAAAGAAGGAATCCGGTTATCAAAAGCGTATGAAAAAAGAAAAAAAAGAAAAATTAAAGGATATAAAATCTGATATTGACGCCAATAGCTTGAAATCTTCTTGTGATAATCCTGGCGTAAGAAAAAACATTGCAGTAACTGGATAACGATAACTTGAAATTTTATTGTGATAATCTGAGGCTGATCTAAAGGTTAAAAATCCGATATTGATGCCGATGAAGATAGAAAGTCTGACATTGAAGTTATTGTAGTCATATATGTGTAACACGATGACAGAACAAAAACTAAAAGAATAATGTTGTTCAATAATGTTTATTGAGGTTCTTTAAATATTCAATTGCTTTGTAATATGATACTCTGGCATACACATTATAATTGAATAATTTAAAATTTTATGGTGAAATAGGGCCCTATTTTCAAGTTTCGCATAGGGCCTCGGATTTTGCCGGCTCGGCCCTGCTTGCGGGGGTCGACGGCGCTCTAGGGCGGCTGCGGCCTGCAGGTGCTACAACAGCAGTGCCCTGTAGGGATCTATACCGACCTCCATCTCCAGCGACGGCGGGGCACCATGGGTCTAGGGCAGCGTCCTATGGAGGCACGGGAGGCTCGGGCGGCCCAACAGGGAAGATGACGCAATGAGGAAGACGGGTGGGAGAGAAGAAGTTGCGATGGAAATGATAAAGCCCCCCTTCTTTTCAGCTTCTTGGGCAGCTTCTCCCAGAAGCTACCCTCGACTAGCTTCTCCCAGAATCTCATCTTCAAAATTCGTTCAAACTTCTTAACTGGTAGTTTCAACATTAATTTAAAAGTATAAACGATTTTGGCAGATAAGATTCTGGGAGAAGCTGGTCGAGGGTAGCTTCTAGGAGAAGCTGCCCAAGAAGCTGAAAAGAAGGGGGGCCAAGTAGTGGCCCCACCATGGAGTCCGTCCATGATAAGCGGACAAGCAACCGACGCGGTAGACCCGGGGGATTGTATCTTCCATCCTCCGGGTCGCGCCTGATATCCTATCACGAGAAAGCAGTCGGTCGGGGCTCATCTGCATGCAGTCTCTGCCTTCTCTGCTTGGTGGGCTTTTCTACTTAACTAATTTTCATCTCTCTTTTTGGGACTAATTTTCATGTCCTTTTTTCCTCTCTCGAAATGTTGCCGTCATGGCTGGAGATCATAGGCCGCCAACCATAGTCCCAACCATGTCCCTCTTCTACTAATGCACCACCTCGTCGGCCTCCACCTTGCTGCAGCTGCACCACCTCATCAGCCTCCACTCCCTCGGGGCGCCGCCCCGATGCGTCGTTGTCGGGCGGTGATGCTTTGAGCAGTTGCAGGATTTGGGCGGTGGGTTTAGCGAGCGATGGCGATTTCGCCACACAGAGGCTGGGCCGTGTGATGCAAGTGACGTGTAAAACAAATGGTGTAAGATGTTACCACCAACGGTTCTATCGATTTGCCCCTCGATTTTACCGGGCTTCACCCACCATCGAGGTTTGCCTTGGCCTCCTCCTCGACGGTTGGCACCACGGCGCCCTCGTCCATCCCCCCACCAAGCTTCGCACGACCCTCACCCGTTATTGCTCTAGTCGGCCTCCTCCGCGCGGACTACCATGGGTTGCGTTAGCAGGGCAGGTCTGCCACTATGGTACGGTGCTGCCCGACATGAACAACATTGACCCTTCAGCTTAGATGCTGCAGATCCATGGCGAAGATGCTATGAGCGGTGGTCGGTGGAGCAACATGCGGTAGTGGTCGATGCTGCGAAGCCACATCAGAGGTGCTACGAGCAGTGCTCGGTGGAGCTACATACGACAATGGTTGGTGCTGCAAAGCCACGACGAAGGTGCTACGTGAGGTGGTCGAACAAGCTGCATATGGTGTACCGTGGTCCTATGAAGGGAAGGCGGCGATGGTACCGACCGTCGATGGCGGTGCTTCTGGCCAAATTTAGGATGCTGCCAGTGGAGGGCGGGGATGCTACAAGAGGTCATTGTCGATGCTACCAGCATCGGGGGAGATATGCTGCCAGCTTTGTGGATGGACGGCAACCGTTTTGCTCCGATGATGGAGGCTACGACAACTGTCGGTGGCGACAGTGTTGCGAGCTATTTCCGACATTGCTAACACCATTCTATGGTTTTGCATTGAATTGTTTTACTACAATTGTTCTTAGGATTTGCAACTTAGGCGGCCGCGACCCAAACAGGATCGGCATAGGCTCGGTGTAGTTGTACGGTCCTCCTGCATGAACATGATCATTGATCAGCGGGACCCAATACTTGTGCCTTGTCATGCAGTATGTTGTGTGGATGGATGAACGGGCGAAGACGATTCCGACGACCACGACAAAGCAAAGATGGGAGGAGAACCAGGTCCCACCGGGTGTGCCAATTTGTTTCACACGAGAAAAACGTACGAGACGCTTCCGCGAGTATATGCGGTAGCGGGTAGTTTTCTCATGCGCATCGGGGTACGGTAAAAGAAATAAAGGGGTGCGGGCGTGCCAGTGTATCACCGACGAGGGTTTAACTCATCAATGCCCATTGTTATGGACTTGGGTTTTGGAGAAGGAGGGAGCGCTGGAAGCATCAATCGGCTAGCAAACAAGCACACAGGGGACTCGAAGATTTACCCAGGTTCAGGCCTCGTAGAGGTCCCTACTCCTGCTTGTCTACTCGTGGAATTATCAAAGGAATCGGGGATTACAATGGTGTGCAGATGCAATCTGGCGAGGGTTGTGGAAACTAGGGTTGCGTGTGTCCTCCTCGCTGCCCCTCCTAGCCTTTATATAGATAGGCTAGGTCTCGGGTAGCAGGTCGAGTCGGTTACAGGTTAGGGTTTTCCCTTTGAACTTTCTATCTTTAGCTTCTTCTTGTTCTTCAAGCAACCGAGAGTCCGTAGGCCACTCGAGTTATCTATTTGGGCCTTGGCGACACCGTGGGCTTTCGCTGTATTCAGGCCGTATATACCAAGCTCGAGTACCTGTAGGGTATACCCAGGTCAGTAGCCCCCGAGTGTCCAGTGGAATCGCGGATTCGACTGGGGACTTTATGAAGCCTTTCGAGTGCATGAATGAGTATATTTTTGACTGCTCTGTTTGTGTCATAGGGATTGTTGATGTGCGTGCCTAATTTAACCGATGTATCGGTATCAGTTAACTACCTTAGGGTAAAACAACGCAATCTACTCGAACTCGAGTCCCCGGACTCGAATTCGGAAAAGTGCTAGTGTAATTCGACTCAAGCCGCGGAGGTCTTACAGGAGTCGAATTCCAGTATACGGGTGTGAGCACTCGACGTGTCCGTCAAGGCATGTTCATCATACCTGTAGGCACGGATATATTTCTGGTAGTGCGCAGCGAATGCGTTGCCAGGCCTTATTCAGGTCTTACCTTCATGCTGCAAGCGCGGCATCCGAATTGTGTCATCGCAGAGATGATTCGGGTGACCCTGGAGATGCGGTCTGTTTATAGGGAAAAATCATGAGGCGGTGTCACCATAAACTTCGAGTGTGGATGTTATCAACACATAGTACGGTGTACAAATAATCATAGGGTGCGCGACCAGCGCTCCCTACGGGAGTAGCCGCCGAGTGCCTGGTTGAGTCAAAGACTCAGGCAGGGATTAAAGAACTTTTGCGACTTCTGTCGTCTTTTGTTTGCTTGTTTCAGTCGAATTTATTTCCGGTGCTCCCTATGGGAGTAACCCATGTCCATAGTCAAATCGTTGATTCGAGTGGTTGGGTATGTTTTAAATGTCCATATTCCTCTAAAAGAGAAAAAGAAAAATCGTAGGGTGCGCGACCAGCGCTCCCTATGGGAGTAGCCCCCGAGTGCTTGGTGGAGTCGAAGACTCGAGCAAGGACTAAAGTAGTCGAAGTCTTCTGCTGCTCAATTTTGGATGACATCAGTGCTGGCGATGTGATAACCGCAGTTGCCCGCATGAGCGGGTTTGACGGGACGTGACGAGCGGTGGGTCCCATTTTCTGACTCTAACTTGACCGGGCGTGCGTAATCTCTGTTTTAACTGTGCCTCCTCGATTTCCGCGTGTATTGGGGTAGTGGGGGACGGTTCACGCTTCAGATCCTCCACGTGTCGATCACGATGAACACCACGTGTCTGATAGGGTTTTTCCTGGCCGTTGGATTGCATCTTCTAGGGGGTTAAGTTGCAGTGCTGCGACGGTAAATTTTCACATCTGCTCTTTTCTCTGCCTTTGCCTCCGTCGGCATTTCTGCTACTCCTCTGCCCCTTTGTGTTCATATTTTCTCGCGGTGTTGGACCAGCTCCGTGTATTCCCTAGTTACTTCCTCCGGTCACATCGCCACCGTAAGATGGGGAAGAAGAAAGGAGGTGCCACGGCTGATTCCGCCGCCGCCACTATTGCTGCCAAGAAGAAGGGCGGTTCCGCCACTGTGGGCACCAGCACCGCCGCCGCCGGGAAAAAGAAGGGCACGGGCACTCGCATCACCAATGGCGTGTGGCGCGCATCTGTGATCAAGTCTTCTGAGCTCCATCTCCTACGCCAAGACGGAGTTCTATCTTCCGCAGTCGCTGATGCGCGTGTCCGCGGCAGCAAGGTAATTCCTTCTCCTCCTGCCGGTTTTCGGGTGATGTTCCTAGCGTTCATCATCCGTGGTCTCTCTTTGCCCCTGCATCCTTTCTTCAGGGGTCTTCTCTGTTTCTATGGGCTCCAGATGCATCAGCTGTCCCCCAACTCCATCCTCCATGTAGCTTGCTACATTACTCTTTGCGAGTGTTGGCTCGGAATCGAGCCGCACTTCGGTCTCTTCAAACGTCTCTTTAAGTTGAAGCGTTAGTCGGCGTTTGGCTCCATAGTCTACGATGTAGGCGGCTGCGGTATCCACGTCGACTCCTCCGCCACGTACTTCAACATCAAACTCATGGCGTCCGTCCAAGGGTGGAGGGATAAGTGGTTCTACATCCGCGACCTGAAGGCTGACGGAGAACACTTTGGACTCGCGCCCTTCGACCATGCAACGCCATGCAAGAGGAGGCGCTCCTGGAAGAATGTAGTGATGCCCGGCGAATCCGCGGAGACAGATGTGCTGTACGAGCGCGTCTGTGACCTCGAGAGTCGCATGGGGAAAGAGAAGGGAGGCTATGCCCTCATTTGCACCGTCGCATCCAGCCCCTGCAGGCCAGAGTCCATCCTATGTTCCAGTGGGCTGGCGCGGACGATGTCACTCGCGTATCTGCCGATGGCATTTCCGCGAGTGAGGTAGATAAAAGGGTGCGACTGGTCACCAAGTACACCTCCAAGTATGTGCTCCCCAATGATCTAGTGGTACCTCCATTCGCTGCTGCTAATCCTCCTCCTGAGGTACAGTTGTGCTACGTAGTAGCTTTGTTTGTCGACTGCTTCTTTTCTGTTTTTCTTGACTTGTGCTAAATTGTTTTCTGTATGCAGGATTGGGGGTGTCGCGCTGTATGCCCCCTCTTCCTGCGGGGGTTATCCCTCGTGAAGCCCTAGAAGAGGGCGAGTAGGAGTCGATCATCCCATCTGATGTGGAGGAGGAAGCCCCCGAGTCGAGTGGTCCGGACACCGGCAAGCGTTCGCGCAGCGAGGATTCAGAGGCATCATCTCCTTCGACTCCGGAAGGTGCAGCTATGGGTGCTGAGTCGCCTATACCTGCCATTCCCGTGAGTGCTGTGGCGCCACCCTCCCGCAAGAAGATGCGGCTACCGAAGGAGTCGTCGTCGGAGTCGGGGATCAAACCTTCGATTTTGACAAGTTTGATTGGTAAGTATGCGAATATTCTTTTTGGTTCTTCTTTTGGGGTTGCATTCTTTTGATGTTGGTTTTGCTCTGCAGTCAGTCGGTGTCGTCATCTTCTGGCGACGTCGAATTTTTTAAGGAATCTGGAGTCGCAACCTCCAAGGCCAAGAAAATGGCCTAGTGCACTCCTTCTCCTCCATTGGCGGCCCACTCCGGCCATAATTCATCAAGTTCTCTTCAGGATGTGGAGCACCGGATGGTTATCTGGACGACTGCGCATCAATCGACTTTGGAGTCATTGGAGGATCATGTATGTGGAGCGTTGTTTCTTCTGATTTTTTGCAGTCGAATATATCATCTCCTATCATCTGCTTATCCTTTGATGTTTCTTCTATCTCAGCTTATTATGAAGGAAGCCGCTCGCTTGGTGGAGCAAGTTCTTGCGATGGGTCGCCAGCATGCAATGCTGGATAATCACCATCGCGTAGTTGAAAGTAAGTGTTTTGCTTCTTCTTCTTCCTCCTTGTGATATATCCGACTGACAGTCTATCTTTGTTTGTTTCATAGCTGAGCATAATGCACTCCTTCGCGATGCCGCTTCCCTTGAAAAGGCGCTTTCCGCGGCGGTGAAGAGTCGCGATGAGGCAGTCGAAGCACGTGACGAATCACGGAAACGCGAAGAGGATCTGCGCACCTCCATCGTGGCTAGAGAGAAGTTGTTCGAGGAACAGCTTTTCTCAATTGCCAAGGCTCTCTCAGGTATTCCCTTGTCTGGATTTTTGTTGTTTCTCTTCTTTCGAATTTGTTGTCGTGCTGACTTTTGTGCTGATGCTTGATTCGTGTGTAGATGCCAGTGGTCTAAGCTTCGACCCCCAGGCACTCCGTCATGATGATGCCTTGGCGGGTGCCATTTCGACAGTCGAAGATCGCAGTGCTGCCGCTCAGGGGACGCTCACCAAGGCCAAGGGCGTGCTCAGTCCCCTCCGGGAGGAGCTGGCGCCCAAGGCTGAGTTGATCGAGAATATGGATGAGCTGGTGG
Organism: Avena eriantha; assembly: GCA_910589775.1. Taxonomy (NCBI): domain Eukaryota; kingdom Viridiplantae; phylum Streptophyta; class Magnoliopsida; order Poales; family Poaceae; genus Avena; species Avena eriantha. Next base: position 438,298,770 of record OU342745.1, on the reverse strand, counting down.
AGTCCCTTGCCGGAGGCATTCCTGTGAGCTTCAAGAACTCACTCCGTGCGGCTGGCGCTTCAATGTCACTCGTGATGGTTCAAGCCCACGGGGTCGAAGTTGATCCTGCAGCGGTCTCCAAGGCGATGCATGTCAGCGCGGATGGCTAGCAGGTAGTCTTTGCTCCTTTCGCAACTGCTTGTGGTAAGTACGGGCCGCAGCTGATCAATATAGTTGCGAAGTACTCTGAGGAGCTTCAGCGAGCCAAGAAGGCGGCGAAGGCTGCGACGTCAGGGGTCAGCGGAAAGTTTGTGGCGTCTGATACTGCCACAGACTCGATGAGGCCCCCAAAACCGAAGTCTAAGTCGAATAAGCCAGTTGCTACTCAGTAGCCGTGTCTGTAATAGTTAAATAGCTTATTTCTTTTGTTGGGACCATGCATTTTGGCAAGTGTATCTACTGATACTTTATTACTCTTGAATGCACTCGAGTCATTTGTCTATGCATTGCCTTAGTCTTCTTATTGTCTATTGCTTGACTTGTGATAGGGCACATCGAGTGGTCCTTTGAGTGAACCTCGGAATACGCCACCCCTGATGATACTTTGGCGCGGTCACGCTCAAGGGTGGATGAGCTGTCTCTGCTCTCGCGACTCCGCGACCGCGTGAAGCAGTTGGAGCGCGAACTGCCTGTTCTCCGTGGTAACGCGGATGTATGGAAGTCGAGGGCGGAGAAGTCCGCCGCCCAAGAGCAATATCTACTAGGGGATGTGACGTAGTTGGGCGACCAGTTTAAGTGTTAGCTCTCTTCTTCCTTTTCTTTTCCTTGTAGTCACTCGCAGTAGTTCGTTGTCTTCTTATGTTACTTTTGCTTGCTATAGTTGTCAGTGCACGCCATCTGCAGGATGAGAATGATAGAATTGCCATTCGCATGAATGACCTGACCCAAGATCAGCTTCAGGCGAGTGGATACTTCTAGGTGGATCATGATCGCGCAATCGCACTGGCGACCCTGCAGGATAGTGCGTCGCGAGTGCTTCACTTCTTGAAGAAGTCGCAATCGTGCGTGAAGAATATTTACCAGACGATGTTCCCGCTGGACATCGTTCCATCGAGCCTGCTGGCCCTTCTTGCCAAATTTCAAGATTTGAATGCAGTCCGCGAGTGTGTATGGCAACAGCTAGTGGCTGGTGCCAAGGCTGCTCTATCGTTGGTGCGACTGCACAGGCCTGATGTGGACGTTGCAGGAATTGCGGCCGAACCGCCAACGCCGCCAGCAGGTTCGACTTGGAACATGGGTTCCTCACTACCAGGCGGTGGATCGTCCAGTGGAGGAAATCGTCGATTTCTTTGAGGAGCAGACCAACGTTCCGTTGCTGCAACAGTAGTTTAGTTTGTATCCTACACATAGTTGTACTAGTGTTGTAAAGTTCATACATATGTTGTGTATAATTGATTAATATTGGTGTATATAAAGAGCTTGTTAGTGTGTATGTTTTGCGAGTGCGTTGCACTATGCGATTCCTTTTCGTTAGCCTGACTTGTGTTTATCTCAGCCCCTTGCCAACCTGTCAGGTGCGTTGCAACTGGGTTGGTGTTTGTCAAGGGTTTCGATTGGTGTGCTAGCTACTTAGGATATCGCGTTTGTTTGTAGAACAAATGTGTATAGGGTGGCGCAGCCCCCGAGTGGATATTTTGCAAAAATAAAAGGAACACAGAGTTTTGGGGCACTTAGCTTTATTCATCTGCAGGATAGTACGGGGTACAATGTCTGGCTAAGTAGCCTTGGCTGAGTAGCCTTATTTGTAAAAAATAAAAGACGACTATGGGTAGAAGCATCGCAGCTGCGCAACGTTCTAGGGGTTGGAGTATGTGACTCTTGTCTCGAAATATTTAAGGCGATAGGCGCCACCTGGGATCACTTCTGTAATCACGTATGGTCCTTCCCATGGAGACTCGAGCTTGAGATGTCCTTGCAATTTCAGTCGCAGGACCAGGTCTCCTTCGATGAAGGACCTGGGGCGTAGCCTTCTGCTGTGGTAGTTGCGCAGGTTCTGCCGGTAGATCGTTTATCTTTCCGCGGTGATTTCCCGTGCCTCGTCAAGGAGGTCGATGGAGTCTTTGAGTGCAAGAGTTGACTCCTGCTCGCTGTAAGCGACCACTCGCGGTGCTTTGTATTGTACCTCGGCGGGTAGCACCGCTTCAGCACCGTGCACCATGAAGAACGGGATTTATCCCGTGGCATTGTTTGGAGTTGTGCGTAGGCTCCAGAGTACCGATTGCAGCTCATCTAGCCAGCAGCCTGCAGCTTGTTCGAGTGGCCTGAGGAGTCGCTTTTTGATGGTGCCGCAGACGAGCCCGTTGGCCTTTTCGACCTGACCATTGGTCTGTGGATGTGCTACGGTGGCATAGCTTACGTTGATTCCTAGATTCTCGCAGAATTCTTGGAACTCCTTTGATATGAAGTTTGTCCCATTATCCGTGATGATGTTGTGTGGTACTCCAAAGCGATAGACGATGGACTCGAAGAACTTGATTGCGCTGTATCCTGACTGGTTAGTCACTGGCATGGCCTCTGTCCAGTTGGTGAATTTGTCGACTACGACCAGGAGGTAGACGTAGCCTCCTTGTGAGGATTTTGGGAGCTTGCCGACCATGTCGAGTCCCCATTGCGCGGAAGGCCAGGCTAATGGAATTGGCCGGAGCTCTGCACCAGGTGTGTGTGGCTTGTCCGCGAACCGCTAGCTAGCGTTGCATTTTTTGGACGATGTCCTTGGCATCGCGCATGGCCGTAGGCCAGTAGAATCCAGCTTGTAGAGCTTTGGCGACGAGGGCTCGACTGCCAGCGTGGTGCCCGCAAGTCCCCTCATGGATGTCGAGTAGAACAGCTCTTCCATCGGCATTGGAGACGCATCATTGGAGTACTCCTGTGATGATGCGTTTGTACAGTTCGCCGTTGATAACAGTGAATGCTTTGGATCACCACGCAATGTGTCGTGCATCAGTCGGGTCGTCCGGTAGCCTTTTGCCGAGGAGGTATGTGATGTACGGTTGAGTCCAAGATGGCTCGATCATCATGACACTCATTGGTCCTTCGAGTCATGTGTTAAGCTCCAGGTCGTCGAGTGCCATCGGCTCATTGGGCAGCGCAGCCCCCAAGTCCGTTGCTGCGCTTGTTTTCTTCTCTGTGGCCTTTGGCTTGATGGAGCGTTCGCAGATGCGCTCGAGAAATACCCCAGGTGATATGGGGGCGCAGGTAGATTCTATGTTGGCGAGTGTGTCCGCATCTTCATTGCTTTCGCGTCCTATGTGTTGCAGCTCGCAACCGTCGAAGTCCCCTTCGAGTGTCTTGTAGAGGTCGCGGTAGGCGATCATGTTGTCGTTCAGTGTGTCGCACTCGTGCATTGTCTGGTTGATGACCAGCTTGGAGTCGCCATATATTATGAGCCTCTTGGCGCCGCAGGCTTTTGCCATCCTCATCCCGTGCAGTAGGGCCTCGTATTCAGCTTCATTGTTGGAGGCGGTGAAGTGCATTCACAGGATATATTTCAGCTTGTCTCCCTGGGGCGATGTCAGTATGACACCTGCGCTGGCCCCATCCTTTCGCTTTGAACCGTCGAAGTGCATTGTCCAGAGGTAGGACATATCTGGTTTTTCGGGGAGCTGGTTCTCCATCAGTGCACGAGGAAGTCAGGGAGAACTTGCGACTTAATTGCATTGCGTTTTTCATATGTAATGTCTCGTGGAGACAGTTCGATTCCCCAAAGCGCGACTCGTCCGGTGGCGTCGGGATTGTTGAGGATATGCCCAAGTGGGGCGTCGTTGACTACCACGATTGGGTGTTCCTGAAAGTAGTGCCGCAGTCATCGGGTTGTCATGAAGACGCCGTACACCAGCTTCTAGTAGTGCGGGTACCGCTGCTTTGTTGGCGTGAGTACCTTGCTGAGGTAGTAGACTTGGCGTTGTACCCCGTGGACCTTTATTTCCTCATCTCATTCCACTATGAGCACTGTGCTGACCACCTGGTTGGTGGCGGAGATGTACAGCAATAATGGTTCCCTTTCGCGTGGGGTCACCAGTACTGGCGAGGTGGACAATAGGCGCTTGAGGTCTTCGAATGCTTCCTATGCCTCGTTAGTCCACTCGAATTTGTCAGTTTTGCGGCGGAGTTGGTAGAAGGGTAGTGCCTTTTTGCCCATTCGACTGATGAATCGACTGAGCGCCGCTATTCGCCCAGCCAGCTGCTGGACACCTCTTATGTTCTTTGGCTTCTCCATGGCCAGTATGGCTTTTATTTTCTTCGGGTTCGCCTCGATCCCTCTCGTGGAGATAAGATACCCGAGTAGTTGCCCAGATGGTACGCCGAAGGCGCATTTGTCCGGATTGAGCTTGATCCGGTAGCGGTCCAGGTTGGTGAAGGTTTCGCGCAAATCGTCGATTAGTGAAGCTTCCTCTTTGGTCTTGATTACGATGTCGTCGACATAGAGTTGAATTTTGCGACCAAGTTGGTTTTTAAGGCAAGCCTGCATGCACCGCTGGTAGGTGGCTCCTGCGTTCTTGAGCCCGAAGGGCATTGTGTTGCAGCAGAACACACCAAAAGGCGTTGTAAACGCCGTTTTTTCTTGATCTTCCTCCTTCATTCGAATCTGGTTGTAGCCTGAGTAGGCGTCGAGGAAGCAGAGGCGCTCACATCCCGCGGTGGAGTCGATGATCTGGTCGATTCGCGGTAGAGGAAAGTGATCCTTTAGGCAGTGCTTATTCAGAGAGGTGAAGTCCACGCACATCCGCAGGATATCCATGTCCTTTTTTGGTACTAGCACCGTGTTGGCGAGCCAAGTGCTTTCCTTCATCTTGCGTATGTATTTGGTGTCGAGGACTCTGTTGATCTCCATTCCGACTGCATTTGCTCTTGGTTCAGACAGTCGCCGAATTGTTTGTTTGACTGGCCTTGCGTCTGGGTTGACATTGAGTGCATGCTCGGCGAATTCCCTGGGAACTCCTGGCATGTCCGCTGGACACCAGGCGAAGATTTCCTAGTGCTCACGGAGGAATTCGACGAGCGTGAGTTGCTATGCTAGACTCAAGTTGTTGGCGATGAGGGTCGTCTTGGCGGGATCTGATGGGTGGACCTGAACTTTCTTCGTGGGTGCCGATTAGTCGAAGGATAGGTCGGGTGAGCTTGGCCTGCTCAGGGGAGGCAGACTATTGTCTGTCGACTCCTTCAGTCTCGCGAGTTCTTCCTGCATGCCGAAGGACTGGGAAATTCTGTTGAACTCCCTGTCGCAACTGTTGGACCTTTCGAAGCTCCCGTTGATTGTGATGATGCCATTAGGGCCTGGCATTTTCTTCTGTAGATAGGCGTAGTGCGGTACTGCCATGAACCTAGCGAACGCGACACGTCCGAGGATGCAGTGGTACTGTGAGGGCTAGTCGATGCGTCCACGTCGAAAGTTTTTCGGCGTGCCAAAGATGACGTTGAGGTTGATTTTACCGAGGGGGTATATGCCCTTGCCTAGGACGATGCCGTGGAATGTTGTGTCCGAGGCCTCTAGGCAGGTCAGAGGGATCCTCATTGCTCGCAAGGTACTCACGAACATAAGGTTGATGCCACTTCCGCCGTCCATGAAGACACGGCTCATGTCGAAACCTCCAATTTGTGCCTCGAGTACGAGGGGACAGTGGCCTAGGCGAGGTACCTGGCGCGGATGGTCGCGCTTGTCGAAGGTGATGCAGGAATCGCTTCCACTGAGGTACTCAGTGGTGGATGGTGGCGAGTTTGTCGCCAGATTGACTTGGCGAGTGATGGCCTTTTGTACCCGGTTGGAGGGCGACCTTTTTGGATCATCATGGTTCCCATGGCCCGCGGGTACGGCTCGCCTCCATGGTGCTGGTCAGGTGCGGCCGCGTTTGGCGGTGGTCCGGGTGGTGGTGGATGTAGCACCCCGGGTAAAACCACTACTAGAAAATCGCGTGTTGTGTGCATCATCATGACATCAGCATGCATCATCATCATGTTCATCATGCCACATTGCATGGAGCATAATCCAAATTGTGCATTTAATTGTTGCACTTGTATTGGGTTCTCGATATTTGAATTTAAGTTTGGATTGTCTGGCTCTAATTGTCTTCTATGTTTCTCATTCCAGTTGGTGCCATACTTGATGGAACCATAATGTCCAGTTTTATCTTATTTGAGTCTTGATATTATTTTTGCCAATAATGCCCAAATTTATTCGGGGACATATCTTTTGTATTCATTCTATCTACTAACAAGCCATACCCTCTTGTCATATGTTGTTGTTCTAAACTCCACCACACATGCCATATGGGTTTCTTCATTTGTTTGGATTTAATTATACCCATGTGTTATTATGTGGATCATAGCCATCTTGTTTAGCCCAATGATCTTGCTCTATTTTTTTACCATGCATGAATATATGGGTTTTATTTATATTTAATTGTATTTAATTCATTCCCATATATCATGTGTGGATCCATCCCAACGTTGTCCACTTGATCTTGTCTATATTCTACCTACCTTGTCATATGGACTCCATTTATTAACTTTGTTCCAGTGTATGCTCATATGCCCTATGTGTGGATCTATCTATCATCATGTGACCATCTTCCTCCATATTCTATCTCTCTTTATTCTTGTGTTCGTATTAGCTCCCTATCCCATTCTTATTTTCTTTTGGATCCTCTAATTTTTTTTCACCTCTATTATTATCTTATAATAGATCTACTCTATTCGTACTAATTCGAACCATCTTTAACATTCTTCGATCTTGCTACAGGACGTTGTCATCGTCATGCATATTTTGAAGCACAAAATTATTTATACTAAAAACCGTATTTTATTTATGTGCTTAAATATAAGCACAGTTAATATATATGAAGCCACCTCCCATTTCTCATTTTAAAACAAAACAAACTAATATTTGCTTATTTTTCTAATAATAAAAAAATAGGCTAAGGCTCGTCTAAAATTTTAGCCTAAAACTAGTCTGACTAGATAAATAGTCCATTTTCCTTTTTTCTCCTTGCAAACGCTAGCCCCAAATCTAGATCTAATAATTCCCAAATTCCCCACCTCTTGCTTTGTTTCCATCGCATACAGCTAGCCTCATCTTCACTCCCTCGATTCAGCACTTGACAAGCAGTGGCGTGCCCCAGATTGACTGAGATAAGCTCCACACCACACGCCTCCAATCCATCTCGTGTCCCCTGCTCCTTTTCCTGGTGAATCACCCATATATCCAATGTGTGTCTCTATGGGCTCACCCTCTGGTTTTGTTCTGCCGACAGCAGCCGTAGCACACCACCTCGGGAGCCCCATCACCAGATCCCATCGCCCTTGGCAGCTGTCCCATGTCTACGTCCACTCCAAGCTTCATGTGCCAGCACCTGGGAGCCGCCGGATCCGCCATGGGTCTTCGCATCCGCGGCGTATCTAAATCATCACGATCCAGTCGACCAGCTCAAGCCCACACGAGGGGCACCTGACAGGGTGCCCGACCACTTCCTCGCCACGCGTCTGCTCCCGCTTGATCGCCTTGCGTTGCGTGCTGTCGGCAACCTATTCTGCCGCTCTGCTTGATGCATCTTTACTGTTCTCTTGTCTCCTGCCATATGCATCAGTGCCCACAATTCATCCAGGTGTTTGGGCGCCCGAGACTTGTTCGATGAAATTCATGTAAGAGCTTCTGATTTGAAATATTCTAGCCGATGTTTTCGATCCCCTGCAGTATTGTGGGCGTTCTACTTCACCAAGTCTGGCTTCGTCTTGTCACGCCACACAGGAGTCCGTTGTGTGATGTCGCTACCTCTAGACAAGGTTTCTCCCTGACGTCTGCCCCTTTCACGAAGTCAGCTACCTCCGCTACTCCGAGCATATCCCAAATACTATCTCCTTGCCTCTCCGATCTAAACCGTAAGGCCCTGACCCTTATCCTATTTTGTATAAAGTGTCATATATCTTGTACGCATTTAATCATTCATGCTTGCATCGCATAACATGTGGTTTGGATTAAATAGCCGATTCATCTAATAATTAATTATGGAGTGTTTATGTGGGATATTTTGTCTTATATTGACTCCATTTAAATTCGTGTAGCAAACTGATGCCATGTTTTGTCTTATTAAGTCAACATTTCAATTGCGGGGTATCTAAACAACTTGAACCGTCTAATTAATTGTCGGGGCCTCGGTTCCGCTTAATATTGCCTAGTTGCATCGCATATTTGCCATGTCATCCATCATCTCATAAACATGCCCGATCTTCTGTCGTAGTATTAAATAGTGCATCCGGTGTTTCTTTAGTGCTTTGCTTCTTCACGGATTAGGCCGTTGAGTGGATGCGAGCAATCTCCCCCTTTCTCCGGTGTATCTTCTGCAGTGTTTCTCAGGCGAGCAATCTCCCCCTTTCTACCTATTTTGCATTTATAGTCTTTACTTCCTCCTGTTAATCTATTGCTACCCGTATTGCGTGCTTTAGTTTCCGTGCACCATTTATATTCCTTGCAGCCTCTATATTACCATGGCCACATCCTATTGCCTGTTGTTTGATAGATAGATAGTCGGCCTTGCAAGTCGTAGTTGCTTGTTTATGTGTTGCTTCGCGTTGTTGTCGTTCCACCGTTGACGGCAAGTTGGCACATGATAAATGGTGGAGATGCTTAATGGTGGAGATGATCATGACTTTAAATGCAACTGTTAAAATGCTGGGAATAGATATAACTAATGCAGAGGCATCGGTGGGCAATAGATGTTATTTGGTTTTTCCACGCTCACTTGTGTCCCGTAGGACCCCGAGTACTTGGTACCTGTTCCTTGACTATTCGCACTATTCACATCCGGGAGACCCTATGGATCCCCCTTAGCCAGAGCTTGATTCATTTCTTATTTCTTGGGGCCACAAACTAGTTTGGGGTTTTATTACTATCCTGTACTTATGCCATGCTTTACTGCTTTATTTACGATTGTGCGTGGAGCACCTTTACTGTTTTGGATCGCGGCACGATTTCGCGGTATCGACAAGCCCAGTCACACTTTCGGGTTCCCCGTCGTTTACAGCCGTTCTCGCAAACCCTGGGTCCGTTCCGGAGCCGGCCAACTTCGTTGCGGGTAGCTTAGTGCGGTGGCCCCCTGAAATATTTTATGAATCCTGTGATTGCTTTGTCGTGAAAGCCTCGTTGGGTTTTGATTTGGTTTTTCCGAGGTTGATCGTGTGTGTGTTGCTATTTGTGCACCCCTGCAGGGTAAATCTTTCTGAAAGCCGTGTCCGCGGTTATGGACGACTTGGAACACAGTATCTCGATCATAGACAAGCATAACTAAAGTAGTGCTATAAATTTGACTTAATATGTGACTAGTAATCAGTTTCACTACAATGGAATGGATAATAAAAGTGCCAACAACTAGTGGAATGGGGTGTATCGTGGCATGTTATACCTGCCTAGTAAGTATCGCAACTCCAATGGAATGAAATAAAAGTGCCAACAACTGCTGGGTTTGGGATATCACATGCTAATTGTATCTGACTAGTAAGTACTGCAACTACCACTAAATGGTTAACTAAAACTGCCCACTACTTATGCTATCAGGATGACTCATGCTATCTATATCTGACTAGTAAGTGCTTCCACTATAATGGAATGAATAAAACTGCCAACTGTGTGAGTTTCTCGGTTTGACTTCCTCGTTTGGTCTCGAGGGGGAATACCAGGATGGGAATGATTGGTGTTAGTATAAGGTTGGTTCCGAATAGGTCTTTCTTATCTCTCTCTAATAGTCGACAGTTAATCGAGACTCTATAGGTTATTTAGGGCATGTTGCGCTGCCGCTTTAGTCCACCATACCTATGTAGGCGAGAGCCGCCGCCGTGTACTGGCCTCAGTACTGACGCTCCTAGTTTTCCTTTCCCCTTTGTCGGCACCCCTTTTGTTTAGTAGGTACAAGTTCGACGTCGTTAGTAGGGTTACCCTTCCGGCTTGGCCTAGGCAGGGTTATGGATGCCATTGGTTATTCTTCAGGGCTATTAGCCCCATTTGCATCTTGTCCATAGTCGGACACTCTATCGTTTTCAAGGTGATTTGGATCTTTGTATAGTATATATGTATTCTTGACTCATGGAGTCGTTGTTGTATATATATGTTCTGTGGGTTCCATCATGGACTAATGTGTAATGGTATTACTTTGTTCTCCACCCGCACGCAAGTGCCTGGTGGGCGTCCTTGAATCGTTTCTATGCGGGTTTGGCGGGGAGCGCTAAAACTTGCATAGGGCCGATTCGAGGGTGTTACAGTGGAGGAGCTCCATGTGCCACAACGCCTGGGGCGGCTCCGTAGCCCCTATTGACTGCGTCGCGATTCATCCGAGCCAGGCCCTCATGGAGTTTGAGGAACTCGCGGCAGTCTTTGAGGAGGTGGCTGGATTTTTTTTGCCGTTATGCTTGTCGATGTAGAAGTGCACGGTGCATGGCCCGGATAGCTTGTCTTCAATGGATGCGGCGGGCGCTTCATCGCGAGTGCGGCGCTGCCATACTTGCATGGTTTTCCCGGAGTCGCGGTATCCACCGCGGTGGTACCGCTGTTGTGGTTGTCGTCGCGTCTGTCGGCGTAGCCGGATGCGACCATGTTGACGTCGTCACGGTCATCGTAGATGCGCATTCGACATTTGCTTCGGCGATCGCGTATGTGCTCGAGTTCTGCTTACTCGTCGGAGTGAACGCGATTCTTCACTGAACTTCTCCATCCGCCCACTGATTCGCAATTTCCATCAGGTGGTCGATAGTCTTGGGCTTCGAGCAGCCTAGCTCCTCCCTGAGCTCTTCGAGCAGCCGAACGCCGCCGTTGAATGCGTCGATTGGCGCGGTCTTCCGAGATATTTTCTGCGGAGTTCTTGATGATGGACCACCTCTGGATGAACGAGCGTAGTGATTCACCCGATCTTTGCTCGTAGCAGCTCAGCTCTTCGATTGACGCGGGCCTTTTGTAGGTGCCCTTGAAGTTGCGCACAAAGCTGTAGACCAGCTCTTCCCAACTGCGAATGGATCCGCGTGGGAGGTTGTTGAGCCATGCTCGTGCGACGCCCTGTAGCTGTAGCTGCAGGCATTGCATAGCCGTGCTTTGACTTTCGCCGTGGAGCCTGACGGAGGAGATATGGTCCTCTAGCCAGATTTTCGGGTCCTACAGACCGTCGAACTTCGGGTTTTCTGATGGGAGCTTAAACCCTTTGGGCATTCGCTTTTTCCTGATGGCCCTGCTGAAGCATCTAGCGCCACAGAGCTCCACATCTTCGTCTTCTGAGTCAGTCGATCAGGCACGTCGCGCCCTTGATTTGTCGATCTTGCGCTGCGTGAGGTCATCGCGCGCGTCGTAGTCATGGTCGTGTCGCCGGGAGCGGCGACATCGAGACAGATCGTGAATATCATCGCTAGATGAAGGCGAGGAGTAGCGTTTTGCCAGAGCCTTGCCTTTCTTCGGTTCCGGTGTCGGCTCTTTGTCGAGGGAGGCCTCGATTAACCCCAAGCCTGCGATCGTAGATCGGTGCATGGCAGCTCGAGGGTCTCCAGCTGGCGGCTGGTTGTTGAGGAGGTACATGGTGGCCGCCGTTACCGCAGCTTGCGGCATTTTTGGGAGCACGTTGCCACGCGTATCCACCGTCATGGAGCCGAAGTCGAGAACTTTTGCGGCTTCTACACGCTCTTGTTCAGTGAGGTGGGCGAGTCGAGATCGCCTCTTGTTGGCGATGTACTCGTTGCACTTGGAGGAGGATCCTCCGTGGGAGGAGACCCCAGCTCGTCGGAGGCTTGACTCATCTGCCGCCTTTTTACACGCCTCGAGTTGCGCGATTGTTTGTAGTTGGCGCTTGTACTCCTCTTTCAGGAGCCAATGGTAACCCATCAGCAGTTCTTGTGGGGAGCCGAAGGGTAGAGGGTGGCCTCGTAGGGCTTCTCGCCAACGAGCCCACTCGAGGTCGTTGAGCCTGATCACGACCCGTTCACTAGTTTGCTCGTTTATCATAGTTGGAGGTTCGACTGCCCCTCCGTTGTTGACAGGGGCGCCTATAGTGGGGTCGCCGTTTGGCGGTGGTCCGCCATTGGGTATGCCGCCGTTTGGCGGGTCGGCTCCGTGGCCACTGTTGCCCGTGTTGTCGCGATTGGCAGAGGAATCGCCCACGTTGATGACGGCGCACATGAAGTGGTTGGGGAAGCTGCTGCTCCCACAACTTTCAAATCCGGAACCGTAGGCTCCATCTTCAGTTGCCAGATCGCCCAGATCGGATTCGCGACTGTTGTCACTGTCCGTATTCTCAGCTGTTGTCGAGGCATTGAGCTCACTGAGGGTGCCGATCGGTGGAGGGAACCACGATGTTGGAGCAATCGATGGTGTCGTCGGCTGGTCAGGCATGCGAAGCGTGCCCATCTGACCAACTTGGAAGCGGAAGCTCCTGATCACCAAGCTGACCCCATCGCCCACGGACTCGAAAGCCGGGCGAGTGGCCGACGTGTGGACGGTGAAGTCGAACGCGCCGAAGAGCTGGCGAATCTCTGTTGTTGCGGAGTTGTAGATCACAGTTGATGGGGCCGAAGAAGCCACAACATTAGCACTCCCAATTCCCATAGACGTCGCCAATTGACGAGGGTTTAACTCATCAATGCCCATTGTTATGGACTTGGGTTTTGGAGAAGGAGGGAGCGCTGGAAGCATCAATCGGCTAGCAAACAAGCACACAGGGGACTCGCAGATTTACCCAGGTTTAGGCCACATATAGGTCCCTACTCCTATTTTTCTGCTCGTGGAATTATCAAAGGAATCGAGGATTACAATGGTGCGCAGATGCATCTGGCGAGGGTTGTGGAAACTAGGATTGCGTGTGTCCTCCTCGCCGCCCCCTCCTAGCCTTTATATAGATAGGCTAGGTCTCGGGTAGCAGGTCGAGTCGGTTACAGGTTAGTGTTTTCCCTTTAAACTTTCTATCTTTAGCTTTTTCTTATTTTTCAAACAACCGAGAGTCCGTAGGCTACTCGAGTTCTCTATTTGGGCCTTGGCGACACTGTGGGCTTCCGCTGTATTCAGGTCGTATATACCAAGCTCGAGTACCTGTAGGGGTATACCTATGTCAATCACCAATACACAAAGAAAACAAAAGAGGAGGAAACAGTATTTTATTAATCATATGAGATAACAAATACAATTCCCGATGTTGCGCTCTGTGGCCTACTAGCGTAGCCAGTCTGAGAATGGCGATTGCAGTCTCCTGGTTCCCGGGGCCTCGGAAGGCCCCCGATTAATTACTCCTGCGGGTTACGCCGCGAGACACCTCCGATTGAGCCGCGTGGTCGTCTTTGTCGTCTTCGCTTCACATCGTGCATGCATAGTGATTGTGGTAGTGTGTGTGGGCCGAGCCGCTGAAAGCTTTGCCTTTGCTGCCTGTTCTTCCCGATAAGCCTGAGCATTGTTCAAGTTTCTATCTCTTCTGTTTCTCGAACCTATTCGTGACATATCTGGCAAATATTTAGCCCGGCCCACGGGGCTAATACGTGATTAACTCCCTGCAGATAAACCAGCATTGGACTCTCTTCTGAATATAAAACTATATATCACGTCTGCACGTACGTGGGTCTGCTCTCTGGATGATACATTGAACGCACGTACGATCCGGCAATGAGCTGCCCTCGTATACATGCAAAATCCATAGGCCCCACCTTATCAGAGGTACATACACGTATGTAGCCTTGGTGGACTCGTGCGGCCGGTCGACATGCACCTGAGCAGCTAGCCTCACTTATGTACGGCACATACGTATGGTCTGCCTTTGTATTTGAATTTCTATAGTATTTCGAATAGAACTCTGCGATTTAAGCACAAAATTCCGTCCAACATATTGCCCCCTCACCAACTAAAGTTCAAGCTGCGCGGAGCAGATTGAACTAAGGTTGGTGAACATTCTACGAATGCTGGCGGACCCCTTCGAAGTCTTGTCAATGGCAATCGTCCATCGGAACGTGCCTCGCCAGACCATGTGAGAGTTTCATACAACGAGATGGCCAAAAGTGAGGAAAAACTAAACAGCTAGCGAAAACGTACTACAACTACTGAACCGAGGGTAAGAAAATAGAAATCCCTAGTTTTTATTACAACATCATCCACATAAAATTGCACATTTCGACCAATTTGGTTATGTAGACATTTTTGCATGCATTGTTGATACGTTGCTCCTGCATTACGTAAATCAAACGGCATAGTGCGATAGCAATAAGCCCTATACGAGGTGATAAACGCGGTCTTTATTTGATCATCTGGTGGAAACCAAAATATGCATCTATGAATGATAACAACTCACACCCATCAGTTGAATCTATGAGCTGGTCTATCCTTGGCAGTGGAAATGGATCTTTTTGATATGCCTTATTCAGGTTCGTGTAATCGATACACATACGTCATACCACTGCCACATTCGGATCATCCTTCTTCTTCTCCACGGGCACCGGATTAGAGAGCCAATTCAGGTAAAGTACTTCCATGATAAACCTGGCTACAAGGAGCCGAGCTATCTCATCTCCAATGAGCTTTCTCCTGTCTTCGGCGAAGCGACAGAGAGGTTGCTTCACCGGCTTTGCTTCGGGTCTTACATTCAAAGAGTGCTCGGCCAACTCCCTCGGTGCACCTTGCAGGTCCTGTGTAGACCAAGCAAAAATATCCCGATTCTCACGGAGGAAGTTGACGAGCTCGCTTTCCTATTTGTCGCTTAACCCGGCACAAATGGTTACGGTGCGCTCTGAGAACTGATCATCAATGGGCACCTCCTTTGTATCCTTTGTCGCTTGAAACGAGACACTCCCATGCGGGTTAGTCAGAGTCGGCATATGCTGCTACGCGGACTGAGCCAATACCGCCACTTCCTGAATTTTCCTTTTCTCGTGAGCAATCACAAGTGACTCGGCCGGGTTAGACCCAGCTGAAGCACACTCAATGGAACGCCTGAAGTCCCCTGCTATGGTGATCACTCCCCTTGGCCCAGGCAACTTCATCTTCAAGTAACTGATGTGAGTACTTGCCATAAACTTGTTCAGAGCAAGCATGCCGAGTAACGCGTGATAAGCACTTTCTAGGTTCACAACTTCAAATTCCAAGTTCTCAGTCCGGCAGTTGTCCCTTGTACCGAATAACACATCAACCCGGACTTTGCCAATGGGCTCACATGAGATACCCGACACAATGCCATGAAAAGTCTTCTTTGTTGCTTGGAGCATGTTCTTCGATATTCCGAATTTGTGCATGGTATCCTTGTACGTGATGTTAATGCTATTGCCATTGTCTATCAGCACCTTAGAAAATCTCATATTGATATTCGGCCCAATGAAAGTCGGATCCAACACCAGTGCATAAGATCCAGGACTCAGCATGAGCCTAGGGTGGTCCTTGATGCTCGATGTGATTTCCTGTTCTACTCAAGGCATATACCTCATCACATATGGCATTACCGCATTCACCTCCATATGTCGGTGCTGCAAGCTCTTTCTATCACTTTCCTCTGTGGTGAACACACAGTAACTCTGGTGATGCTCCTTGTATTCATTCATGTCGTCATTGCGATGATACCCTTGATCCTGTTGTTGCTGATTATCACCTGATGCACTGCATCCCTTCTCTCATGGTTCTCATACCTCGGTGGAGGTGGAGGCAATATCAGTTGTTGTCCATTTCCCCCAGTAAGTTGTTGCTGCCGAGCTGCATCATTTGGAGGTGCCTCGTGCCGAGGTCCATCATGCCCAGGTGCTTCGTGATGAGGTGCCTAAGCATTCCCCGAGCCACCCTGCTCTATCTTCCTCATCCATTCACATAATCGGGTTGTATGATTCGCCAGGTTATTCGGTCCTGGTGTATGGAACTTGCACGGCTGATCCAACATAGACTCATATGTGTATCTTGGCCTATCTTTCCTTTCTTGCCACTGTTTCTTTTGTTCTGGCGTCCAACGTTTCTGGCCTTCACCCTTTTGTTGCCGCTGTTGCCCTCCAGTTTTCTGAAGCTGGCTGGCGCCGGCATTGGGTTGATCCTGATCCACGGTCGGAACTTGCTGCGAATTGTACCGGTAATACGGCCAATCATCTCTTCTTCTACCTCGGAAATCATTCCTTCGTGATGACCTGGAACCATCTCTATTGTAGTACTCCTCATTTGACTCACTTGACATTAGCCGAGGTTGGGTTGGATCACCCAAGGCGTACGAATCAGCGATCCGAATTGTTTCTGGCAAGGTAGTTGGCATATCTCGCTGCAACCTTTGCCACAACATACTTCCATACCTACAACCTTGGGCAAACCACGCAATTGCTTGTGATTCAATTACCCCCTCACAGGAATTACGCACATTACACCACCGGGTCAAGAACTCTCGGTACGGCTCATTCGGTATTTGCTTGCACAACGCCAAAGTCTGTGGCCTATTTGACCTCTTGTATGTTCTTGAGAAGTTGCTGATGAACAGCTCCTCAAAATCCAACCAACAGTTAATGCTTCCTAGCAGCAAATTGTTCAACCAGACCCTTGCTGGCCCCTCCACCATCTATGATACATATCTCACATCCTATCTCAAATTTCCTGTGGCAATGTTCACCGATGTTGCATAATCAATGAGCCAATCATCCGGCTTGGTGATGTCGTCATATGTCTATGTTCCTCTAGCTAACTGAAAGTGCGCCATAGGTGGTTCTCTCATGATTCGAGGTCCAAAGCATGTTGGACCCGGAGGACCTTGCATTTCAATCATCTCCAACCTATAGATTCGGTCTCACTTCAGCCTCGCATCATCCGGCTGCAAGTTCCTGTTCCTCAATCTCGATCCAATCACATGGTGCTCTGGTCTAGAAAATCCGGCGTCAGCCATCACCGAGTAACCATCATTGTATCTATGTTGACCCGGACGAGCATATTACTGTTGTATTGCTGGGCCAACACTTCTCTCCTACCGAGGTGCATATTGCTACTGCTATTGCCGAGGTGCATTTTGCGCAGATCCAGCTAAATTACGTTGTACGGCATTGCCGTTGGTAGCATTTCCTTGACCGGTATTGCCTTGGTCGCGGTTACCTCGGCCAGCTTCACCCCGGCTGGCACTTTGACGATCCTCATCAACTTGCACTATTTTTCCTTTCCCTACCCTTACCGGGTCATATGGGATCATTGTTTTGTCTTTTCTCCCCGAGGTTACCACTTACTCTCTTCTAGGGCCATCCTAAGGTGATGACACAGCCCTAGTAGACTTCACCGGGTTACCCCTCACCGAATGAACTAGGTGAGATCCTCCTGGTATTGCCGGGTTTGCTTTGAGTATCTCCTCATTCTGCTTATATGCCACTCTCACTAGGTGGTTTACTCTCTCATGCTGCCTCTCCCGGGCTTCTACGGTTGGTTCCTCTAACTGGTACGCTGCTGCCTCTACATCCCTAAGGTTCTTTGCTAGGGTATTGTACCTATCGAGTCCTCATGTTACTAGTGTAGCTGTTTGCCCCAGCTTAGGCACATACTCCTTGTCAATCTCAGTGATCAAGTTTCTAGCTCTGATTATCACTCCATCTATATGGTTTTATTTTGCATAATCACGCAGAGTAATGTTCAGTGACTGTTGTAACTCAGCTACCTTTTTCGCCCCAGTTAACATTTTCTGCCTAGTCTCCTCTAGCTCGGCATGTGCCTGAGCCGGATCTACCGCTGGTTCTATGGGTGTTGCTAAGCTACATATTGCCTGCTGCAGTACATTCTCTAGCCTCTCTAGTGGAGGGAATCTAGATCTTGCCTGCTTCGGCATAGCGTCCGGATCTGGCGTTGGATCCTTGCTTCCTCCTGCATCTGGCGTTGTCATCATGACCTCAGCGCAACCAGCGGGGCGAGTGATTCCCGAGCGATTAGGCGCGTTGAGAGGTGGTTCGCCTCCCTTGACGATGTGTTGCGGGTGAACGCGGGACTCGTCGATGCCGAAGTAGATCTTGTGGGCGGCAAGCTTGATGAAGAGGCCGTTGCGCGGTGGAGGGCGCCTGCCGAAGCTACCAAAATTGTCGCTGACGTAGTCCATCGCTCCAAAGCGCTGAACGAGCCCGAAGACGATGTGTTCATGGTGCTGATGATGTTTCCTGTCCGGACCTTCACTCTTGCTAGAGCTGCTAGCCCCATGATACGTCCAAAACGTATCTACATTCCCGAACACTTTTCTTGTTGTGTTTTCCTCTAAACTTGTGTGATTTGGATACAACTAACAAGGACTGACACTGTTTTCAGCAGAATTACCTTGGTGTCTAGTTTTTGTGTAGAAAATCAACTATTAGGAAAAATCCCGGAAAATATGCCAAAAATCCTATTTATCCAGAAGACTCACAGAGCCAGAATATGAGACGGGGTGGGGCTGGGGCCTGGTGATGCCTACGCACTTCTATTCTTGTAGATAGTTGTTGGGCCTCCAAGTGCAGAGGTTTGTAGAACAGCAGCAAGTTTCCCTTAAGTGGATCACCCAAGGTTTATCGAACTCAGGGAGGAAGTGGTCAAAGGTATTCCCTCTCAAGAAACCCTGCAATCAAGATACAAGAAGTCTCTTGTGTCTCGAACACACCCAATACACTTGTTAGGTGTATAGGTGCACTAGTTAGGCGAAGAGATAGTAAAATACAAGTGGTATGGATATAAGACAGCGGTGCTAGAAAATAGCTTGATGGCGTGGAAGAGACTAAAGGCAAACTGAAATAAAGATGGAAACAAGCAAACATGCAATAGATCTAGTTGCAAACGGTGTTTCAATGCTTGGAAACAAGGCCTAGGGATCATACTTTCACTAGTGAACACTCTCATATAAATATATTATCTTCATGATACTACCTTGAACTACTCTCTGGTTGGACACTCTAATCCATGGTAGGGCTATAACAGCACACCTCAAAGTAAGCCTTCCCCATCTAGATAACCCCACACTGTCACCTTGAGCACTAGATGGTTCCAACAAACACCACAATTTCATAGAGACATCCAACTCCAAATATAACTCATAACAAGTATTTGTAATCTCTAGCCTAAGTGCCACCATGGTGTGCACGCT
Source organism: Avena eriantha (assembly GCA_910589775.1). Lineage (NCBI taxonomy): Eukaryota > Viridiplantae > Streptophyta > Magnoliopsida > Poales > Poaceae > Avena > Avena eriantha. The sequence goes on along the minus strand of OU342745.1, from coordinate 438,279,700 downwards.
GTCACTTTCGCACACATGGGGAGAGCAGAGATCTATTAAAGCACTTGAGTAGCAAGGTAGATCTACTTGATTACAAAGCTCACGATCACAATATGATCATGCATAGATAGAGATATAAACACATAGCTACCGGTAGAACCCTTAGCCTTGAGGAAGAACTACTCCCTCATCATCATGGGAATCAGCAACGGAGATGGAGATGGTGGTGGAGATCGATGGAGATGGCTCCGGGGGCACTTCCCCATCCCGGCAGGGTCCCGGAATAGAGACTTTCTGTCCCCCGAATCTCCCCTTCGGTGGTGGCGGTCCTACGGATATTTCGTGGCTCGAGGCTTGACTACATAGGGTTTTTGCATCGGGAGGCTTCTTATAGGCGAAGAGGCAAGGTCCGTGGGTGGACCAGGGGCCCACACCACCTGGTGGTGCGGCCAGGGCTAGCCCGCACCACCACATGATGTGGCCAGCCCTGGCCCCTCTCCATCGCGTCTTCTGGCTCCGTGAGCTTCCGGTAAAATATCGACTTTGGCTTTTGTCCGATCCAATTCCGAGAATATTCATTTTCTGACTTTCCTGGAACCAAAAACAGCAGAAAACAGGAAGCTGGCATTGTGGCATCTTGTTAATAGATTAGTCCAAGAAAGTGTATAAAAAGTACTCCAAAGTTGGAACAAATCATAAGAAAGTAGATAAAAACCAAGCATGGAACATCAAAAATTATGGATACGTTAGCAACGTATCACCTGGCCACACCACCTGGCCGCGCGGGCCAGGCCTGGCTGCGCCAGGGTTGGTCTGGCCGCCCCAAACACCCCCTCGGTCTCCCTCTTCGCTTATAAGTTTCCCTCTGACCTAAAAACTCAGGGGGGGTAGATGTTTTTCCATAAGGAGTTTTGCTTCGCCGCCACCACCAGATTCCACGAAACAGCACTAGAAACTCTGTTCTGGCACCCTGTCGGGACTGGGAATTGGAGGAGATCATCGCCATCATCATCACCATCGCTTCTCCATCGACCATCCATGTTTCCCCCATCTATGAGTGAGTAATCCCCTCCTGTAGGCTATGGGGATGGTAGGGATTGGATGAGATCGTTCATGTAATGGCATCGGATTGTTAGGGCATAGTGCCTAGTATCTATTATTAGTGCTTTTTGACTTTGTTGCAACTTGTTATGCTTAATGCTTGTCATTAGGGCCCAAGTGCCATGATTTCAAATCTGAACATGTTATTGATTCATTATGATAGTATTGTTTTTGGTCTTACCTGCAAGTTGTATACACACGTTATTGTCCGGAACCAATGGCCCTGAAGTGACAGCAATCTGGATAACCGGAGGGAATGACTTTGATGTGAGGATCACATGTGTTCACGGAGTGTTAATGCTTTTCTCCGGTGCTCTATTAAAAGGAGCACCTTAATTGCTAGTAGTTCCCTTAAGGCCCCGCTGCAAACGGGCTGGCAGGACAAAAGATGTTGTGCAAGTTCTCATTGCGAGCACGTATGACTATATATGGGACACATGCCTATGATTATCTAGTACTTGGATGCTTTATCTTATTTATCTGCAATTGCCCTATGTTCTGATTGCTATGTGAATTGTCTTGTCCATGCAACGCCCGTCCATCCATCCCTATGTCTACCGCGCTTTAATCCTACTGTTTACTGCAATTTTTGCTACTGTCTTACTTTTACTACTGTTGTTACTTTACTATTGCTACTACAAAACTGTTGCTACTGATAAACTGCTGTGAGCAAGATTGTTTCTAGGTGCAGCTGAATTGACAACTCAATTGTTAAGGCTTATAAATATTCTTTGGCTTCCCTTGTGTCGAATCAATAAATTGGGTTTCACTTCCCTCGAAAATACTGCGATACACCCCCTATACTTGTGGGTCATCAAGACTACTTTCTGGCGCCGTTGCCGGGGATCCATAGCTTTATTTATCAAGTCCACCTGGAATCATTATTGTTCGTTGCCATCCATCCATCATGGGTAAGTCTCGTGATGGCAAAGTTCCTATTTTACCATCCACTACAAGAAGAGGTACGGTTCTGAACACCTCTATTGCTCTTGATTAACCGTCTGTTATGAGTAAGTTCCTTACACCACCACATACACATGCTACACACACTGCTACTATTGTTGAATCTGAAACTTCTGATACTTATGATGCCGCTTCTACTGTGCTTGATAAGAGTGGTTCATTAGGTCCTTTCCTAGATGCTACGATCGCTAGAACTATAGCTGGAAATACTGAAACTCCTAATGAAGACACTACTAGGCATGTTAGTTCACCTGAGTCTAGAGAGAGCTATGATATTGAAGACGGTTATATAGAGATGACTGATGAATTTATTGAAGAATGGCAAAACACCCATGATAGGAGTGCTTCTAAGAGTCTCCTTGAGAGGCGTACTATTAGACCCAAATTGTCTCCTAATGCTAAGTTTGTTGCATCTCCCATAAACATTAAAGATAAAGATTATGATTTCTCTCTTGATTTATCTTATATAGCTATTGTTGAGAAAGAACCTTTTTGTGGGACTTAGAATGAAAGTGCGGTAGCACATATGAATAAGCTTTCTACCATGAGTGGCTTATTTTATAATGATATTAAGATGCGCACCTACTTTGTTGCTAAGATTTTCCCCTTTTCACTGAAAGGAGAAGCTAAAATTTGGTTTAATAATTTACCTCCCGGATCTATTGATAGCCCTGATTGCTTGATTAGTAATTTCCTACAGAAATATTTTCCTCCTAGTGCTAGACATGCTATTTTGCAGGAACTTTTTGATTTTAAACAGGGAGAAAAGGAGATATTGCCTGAATCATGGGCAAGATTTTGTTCTTTGATTCATGCACAGGCTGGATGTCCATTACCTAAGATTGAGCTTCTTGATATATTTTACAATGGACTAACTGAAGAATCTAGGACATACCTGGATAGTTGTGCTGACTGTGTTTTTCAAGAATAGGACTCTAAGGGAAGCTGAGGAACTAATGGTTAAAATAAGCAAGAACTATGAAGATTGGACTCCTCCTAAACCAGCTATACCTGAAACAATTATACCTGAACCAGCCATACCTGCGCCTATACCATCATCTAAGAAGAGAGGAGTTATTGAACTAAATGATGAAGTGATGAAGGAAGCTAAGAAATGTCTTAAGGAGAAGGGAATTAAAGCTGCAGATGTCAAGAATTTACCTCCTATAGAAGAATTATGTAAGCCTATCCCTCATTCATCCACTATTGACGTACACTCTCTCTTGTGTCCCCAACACACCCAATACACTTGTCAGGTGTATAGGTGCACTAGTTCGGCGAAGAGATAGTGAAATACAAGTGGTATAGATAATTATAAGTGGTAATGGTGATAGAAAATAGCTTGATGGCGTGGAAAAGACTAAAGTAAAACTGAAATAAAGATAGAAGCAAGCAAACATGTAATAGATCTAACAGCAAACGGTGTTTCAATGCTTAGAAACAAGGCCTAGGGATCATACTTTCACTAGTGAACACTCTCATATAAATATCATCTCTTTATGATACTACTCTGAACTACTCTTCGGTTAGACACTCTAATCGTTGGTAGGGCTATAACAGCACACCTCAAAGTAAGCCTTTCCCATCTAGATAACCCCACACTGTCACCTTGAGGACTAGATGGTTCCAACAAACACCACAATTTCATAGAAACATCCAACTCCAAATATAACTCATAAAAAGTATTTGAAATCTCTAGCCTAAGTGCCACCATGGTGTGCACGCTGTCACTTTCACACACATGGGGAGAGCAGAGATCTATTAAAGCACTTGAGTAGCAAGGTTGATCTACTTGATTACAATGCTCATGATCACAATATGATCATGCATAGAGACAAAGATGAACACATAGCTACCGGTAGAACCCTTAGCCTCGAGAGAGAACTACTCCCTCCTCATCATGGGAATCAGCAACGGCGATGGAGATGGTGGTGGAGATCGATGGAGATGGCTCTGGGGGCACTTCCCCGTCCCGGCAGGGTGCCAGAACAGAGACTTTCTGTCCCTCGAATCTCCCCTTCGGTGGCGGCGGTGCTGTGAAACTTTTCATGGCTGGAGGCTAGATTGACTATCTAGGGTTTCTGTATCGGGAGGAATATATAGGCGAAGGAGCGAGGTCGGTGGCCAGCCAGGGGGCCCACACCATGTCATGGCGTGGCCTGGGGGGACCCGCGCCTGGGGGGGTGTGGCCAGGCCCTGACCCTCCTCCGTCTCGTATTCTGGCTCCATGAGTCTTCCGGTAAAATAGGAACTTTGGCTTTTGTCCCGTCCAATTCCGAGAATATTCATTTTCTGACTTTCCTAGAACCAAAAACAGCAGAAAACAGGCAACTAGCACCGTGGCTCTTATTAATAGGTTAGTCCAAGAAATCATATGAAAAGTACTCCAAAGTGTGGACAAAACACAAGAAAGTAGATAAAACCAAGCATGGAACATCAAAAATTATAGATACATTTGCAATGTATCAAGGAGGAGCTTAATACGTACTTGGCAGAGCTCTCCCAACAGGAGCAGGATACTAGAAGGGAGGTCACAGATGATTCGGCCCAGCCCTCAAATGAGGGGGAGTCTTCATATCAGCAACCTACCTATGATTGGGGAGCTTCTTCTTCTTCCCAAGGGCCCAACTACGATCATTCTTACAATGACCCACCTGCTTGGAACCCTTACTCGTATCTGGATTGATACCCACTTAGGACAAAAGCCTAAGCTTGGGGGGAGGTACACCGACATCGCACTCATCTCCATATCATTTTGCGTCGGTACTTTGTATATTCATGTTTCGTTCTCTTTTTAGTTTTTGTTCTTTCTTTGCTTTTGCTTTCTAAAACACAAAAAGACCAAAAATATTTCTGTTGTTTCTCTTAGTTTGCTTCTTCTTCTTTTTTCCTTAGTTTGTTTCTTCCGTTTGGTTTTGTTTTAATTATTCAAAAAACCCAAAAATATTTTCTCTTTGCTTGTTCTTTCTTTTGGTTCTTGCCTTTAAAACTCAAAAACACCAAAAATATTTGTTGTTCTTCTTTGGTTTTGTAAGTTTGTTGCAGGGTTCAGCAGTCCTCAGTGGAATTTGGTTTCATGTTATTATTCAAGCCACACAAGTGAAGAGCAATAATGAGGATTAATGACGACTTGAGGCGTGGTAAGAGGCTGGTAACGAACTCTATTTGTTTTCATTTTTGTACATATACTCATCATTGTGGGCATGCTTATCCTGTTCATGTAGGGTGTATGTTATTTATGGATGCTTAGTAGTTCTTGCTTCCTTATGATTAGCTCCAACTTGCTAATAGTTTGTAGCATGTTCTCACGAACTTATGATCATTGTAAAGCTCTCACGAACTTGATGGCACACCTTATTTTCTTGCACTTAATAAACCTGAACCATTGTGTCCTTCTTTGTTGCGTATATGCTTGCGCTTTATGAGTTGAAGTTAGCAGAACCATGTATCATGGGGAACGCTTTCGACACTGCACTGGTACTTAGTACCTCGTTGATATCATGTTCTTTTGCTTATGGATCCCGGTGGTGTGAAATAAAAGTGGAACTCGTAAGATCATGGAGTTTGTATGTGTGTTAGAGAAACGCCTGGGCCGCTAGCCTAAGCCATGCCTAATCATGGTGGAAACTTGCAGCATAACCATAATGAGCATTCTATGAAGCATCCTCAATAAAAATCTATGCACATAGTAAATAAAAAGATCACGGAGATGCTCATTGTCTGCTTGCCTTGTCATTTTGATTATGGGATAGCTCCTGTATCATGTGAAAGGGGTGCCCCGTTGGCGGTTCTCTATGATATATATGTACTTACAATGACAAGAGCTTACTTGTGACTGAAATTGAGTAGCATGAGGTTCGGTCTTTGTAAGTAAGGGGCATGAGACTTCGATTTATAACTTGCCAAGCATATCCTCTTGGTTGTGTCACTTTAACCTTAACCACTTAAAGATGCTTATGATAGGGGCAATGAGAGCTCAAAGCTAACGAGTACCATACTTTCAACATTTGGAAGCCTTTCAAACTTTTCAAAACCTGTTCATTTCCTTGTTGAGTCTCCACACATTCTTTGAGCACTTTCTTGAGAGCATGGTTGTCATTCTTAGTGTAATGTGCTTGTCTCAAAACTTGATTAATTGTGTTATGATTTTGATGCTTGTATCTTTGATATCTTTACTTCTAGTTTTCACTTGAACTTTAGAGGTGCCTTAGCATCTATGTTTGCTCTACAATCAAAGGCAAGCGAGATACCACTCTATCATACCTTGTTATGAGCATTGCAATGTTGCTCATGTTTATGTTTCATGCTACTTATTATTTTTGAGTTGGAATCTCTTCATAGCTTGCAATGACTATTAAGTAAACTCAGTAGCATACTCCTTATTATGAATTTCCTAAGTAGTTGATCACATGCTCAGAATATATACATCATATGAAGCAAATGTGTCCGTGAAAGTTTCTTTTATTGCACTCAGTTTTCAACTGAATTGCTTGAGGACAAGCAATAAGCTAAGCTTGGGGGAGTGGATACGTCCAAAACGTATCTACTTTCCCGAACACTTTTGCTGTTGTTTTTCCTCTAAACTTGTGTGATTTGGATACAACTAACAAGGACTGACGCTGTTTTCAGCAGAATTACCTTGGTGTCTAGTTTTTGTGCAGAAAATCAACTATCAGGAAAAATCCCGAAAAATATGCCAAAAATCCTATTTCGCCGGAAGACTCACGGAGCCAGAATACGAGACGGAGTGGGGCTGGGGCATAGCCACACCACCTGGTCGCGCGGGCTAGGCCTGGCCGCGCCAGGGGTGGTCTGGCCACCCCAAACACCCCCTCGGTCTCCCTCTTCGCCTATAAGTTGCCCTCTGACCTAAAAACTCAGGGGGGGTTCGACGTTTTTCTAGCAGGAGTTTCGCTCCGCCGCCACCACTAGATTCCACGAAACAGCACCAGAAAACTCCGTTCTGGCACCCTGCGGGGACGGGGGAATTGGAGGAGATCATCGCCATCATCATCACCATCGCTTCTCCATCAACCATCCATGTTTCCCCCATCTATGAGTGAGTAATCCCCCGCTGTAGGCTATGGGGATGGTAGGGATTGGATAAGATCGTTCATGTAATGGCATCGGATTGTTAGGGCATGGTGTCTAGTATTTATTATTAGTGCTTTTTGACTTTGTTGCAACTTGTTATGCTTAATGCTTGTCACTAGGGCCCGAGTGCCATGATTTCAGATATGAACATGTTATTGATTCATTATGATAGTATTGTTTTTGGTCTTACCTACAAGTTGTATAAACTGTTGTGGTCTTACCTACAAGTTGTATAAACTCAGTTGTTAAGGCTTATAAATATTCTTTGGCTCCCCTTGTATTCTAGGTGCAGCTGAATTGACAACGCAGAGCAACACCATGTTCCATGGCATCGTTCCTGGCCGGCAAGCTAACTCCCTTGGTTGCATCACCCTCCCGGTCGCCTTTGGTGATGTCAATAATTACCGCCAAGAGCGCATGACCTTTGAGGTGGTGCCCTTCAAAAGCGTGTACCATGTCATCTTTGGACGCGGCGTATTCCACTCCTTCCTCGTTGGGCCATGTTTCGTCTACAACAAGTTCAAGATATCCGGACCAAAAGGCATCATCACTGTTGCCGGAAGCTTCACCAAGGCAAGGGAGTGCGAGCTAAGCAAAGCCGCCTTCGCAAGCGGTCCTCTACGAAGAAGAGTTCAAGGAGATCCAAAGCCAGGTCGATGCCTCGGAGATGTCGGCTTAGATGAAGCAATTTTTTGCTACCGGGCCCACATTCAAGGCCTCCATCAAGACCAAGTAGGTGGAGCTTGTTGAAGGAGATTTCTCCAAGACCACCGCCATTGGCATGGACCTTGATCCCAAATAGGAAAGCGCGCTCGTCTAGTTCCTCTGTGAGAATAGGGACATCTTCGCGTGGCAACCTGCCGACATGAAGGGTGTACTTAGGGAACTTGCCGAGTATAGCTTAAACATTGATCCTAAAGAAAAACCAGTGAAACAACCTCTACGATGCTTCGGTGATGAAAAACGACGAGCCATAGGCAAGGAGATAGCTAGGTTACTTAAGGCTAGTTTTATCCGAGAAGTTATTCACACCCAGTTGGTGGCCAATCCTGTACTTGTACCCAAAAAGGGAACCAAAGAATTAAGAATGTGTGTTGATTACACCAGCTTGAACAAGGCATGCCCGAAGGACCGTTTGGCTTTGCCTCACATTGACCAAGTCATTGATTCGACGGCTGGCTCGAAACTTTTGTGTTTTCTTGATGCATACTCAGGATACCACTAAATTAAGATGTGAAAGTACGACCAATTGGCCACTTTGTTCATCACACATTACGACACATACTGCTATGTCATGATTCCCTTTGGGTTAAAAAATGCGGGCGCTACCTACCAGCGGACGATGCAGCATTGACTACATGACCAAATAGGTCCCAACATACACACTGAGAGAAAGTTCAATAATAAAGCCCGCTGTTGGCTATAAGCCGTTTCCACATCACTTAGAGTCAACTTAATAGCCAACACATACAATAGATAGATATAAGAAAGTAATACTTTATTAATACATGGTCCACCCCATATACTCACAAATTGCCTGCAGATGGCTCTTAGTTTAGAGTCTGCTTCTCTTCTCTCATCTTCTCACTCATCTAACTAAGCAAAACAATAGTATTTTAATCCTTATAGTCAGCTGACTAGGACTTATTGTACTTGCTCTTATGTGGTCGACATTGCGATAATGTCAAAGAAATCAAATGATCTCATCGCTGACTTGCAGGAAACCTTTGACAACCTTTGGAAGTATAACATGATGCTCAACCCCAAGAAATGTGTCTTCAGGGTTCTAGCCGGCAAACTGTTGGGTTTCATCGTTTCGCACCACGGAATCGAGGTTAACCCGAAGAAGATCAAGGCCATCCTCGACATCAAAAGCCCGATGTGCTTGAAGTACATACAACAGCTCACAGGCTGCATCGCAGTAGTTTGCCTGTTCATCAGCCGACTTGGAGAGAAGGCAATGCGCTCTACAAGTTGCTCAAGAAGGCGGATAAATTTGTATGGACGGACAAAGCAGATGCAGCACTTCAGAAGTTGAAGACAAAACTCTCCTCCGTGCCAATACTTGTAGCACTAGAGTTAATGGAGCCAATGCTAATTTACATGGCAGCAACCAACCGGGTTATTAGCATCGTCATCATGGTGCAGTGTAAGGAACCAATGCACGAATACGGAGTTCAGCGACCAGTTTACTACGTAAGGGATGTCTTGACGGAATCCAAGCAGCATTACCCGCACCACCAGAAGGTAGCTTATGGAGTTTTCCTTGCTTCACAGAAGCTAAGGCTAGGCCTAGGCGTTCAGTCTAACCGAACAAATCGGTTCGGTTATTCGGTATGTTCAAAAGTTTGGTTTTGACAGAAAAATGACCGATCGGTCATCAGCGAAATTGCTACCCGAGCGTTCGGTGCACCGATGATTCGGTTCGGTCCTCAGTTTTCACCGAATCAACCGAGCTATTGATACATCGTAAACGTATCTATAATTTTTTATGCTCCATGCTTGTTTTATATAAACTTTCTTATGTTTTGTTCACACTTTGAGGTATTTTTATACATTTTCTAGAACTAACCTATTAACAAGATGTCATAGTGTCAGTTGCATGTTTTCTGCTGTTTTTGGTTTCAGAAAAGCTAGTAAAGAAATATTCTCGGAATTAGACCGGACAAAAGCCAAAGTCAATATTTTACCAGAAGGAACACGGAGTCTAGAGGGTAGACGAAGTGGCGCACCAAGGTAGCCACACCTGGTGGCGGCACGGCCTGGGGGGTGCACCGCTAGCGGTGTAGGCCTCCTGGTGCTCCACCGACCTTGCCCCTTCGCCTATAAAATCCTCCCGGGACTAAAACCCTAAGTATCCGATCAGAAATCCACGAAAGAGTCTATAGCCACAGTCATCTCCATCCCTAGATCGAGGGGATCTGAAGCTCTTCCCGGCACCCTGCCGGAGGGGAGAGATCATCCTGGAGGCCTTCTTCATCACCATGCCTGCCTCCGGTGTGATGTGTGAGTAGTTCATCCTTGGACTATGGGTCCATGTAGCATCTAGATGGTTGGTTCTCCTCCTTTGTGCTATCATGTTTAGATCTTGTGAGGTCCCTTCATGATCAAGATCATCTATTTGTAATCTATATGTTGTGTTTGCGGGATCCGATGGATATTGAGATGCTATTTCAGATTGATTATTGATTCTATCATGTCTATGTAATTTGTGATCTTGCATGCTCTCCGTTGTAATCTTGGCCAAGTAGATGCTTGCAACTCCAAGAGGGAGTATTTATGCTCGGTAGTGGGTTCATGTCTCTAGTAATCTGGGGAAGTGACAAAAATCTCAAAGGTTGTAGATGTGATGTTGCTACTAGGGAGAAAACATCAATCCTTTGTCCATGGGGCAATCGTATTGTTTACTTTACACACTTTTCTTAATGCAATTATCTATTGCTTCCAACTTAATACTGGAAGAGGTTCGGATGATAACCTGAAGGTGGATTATTAGTCATAGAAACAGTTGGATTACGATCTATGTATTATGTTGTAATTCCCAATCAAATCTCATAGGAGTCAAGATGTCTAGTATATGCATTGTTATGCTTTCTCAAATATGTCAATTGCCCTACTGTAATTTGTTCACCGAACATGCTAATTATCTTAAGGAGAAACACCTCTACTGAACTATGGACCTCGGTCCATTCTTTTACAATTGATATACCATCTACTGTTTACTGTTTATTATTTACTTTATGCAAGCAATTACTATCTTCCACACTATATGTTTAATCCTTTGTTTTCAGCAAAACCGGTGAGATTGACAATCTCACTGTAAGTTGGGACAAAGTTTTATGGTTGTGTTGTGTAGGATTCCAAGTTGTTAGCAACACCTTGGCGTTGTTTCCTTTCTCCTACTGGTTCGATAACCTTAGTTTCATAACCGAGAAAAAACTTGCTATTGTGCTCATCATACCTTCCTCTTGGGTTCCCAACGAACTCTACATTTTGAGCCATCAGTTATGCGTGAGACGAGAAAACACTACAGAAATTCAGTGGAATCTTCTAGAATCCTCGATCGATGTGAAGGTCAATAAGGCAGTGCCGAGTATCCCCAACTCGCCTAGCCGCGGGACGCCGTACGGTAGGCCAGCCGCCGATTGTGGCTGCCGCTTTTGAGCAGCCGAGCCCAGCTTGAGAGCGTACAAGGAAAGGCCAGAAGAGATGAAGAACTCTAGCCTGGAGGAGATATTTTGGTGCCGTCCTGCGACGTAGAGAGGAGAAGCAGCACATATGGTGGCTGCCAGCGGCCGCCAGGTGATTTTTTGACTGGCAGTGGATGGGGATAATACTGAAGCATATGCGTCTAGGAGAGATTGGATCCAAATGGATTAGTACATGGGCTAGTTGGGATGAGGTTCAGGAGTTAAGTGGGCTAATGGGATGGGCTTTTGAGCTGGGCTACCGAGTGCTTTCAGTCAGTCACCTGTATTTTTGGTTTTTAGGGTCAGTTTGGGTTACATACGCATATGACCGAAAGCACCAAATTAATTTTGGTTTCCTAGAACTTCAGACCGAATTAGGAACCTAAAATCTCGGTTTCGGTTTGTTCGGTCTCGGTCCAGGTTATTTCGGTTCGGTATTTCGGCCATCGGTTAAAATGCCCACCCCTAGCTAAGGCACTATTTCCAGGAGAACCCTATCGCAGTGGTGATCAAAGCTCGACTGTCCAACATTATCAACAATAGTGATTCTATAGGAAGGGTTGCAAAGTGGGGCATCGAGCTTGCCGCTTTCGAAATCACCTACAAAAGGCGAGATGCTATCAAATCTCAAGCATTGGCAGATTTTATTGCAGATTGGACAGAGTTACAAGAAGACACTCATGTACCAGAACTAGAGTATTGGATCATGCATTTTGATGGATCCAAATTGCTCAATGGCTTAGGGCCTGGTGTATTACTACAATCACCAACATGAGAGAAGCTACAATATGTCCTGTAGGTCCACTTTCAAGCTACAAATAACATGGCGGAATATGAGGCCCTCATTCACGGCTTCATGTGGCCAAGGATATTGGCATCAAGCGCATCGTTTGCTGTGGAGATTCTGACTTGGTTGCCCAGCAGGTGGCTGGCACTTGGAACACATGGAACCCTATGATGGCGGCATATCGAGATGAAGTAGACAAGATAGCCAAGTGCTTCAATGGATACGAAGTCAAGTACGTCAAAAGGGAGGACAATGAGGTGGCAGGTTTGCTATCTAAGCTTGGATCAGCTTGCCGGCCAATCCTACCTGGCGTTTTCCTGAAGCATCAACGGACACCATCCGTGAAAGGAGCGGACCCTAACAACCCGGATAGAGTGGACTCATTTGTTAACGCTTTAACGGTGACCTCTCCGGCTTGGACAAAGTCGTTCGTGGACTATCTGCAAGACGGAACACTGCCCGCCGACGAAGTCGAAAGCCGGTAGATAGTACGCAGAGCAAAAGGCTACGTCATAATAGATGGCTAACTATACAAAAGAGGTACCGCAGGGGTATTCCTACGGTGCGTCTCCCAACAGCAACGTATAGACATCCTTAGGGAGATACATCTTAGAGACTGCGGGCATCACGTCGTTCCTCGATCGTTGGTCTCCAAAGCCTCACGGCAAGGATTCTACTGGCTCCAGGATGTCGGGGCGCATTGCTCCTCCTCCTTTGACATGGGGTTAACACGTTAATGCCCATAGTTTATCGACTTGAGTTTTGAGGAAGAGGGGAGCGTTGGAGACTTCATTCATCTAACAGGCAAGCAACACAGGGACACGAAGTTTACCCAGGTTCAGGCCCTTGGAGCGTTGGAGACTTCATTTATCGACACGAAGTTTACCCTGCTCCTACTTGTCTGATCTTGATTGAATGATAAACTGATGGTTACAAGGGTGCCTTGATGGCGATGGTGCGCAGATGCAATCTGGCTGGCGGATGTGCTAGGGTTTCGATGATCTCCTCGTGGTTCCCTCTAGGCCTTTATATGAGGAGGCCAGGTCTCAGGATACCACCGAGTCGGTTACAAGTTAGGGTTACTTTTAACTTTCTATATAAAGCTTGTCATATTCCCCAAGGAGTCGCATCCTTAATGGGATTACGGCCACCCAAATCATCATGAGCTTCATCACTGTCAGTAGCTCGCCATGTGGGCTCCTGCTAGGCCGAACCGGGTAGGCCCAACTTAGGCACCCGTTGGGAATACCTATGTCAGTAGTCCCCGAGTGTCCATTCGAATCAGAGATTCGAGTGGAGACTTTGAAGTCTTTGGTTGCCAAGAGCGAGTGCTCATCACCCGAAAGTTTTATCGGGTCACAATGTTCGAGTCATAGGGATGGTTGATGTATGTGCCTGGCTCAGCTGACTTATTAGGACCAGTTATTAATCTAGGACAAAAACAACGCCATCTACTCGAACTCGAGTCCCCGGACTCGAATTCAGAAATTGGTAGTGTAATTAGACTCATACTGTGGAGGGCTTACTAAGTCGAATTCTAGTGATATTAGTTATGTACCCAACACGTCCGTTAGGATTTTTCATCACACCTATTGGTATAGTATTTATCTGGTAGAGCGCAGCGGATGCGATTGCTAGGCTAGCACATGATATCTATAGGACTTATCTTTACATCATAGATGTAGCATTCGAATGTTTGCCACCACAGAGGTGATTTGGGTGGTCAAGGAGACGTTGTCTCTGAACTCAACATTGTAATCGGGAGGAGTCGCCGGGGGATTCGATTGCGGACGTGCAAACCCATGTTGCGGACATGGTCAACGCAGAGGTTCGAGTGAATAAACACTCATTTTTATTTGTTTTCATAGGTGGTCGCGCACCCTATGGGAGTAGCCCCCGAGTGCTTATTCGAGTTGTAGACTCGGACAATGACTTATAGCCGTCGAGACTGGCGGATGCTGTCAGCGGCCATAAGAACAAAAACTGAGTTCTTGAAGCAATCAAAGAAGATTATGTCATTATATTTAATTGCTAATGAGGGCCTGAACTCCCGTGACAACAAATGATATCAAGTGTCGGTGTGAATAGTGTGACTTGACGCAACACTGAGGGCCCCAAAAGCTTATCGAGATTTGACTAGCCGTGGTGTATTTTGCGGTGTTTAACTACACGTCCTCGATTCTCGTGCATAATGGAGATCGTGCAACGACAGTTCGTTTTTTAGGCCACCACATGTATGCGTCGATGCCTGCCACGTGTTAGAAGGTGGGATTTGACCGTCTAGATTGCGCATTGTCCCTGTTAAGTAACAGGTTCCTGTAGTAAAAAATTCACCCCATCCTTCAACTTCGTCTTCCTTGCTCTTGCACATCTCTGCTCCTCTGCACACCACACCCTTTCTCCTTAGCCACCTCTTGCACTGGACGTGCTTCAACTTTTTCCAAGTTCATTCTTGCAGTCCCGGCGGAGAAGGTGTGTCGCGACGATGGGGAAAGCCAAGAAGACCACTGGCACGGGATCGAGCAGCGCCGTCGCCTCGAAGAAGAAAGCTGCAGGGAGCTGCGTCACCAATGGCGCGTGGTGGCGCTCCTCCGTCCGAGCCTCCAACCCACGTCATCCTTCGTCTCAGTGTGCCTTGGAAGCGAGGAAGCCAGGGCGGCGTCCCCGGAGCGGTTGCTGCGATGCAAGGCAACCGACATGGCAATCATTGTGGCGTGACGTGCCGCGGCAGCTGCAACATGTTGGTCGGGCTTGGTAGTCCACGACGGTGTCAGCTGACTAGCTCCTTGCTCCCTGAGCTTTGCAATCGGGTCGAGCTCCGGGCCAAAGCCTTTCATTGACTTCGGTCCGTGACAACGACGGTGGTGCCTTAGGTGTCGTTCTCCTTTTTGTTGGCGTCGTTGTGGAGTTTCGATTCCGACTGACACGAGTGTTGCCAAATTTTCTGGGAGAAAACCTAAGCTCCTTTGGAGCGGGCGATGGTAACGAACGCCTCACTTCCTTGTTGGAGGCGTCGCATTGGAGTTTTTTGGTCTCGTGGTGCGACGGCTTCGTGGTTGCTGTGAGGGTTGGCTATGTCGTCTAGGGAGGCAGATCCCGGGGCGGCGGCCCCGGATGATTGTTGGGTGTCAAGGAGGCGTCCTCGAACCTCTATGCAGCAACGGTCCTATGGGGTTTGGCGGTGGCCTTGCATAGAGCTTCGGTGGTGGCTTGGAGATCTATGTGGGCAGCGAGTTTGTTGATACGGATGGTTGAGGCAACTGGGTCGCGCGGCGTTGTGGCTCGAGTGCGGCTTTGGTGTCGAGTGGTGTAAGTCGAGGTGGCAGCCCCGAAGTCGGTTGTGTGTGATTGTTGCGTCGTGTGGACGATGGGTCCCCTCGCTTGTGCGGTTTTCGTCCTGGTTTCCCTTATAAACAAGCATTGTATAGTTTGTATGGTTTTTGGATCCGGTTTTTTGCTAGTATAAACTAGGTCGATTCTATTCTATCTAATCGAGCAGCAGATTTGGACTGCCTTCAGCTTAAAAAAAACTGTGAGGCTTCTGCAGGAAACTATTGTGTGCAGATTACACATGTGAAAACCAAGTTAATTCTGGTGTTCATATTACACATGGTTATTATATACTCCCTCCATTTTAAAATATAAGATGTTTTAGTTTTGTAAAAGGAGTGTATCTAGACCCCTTTTAATATGTAGGTTCACTCCAAATATAGATGAATCTACACATAAAAAGGGTCTAGATACACTATTTACAAAACTAAAAATGGTTTAGATACACTATTCACAAAGCTAAAACATCTTATATTTTGAAACAGAGGGAGTACAACCTGAACAGAGCAGAATATGCTGATCAACATAATCTACATCAATAGTTCCACGGGATTTGGCCAAATTGAGAAAAATCTACAACGGGAATAAAATCATCAGACTGACAAACACAAGGAACGGTGAATAAAATATACGAGGAAAGGACACATTATTTCTTACAAACACAAGGAACGGAACGGTGACAAGCAGTTGGGACATCATCACACGAGAGAACTAGCAGCTTTATTGGTGTCTTCTTAGCTCGACGATTCCGCAGCAGCAGCAGCAGCACCAACATCGCGGTCTTGTTGTTCCGGTGGGTACACGCCCGCAGGGTACACGGCGATTGCGTACTCGCCGTCGCCCTTGTTGAGGCCGCTCAAGTCGACGCCTTCCCAGAGCTGTTTGCTCCGTTCGGCGGAGGCGGCGCCGTCGTCGTCGGAGTCGGACTCGATTTCTCCGTTGTGCAGTGCGTCGTAGATGCTGTCGAGGAGCGCCTGGTGCTGGTAGTGAAGCCTCTTGTTCTCCTGGATCCACTCCGGCGTCTTGAGGTTCATCCTGCTCATCTCGTTCAGGGTCCGGATGGCGGGGTCGTCCTCGTCATCAGCCGTTCGAGCCACCGCCTCGTCCGCTTCCTGATCCGCGGCCGTTGGAGCCATCGGCTCGTCGGCCTTCTGATACGCAGCCTCCGCAGAAGCTTCTTCCGGCTTACGTTTGGAGGACGCGTCGTCTACCCTGGCAGCCATCGATGGTTTAGCTCTCGAGCTCGAGGTATGGTCTGCTGAATTGGGGATTTTGGACTGCGATGAGGAGGCGGCGGCTAGATTGAACCCTAGCTAGACTTGACTGGGACGGAGTAGGAAATCGAGTCCGGAATGGATTCGATCGGCCTGCTTTCAGACTTCTCTTTCTTGGGGCTCTACTTTAGAAACAAATTACAGTTCCGCTTTGTAGGCCCGTATCGGGGCTTTGTTCGCCTTTTTTTTCTTCTCTTATTACAGCTATTTGTGCAGCTCTGACCATAGGGGAGGAGCAGCAGCTCCCAACCCTAGCCCCACCCACTCCACGCCATGACCCACCACCATGGCCTCCGCTGCCCCCACCACTGTTAGCCCCTACACTAGCTACACACTCTCAACACACACACACTGAACTTGAAAATGGACAATGGACACAAGTAGTTGTGTGCAGCGATAGCTTGCTGCGTTTTTTGGTTTTCTTCCTCTGCTACTTTTTTTTTTAACTTCGGCAACATTATTACTGAATCAAAACTCGGTCTTGTACAAGTACAAGGAGAATAAAAGAAGGAGAATCCCTAAACCAAAACTCCCTAGCACCATGTGTCGAACCAAAGCGAGCAAGCTCATGGGCGGCACCATTAGCCTCTCGCGGACAATGTTGGATTGTTACCATGCCAAGCACCACAAGTAGATGCCGACAATCATCGATGACCACCGCGCTAATTCCTCTGTACGCCGAAGGATCAGTTACAGCTTGTACCACCTCCAGAGAATCAGATTCCACCACTAGGGACGCAGCACCAAACTGTTCAGCTAAACGAAGTCCGTCAAGTAAAGCCGAGGCCTCCATAGCTGCAGCATCGATTGCATCATCATTAAAATCACAACAAGCTGCAATGAAATTTCCTCCAGAGTCTCTGATTATAGCCTCAGTGGCTCCTACTCCAGAATTATCATCATAAGCCGCATCGACGTTCAGCTTATAAACTCCAGAAGCTGGTTTCGACCAACCTCCACGACGGATTGCATTTACATTTCCTTTTAATTTAATACTATTCGCCAGGATACCAAGAATATTAATGATGGACCTTTCTGGCGTAGGCACTACCTCCTTATTCTTGATCTGTCTTCGAGACCACCATAGATACCAGCATGTGATCATAACTGTTTCCATACGATGTTCCACATTACATGTGATACCACCTGGGGTTGATGAACATACCAACTCTTCCAAGACCATAGATCCTGACCGATCCATTGCAACGGCCGATCTAATAACTTCCCCCAACTGTAGTCCGTCCCAAATTTCCAACGCTCTAGGGCATTGGTTGTACATACTGGACAAGTAACAGACATAGAAATATGACGATCTACCAATGTACAAAAGCATGGTACAATTCCATGTAGGGCACGCCACTTGAAAATCTGTATCTTCCGAGCAACTTTAGCACTCCAAATCCTCTTCCAAACTTCATGAGGAGCCGATCTATCCGAGGAATCAGGGCTTTGCGCCCTTCTCCTGTACTCCACTCGCCACTCAAGGTGATATGCCAACTTGACAGAAAAACAACCAGTTTTACTCGGATGCCAGGCAATGAAATCAGGTTGCCCAAAATTCGGTAGTGGAATCCGTAAAATACGGTTCACATCCATAGGCAGAAAATTATCCCTGATTAATACTTCATCCCACTTTCCAGAGATTGGGTCAATTAATTCTTCCACTCTTGTGAGTAAACAGTTACCTCTTGCGGTGACAATAATTCTGGATGGGCTATCAGGAACCCACATATCAGTCCAGATATTTATTGTACTACCACTCCCTGGTCTCCAGATACATCCCCTTTTGAAAGTTTTCAGGCCTGCCATGATGCTCTGCCAGGTAAACGACGATCCCTTCTTCAACTTTGCATTGATAAGATCCCCATCTGGATAATACTTAGCCCTTAGGACTTGTGCACACAAAGAGTCAGGATCACTAAGTAGCCGCCAACACTGTTTTGCCAACATCGCTTGGTTAAAGCAATGAAGATCATGAAAACCCATTCCACCTTCAGATTTCGGTATGCTCATTTTCCACCACGCCATCTAGTGCATCTTGCATTGTGTGTTAGTTCCACCCCACCAAAACCTCGCAATAGCATTACAAATGGCTTTACAGATTTTTTTTAGGAATATTAAACACCGACATAGCATACGCCGGGATGGCCTGCGCAATTGCCTTCAGGAGTATCTCCTTTCCTCCCATTGACAACAGTTTCTCATTCCATCCACAAATCCGTTTACAAACTCTTTGAATCAAATGTTGAAAGCAATCTGAACGATCCATACCCACCAATGATGGCAGCCCAAGATATTTATCTGATAATGCCTCCACCATAATATTTAGATGGACACAAACCTCCTCCCGGACAAGTACATTTGTATTCGGGCTGAAGAAGACACTAGATTTCGAATCACTAACCAGTTGTCCTGAGCTTGCACAATACATATCTAGTGCATTACGAAGAGCCGTGGCGTTGGTCATATTAGCCGACATCAAGATTAAAGAATCATCAGCAAAAAGAAGGTGTGATACTGACGGTGCACCCCTGCACACTTTAATCCCTTGAATACCACCAGTCATCACCTCATACGCTAGAAGGCTTGACAAACCCTCAGCACATATCAAGAACAAGTACGGCGACAGGGGATCCCCCTGTCGAATCCCCCGTGATGGGGTAAAAACTTTTGTCTCCTTAGAGTTATACCGTACTCTATAATTAACAGAAGTAATGCATGCCATAATGAGGTTCACCCAAGCTTGATCAAACCCCAATCTCAACATCATATCTCGTAGAAAACTCCATTCCACTCGATCATATGCTTTGTGCATATCCAACTTCACTGCACAAATGCCATTATTTCCTTGCCTTTTGTTTTTGATAGCATGAAAACTTTCATAGGCAACCAGGACATTGTCAGTAATCAAACGCCCTGGTACAAAAGCACTCTGCGTGTTTGAAATTATCTCCGGCAGAATAGCTTTAAGTCTCTTAGACAAAACTTTAGCAATCACCTTGTAAATAACACTACAAAGGCTGATAGGACGAAATTGTGTGACCACCTCCGAACTCTAAACCTTAGGGATCAGAACAATAGCAGTTGCATTCCATTCCTCAGGAATAACACCAGAATTCAGTGCCATTAAAACTTCATGGGTAACGTCTACACCAACCACTTCCCAAAATTTTTGTAAAAAACAGCATGGAGCCCATCTGTACCTGGGTCTTTGAAATCCCCTATACTGAACATTGCATTCTTCACTTCTTCCACTGTAAAAGGTTTTAGAAGTGCCGCATTCATCTCCGGGGTTACTCTAGGAATAACCCAGCTTAATAACTCCTCGTTGGTTTGTTGAACTTCAGAACTAAATAGCGACGAGAAATAATCATGAATCAGAGTGCCCATCTCTTCCTTGCCCTCTACCCATTGTCCATTTACATCCTTTAATTTCAAGATGGTATTCCTCTTCCGGCGTGCTTTCCCATAGTTATGAAAAAATGTCGTATTCCTGTCACCATGCATGAGCCAATTAGCGCGGCTTCGCTGTATGTAGTGTATTTCCTCCTGTTCTAGAGCTACTTCAATCTGTTGTGTAATCTCTCTCTATTGTTGGGTCGATTCCTTAGTCATCGGTCCACTAAGGAGTTGATCAAGTTCTTCGGTCAGTTCCTTGACCTTCTTCTGTGGTGCTTTAAGCACCGATCGATCCCACTCATGAAGGTCGGAGTGTACCACAGTCAACTTCGTCATCACAGACGCACTAGGTGGAGCATGCATCCATGCCGTGGTAACTATCTCTCCTACCTTCTCCTCCTTCAGCCACCGACCTTCAAATTGGCGTCGGTACTTCGATCTATTACCAGTTGCAGCATAAGTATCAGTGCCAACCAAAATGGGCCTATGATCAGACCCAGTAGATGTCAAAATATGCACTCCCGTATCTGGGAATAAACTCGACCAACCAGCATTACCGACCGCCCTATCTAGCCTTTCACGGATCTAACCACGCTTCCACGTGTATTTATCTCCAATGAACCCAAGATCATCAAGACCACAATCTGACAGGCAATCACGAAACACTTGCATATAAGCAAGATGGCGAGGAGCACCGCCCTCCTTCTCTGACTCCGATGATATTTCATTCATGGCCCCCAACACCAGCCAAGGAACACTTGCCTGGAGGTGTAGATCACGCACATAACGCCATGTCTTGTGCTTGTGTCTCCAGACAGACTCCCCATAAATTCCAGTGAGTCTCCAGTCCTTATCAGGTGTTTCACCAGAAACCAACACATCAATGTAGTTGGTATGCTCATACTTAAGCTGGATGTTAACATGTTGATCCCAAAGAAGCATCAATCCTCCTGCCCTACCATTGCTTGGTACAACAAACTTGTGAGCATAACCAAGAGCAATCCTTAGTCTGTCACCACTATCCCTATCCAGATGTGTCTCGGATAGAAATAGTATATCGGGCCTATGTTGCCTCCGAATCTTCAGAAGCGGTCTAATTGCCGAGGAAGTGCCCAATCCCCGGCAATTATAGCCGCATGTTTTCATTGATCCTGGCAGCGCTCCTCGCAGGAGCCTGCCGAAACGTTTGATGGATCACCCTTCTGCTTCTTTGAGACATGCACTTTCTGCGGAGTGGTTTCACCCACAGCCTTCCCCTCCAATGTCTCCACAATCCCAGCCACATGTGATGCCGGCATAATTTCCAGTCTACCATTGCCTCCACCCTGGCTATCCCTAGTACCCATGTCCCGCTTCTTCAAACACGTAGAGTCCACTTTAGCTTGGTTTGTCCTAGGCACAGGGGCATCCTCCTCCATATCATTACTATCATGGACAGGGCCAGACCAGCCACCACGACCCCTTCCTCCTCTGCCCCTAGAGCTGCTTGCCTGGGGTCGAATCACATATTCCTTCTTAGGTTGATACCAAAAATCCTCCTGAGGTACCATCATGAAATCACCATACTAGAATTTTTTCGGATCATGTGATCCATCTCCACACTCATCAGCCACATGGCCAATAATACCACATTGCGCGCAAAAGCGCAGCATTTTCTCATACAACACATGAAACTGTTGTGGCTCCTTTCCAGGATCAACTCTTCCTGTCACAAATCGCATAAGGGGGTTCTTCAAGTTGATACATAGATACACCCGTACAAACTTCACATAGTTCATACCGTTCAACCCCATCTCCACTTCAATCACTTCTTCGACCTTCTCCGCCAGTAACTTAGCCACTGCTGGACTACGAACAAGATCTGGCAATCCCATGATCCGAACCCATGTTTGGATAGAGTCCAACGGAATTGTTTCAGTGTTCACTAGGCCATCATAGTCCTCAATCACCACCGCATTGCGGCAAAACAGCCACGTCCCTCCATGCATAGCCATTTTCCAATCCCCAAGGCATCTGAACTGTGCAATGAAGGTGAAATCATCAATATCACGAACGTGACCTCCTGTGCTACCGCCCACACCACCTGCATCTTCTGGTAGAAAGCAGCATGGCTGAAGGAGGTTTTTAGGCAAACCCTAATGATCACTGCCCACTTTAAGGATGAGCGGTTTTCTGCAACCAACTCGGTCAGATCGATCGCGTCTCGCTCATCGGCCGTGATCACAAGACGATTCAGCATCTCCTCAATCTTCTTAGCAGATTCCGGGGAAGTAGCTCCCCGTTCTACCTCCTCCTCCCTTCCGAAACCTTCTCCAGGCGGCGACGGCACCACCCCCGGCATGGCCTCTTTCCCTCCCGTGTTCTCCACCATGACCAAGGAGGATGGTATCCCCAGTTAGCAGATCGCTCCCAGCAGTTTAGATGGATTTAGATCAATGACAAACGGAGTAGATCTCCGGCCGCTGGCGATATGGTGGACACCTACGGGTTCGCCGTAGGAGGAGACCTAAACCCTAACCGAAAGGGTACACCCAATCACATCTCTTCCTCTGCTACTTGGTGGTGTGAACTGATACAATGGAGCCCTATTTATACTACTAGTAAGCTGAACAAACCAGCTCACGTAGTACTCTCTACGTGTGAACCTTTGACCCTTGGAGGCCAATAAGTCCAGCTGCCTATCTCATGCATTACTGCATGTTATCATCATGTTTCATGCCCACTTGCTAGCCGGCCATGCTAGTCTCATGTTCATACTACAAGCACAAGGAAACTACTGCTACTAGGACATACTACTAGCACATGCCCGTAGTGGTGTATTTTGTTTTAGCTAAGCAACCTAAATTAACCAACAATTCTCCCCCTAATTTAGTTGCTCTTGACATCGATGATACCGATTCTCTCACGCAGACTCTAGGATTGAATGCGTCTGAGTGCCTTAGTCAGGATGTCTGCCTTCTTCTCACTAGTCCCGATGAACTCCACGACAATGGAGCTGTTTTCCACGCAATCGTGGATGAAGTGGTAGCGCAGATCAATGTACTTCCTGCGATCGTGGAGAACCGGGTTCTTGCACAGCGAAATCATAGATTTGTTGTCGATGAACAATGTGACCAGTGCAGCTTCTTGGTTTAGTAGCTCGCTGAAGAGACGTGCGAGCCAAATCCCTTGGCACGCCGCCATCACCGTCACTATGTACTCCGCCTCGCACGAAGAAGTGGAGACAACCTTCTGCTTCTGTAATTGCCAGCTGACCGGACTATCACCAAGGAAGAACAACACGGCAGAGGTGCTCTTCCTGGAGTCCACGTCACCGGCGTGATCGCAGTCGCTGAAACCGATCAGTGTCTCGATGTCACCGCGACGGTACACACACCCATGGTTCAGTGTACCGGCGATGTACCGAAGAAGGTGCTTCACCGCCGCAAGGTGATCACTTGTTGGTGCCTCCATGAATCGGCTCAGGAATCCCACGGCGAATGCAATGTCCGGGCGGGTATGAACCAGGTACCTGAGGCTGCCGATGATGCTACGGTAGAACGTTGCATCCACTGGCATCTCCTTGCTTTCCTTGCTCAGCTGGCATCATGCTTCCATGGGCGTGTGTGTGGCGTTGCAGCCCGCCATGCCCGCCTTGTCGAGCAGTTTGCTTGCATACGCAGCCTGTGTGATCGTGGTGCGCCCACGCTCCTACTTCACCTCTAGGACGAGGTAGTACCGAAGCAAGCCGAGGTCGCTCATGGAGAACAACCGCTTCATCTCCTCCTTGAAACTGTGAACTTCTCGCTGCTCAGCACCAGCGATCACCAGGTCATCGACATAGAACCCGACAATCAGTAGTGCATTCCCAGTTCCTCGTGCGTACACGCCGTGTTCCGTGGCACTGCACGTGAAGCCGAGTGAGGCTAGACTTGCATCCAGTTTGGCATTCCACGCCCTTGGTGCTTGTCATAACCCATACAGGGCCTCGTGGAGCTTGTAGACACCGTGTTCGTGTCCATCGGCAACGAACCCTGGTGGCTGGGACACGTAGACATCCTCCTCGAGATCTCCATTGAGGAACGCGGATTTAACATCCATGTGATGAACTTCCCAGCCACGGTGCGTTGCCAAGGCGAGGATGAGCCTCACAGACTCAAGCCTTGCCACTGGCATGTACGCCTTCGACCCTGTCTCATAGCCGATGAAGACCATGGGGGTGCTTCTGTCGTCGAGCTTCTGCAGGTGTGGGCGCGTCACCTTGACGTGTCCAACGCAGCCGAAGACGTGGAGGAAGCGCATGTCCGGCTTCTTGTCGTGCCACGCTTCGTAGGATGTCATGCCGTCGATGCTCCTCATGAAGCACCGGTTGAGGATGAACACCGCCGTGAGTACCGCCTCTCCCCAAAACAGGTTTGGAACCCATTTAGCCTTGAGCATGCACTAGTGGAGAACGGGCCTTTAGTCCCGGCCCGTAAGGTGCTTTAGTCCCGGTTCTGGTAACCGGGACTGGAGAGGTGGGACTAAAGGCCCCCTTCACTAGTCCCGGCCCGGTTACTAGTCGGGACCAATGGGCGTCCACGTGGCCGCCTCTGCGTGCGCGGGGTACCCCCCCCCCATTAGTCCTGGTTCCTATTACGAACCGGGACTAATAGTTCTCTGTCGCGGCAGCATTTTAGGCCCTTTCTCTGCCGCGCCAGAGAATTCAATTTGTATCCTTTTATTTATTTATTTTTTAATTTCAAAATAGTTTTTTACGCTACCACATACCGTACACGTTCGTGCATACATAAGATAACTTCTCTTAAGATCGAGCATACAAATATATACATGATAGTTACATGGAGATCACAATTACCGGGACTAGAGCCCGTCTATTCAACTACACGGTCGGAGATCATCGGTAGCGCCTATTCACACTAAATTCTCCGGCGTCATCTATCATCTCATTCATCAAGAATCCTGCCAGATCTTCAGCAATTCCTAGTACGCGTTGCTCTGGTAGGAGCTGATCCCGCATTCTCTCGAACTATATAAGAAAAGGAGATCAATATGAATATCAATCATGATAACAAAAAGTGACGGTAATAAAATAATGTTGTGAATGTATTGCTTACATCGACTCTATAATCATTGTGCTTAGTGGTAAACGTGCGAATGAACTCGCAAACGTAGAATCCACATAGATTCGTCTTCGATGGCTGCCTCGTGCACTTTACGAGAATAGAATTCAATCAAAATAATAATCTAGCATCATAATTGTATTGAAACTAGAAGTAAAGAGATGCGCGTACTACTTACCGAGACCGGCTTAAACGTCAGCTTCTCACTAAAGTCACCCGTAACCGCACTCTTGAACTGGTTCCAAACCCTGCCCGATAAAGAAAATGAATGAGTTATTTATTACGTGATATCTCAGAAAATCAATGAAAGAGACCGATCTAGCGCGAAAATTACCTCTGGAGCATGTCCTGCATGTCCCTAAACTATTCCAGGGGTCTCTTTAATGGGTCCATGACTTCAACTCTTCCCTTATCAAGTTGAATGTCTAGCAGAATCGAATGGAAACTGCACACGTTTATATATATACATCAATTACACTTAACATCGAGTAAGCAAAAGTGAATGTGTACAATAGAGTAAGACCCTCACCTGAAATTGTAAGGAAACAGTATGTGGTCACAGAAATTTTGCTCCGTTAGAAACCTTAGAAGGTTTTCCTGCGTCTCCTCGGGTTTATCCGTTAGCATCTTTATATGTATTTTATCTAGATCAATGAACCCAACATTAAAGATTGACCTTCTTTTACATTCCATGATCTTCATTCTGCATAATAATAGAGTACAAAAGGATATAATGAGGATAATTACATGCAATGAACTGAACAACTGAAAAAATGAACAACTTATATATAGACAATGAATTCAACAACTTATAGACAATAGCAACTCATGAGACTTTTGTCGAGGGCATCGAAAGTGTATAACTGGAAGAGTTCTGGAAACTCAACATGGACCTCGTCGGCTCAGAAGTAGTAGTCATGTGGGACTTTCGCCACGATCATTATTCGGTCCTCCTTTACGGCTTTCAAATACCATTTATGTAAACTCCACATTTGTGTTGGCAGTTGTTGGAACTGCTCAAAGCTGACCAGAGGCCTCCCTGGGACATATGTAGGGACTACCTGAGCCTTGGGTAACTTGTCGTCCTGGGAACCTAGCAATTCCTCAACAATCACATTCATAGCGGCTGCAAGCTTCGCAGCTTCTTCCATATTCTGCTGGGAAATGTCATGGGATACCACCTTGAGGTGTGGGATCAATTTTTTGGCCTGTTCCCCGAGCTGGGGGACGTCCATTCTTTTCCCGGTTGCACTTTGACTTGATGATTTGCTCCCGCTTGCACTTCTACTTGATTTTCTCTTCTTCACTTCCTTCTGAAGTGTGTGTAGATAGTCCTCTGGCTTATGGTGCAACTCATACTGCGATTTTGTGTTCAGAAAACCAAGTGCATATGCTTTTTGCTTTTCGGCGTATACCGGGGCGGGCTCGGGTTTCTTCTTTTGAAAAAGCGCATCACATTTGGCCTTTGTGATCTTTGTGTTTTCCTCGTCAGTACGATCATAAGGTCTGATGGGAAGATTCTTATAAGGTACTCTTGGGAGGGGCGACATTTGTCGTTTTGGGCTGCTGCATCGTTTAGTACTCACCGACGGAGCACGCTTCCGCTTATTGTCCTTAGCGAGCGGCGAAGACGGCTGACTCTGTGGCGGAGATCGAGATGGACTCGCGCTGTGGTGGTCGTAGTCATGGGGTGGGCTTCTTGGAGGTGATGGAGGTGAAGGTGACATGCGACGACTCGGAGGCGGTGTTGGCCTTGGCGTTGAGCCTGGAAGCTTGATGTTGTTCTTGTCCCATAGAATGATACCACCCAATACTTCTCCGAGTGTCCTCTCACCTTCAGGTCCAGGGATGTCAAGCTCCATTGAGTCCCACCCCGTTGTGATTTCATCCACCCCGACTTTAGCATAGCCAGCTGGAATCTCATGGCCATGCCAGCGTGCGCTAGGTGGACAAGGTAAAGCACATCCGACCGCCACCTTGATGGATAGGTTCTTCACCTTCTGATGGAGCTCACAAGATGCCTGCTCTTTGATTCCATCCACGGGGTAGCCGGGACCGCCATCTACCATCCGTGCATCGTTAGACGGGACCTCCGATTCAGCCACGCTGCTTCTCCCCCGAGATGGGATGGCGGAATTTCGAGTGCAGGATCTTGCAGGCACGCTACTCCTCGAAGTTCGTCAATATGTTCTTGTTGCTTTTCAAGTCTTCCTAGCAACTCGTTGAACCTGTCTCCCTCCTCCTCCTGCCGTCGCCTCTTTGCTCTCTCTCGGCTCCTATAAGTATCTCTATCTTTGGGAAACCCCATCTCCCACGTATAACTAGGGCCAAGGCCTCATACTCGTCCTCCGCGTTCGTCATTCTCGAGGACCTTTGTCAGCAAGTCTTTCTCTCTATCGGGATGGAACTTTGTTGTGCCCTCTTTAATTTCCTTCACCACTCTCTGCCATGTCTCCCGGGGTATCCTAATCCCGTCACTGTAAATAAGGTCCCTTGTACTTTCGTCATACTCACTCCCATGCCCAAGGAACCAATTTCTTGCCCTCAGATCCCATTCTTCACGTATTGGTTCTGGAGTGATCCCTTTAGCAAGCAGCTCACTCTCTTTAGCATCCCACTTTGGCATGGCAGTCGCGTAGCCCCCTGGCCCCAGGTGATGGTGATATTTCTTCTTCGCGGCATTATTCTTGTTTTTTTCTGACTTTTCCTTAGCAGCTTCTGACTCCTTGTACTTCACAAATGCATCCCAGTTAGCCTGCTGCTTCGTTAGATAGCCTTCAAATTTAGGAGGAGTCTTCTTCTTCTGATACTTTTACCATAATGCTTTTTTCCAGTTCTTGAATAGTTCGGCCATCTTCGTAAGAGTCCACTGCTTGACTTTCTTCCTCAATGCAGTTGTGTCGGCATCATCCTCATATTCTGGCAGGGTGAAATGTGCCACGAGGTCATTCCAAAGACCCTCTTTGTACCTGTCGGCGACATACTCACCCTCTTCTGCCCCTTTGGTCTTATTCCACTCTCGAACAGTGATCGGGATGCGATCCCTAACCATAACTCCGCATTGTTGTACAAATACACTTTTAGCCTTTTCAGGTTCCAACGTTTCACCCCGTGGTGATACCACTGTAATTGTATAACGCGTAGATGCGTCCAACTTTTTGGCTGGGCCTCGTTTGGAATATTTTTTGCTCGATGTGGAGGCCTAAGAGAAGAAACCATCGTCAATTTATATATATACAACTCAATTAATGCATCTACTGATCACCGGACTTCATATATATACCTCGTCGGTCGCCCGCCAGCACCACCACCCTAACCCTAAGTCTGGTCGCCCACGAGCACCACCACCCTAACCCTAAGTATGGTCGCCCGCGAGCACAACCACCCTAACCCTATCTCCAGGGGGCCCGCGAGCACCACCACCCTAACCCTAAGTCTGGTCGCCCGCCAGCACCACCACCCTAACCCTAAGTTCGGTCGCCCGCGAGCACCACCACCCTAATACAAATATTTCCTATATAATACAAATATTTCCTACATAATACAAATATTTCCTACATATACACAAAAATATATTTCCTATATATATACAAATATTTCCTATATAATACAAATATTTCGTATATAATACAAATATTTCCTACATATACACAAAAATATATTTCCTATACATATACAAATATTTCCTATATAATACAAATATTTCCTATATAATACAAATATTTCCTACATATACACAAAAATATATTTCCTATATATATACAAATATTTCCTATATAATACAAATATTTCCTACATATACACAAAAATATATTTCCTATATAATTAATACAAATATTTCCTATATAATTAATACAAATATTTCTATATAATTAATACAAATATTTCCTATATAATTATAATACAAAATGTATTACCGGCGGTGGCGGGCCGGGGCGGTGGCGGTGGTGGAGCGGTGGCGGTGGCGCGGCCGGGGCGGTGGCGGCGGTGGTGGAGCTCGTGGCGGTGGCGGAGCTCGTGGCGGTGGCGGTGGCGCAGCCGGGGTGGTGGCGGGCCGGGGCGATGGCGGAGCTCGTGGCGCGGCCGGGGCGGTGGCGACGGAGCTCGTGGCGGCCGGTGAGAGGGGGGCGCTGGTGGCGATTTGGCAGCCTAGCGGCAGCGGTGCGGTTCTCCTCGCGATGTGCTAGCTCCAACTGAAAGGAGCGGTGCAATAAATACCCCCCACACCTTTAGTCCCGGTGCGTGGTCTTTAGTCCCGATTCCAGCCACGCACCGGGACTAAAGGGGTTGCCTGCCTTTTCGGCTGCAGAGCCTTTAATCCCGGCTGGTGTTTTGGGCCGAGACTAAAGGCCCAAATTTGCACGCGCTGGGCCTAAGTTAGCGCCTGTTTTTTCAAATATTTCAATTTGTAACTATTATATTTTTTAAACATTTGAATTATACAGTTTTTACATACTTATGAATTTGAGAAAAATTTCAACATGAAAAGTTCTTGAATTTGAATAAGTAATCCAAATCTATTTTCTTTTTTATAAAATAATTATTTTAACTAGTCAAACTATTAACCATTTTGCCATTTTCAATTTAAAAATGCATTAACTATTATATTTTGCATATTTTTGAATCTCACTAAACTTTCAACATAAAAAATGCTTGAATTTGAATAAGTAATCCAAATCTATTTTCTGTTTTTTAAAATAATTATTCTAACTAGTCAAACTATTAACTATTTTTTAATCTCACTAAACTTTCCACCGCTTCCCGCCATGTTTTCCCGCCCTTTCCCTCTAACCTGGGGCTTTTAGTCCCGGTTGGAGCCACTAACCGGGACTAAAGATATTTCCCGCCATTTCCCTTCGCTTCCCGCCATATTTTTCCGCTTTTTCCCTCTATATCTAGGCCGGCCGCCATGGCCATCCACACATCCACATCTTCCCCTCTCACAACAATGGACACCGGATACTGGGCCATTCTGACCCTCGAGGAGACCGAGGCGCTATGGGCCTCCAGCTACCCATGCCCGCCAGGCTACCGGCTGCCCGCCGACTGGATGCTGAGCGCTGGAGGAGTTCATGTCCCTCCTGTGCCTCAAGGTTCCGCCCGCCAGGCGGCCATCACGAACCACTTCTACCTCGAGCTCACGCCGGAGCAGCGGATGGATCCCCATTGGGATCCTGACAACTACGACACCTGGAATGCCTTCTTCACTAACCGGCGGGAAAGGGAGCTCGCCAGGTATGAGGGTGACAGCCCACCCCCGGTGAACCACAACGAAGCCGGTCGCCGCATGTGGTGGGCAAACCGGACTATAGTCGGTGTGATGCGCTACATCGCCCAGGGAGATCATCCTCGCCTGCGGTGCCCGCACTTTGACCCTCCACAGAGCCCCAAGAAGGGTGGCGGTGGTGAAGGCCACGGGCGTAGCGGCATCGTCATCTAGGAGCCCCCTCCCTCGCGCGTCATGAATCCGAGGCCGGAGTGGCAGGTGCCCCCGGAATATGCCCTGGCTGGGCTTAGGATCTAGCCGCGTGCGCCTAGCGACGATGATGACGAAGACGAACACAACCCTGAAGTTGTGTACTATAAGACTAGACATGAGTATCACTAATGGGGGGCCTTTAGTCCCGATTCCGTAGTCCCAGTTTTTTAATAACAATAAATGTCTTGAGTGTTAGTCCCGGTTTGTGGCTGGACCGAGACTAAAGGGGGGTCTTTAGTCCCGATTCCGTAGTCCCAGTTAGAAACC
The DNA here is from genome assembly GCA_910589775.1 of Avena eriantha. Classification (NCBI taxonomy): domain Eukaryota; kingdom Viridiplantae; phylum Streptophyta; class Magnoliopsida; order Poales; family Poaceae; genus Avena; species Avena eriantha. The sequence continues at coordinate 438,248,735 of OU342745.1, read as the reverse complement.
GGGACTAATGGATCATTTCCTACTAGTGTTGGTCTCTCTACAACTTTCTCGAACTATGAAGATGTTGTTCTATTCTTGTGCCAGGGAGCTAACTAATTTCACATATTAGGGAGTACATCTATGGCCAACTTGTTGGAGATGCCGGAGGACTGGGCTCCGCCGGCATCTCCCTCAAGTTGGCCGTAGTGTTGTCCCTGCTCTCGCACACCATCAATACGTCAGGGAGCTAACTAATTTCACATATTAGGGAGTGCCTCTATGGCCAGTTTGTTGGAGATGCCGGAGGACTGGATCCTTAGGCATCTCCCTCAAACTGGTCGTAGTGGTGTCCCTGCTCCCTCAAGCTGTCGTAGTGGATCCTTAGTGTTTGCAGTTGATAACTTCACAAGGATGCCGGCCTATTTATAGTGTCTCCACCCATGTTTAGTCCCGGTTGGTGTCTCCAACCGGGACTAAAGATGAACCTTTAGTCCCGGTTGGAAACACCAACCGGGGCTAAACATATTTCTCGCCATGTTTTCCTGCCCTTTCCCTCCGTTTCCCGCCACATTTTCCCGCCACCCATGTTTAGTCCCAGTTGGTGTCTCCAACCGGGACTAAAGATGGAGACACCATCCGGGGCTAAACATATTTTCCGCCATGTTTTCCTGCCACGTTTTCCCGCCATGTTTTCCCGCCACTATTTCCCGTCACGTTTTCCTGCCCTTTCCCTCTATATATAGGTCGGCGACCATCATGACCACCACACATCCACACATTCCCCGTCGCCTACTTTAGGATGCCCCCGCGTGTTCGTCCATGACTCGGCGGCAACGACGGAGTAATGGGCTCCGTCGGGCATGTCCGAGACTGGGCTCCGTCAGGCTGGCACTGGGAGGTGCTACCTTCCGGGACGCGTAGCTTGGTGAGGAATCCGGGTCCCGTCGTTGACCCGGAGCTTCTTTGGTGGCGGTCGCATGGTCCAGGAGCGGTGCAGAGGAAGCCGGGCCCCGAGGAGGTGGTACGGAGGCGTGTCAGGGAGGAGGACGAGCACGTCCGCCGTTATATGTATGCGTTGGAGGTCAGGTTTTCCAATACCTGGCAGCTTCTTCAGGGACCTCACCCGAGCTATGCTCCTGTGATGGTTCCTTCTCTTTGAGTGACCACCTCCCGTGGCTCAGAACCCGGTCGTCGACGTCCAGTTTGATTGAGCCTTTATGTCTCAAATAAAAGGTTTAATACATTACATAGATTTATGTCTCAAATAAAAGGTTTAATACATTATTACACATCACCAACATCTAGTGTTTTGGTTTTCTTCTGCACCGTAGCCATGGAGAATCTTCATCATTTAACAGGATGCTTGGGTCAGTTTTCACTTTGAAGGGCAGAATTTCATGAAACTTATTGTAATCTTCGGACATGTCTGTCTTGTCATCCACTCCCACAATGTTTCTTTTCCCTGAAAGAACTATGTGGCGCTTTGGCTCATCGTATTCTGTATTCTTTCGCTTATCTTTCCTTTTTCTCGGTTTGGTGGATATGCCCTTCACATAGAAAACCTGAGCCACATCGTTGGCTAGGACGAATGGTTTATCCATGTATGCAAGATTGTTGAGATCAACTGTTGTCATGCCGTACTTTTGGTCTACATGTACCCCGCCTCCTGTCAGCTTGACCCATTTGCACCGAAACAAAGGGACCTTAAAAGTAGGTCCATAGTCAAGTTCCCATATCTCCTCTATGTACCCATAATATGTGTCCTTCTGCCCATTGTCATTTGTTGCATCAAAGCGGACACCACTGTTTTGGTTGGTGCTCTTTTTATCTTGGGCGATCGTATAAAATGTATTCTCATTTATCTCGTACCCTTGGAAAGTACATATAGTCGAAGATGGTAACCTGGCCAACGAGTACAGCTGATCTCCAATAGTGGTGTTATTCATGAGATGTGTCTGCAACCAACTGCCGAAATTCTTCTCGTGTTCCCCTTTAATCAAGGAGTCAGGCTTCCCCGGGTTTTCGGAGCATAGAATATTCTTGTGTTTCTCGATATACGGAGCCACCACGGTGGAATTGTGTAGAACTGTGTAGTGTGCTTCAGTGAAAGAATGTCCATCCCTACATACCATTGATTTCCTTCCTAGTGTGCCTTTTCCAGTCAGCCTCCCCTCATACCGAGATTCAGGAACACCAATCGGCTTAAGGTCAGGAAGAAAGTCAACACAAAACTCAATGACCTCCTCTAATCCATAGCCCTTGGAGATGCTTCCTTCTGGCCTAGCACGGTTATGAACATATTTCTTTAAGACTCCCATGAACCTCTCGAAGGGGAACATATTGTGTAGAAACATAGGACCGAGATTTTAATCTCTTCGACTAGGTGAACTAGGAGGTGCGTCATAATATTGAAGAAGGATGGCGGGAACAACAACTCGAAGCTGACCAGATATTGGACCACATCAATTTGCAACCCTAATAGACTTTCTTGATCGATTACCTTCTGAGAAATTGCATTGAGTAATGCACATACCTTCACAATGGCTAGTCGAACATTTTCTGGTAGAATTCCCCTCAATGCAACCAGAAGCAATTGCGTCATAAGCACGTGGCAGTCATGAGACTTTAGGTTTTGAAATTTTTTCTCTTTCATATTTACTATTCCCTTTATATTTCACGAGAAGCCAGACAGGACCTTGATACTAAAAAGGACTTCAAAAAAGATTTCCTTCTCTTCTTTGGTAAGAGCGTAGCTGGCAAGCCCTTGAAACTGCCCTAGATGCTTGTCGTCTCGTCCTTTATGATGTTGCTGGTCCTCCCGTGCTGCCGGGGTATCTTTTGACTTCCCATACAAGCCCAGGAAGCCTAGAATATTCACGCAAAAATTCTTCGTCACGTGCATCACGTCGATTGCAGAGCGGACCTCATGCACTTTCCAATAGGGTAGCTCTCAAAATATAAATTTCTTCTTCCACATGGGTGCGTGTCCGTCGGCGTCTTTTAGAACAGGTTGTCCTCCAGGACCCTTTCCAAAGATTACATCTAAATCCTTGACCATACCAAATACATCAGCACCAGTACGGGGGACAGGCTTCGTGCGGGTTTCTGCCTTGCCATTGAAATGCTTGCCTTTCTTCCTTAAGGGATGACTGGGCAGAAGAAAACGACGATTGTACGGGTACACATTCTTCCTACATTTATCCAGATATATACTTTCAGTCTCATCTAAAAAGTGCGTGCATGCATTGTATCCTTTGTTCGTATGTCCTGAAATGTTACTAAGAGCAGGCCAATCATTGATGGTTACGAACAGCAACGCTTGTAGGTCAAATTCCTGTTGTTTGTGCTCATCCCACACACGTACACCTGGTTTGGCCCACAACTGTAAAAAATCATCAACTAATGGCCTTAGGTACACATCAATGTCGTTGCCGGGTTGCTTCGGGCCTTGGATGAGCACTGTCATCATAATGAACTTCCGTTTCATGCACAACCAAGGAGGAAGGTTGTAGATACATAGAGTCACGGGCCAGGTGATGTGACTACAGTTCTGCTCCCCAAAAGGATTCATGCCATCGGTACTTAGGCCAAACCATAAGTTCCTTGCGTCACCAGCAAAGTCCGGGAAGTCTCTCTCGATTTTCTCCACTGCCGACCATCAGCAGGGTGCCTCAACATCCCGTCTTTCTTACGTTCTTCCATGTGCCATCGCAACAACTTGGCATGCTCTTTGTTTTTCAACAATCGTTTCAACCGTGGTATTATAGGAGCATACCACATCACCTTGGCAGGAACCCTCTTCCTGGGTGGCTCGCCCTCAACATCACCAGGGTCATCTTTTCTGATCTTATACCGCAATGCAGTGCATACCGGGCATTTATCCATATTCTCGTACTTCTCACTGCGGTAGAGGATGCAATCATTAGGGCATGCATGTATCTTCTGCACGTCTAATCCTAGAAAGAAAACAAGCTTCTTTGCTTCGTACGTACTGGAGGGCAATTCGTTATTTTTTGGAAGCAGCTTTTTCATTATTACCAGTAACTTTTCAAATCCCAAGTCAGTCACACCGGTCTCTGCCTTCCACTTCAGCAATTCCAGTGTGCTACCCAGCTTCTTCTGGCCATCTTCACAAGTTGGGTACAACAATTTGTTGTGGTCCTGTAACATCTGCTTGAACTGCAAACTCTCCTTTTCTATGTCGCAGTCTCGCTTTGCATCACAAATGACCTGACCAAGATCATCAGCAGGCTCATCTGGTTCCTGTTCTTCACCCCCTTCTTCTTCGTTGTCTTCCATTGCGGTATCAGCGTATTCAGGGAACATAGATCGGTAGTTGTCATCATCGTTCTCTTCCTCATCGCCGTCTTCCATCATAACCCCTCTTTCTCCATGCTTGGTCCAAACATTATAGCCGGACATGAAACCGGACCGAAGCAGGTGGCTCTGAATGACTCTTGAGGAAGTGTGAGCCTGCTCATTCCAACATTCAACACATGGACAACACATAAAACCATCCCGCCGCTTGTTCGCCTCGGCCACAAGGCGAAAAGAACGCATGCCTACTCTGTAAGCGTCAGAGCGTCGGTCACCGTACATCCATGGATGGCTCATCTGCATCATACAACCATGCATATATATCAAACGCAATCACGATGCTCAAATTAGTACCGCGCGGTCTAAACGAGAAAATAGTTGCTAACCTTTTAGGACACTTGGAAACAAAGAGGAGAAACCTTAAGTGTGGCTCGGGAAAGCGAGAAAATGTTTGTCTTGTGTGAACTCAAGTGTCATCACTCTCACAGGCATTTCATCGAGCACCTCTAGTGCATATGAAGAGAAAAAACCTAATACAAACTATGGCACCTTTCCTCCATGAAAAAATGGAGGAGGGTTGTGCCATATATATAGGGCCAGCCCATTAATCCCGGTTTGAGATACAAACCGGGACTAATGGGGGTGACCGCAGCGTGCCGCAGGGACCAGACCCATTAGTCCCGGTTTGTATCTCAAACCGGGACTAATGGTCTCTAACGGGCCGGGACTAATGCTTTTGGGGGGTTTGGGCCGTTGGTTCGGACCATTAGTCCCGGCCCCAGCCACGGCCGGGACTGATGGCCCGAACCAAAGGCCCTTTTTCTACTAGTGATGCTACGCGCCATGCCCAACACTGTCTGGTTCCGCCGCTCGACGATGACATTCTGTTGCGGCGTGTACGATGTTGTGAGGTGACGTTGCACGCCGCTCTCGGTGGAGTGCTCATAGAAGGCGTCCGACGTGAACTCGACGCCACGATTAGTGCGCAGCACACGCAGCTTGTGCCCACACTCCACCTCAGCTGCCACCTGGAACTTGACGATGGCGCGTGCGGCCTCGTCTTTGGACGCCAGAAGCTCCACCCACATGTACCTACTTCGATCATCGATCAGCAACAAGATGTAGGGTCGGCCTCCTGGCATTGGAGGCATGATGGGGCCGCACAAGTCCCCGTGAACGAGCTCAAACGGCTTCTGTGCTCTGTAGTACGCCTTATGCGGGAATGGCAGGCGCCGCTTCTTCCCGGCCAGGCACGCCACACACAGCTCGTCGGCATGCTCGATGTGCAGAAGACCATGCACCAAGCCTCCACGAGCCATCCTCTGCAAGCCATCGAAGTGCAGGTGCCCGAGCCGCGCGTGCCAGCTCCAAGCATCGGACACGTGACCCACGGCGAGGCACACTGGACGGACAGGTGTGAACCGAAGTTTGTACAAGCGATTGGGCGAGTGTTGTACCTTCATGAGCAAGCGATTTCGCTAGTCACGCACGCCGAGTACACCACGACGTATGTGGATGTCATACCAGCTCTCATCAAGCTGGCCGAGGCTCACGACGCTGCTCTTGAGCGCCGGGATGAAGAAGACCTCGGTGAAAGCGTGGTGATCTCCCCCGTCGACGGCAAACACTACGGTGCCACGCCCGTGGATATCCACCACCGAGTTATCCGCGAAACGCACCTTTCCAGTGACCGAACGGTCCAACTCAGCAAAGGCATCGATGGAGCCTGTCATGTGGTCCGTTGTGCCGGTGTCGAGGAACCATACCTCGCCGCCTTGGGCGTCGGCATGGGCAGGGGTGACGATGGCCCTCTCCTCGTTGAGGAACACTTGACCACCGGTGTGCGCCATGATGTTCATGGGGTGCTCGACCACCTCCTCGACGCATGCCATCATTAGTCCAGGGCCTTCATCTTCCTCGGACTGGACAAGATTGGCAGCGGCCGACGGTGCTGCCGCTACCGCCTCATCCCGCTGCTTCTTGCGGCATTCACGGGCCTAGTGGCCCTTTTTCCCGCAGTACCGACATTTTTCCATGCCGATGTCGTTGCCGGGACCTTGCGTTGGCAGGGCCTGCTGCTGAGGTTGCCCACCCTTTTGCCCGTTGCCGAGACAGCCATTGCCGGGGCCATCCGTTCTGCCACTTGTTCCGCCTCCCCACAACTGTTTCTTCTGCGCCGCCCACTCCTGCTCAATGAGTAGGAGCTGGCTGCTGGAGATGCCTTCTTGATCACCGTCCAGTCGTTCCTCAATGGCTCGAAGATGGCCAACAACCTCCTCGACAGTGAGAGTTGCCGGGTTGAGCAGTGTCTCGATGGAGAAGGCAATTTGCACGAAGCGCATAGGGGCAGCAGAGAGGAATTTCCTCACAACCTTCTCTTCGTCGACCGAGTCGCCGAGTGAGCGTAGAGTGGACGCGATGTTGGAGATGCGCATCGCGAACTCGTCGATCCACTCGTTGGCCTTGAACGTGACAGTCTCGAACTCAGTTCGCAGCCGGCGCACACGCGAGTCGCGCACACGATCGTTCCCCTAGTACTGGAGGTGGATTTCCTCCCAGGCCGCCTTGGCGCTCCCCTTCCCCACGAGCATGCAGTGCATCTCCGATGGGGTAGAGCGAAGCAGCGCTGCCAACGCCTGCTTGTCCTTCCTACGAGGTACGTTCTCGTCCTCGATCGCTTCCCAGAGCGACGCCGCCTGGAGGTTCACCTCCATCACCATTGCCCAGTTGGTGTAGTTGGAGCGCGTCAATATCGGAAGGAGAGGTTGGTGCCGCTGCCGCCTCCGGTCTCGCGCACCACCTGTTGCACGACAATCTCGCCGCCATTTCTCCGCACCCTGCTACGCCCACGGCTCGGCGATCGTCGTCGCTGCCCGGGCGGAGGTGTCGCGGATTGGCGTGGAGGCGGTGTGTCGTTGTTGCCTCTCCCATTTCCTTGCGACATGGCTACTTGGCTCTCATACCAATTGTTAGCCCCTACACTAGCTACACATTCTCAAGTTCAGTGTGTGTGTGTTGAGAGTGTGTAGCTAGTGTAGGGGCTAACAACCACAACCCGACATGTTGCCACTCACCTCGACTACATGGCGCCCTAGGACGGCGCTACCACCCCATCCTAACCATGTGGCATGGGCGCCCTCGCACACCCATTGAGAGCTCACCGCCACCGTCATCCTCTGCGCCCTCTAGTCCGCCTGCGCCCTTCTTTCACGGCCATCCAATCAACTCATGAGCCATGCTTACTCATTACGCTTACCAAGGTTTTGGTTCCCGATCTAAAACAAATCTCGAGGGTGGTCGGGATTTTCGGTTACCGCGTTTACCGAAAAATCCCGACCAGTTACCGGACGAATTTAAAAATCAAATTTTGAATTTAAATTTCTCGGTACTACAATGTATAGAGAAATTTTATTAAAATTCAAAAACTCAAAAAAAATCAAATTTTCGGGATTTTTTTCCCGGTAAACCAGTTTCACGAGGGTGCTCGGGATATCTGGTAACCGACTGGTAACCGACTGGTAACCAAATCGCTGACGTCTACCAGACTAAGTAGCAAAAGGATAGAACTTGATTTTACCTCTTTAAGATTACATGATCCTTCATGAAAGTATGATGTAATAAGTTCTTTTTTGCACATCACGAAACTTTGTTCTTGCATGTTCTGAAGAGGTCCGCTTACATCTTCATAACTAAATTCCCTAGGATGGGATAAAATGATGTATATTCAACGGAGGTGGTTATTCGGCTCACGGGTGCATTTGCACCCATTGTGAGAAAAAATAATTTGAAATATCAAAAAAATTGAAAACAAATGTCAACATATACATTCGAATATTTTATTTTCGTTCACAAGTTTTTAGAGTAAAAGAACATTCTACGTGTCCCGTGCAAAAAAGACAAAAAATGTCCTGTGAATAGTCCTATGTACGTGACATTTTTTATCTTTTTTATACATGACACATAAAATGTTATTTCATCCGAAAACTTGTGAACGTACATAAAATGTTCGAATATACATGCAGACATTTTTTTTTTTTTTTTGACATTCCAAAATATGTGCAAATGCACCCCTGAGCCAAAAGGGATTTCCCATATTCAAGTGACTATTTTATTGTTATGTGTCTTTCAGTATAAAGTTGAGGCTCTTCACAAGGAGATTTCCGAAGCTGACTAATAGGAATAGAGACATCCGTAAGATTATAGGCATGTTTGCTAACTGATGGTTACAAAAGATGAACCTCCATTCACAAATAAATTCAATCTTGATTTGCCTGACCAATTTAAGACTTCGGAAACAGTTCTCGGTTTCCGCATGAACAAAATATACCCTTATCTCACAGATGGGCCGGTTACATGATATCGATCTACCTACTTAAAATGCAATCTCCCATCTTAACTCTAATGAAATTGAATTTCTTGCAAGTACTTACATCTATGAAATCAATGGCATAAAATTTGTGATACTTCTGGTACCGATACAAGCATATTTACATGTATGGGATAGCAAAACAAGATAAACTTATGGCTCAAGTTCTGGCTCGATTCCATGACGTACTTTCAGCAAACAAAATACCTTCCTTAATACCAGGACCAGTTAACTCTAGGTTGCTAAGTGGTGGACTCAACATGATTTTGTTCTACGTGTTATTGTCTCGCCTCGCAGTGTCTAAGGTCAATAAATGTCAATCATGAATGCTAACAGGGATAAAACTTATGGCTACAATACGGTCTTACTTCTAGGAGATGGTGTTTTGCTCACGGGTGAAAAATGCATAAAAAATAAAATTTAAAATGTCAAAAAAAATTGTACAAAAATTTCCCATGTACATCTGAACATTCTATGTTGATATACATGCTTTTTAGAAAAAATGAATATTTTATGTAGCTTATGTAAAGAAGACAAAGAAATGTCCGTGAATAGTCATGTTGCAGCATCGAAATGTTTTTTTTTCTGGGACACAAAAAATGTTATTTTTTCCCGAAAACTTGTGTACGAACATATAATGTTTAGATGGACATGCATATATTTTTTTTAATTTTTTTGACATTTTAAAATATGCTTTGTATCAATAGCTTCATTTGCACCCGCGAGGCGAATTGGATTTTCGCTTGTGCAACGGGTCGTGTAGTAAGAGGAAAATGCTTTAGCGTAGCACATTTGCATGCCTGTCACATTCATGCGGTAGCGATACGCCCTGCCTTTGCGGCCCACTGCAAGAGCAACTTACCTTTGGTCTGGAGAGAGATCTCCCGATATGTTTTTCGAATTGAAGAGGGCATGTTGGATTGTATGCACTTTACCGAAACAGAGTACGTTGCAAGTAGAAGTCCGCGGCACCCCTTAGTGGGTTGTCAGAATCGTGATTCTACTATGCTTTTATGACTTCATGATCCAAATTGACTGGAATGATCCTACGATTTTACTTACTAAGTAGAATCAAAGACTTTACGATTCTGAAAATTATGATCCTACAATTTGCGATCCTACCATAAATGTTTTGATCCGATTTAAAATCACGATTCTGACAACTTACTTGAGCTGACATAGCAACATATCGAGGCACATGCATAAGACGACCAAAATTATGTGGGATATGCGGGTTGTTCCGCAAGGCCACATCTAGCCACTTAAGCACTCCCCGCCATGTTTTTTTAGATCATTATTAAGCCATGTTGTTAAGTGGGATGTACGCAAAGTCGCGTCTAGTTGAAGTTTCGCCCAGAAATAGCCCCTACCTCTCGATTGGAGCGCTTGTAGCAGCAGATTGGGGTGACTCCGTCGGCGGGGGCATGTACCAGGCCACAGTGCTGGGAGCGTATGACGTTGTTGATGACGCTGAGGACCTTGACGCTGAGTACAACTAGATGATACTACGCACTGTAGGGGTAGTATCATATGCATGATACTAGTAATATGATACTCCCACTATGCCTAGCCTGATTCTTTTGTTTAAGAACTCCTTTTTCACAGTCACTAATATCTTTACTATTAAATTGAAAGTTGCGAATGCCTGGTGTCGCACATGAATAAATTACAAGAGAAATGCCACCACGCCAGCTACTTTTTTGGGCGGTCAACTGGCATGTTGCCACCGCACTCAATCGTTTTAACAAACAAACATCACCAACAAGGGAGGATGGAGTTTGTTACCCTGCGCTATATTTCGAAGAACTTTTTCTCTCATACATAGTGTGGAATTTGTTAGTTCGTTATATCCTGCATGGGAGTTTGTTATTCAAAAACAATCCAGTCGAGCACGTGTCGCGCCTTGTATATAGCTAATCCTACGCAAATTGGTGGCTGTAAGTACGGTTTTAGTGTTACTTCCTCTTCTTATCTGAATTTAGCACTGACATGTGGGCATGTGACCTTCTCTCCATCTTCTCTCACTCACGGAAAAATCCGAATATATCTTCCGATTGTCCCGTGAAGTACTACGCCTCCCCCTTCCAATCCTAAAGCTTTTCTTCCCGTCCAGGCCTCTACGGTTGCCACCGGTTGAGGTAGTAATCTCTACGGCCGCGAGGACTCTTCTGATCTATTTCGTGGCAGCGGCCTCCACACTTCCTACCGTGTTCCTTCTCCCCCACACCTCAACGTATGGTTCTTGGAGATCCTTTGCCAATCTCGAACATCCCGCTGTTGATCAGTGAGTGACCACCATGCTCTCTTTTTACAGGTTTATTGGGGATTGAGGTTGCAGGTGGCATTGGTCACTAGCAACATGAAATCCATTGACTATAGGTTCCTCCCTTCTTTCCCCTATACTACCTCTTATATTAGAAACGGAAGGAGCACTTTTTTATTTGGATTTCAGCGACTGCCTGAGCTTGGATCTCCATGATACTACTACAGCTAGGGGCTGGCTGTGTTTGCAAACAAGCTGTATACTGATATGGGGACTACAGGTTGTTTTATTTAGATGTACTCTTCAGAGTGCCCAGGTCGTAAGATTCCCTTGGTATGTACTCTCTCCGTTTTCAAAATATAATATGTTTTACGTTTGTAAAGGTAATGTATCTAGACAACTTTTAGTGTGTAGAATCGGAGTGAACCTCTCCGAACCTACACACTAAAATACGACTAGATACATTCTTTTTACAAAGCTAAAACATCTCATATTATGAAACAGAGGGAGTACTTTGACTAACTCACCTTTTTTCCTCAAATCAATTTGTTATGCTCCCTACCAGTGTAGCTCACATTTGCTCTTGCAGTTAGTTGTGTTCCTCCACCAAGTTAAAGTAACATTTGGAGGCCGGCAGCTTCTATCAGCTCGAGCTTAATGCTTAGATTACAGAGCATTTACATTTGTATTAAGTATATTTAACATGATCTATGCCGATTTACTGGTAGAGTATCTTGTATATATACACCCCTTCAACGCTGCTGCACTGCTACTTGAGTTCTGAAACTTTTTTCCACGATTACATCTTGGTGTATGATTACATACGCACGGGCAGTTTGAAGCGGAACTTTTACGATAACTTCTTAATTTAGAAAAATAATGCATGTTTCTCCATGTCTCCGTTGCCATAGAGGTTTTTGCAATCATGAAGTGCAAGTGACAATGAAGGCAAGGGTTCAAGATTAGGTTGGCCGAAGAAGTTCATGGTGGTGCGCTCTCGATTATCTCCATGGCGGCAACAACGAGTGTCCTCTGATCCTCGAGGATGACAAGTACTCCAACGTCCTGATTTCAGATGACTGGAGCCGAAACTGCCGAGCTCGCCCTAGCACGAGGAGAGAAATATCCAAAAAAAGGCTGCTCCGCTCACTCCCACCTTGCCAATATCTAGCACAACCAAGGGAGGATCAGCAGGCGTCCGACTGAGCCTACCCAACGCAGGTTCAGACCGCTCTAGGAAGCCCCCAATCGCAAGTAGACAGCTATGCAAGGTGTCAACAACCTCGTGTAGAGGATGGACGATCTCCTCAAGCCCAAGGAAAGCTGCGTTAAGAAGCTCAGAATGTAACAACACAACTTCCTCCTCCAAAGTGGATTGCAACAACAAATCTGCCGAGGCCGAAGAGCCAACAGGAGCAGAAACATCTTCCCTTGAGCCAAGAAGGGATGGGAAAACGAGCAATTGGTGGGACAGGCAGGGCCGGGCCGGACAGGCAGGGCCAATAGGGCACCCTCATTGCTAGCAACCTTGACAACAACAGCAGCGTTGAAGGCCTTGGTGTCAGCGGGGGGCATTTGGGGGACCAGCACCTCTTCGCCGTCCTCGTCGTTGTTATCCGCGGCGGACACCCAATATGGAGGCCACGGCACTGCTGCAAGGGGCAGCTCCCCTATACCCTCCTCATCATCGGCAGCAGTGGACCGCTGCGTCTGGGGGGCAAGCTCATCTTCGCCGTCCTCATCGTCGTCAGTCACGTCAGAGGTGCCGAACCAGTACGCGGCGGGGGCCACGGGCGCAGCGGCAGGCGGCACGAGAACGACCGCAGACTTAGCCACCATGGGCCCGTCACCAACCTGAACGGAGCGGACAAGCGCCGACGATGGCGGGGCCAGGAGCTCCAACAGGGAGGAGGGCGAGGCCAAGACAACCGCGCTAGCCAGCGAGACCGCAGGCTGCACGGACGTTGGCAGACGCGCCACAAGAGGATCCGCTCGCAACCTTCGCGAAGTCCATGACCACCGAACACACACCCATGGGGATTTGGGACGGCCGTGGCGGTAGCTGCAGGACCTAGCGGCGGCGCACGGAAGGCAAGAGAGAGGAGATGGGATGGCCACCATCGCGGGGGCACGGTGGGCGCGACGCCTACGGCACGACCGGTCGCAGGCCATCAGGCTCACCCCAGGCAACACATCGACGTCGACGTGGAGAGACCCAGCCGCTACATGCCGACCGGACAGGCGGGAGGAGGGCGATGAGGAGATGTCGAATCTGCCGCCAGAAGATTGGAAGGACGCCGGGCAGGGAGATCAGGCCGGAGAAGTCAGTAGCATGGCCCGCGCCGCCATGGTCGCGGGAGCAGTAGGTTCTGTCTTTTTGCTCCTGGCTCAGTTTGCGACGCTTATTATGGATCAGAGGTAGTAGTAAATATATCTATGTTGCTCATTAGCATTTTTTCAAGCGATATTGAGTTGTGTGTGTTTCCATCACTTTATCATATAGACATGCCAGATTTCAATGTTTGTTCGAAACCTTTCTCACTGACTTTATATGCAATATTAATGCTTCCATGAAATGCCAGACACTTCACAAGATCATAATATGTGAATTTAGGATTTGCATGGTAACGAAGGACGCGTAATTTTCTTTTTTTTCGCGAAAACGCAAAAGTCTTGCGTTTCGATGCATTGATAGAAAAAGAAGATTCTTGTACAAGCCCGCAGAAGCGGGCGAACACCCATGCCGTACAACTCAACCCAAGACTACTAGACTAGGGGAGTAGCTGGCGCAGCCCCCGAGCTCCAGCCTCCGCCCACGCCCGCTTTGATCGTGTCCACGAGGGGAGCCACCGAAGGGCGCTCGTTGTTGAAGGTAACCGCGTTCCTGTGCTTCCAAATGCACCAAGCCGTTAGCATGACCAGCGACGAGGTTCCTTTGCGCATGGGACATGGGATGGAGCGCACCACCAGCGACCACCACTCCGCGAAATCACCCTCAGCAACTGGCAGGCCTACCACCGAACGGATCCAAGATAGGACCTCGTGCCACACCATCCTAGAGAATGGGCATCCTATAAGGATGTGCGACATTGTCTCCCCCGATTGGTCACATAACACACACTGCGGCTGGTGGGGTAGGCGACGCCGTGCCAGCCTCTCACCCGTCCAGCATCTGTCCATGCAGGCCAGCCAGATGAAGAACTTCACCCTTGGTGGGGCCCAGGAGTGTCAGTTAAGCTCCCAAGATCCTGAGACAAGCGACCCTTGGAAGAGAGCGTTGTAGCATGATTTGGATGAGTACTGACCGTCTGGAGTCCACCGCCATAGGAGCTTGTTTGGCTCATCTCCCAGTGGCACACCCTGCATCCTACTCCACAGCTGGACATACTGCCATAGCACCAGGGGGTTCAATGCCCCTGAGATGTCAGTTATCCAGCTACGGTCAGTCAGCGCCTGCCTCACCGTGCGGTGCGACCTAGGTCGTCTAGGGATTAGCGCTAGTAAATCCGGCACTATCTCCCCTATGGACTTCCCATCCAACCACCTGTCCTCCCAGAATAGTGCGGAAGATCCGTCCCCTAGCACCATTGAGGTTGAGGCAAAGAAAATTTGTCGCTCTTTCTGGGAGAAATGCGTGTCCAACCCGCGCCATGGTCGCAGCGGGTCTATGTACATCCTCCACATCCAATGGGTCCTGAGGCTGATGGCCGTACGTGCGAGGTCTAGTACACCCAGCCCTCCGAAGCATAGGGGCCTACTGACTCTGGCCCAGTTGACATGGCAGTGACCACCCTTTGCGTCTTTCCTCCCCACCCAGAGAAAGCTGCGTAGTATCTTATTCACTTGTTTAAGGGTTCTCTTGTTGAGGGAGAGAACCATCAGCTGGTGTAATGGGATTGCAGCGAGCATCGGCTGGATCAGAGTAAGTCGCCCTGCCTTTGGCAACATCGATGCCTTCCAGGTTGGCAACTTGTCCCCCATATGGTCAACCACCGATTGGAACGCCTCTGCGGGCAGTCTCCAAATCGCCAGGGGGGTACCTAGGTACTTAATGGGGTAGGGTGTAACCTGGTAGCCCATAGCCTCTGCCGCGCCAATGGCCATATCCTCCGAACAAGCGATCGGGGATACCGAGCATTTGGCGAAGTTGGTGCGCAGTCCCGAGGCATGGCCAAAGACCTCGAGAATGCCGCGAACGGCGCGCGGATCTAGCTCATCCGGGTGACAAAAGATCACCACATCATCCGCGTATAGCAAGACCGAGGATGTCATCTCTTGGCGGGCCAACCTCTTAAGCACACCCAGCTCAATGGCCTTTGCCAGAGCTTTACTCAGCATGTTCATGATTAGCACGAACAACCTCGGTGACAAGGGATCCCCCTGTCTCAGCCCCCTCCGGTGCCAGATGGGGGGCCGGCTCACCATTGAGCAACACCCTAGTGCTGGCGGTGGAAAGAAGAATCGCCACCAGCTCGTAGAACCTTGGCCCAAAGCCCACCCTCCGCATAACCTGGAAGAGGAGCCCCCAGGACACGGAGTCGAATGCCTTGGCAATGTCCAGCTTAAGCATCACCCTTGGTTCCTTCATCCGGTGTAGGAACCTCGCCGTCTGTTGCACCAACATAAAGCTGTCGTGGATGCTACGCTTCCGGATGAAGGTGCATTGATTGCGATCCACCAGCAAATCCATCCTAGGGGCCAGCCTTGTCGCCAGGATATTCACCACCAGCTTTGCGAAAATGTGTATCTGGCTGATGGGGCGGTAATCGCCCAGAGCAGTTGCATCCAGGCGTTTTGGCAGCAGAATTATCAGCGCCTGGTTGAGGCCCTGGAAGCCACGACCGCACATCGTGAACCGCTTCGCGAAAACCGCCATGAAATCACCCTTTACCGTGGACTAGCAGCTTTGTAGGAATTCAGCTGTGAAGCCATCAGGTCCTGGCGCCTTCCCGTGAGGGAGTCGCCGGACCATGTCCCATACCTCTTCCTCGCTGAATGGGACCTCCAGCTCCGTCAGGTCTTCAGTGTGCAGGCCTAAGAAATCCAGGTCAAGCGAGAACTCGCGGTCTGTAGAAGTGCCCAGGAGGTCTTGGAAGTGGTTATAGGAGGCCTCGGCCATGGAAGCGTGGTCCGAGATGACCGAGCCATCCACCAGCAGGCTATGGATCGCATTCTTCTGCCTTCTATACGACGTGTGCTGGTGGAAGAAGGCAGTGTTTGCGTCACCCTCGCTCAGCCAGGCGATCTTGGCCCGCTGGCGTGCCATCGTGCGCTCGAGCGATGCCAACCCGAGGTAGGAGCGCTTAAGGAGTGCCCGTAGGCGGCGCTCATCTGGGGAGAGCTGCCTGGACTCCATGGCCATATCAAGTGGTAGAACCACCTCGCGGGCTGTCATCAGCTGCAACTTAACACATCCCACCTTTTTATCACTCCAGCTCATCAGTTGGCGCGCCGTGCGCTTCAGTTTGGCCGTGAGCCTTCTGAAGGGATCTGGAATAACATCCCAAGCAGCTTGAACCACCTCACTAAAGCCCTCAAGCTTCAGCCAGAAGAGTTCGGACAGGAAGCGCCTCCTCCCAACCGTCTGCGTAGTGCGGTCGAGGACTAGGGGGCAATGATCTGCAATCACAGTCGCGAGACACCTAAGAGCGCAGCAGTTGTGCAGCTCCTCCCACCCTGCCATAACAAACACCCTGTCAAGCCGCTCGAGAGTGGGTCGCTCTCTCTCGTTCGACCATGTGTAGCGGCGTCCATGCAAGTAAACCTCCTTGAGTTCACAAACATTCAGGAAACGCCTGAATCTACCCATCATCCGCCGATCAAGGTTATTATTATTCTTGTCCTCGTCTCGGTAAATAAGGTTAAAGTCTCCACACAGCGCCCAAGGTCCTGGCCTAGTGGAGCGCACCGACCTCAGCTCGGCTAGGAACGCGATCTTGTCAACGTCACCTTGCGGCCCATAGACACAGGTCAACCACCATCCTGAGGCCCCTCCCGGGGGCCTCACCCAAGCCGTGACACTATTGGTGTCAATGTGTGCGCTGTCAAGTTGCACCAGGCTGCTAACCCAAGCTACGATTCTGGGGAAAGTAATATTACAGTTTTTTTTTAAATGGGTTTTTTTTAGAAATTTTAAAAAAATGGGTGAATAGCCCTCGGCCATTGCTGAAAGTTCGACTGGGCTTCGAGCATTGGATTGGGCCTTTGAAAGCCAGCAGAGTTGTTTTTTTTTTTTTCTGCAACGAGCACAGTGGGTGGGTGCCCAAGAAAGAAAGAGGAGGTTCAAATTAGGCCCAAGAAAATCCTTGACGGACTCGGTTTCCGATTCCAACCCAGTGAAGTCTATCCTAGGGTTCCAGCCCGTGTATATAGATCGGGACGACACCGCCGCCTGGATCGCACACAGCGATTCCCCAATCCAACTTCTTGACAGCACAAGATCTAACCACCGATGGCTCCCAGGGAAGGCGAGAAGCAGAGCGCCCCGGCATCGGCATCGGCGGTGACCCGCGAGGTGGAAGCCCCGGAGGTTGTGTCGGACGAGACGGTGGCGAAGGACGTTGACGACGATTGCCGCTTCAAAGATGAGCCCGACGACGACGAGGTGATCCAGAACCTGAACAAGATGGGCCGGATGAAGCTGTTCACGCCGGAGTTCATTGAGGAATTGAAGGAGCGGCAGCGCGGACACACCGCGATGCTCGAGAATTTCTACGATCAATTCCGCAAGGACCAAGAGGCCCGCGATGCTGCTGCTGCTGCCGCCGCCGATGGTGCTGAAGCTCAATCCTCAAGCCCATGACACGGATGAATTCTAAGTGTGCCTAGTAGTAGTATTGTCATGTTACATTGTTTCGATCCAACCGTGGTCTTAGGAAAAAATATATTTTTCACTTGCTCGTTGTGTTACTATGACTTGATTCGGGTGGGTCATGCATACTTCAATCCCAACATACAGCGATCATGGTTTCCTTTTGCGCGCTCTAGCAGCCGCGGTATATATATGCACGCTGTAAAAAAATAAGTGTGCACCGTGTTTTGCGCTATCCTACACGGTATATTTGGTCGTCGACTGCCAGTGCGCACTATCGCTAGGCTCACGCGCGAACAGCCAACTGTTGACGGAAACTTCACCCGCTCCCGCGCGACCTCGAACGCCACCCTCCCACTCCGCGCGGCCGCCGATGAAATTCCAGCGATGGACGGGTCATCGGGCACGCCACCGACCCCTCCCTACTTAGTCCCCCCACTGCCGCCGCTGCCAGTGGAGAAGTTCTGCTGCCGCCCGTGGCAAACCCTAGCGTTGTCGCCGCCGCCGGGAGCAGTTCCGACGCACGCGTCCTCTACACTAGCGCTGCCGCCGAAGGGTAGGGCAGCAACCCCCAAGCACTCGGCACCGGCGGCGGGTGTCCAAAAACCAAAGCCCAAGTCGGCGAAGACGACCGCTGCTCGACGCGCCCAATATCCGCCTCCTCCCTAGGCGCCAGCGAGCGCTCCGCCTCATCCACCGCAACCGGCACACGCTCCATCGATCGTTGCAACATTCAGCGCCCGCAACCTGTACACGCAAATTAGAACTATGCTATTTTAGTTGACATGTGGAATTTTTAGAGTCATTTCTTTGAGTTTGTTTGATCTTGTTGATATGCTAAAAGTATGTGAAAGTTGTTTGTGCCGGCGCCACGCACTGTAGATTGCAGCGCCTGGTGGGGGCTGTTTTCGGCTCGTATTCGCGCGCTACATAATGCGGCCTCTGGTGGAGGTCGTGCCGGTTCCACGTGCTTCATCAAGTTACAGCGCGCTATACAGCGCCAGATTATAGAGCGGCTGAGTTGGAGATGCTCTTACATGTCTTTTACTACTTGGCTTTGTCCATGTCTCGAGATGATTGTCGTTTCGGTCTAACAAATACTGCATGGTCTTGGAAAAGTAAATTGTTGGCTAATGACTCAATCTCCATCTTTATGTGCTTTACCTGCGTCCATACTTGTTGGCCAAAGTTTGGTCGTCTGCCTCTTTGTACCACGGCATATATATAAGCCAAGTATATGTGCTAGTGCAACAAATTGTGTATAATGCATTCCATTTTGTGATTGCGATTTATCTCGGGCTACAATCTACTGACCTCCAACATACCGATGGGATCTTCATGGAAGAGGAGGTGTTGGTAGCCATCCGTGGCATGCCTTTGGACAAATGCCCCGACCCGGATGGGTTCTCTGCACGCTTCTTTGTGACCTGATGGGGATGATGTCATGGAAGCGTTCCACAGACAAGACATTAAGATGCTAGTAAATTATAGGAAGAGGCTCAACGCAAGGTGCTCTTCTGGTTGCACATGGAATTTGTGGATCAATGTCCAGCATCAGCAAGTAATTCATGATCAAGAAACTTTGTGGTGAGTACAGCTACAGTTGTAGCATGACATTCAAGTTTCATGCTTTCACCTCATACTTTTTAGCAGAGAGGTACTTGGAGACCTTAAGAGAAGATCGAGACATGAACATGAAAAATTTATCTAGAATTATTCATAAATATTGGAACATGACTCCAGGAAGATCAAAGCTGCAGAGAGCTAGGAGGCTAGCCATGAAAGTTATTTATGGTGATGAAAAACTCACTAGAAGCTTCTGTGGGACTATGCAAATGAAATAAGTAGTAACCCCCTCCCCGTTGTGTACACAACTCCCTCCCCCAAGATGCTCTAGTCACCTAGTTGCATCTGCAATGGCAGCAGCCTCC
Source organism: Avena eriantha (assembly GCA_910589775.1). Lineage (NCBI taxonomy): Eukaryota > Viridiplantae > Streptophyta > Magnoliopsida > Poales > Poaceae > Avena > Avena eriantha. The sequence continues at coordinate 438,229,068 of OU342745.1, read as the reverse complement.
ATCTCCTGCCTAGTTCTCCTTCTTTAAACCCTGAATGCCATAGCTAGGAGTGTGATGTCGAAAGCACACACTAGGTTGTCTTTATAGACATGGAGCAGTTGTCGATAAGAACATACAGAAATGGAATAAATCAATATGACAAAAAAGCAACTATCAGATACTTCCAACTTAACTTGCATAGATCGTACTTGGTTCATTACATAGATAAGTAGTTCATTACATAGATATAAAAGGCTACTATATAGTTCCAACACACATTAGCTAGCGTGATAGTTGTAGTTGATCATGATATTCTGCATAAACACCATGCCACAAAGCATACATATAAGGGCAACAATGATCATTAGAAGAAACTGCACCTTCTTCTGAACATCCACAAGTGCATGAATGTATCTCATCATCTTCTACGGTCAGCTTCTGGTCCTTTGCTCTAGCTTTAGCTACACCATCTCTGGTTGCTTCTGTTTCTTCCTTCCTCAACTGCAGCTCCTCCCTCCTTTCTTCAGCCCACCCAATTGCTTCAAGAGCAATGTATCCATGAAGGATGTCATTGACAACCAGATAGCCTACATATTCTAGCTCCCAATTCCAAAAGCCGCATCCATGTTGTCAAATGCAAGTCAAAAGATGTGGATTACTTAACTGTAACCTTACTTAATTTCATCTGACCAATGCAATTCAAATGCAGATTTCAACCAAAAATCACCACAGAAAAGGACATTTGAGATAAAGAAGGATATTTCAGATTGTACCCCATGATTATTGCATTTTATCGTAGGTCCAGCCGTCGACTCCACGAATCACCACCTAGCTACAATCAGGGCAGGGGACCGTTGGGATGATGGGGCCACGGCGGCAAACCGCAGTTGCTATGGCGTGCAGACGGGCTTGCGGAACCCCACCGACCAAACCAAAGTTGGGCATGCGAGACGGTGGCAGCAGCAGACACATGCGATAGCATAGGGCTGGGGATTTCGGAAATTTTGGACAAGCCGATGCCTACTCAATGCTCAAACGATAGCCAATTTACAAAGAAACCCCTACCGACCAGGTGTTGCGCAATGACCAAAGTGAACCTCTTGGACCAATCGATCCTGCAGGTGGGTCCACATACGTGACAGGTTCCAAGTAGTATTCGTGTATTTTACTCAAGTAGAAAAAATAGCACACAAAAGGCAGGGAACTGAAGAAGCTACAAGGCCAGGCCAGGCCTCTTGCAGCCACGGCACTAACGGAAATCCACTCCAGTTAAAAACTCAAAACAATAGACGAACGGTTGAGTTCTGCAATACAACTGAGAGCCAACAATTGCCTGAGCACCTGCTGTTGTGCACAGTTCGCAGGATCCAAGTTGAACCACACCCAAATATGCTGCAAAGAGGAGGGCTCCTGCATCTGCCAGTAGGGGTGTGAGGCAGCAGTCCAAGTGGAGGGCACTGTGCACTGGAACATCTCCCACGGAAAAGATCTGGGCGTGAACCCCATATAGTTCAGAGCATGCTCTAGGTACGGAATGTTAAATTTCAGCATTCTTCAACAGATTCACTTTACTCAACTTTCACAAAGAAACTACACAGGAGTAACAAAATCTACAAATAATGCAGCCAGAAAATGTGGAACCTTATGCTCTTGAATTTTATTTGACACATAAAGCACAAATGAAGAATAAGGTTTCAACAGACGAAATAATAGCAGTAAACAAACATTCACAACATAAGATCAACATCCAACTTAATTCGCTGAAAAAACAAGAGCTATACAGTGGAATCCCCTCTGCGGCAAATTCTCAACTTCCCCAACGCTGGTAATAGTACCAATTCGCCGACAGAACAATTGATTGATGTATTTACACTGCAGCTTTTGTCAAGCTACTCGCATTTTCATCAAATATGGTGATCCTGCAACAAAAAAAAAGCATTCTTTAGCACCTTTTAGTAAATGAAGGTATATGGTCAGTAAGAGGGTAATAAATTTTGCAAAGTCGAACCTAGTGAAGGACTAGGCAATAACAAGACACCATGGGGAATTCACAGAATCCACTTAGAGCTGCTCATATTTTCATCAAAAGTGGTGATCCTGCAAAAAAAATTAGCATTACTCAGCACCTTTTAGTAAATGAAGGTATAGGTCAGTAAGAGAGTTATAAATTTTGCAAAGTCACCTAGCCAAGGACTAGGGGTTTAACAAGATCATGGGGAATTCGTAGAATTCGCCCACCCATGGCTTCTATCTGACCTTGCATTTGCTGGACCTGTACAGGCCAAAATGCAAGGTCATTCTCCATCCTGTGAATGGCAGCTGCATTGCCTATTTTCAGAATCTTGTAGTAGAGTAGCCTGCCAAGACAAGCACAACTATAATGTTGATTCCACCGTGGTAATGAAAATACTATAATTATAGGGGCAACTTTAAACAGGATCACTTACGTTCGCCGTGTTTTAGCCATGTTATTAATGATTTCAATAATTGCTTCAATGATCGGGGGAATCTTTTCGTCCTGGTTGTTAATGCCATTGGGTGTTATATAGGAGCACAACTCCTACAAAACAGAAAATGAGAAATTGTTGCAAGGCATATACAATTCTTGTTAGATGCTGAGAAGCTAAGCGCGTACTTTCGAACTAACTCGTCCAGACAACTGAAGAAAATCTATCAGTTGCTGATCAGTCATAGTTTCTGATTTTCCAGAAGCATTCGCATGATTCAGGTTCGGTTCAACCAGCTGGCCTCCAGCCCCCCGCTGACGGCGTACAAGAGCACCCTGATGCATCACAGAACTACTCTATTATACTCTAAATAAACAAAAAATAAGTTCAAAGTTCCAAGACAACCAATATCATAAGGTGTTTTGCTTTTCATCGTTTAGAATCTCATCATGCATTGTTTAGAAACCATAAATATCCCTTCTGTCTAATAATTTTTCAAGGCCCAGGGCAGATGCAACCATGCACAGATATACAACATTACCTCATCTATTTGGACAGAGTGAGCAAAAACTACTGCTCGTACAAAGCAAGCATGATATTTCACAATGGAAAGCACAGCAAGAAATGCGGTTCACCAAATTCATAGCACAAGAATCTGAGGTCAAATGTTCAAACTGGACCAAACCTAGAATGTTTCACGGAATGTGCAAGACTTAACAGAATGCGGCCTAGCCATTCATAGGCAGTAACTAGTTTAGATAGAGAAACAACAGTGTATAACAAACAATAGTACATATCATTAACATCTTAGAAGTTTAGGACCAAGAAACACGTCCTGCATTCAGAAACCATAAAATTTTCTGTTGCCTAACAATTTTTCAAGGCCTAGGGAAAAAAGATACCATTAGCACATCACCATGCAGCTGCAACCTTGTCTTTCTGGCCAAAGCAAACCAACACCTTATCCAGATGCAAGTATCATACAGAACAATTAAAAGCACAGCACAAACTGCAGTTCAGGAGATTATCATGACTGGAAACTAGCAATGCAACATAAGAACCTGAGGTGCAGTACACCGCCTTCCCGAGAACATCATCTCCGGTGGGTGTGACCCACGGGTCAGGGAGACAGTCGCTGGAGGGTGTGTCCCACCCGTCAGTGAGGCCGTGTTCAAGGGGGGCGTCGGATCAGTTCATCTGCTTCAAATAAAAAGGGGTAGGAGTAGGCCTGTGAGAAGAAGAAAAAAAGAAGTGGCAACCAAGAGATATGCAGCAGAAGCGCAAGAATCACGTACGTACCATTTCAACGCTGCCACACCGTCGTCGTAGGCATTCAACTGGATCTGGATCTGCATATTGCTCTTGATCTGGATCTTGACCTTGCTCTGGATCTGCATCTTGATCTTGAAGAGAGCTGATGCGTTGGAGAGGTGAAGAAACTTGTTCATGAGAGGAAGCCATAGTCTGTGGAGGAGCAGAGAGCAGTGCTGGAACAAGGGAGGAGGAGCTCAAGTGAAGTGAGAGACTCTGAGAGTGTGGAGGCTGGCTGAGGCTGAAGAGGAGGGGAATGAATACCTGCCTCGGGCTCGGGGTAGAGGGTGGGGCCAACACTCCCAAAATTAATGCCCACGCGTCCCAAACGGGCAGGCAAGAGTCAGGGGCGCCAAGATTCCCGCCCAAGCTCCAAGCCATTGGATTCTCTCTCTCTCTGCACCCAAAGGGCACGGGGCTCTAGAGATGCTCCTCCCTGCAGTAAAAGGATTCAGTCGATTAGTAGTACACTTCAATTTCACCACGGTAAAACTTCTCACTATAGTACTACTACCATTCTTCAGTTTTCACCACTGTAACTAAAGAGGGAGTAAAGGAGTACTCCTACTAGTACTGCTATGCAGAAATCCACTCTTTACAGTGTCTGTAACAATAAATAAACTACTAGTAGTACTACCATACAATGGCATATGCTGAATTGATGATACAGCAGGTTACACTGCCCTACACTTCACCACGGTAAATTCTCTACTAACATGTCAGCAGGGTGAATAGTAGCAATATACTACTAACAGAGAAACAAACACTCATGTACTACTTACAAAGTAAATAAATTATTCATGCTTACAGTTTTCTTTACCAACAGATAAGGTGTCAAGGACTACATGCTCTGCTCAACACCACTTCAGGTCACTATGGTTAATTTGCCAACTAAACACAGATGAAGGGTGTCAAGGACCTTACAATACTTACTATCATCAGATAATGACTACTAGACAATTTGACGATGAGCAAAGCATAGATAACAGGGCACCAACCACAAACTATTTTATGATGATGAATTGAAATGGTCCGTGCGTCTGCTACATGAAGCTACTACACTTTGCTCTTTGAATAAAAACGGTTCGTGCGTCTCAAGTAGAAACTATTTTGTGATGAATAAAAATGGTTCAGTATCAGGAAACATAGGATCACATCTCATCTCCAAAAAAAAAAAAAAAACATAGGATCAGACACCGTACATGTATCTAACCAACTTACGGACAGAAAGCTGAGGGATATCCTGTCTATATATGGCAACATGATATGTTTCTAGCAACAAAAATATAACAGTTGTGCGCTCTTAATCATCGCAGCAACAGGACATTCAAACATACATGCCAATAGCAATTTTTACAACATTGATTATACATTTTACGAAAAATATGTAGTTCAAGTTGTGTGTAAATACCAGGAGAAGACAGCTATTACTACAATTACTTCACGGATGCAGTAAAAGCACTAAGGCAACGATCGCGTGCGCGACACACGCGTGCAACGACTCCGAACGGAGTTCGAGACGATCGTCTTCAAGGATGGCGAGCGTATCGACGAGTTTGGCCTTTGGATCACGAACCTCGCGGCCACCCTACGCTCCCCCGGCGACACCTGCGATGATGAGAAGATAGTGAGGAAGTTTCTCTCTGTTGTACCAAGTCGTTTTGTGCATATCGCATTTTCAATGGAGACAATGATAGACCCGGCCACGCTCACAGTAGAAGAGGTCGTCGGGCATCTCCGTGCGGTCGAGGATCGACTGGACAACAACCCGGGCAGCTCTGGCTCTGGCGGCCAACTACTTCTCACTGAGAAGTAGTGGGAGGAGAGGAGGAAGCAGAACCGTAGCAGCGGGTCTGGCTGGAGCGGCAACAGGAACGGTGGCGGCGGACAAAAGGGTGGCAAGGCCCAGCCCAAGTCCACACCAGCAACTGAAGCCGGCGGTGAGATCAACCGCGACAGGTGCCGCTATTGCCGCAGGAAGGGCCACTGGGCTCACGAGTGTCGCAAGAAACAGCGCGACGAAGCTGCTGAGGCGGCGCACCTGATGCAGGAAGAGGGCAGCGATGCAGGCCCTGCCCTGCACATGGCCACGGTGGTCGAGCTCTCCAACGCCGCACCTCCAGCTGCTGCTGCGGCGCCCATGACGGCGCTGCTCACGGGGGAGAATGTGTTCCTGAATGAGGAGCGCGCCCGCGTCGTGCTCAGGCGCTCACCGAGCGACACCGACGAGGCCTGGTACCTCGACACCGGGGCCTCGAACCACATGACCAGCGACGACACTGTCTTCGCGGAGCTGGACAAGAGCGTCTCGGGCAAGGTGCGCTTCGGGGACGGATCGGTCGTCGACATACGTGGACGCGGCACCATCCTGTTCGCCATCGACGGCGAGCGGCATCGCGAGCTGTCAGGCGTTTACTGGATCCCGAAGCTCAAGTCAAACATCGTCAGCATTGGCCAGCTGGACGAGCTCGGCTTCCCCACCCACGTCGAGCACAGCTTCATGAGCATCCATGATCAAGATCAGGTGCTCATCGCCAGGGTGCCACGCACGGGAAACCGGTTGTACGTTGCACCTCTGCGGATTGTGCAGACGGTGTGCCTGTCAGTGCATGCCAATGACAAGGCATGGCTCTGGCACCAGCGCTTCGCCCACCAGGGTTTCCACGACCTGCAAAAGCTGTCTAGGCAGGGCATGGTCCGTGGCCTGCCCGCCATCAACCATGTCGAGCAGCTCTGTGAAGCCTGCATCGCCAGGAAACACCGTCGAGCACCGTTCCCTGCAGCAGCCAAGTTCCGTGCTTCAAAGCACGCTGGAGCTAATGCACGACGACCTCTGTGGCCCGATCTCGCCGGCGACGCACGGCGGCAAGCGATTCTTCCTGCTGCTCGTCGACGACCACAAACGACGACAGCCATTCGTCGCTTCAAGGCCCAGGCAGAGGCAAAATCGAAGCAACCTATGCGTGTCCTCCGCACAGATCGTGGAGGCGAGTTCACCGCGACAGACTTTGCTGAGTGGTGCGCTGATCGCGGCGTCAAATGCCACCTCACCGGCCCCTATTCCCCACAGCAGAACGGGGTGGTAGAGAGGCGCAATCAAACCATCATCGGCGCCACCAAGAGTATGCTCAAGGCCATGAGCGTACGTGCTGAATTCTGGGGCGAGGCGGCATCGGCGGCTATGTTCATCCTCAACCGATCTCTGACAAGAAGCTTGGAGGGGAAGACACCGTATGAAGGGTGGCATGGGATCAAGCCAAATGTGCACTTTTTCCGTGTCTTTGGCTGCAGAGCGTATGCCATGCGTATGCCAAGGACACGCCCCGGGCTAAAAAAAATGGAGGACCGTCGCAAACCCATGGTGATGATTGGGTATGAGGAGGGGAGCAAGGCCTACCGCCTCTTCGACCCAGAGAAGAAGCGCCTTATCGTTTCCCGTGACGTTATCTTTGATGAGGGAGCAAGCTGGAATTGGGGGGAGCCCAGTGGCAGCACCCTCACCGTCAACAACTGGGTGATGCCACAACCCCTGCCTGCTGTGACAGAGAAAGGAGCAGAAACTCCTGCTGCAGCTACATCTGAAGGCAGTGAAGAACCTGCGTCAGCACCCCTTTCACCAAGCCCAGATGCAACTTCTCCTTCACACACCAGCGTTGGGACACCACAGATGGGCCAGCCCATGTCTTCATCGCCTAGCCGGCCCATGCGATTTGTTTCGCCGCCAGCAGAAGGAGAAAAAGATGGAGGGTCTCGACGCGGGCATTGACCCACTTGATTCCCTCCGCTACCGTCCAGTGTTGGATCTAATCAATCCCGGCGCAGTGAACCCAGGGAGGGCAGAGCGCCTCCTTCTCACTCCTTCCGGCGAGCCCTCCACATATGCTGAGGCAGAGGGCGATGAAGCATGGCGGAAGGCAATGAAGCATGGCAGAAGGCGATGCCCGACGAGCTGGCCTCCATCAAGGAGAACGAGACCTGGACGCTGACGGAGCTCCCACCTGGCCACAAGCCCATCGGATTGAAGTGGGTATACAAACTCAAGCACGACAACGTCCTCAAGCACAAGGCCAGGCTCGTTGCAAAAGGGTACGTGCAGCGGCCAGGGATCGACTTCGATGAGGTCTTTGCCCCTGTCGCGCGGCTGGACTCCGTCCGTCTTTTGCTCGCCGTTGCCGCTCAGTTCAAGTGGCAGGTCCATCACATGACGGCGTTCCTCAATGGCGAGCTGGGCAAGGAGGTGTACGTCTGCCAGCCGCCGGGCTTCGTCGACAGCGGCAACTCCAGCAAGGTCATGCGCCTGCACAAGGCGCTCTACGGCCTCCGACAGGCTCCACGGACGTGGAACACCAAGCTCGACGCTGTTCTGGTGTCGCTAGGCTTCACTCAGACCGCATCGGAGCACGCAGTGTACACCCGCGGCGACGGCGACTCACGGCTGCTTCTTGGGGTCTACGTGGATGACCTCATCGTCACTGGAGCACGTGTCACGGCGATATCGGAATTCAAGCAGCAGATGTGCAGTCGTTTCAAGATGAGTGATCTGGGATTGCTCACTCTCTACCTCGGCATCGAGGTGAGCCAAGCGCCAGGCTGCATCACACTGAAGCAGACCACATTCACCGCGAAGTTGCTGGAGAAAGCTGGGATGGCAGAGTGCAACAGCGCTCACGTTCCAATGGAGCAACGCCTCAAACTGTCGAAGGTGAGCTCAAACCCTGCTGTCGGCATCACTCTATCGCAGCCTCGTCGGCAGTCTCCGCTATCTGGTACACACACGGCCTGATATCAGCTTCGCCGTGGGCATGGTGAGCCGCTTCATGGAGGCGCCCACCACAGAGCACCTGAGCGCAGTGAAGCATCTGCTGCGCTACGTCGCAGGAACACTGGACATTGGCTGCCGCTATGTCTCCAGCTCTGACGCCGCTCAGTTGGTGGGCTATAGCGACGCCGACATGGCTGGAGACCCTGATGACAGGAAAAGCACCTCTGGGACTCTGTTCTTCTTTGGAGAGTGCCCGTTGTCTTGGTAGAGTCAGAAGCAGAAGGTGGTGTCTCTGTCCTCTTGCCAATCTGAGTACATAGCAGCAGCTACGGCAGCATGCCAAGGAGTGTGGCTTGGGAGATTGCTTGGTGACTTGCTTGGATCACCTCCTCTCGTTGCCAATCTGCTGGTAGACAACATGTCTGCCATCCAGCTGTGCAAGAACCCAGTCTTTCACGACAGAAGCAAGCACATTGAGGTGCGGTACCACTTCATCAGGGGCTGCATCGAAGATGGAACCGTAACTGTCGAATTCATAGGCACTGAAGATCAACTCGCAGATATTCTCACAAAGGCCCTTGGGCGTGTGTGATTCCAGCTGCTTCGCCAAAAGCTCAAGATTGTTGAGATCAAGTAAGCGCATCAAGATTAGGGGGAGAATGTTAGCAATAATCTGGATGCTTAGTAGTAAGTAGCCTAATCATACTTGCATGTCAGCACAAGAGACTACTAGTATGACGGTAGTAGCAAGTCAAAGTGAAATTGAGTTAGCCTGACATGAGCTGTAGCTTAGCTGTTAAAGTAGTAGAGTCCAAAACAGCATCAGCTGGATAGTAGCTAGTAGAAGCTAGCAGTTATTTCTCTAGCAAAGTCGGTTTAGGATAGTCGGTTCCTGAGTCCTATATAAAGACATGTACCCCACGTTGTATTAAATAAGCTAAGAAAATAAGAGCTTCATATGTGTGCGTATACCTCTGTTTCATCCTCTGTTTTACCTGTGTGTGTGAGCTACTGAGAACTAGCTAGCAGCGAGCTCATATACTTCAACAAGCAGATCAACAAGCAACATACAGCAGCAGCACAACCAACAGCAGCACAAGCAGATCAACAAGCAACATACAGCAGCAGCACAAGCAGATCAACAAGCAGCAGCCAGCAACATACAGCAGCAGCCAGCAACCAAGATTTAGAGAGGCACAGGGAGGTAGCCATACCTGCCCAGCTAGGGTTTCCTGCCGTGTGGAGGTGGAGGAGGTGCGTGACTGCATGGCCGAGCTTGGAGACGGAGGTGGAGGAACCGTGTGGGTGAGCTTGGAGGGGGCCAGCCGCCTCCAAGGCCTACAATACACACAAATGGGAAAATTCACATAGTGGAGGCGAACAACAAAATCATTGGGTGGTTTAAGATCAAGTCTACAAGGATAACAGTAAAACAAGCATCCAATGCCTCACGTAAATAAATAAATACTCTACGCATGCATGCATGTCAAGCACTACATAAGTATTCAATTTACTACTAGTACAGAGCAAATATTAACATCTAGATGAGCAGCACCTGGACAAGATTAACATCCAGAGTTGGGAGAATTTTCACTTAATGTTACATAGCTCCTTCACACTGTCTGAGATTAAATCAACAGAAAACCCAATTGATGGAGGCAATCACCATGTCCCTGAAAAGAGATTTTAGCACACTGTTAAGCTGATTATTCAAGTCACTTTCCACTTTTACTACCTTAACACACCACTACTGGCTGTACATTATACAGGTCACTGTTTTCTTTACCAAATTCAAACAGTATAGGCAGGTAGAAAATTCAAGAAACAGTAGTATAGGCAGTAGATAGTAGGCAAGAATCTATAACATGATACTTACCACAATTAGTGCACAACCTACAACTTAAAAAATCGAAAAGGGCCATCAATTGGGTTGATGTTTCCTATACTTAATGCAAATTATTCTTCTCCTACAAATTATACTTACTGCAAACAGTTTTGTGACACTGCAGTATTAGGAAGCTGGCAGAATATTACTTATCTTTTGAGCAGGAACCGATTCTTTTTGACAAGGACTATGAAAGAACAAAGCATCAATGCAGATACTAATAAGAGCTATGCTAACCAATAGTTTTCATCAACTACTCCTCATTTGCAACACACAGGCAGGTTAACTGAACAGACCTTCAGATCTCCTCCGTCAACAAACTATAGAAATAGACATGTTGCAAAGCGCAAGTAAACTAAGGACCAACTATGCAAATCATGATTACAACCCTGCACAAGCATGCAGACCATCCACCTTCCAGATGTGGAGAAGGTCGGCATGTAGAACTCACCCCTCGAGACTCCTGGACAGATCCTCGCCGGTGTAGAGCTGCCAGATCCTGTGCGGCTTGACGTGGTTGGGGAGCAGTTTCTCGCTGGTCTAGAACTGGCAGATCCTGATCGGCTTGACGTGGTTGGGGAGGGAACCCAGCTGAAGCAGGAGCGAAGATCGAATTTGTATTCCTCCCCTGTGGATCTTCCGGCGTGTGCAGGCTGCGGCTGCGGCGGCTGGGGGATGGGATGGTGGGGGCGAGGTAGCGGGGAGATGATGGTGTGGGACGGCGCAGGCGTGGCGGGGAGGTGAGGAGGACGGTGGTGGCCGGGGCGCCGGCGCCGGCCGGCCGAGGGGGGTGGGAGCTTGGGATCCGCGATTTGGGATGGGAAGGCGTCATCGCCGGGATCGGTGGCGTGGAGGTGAGACGGTGGGAGGGACTAGGCGTGGCGGGGAGGTGAGGAAGGCAGGGGCCGCCGGGGCGCCGGCGCTGTGCCACCGGACGGAGGGGAGCTTTGGATGGGCGATTTGGGGATGGGAAGGCGTCATCGCCGGGAGCGGTAGCGGGGAGGTGAGGACGTGGGAGGAGCTAGGCGTGCCGGAGAGGGAGGCATGAGCTGCCGGGGCGCCGGCGCCGGCGGGGAGGGGGAAAGCTTGGGATCCGCGAGGGACGGGAGAGACCGCATCCGGGGTGGGGAAAGGGTGGCTGGTGCAGGCGGGGGCGGGCGGGGGCGTGTGGCTAGGAAGGAGGAGAACGGGGTAGCGTGCGGGTTTGGCGAGCCCCACGGGCGAGGAACGACAGCGTGCCGTGCTGGCCCGACCCGGCCCACTTCTGAAGGACAGTGCTACGCGTCCTCCCAGGCCATGGATACTTTCTAACCCCGGGTTCCTAGCCGTCCGATCGAGACAGATCGACGGACAGATTTGCTTCCCGCTCCTTCGTCCCGTTTTTGCTAAAAAAGTTTCGCTTTTGCTACAAATAGCGCTTTTGCTACGTATAGCAGAAAATGGTTCGGGCTAAAAAAAGAACAGATAGACTGGATCTCGTCAGAGAGTTCGCGTTTGCCCTCGCCGGCGACCTTGTAGCAAAAAATTGTGCTAATGTAGCAGATCCGACCTTGCCGGAGCCTCGCCGAAGACTTTTACCGGTAGACCTCGCCGAGACCGTGTAGCAAAAACTCTACGTTATTATAGCAAACCCACAAAACAGATGTAGCAAAATGTTTTCCCTAATGTAGCAAAAAGGGACATCGCGAAACATCACCGAAGACCTCGTAGCAAACCATAGAGACTGGTTGTAGCAAAAAAATGTGAGAAAGTAGCAAAAATATATGAGTACATAGCAAAAATAATATGGTAAGGTAGCAACACTCATAAAAAAAGACAGACACAAACATAGCGACACCGGCCCACTGGAGTAGCAAGTGCTCTAAACTGTGGTATCAACACCGATGGCAGTCATGGCCGCTCCATCCAGAGAAGCACCTCCGCGGTGAAGTCCATCTCCGGCGACAAATGGAAGCACCACCGTCGTGGCCTCCCTGTCGGTGCAGCGATGCAAAAGTTCTAGGCGAGTGGAGGCGGAGGGCGTGCTCCGGCGGTCTACTCCAGCCGTGGTGGTGGCAGAGGGCAGAGCTCGGCGGTGGCTCATTTGAGGTGGCAGGGAGACGGTGTCAAGCAGGCAGCGCAGGCGCAGGCCGGCGACGGTGCGCCGCAGCGCGAGTCCATGGCGTTGGTGGCCACGAGCAGCTCCAGATGCAACAGATAAGGCTGGGAGAGATAAAAACATGGGTGGGTCCCATACGCACGGCTGCCTCTACGACTACACGCATGGTTTCTCTCGACTCGAACTGCACGAGCGAGCGACCCGGGGGATCGTATGTGTATTGTTTTCCACTTTTGAATTGTAATACTCCATGTGGGTCTGGAATTACCAGATTTAACTATTTGTCTAAAATAACATATTTTAAGTTTTAATTTGGATTACCCCGTTATCTGAATATTTCCTTCAGTTTTTACGCCTTTTCTAAGATTTTTTGGAAGCACTCAGTCATGTGGGTCCCGATTATTGCGTGTTCAAACTTTTTGAGAATATCACACTTTATTGACTAACTAACACCAGTACAAGTTCAGCTCGGATAAGTTCCGGGACAACACCAAAAAAATTACAAGAAGAGTGTCGTGGTGGCACGGCAGATGCCATGTATAGGCTAAAGATGACGCCAATGAGCACTAGAGGAATCCAGGGAGGAATATTGTCGTGGTGGAGAAACCCTAGCATGTATGAGTAGATCTCTAGTTCTTAGGAAGATGGAGAAACCCTAGCATATGATTAAGATAAGATAGAGATTATTATATTATACATCATTATGTGTATGTGTTAATTGTTTTCATCTTGATATTAGGAGTTGTGCACCTCCTTTATATTTTACTCCTATGGGGACTCGATGAAGGGGATTACTTGTTGGTAGACATAGGAATGATATCGCTTACTGTGACTATAAAGCTGTTGTCATTCCTTACGTGCTAACTTGGGACATCAAGAAGAACTCACTAAGCCATGTACACAGGAGAAATCTCTTAATGGCAGGATAATACGATTGATATCATTTATTCGTCAGTTGTGTTATGAAGGATGATGTGAGCAGCGATTGCTGCCTATTTGTCCATATATGGAGCTCCTCCCGCATACATACACATTATGGGAATATTCGTTATAATAATTTTGATTGCTTAGTCTAAATTACTAGCGGTATATCCATACTCCCCGAGAACGCATTTTTCCTATTGCAGTTCCAAAGTTCTATTACACACGCAGATCTTACTTTCCGCATTAAGTTTTGCTTTACTTTAAACTATCTTGTCCAACCAAAAACCCAAAAACAATTTTACTTTTCTTGCGGCTTAAAGTTATTTCTTAAGTACTTCGTTTAGTTGTAGTTAAAAGCATTTTAGTCTTTTGCCTACTGCTTTCTATGGGATCGATATATTTATTTCAAAACTAGCTACAAATGGTCTATGCACTTGCAGTCATCAACCACCATTGTGAGGAATTTTACACTCTCGAGAGTTAGATATGAGTAGGGAAAGCAATACATCGGTTAAATGTTCATTCTTTATTATGTTTGTTTTCTATAATAATCGTGGAGTGGTCAAATGATCTATTATTTGCTTGTTTATTTCACTTAGAACTGAAGAAGCTTGGCTATTAGTAGCTCTAGTATTTTTTTGTAGATTTAAATTCATGTTCTTGCTTTGTTATCGTTTAATCAGGTACACAGCCTGCCAGAAATGCAAAGAGGAAATTAGGCAATCAAGAAATGAAGCATTAGTTGCTTTTTTGTTGACATTAGTTTCTTACTCCACACATTAATGTATTCTACATGGTAGCATGACGTTTCTGTTTATATTCTTTCACGTTTCTGCATGTGCGTGCATTTTGGTATATGTTTGGAGCATCGTCTGTTTTCGCCATTTTGGGTCCCCATTTCTGGCCCGACCGGGGACGCTTTGTTTCTTGCTAGACTTTCATACAAGTTGATTTTCAAATTCTCCGGTCAACAGTTTCTTATTCTAATAAAAGATTGGAGTAGGTAGAAGAGATACCTGAAGGCAATGGAATCCATCTCAGCCCCTCCTTAGTAGATCAGGCTGCAGCGGAGCACTAGGTGCCAGTCCGGCGGTTACAACGCGGTTACAAGCTGCGGTATGAAGGGGAACCAACAAGGACACGCTATTTATTCTAGATCTGATCGTGTGGTTGTCAGATCAACCGGCATAGCCGAATTTTGTTGCCTCCTGTGCTCACATCACCCCTTGCTCGCATTCAGATTCCTGTGAGTTGGTGTTCTCTCTACTCACCGGAGAGAAAGACAGTGCATGTTGCTAAGGGGCCGGGGTCAGAGGCAGGTCTGTTGTGCCAGTGTCTTTGGCTCTCCTACCTCTACAGTCTAGGCATCCTCGGTGGGTTTGGAGGCGTTCTTCTTATTGCTATCATTCTTATGTTAAGTGGTCGCCCTGTCTTCTTTTTATATCTCTTGGATATCTAAATTAAGTATCAGGTGACCTGTTATTTTTGTTTGGTGGTCATCATATTTTTGCACGCTATTTATCTACTACTTCCAGTCATGGTAAACAAATTATCTGCTACTTTTCTACTTTTTTGACTAGATATACGAGGACAAGCAATGACATATATGGTGATGAACCGTGATTAGAATATTTGCAGAGATCTTTTTTATTAATCTAAATTGACAGGACACATGATGATAATTACAACTTATTATGATTTTCATGATTCTCCATCTCGCTGATGCGAAGGTGCTTAGTGTTAGTCAATTATTTGAAAAAAGATGGTTTAATTGTGTTAGATGGCCATGAGTATGGACGTACCTTTATAAATGATAAGTGGCATGTTCTCTAACTGGTGGTTCTAACTCAAATCTGATGAAACATTGTGCTACTACTTTATAAAAATATACACATATGTTACATGCTTGATTTTTCCATTTGAACCCCGCCACCGGTAAGAACATCGGAAAAAAAATCATCTTTCTAAATTTGATTGTGCAATTGATGACACCTCTAGACTATGCAACTCTATCCCGAGCTATAATTTGGCTTCTCCTAACTCTTGGTATCTCACTTTTGTAATAGTAAGACTAACAAAAGAAAACGATATCAACTAAAAGAAAAAATGGTATGGCACTAAAGATAACTGTATTTTAGTAATTGCAGTACTGAACTCTATCCTGGTAGGTTACATCTTACAAATCCGTGTTTCTGGTTGTCATCGTTCTGTGTTTGTGGTTGCCACCGTTAGTTGATTGAATTTTGTTTATAGAAAATATAATCATAGGTATTGCCCACCTAAATTTCTACCGTTGATTTTTTTATCGTCTTTATATTGTAATCAAGCAGTTCCAAGTTGTGTTTTTCAAATTTATTCGAAGGTGGATCACTTATCTATTCCATGTCATTTTTTTCGAAAGGGTAAAAATTAGTTTGTTGTGTACGAAGGCGTTTAGACTACACCATATTTCCATATTCCAGAGACAAGAACCTACAACCATTATGGCATATGGGGACCGTTGCTTTCCGCGGTCGAACCTCCATGAGATGTATGTATGGCCCTCATTTCATTTTTGGTAATTCAATTCAATGTCAATTTTTTTATTTTAGCTTTCCGAACATATTAAATTTCTTGGGACAAATACAAAGTTAGAAGTGTCCTTGCACATTTCGGTTGGGAAGAATGTGAATAGTGCACAATCTTCTAAGTATTAGCACCATATCTTCACACTAAAAAAATAAAATGTACAAAAAATTGCAAATATTCATTGTCTGTTTTGTATTACAAGTAAAGTTTTATTCTTTATACCATATATGAAGTAAGTATTCTATAGATTCCCCTTGATATCAAATGCCTGAAAATATATAGCATATGTTCATAACCTTTTAGTGAAAATTGTACAGGTTCACTTATGTTCTTTTTCAAATTTATAGTAGTTCATGATTAAGGGTAGTTGATTTTCTATCATCTATGTTGTGCCTATAGCATCCTACACTATTACAAAACTCCAACAAGATAAAAAATTAGATATGTAGGTTGATGTCTTTACATGGCTGCTAAAGTATCGGCCGATGGCTACTATACTTATCTTTTGAATCTTTATTGTCATTCAACATGTTTGGGTCTGAATGACTAGAAGTCAGGTTGCCGGTGATCTTGCTTCCCGTTGTGTTATGATTTTTTATTTGGTGTGAAGTGCTACAAACTTGGTACGTGGTGTTCCATTCCGTTATTTTGATAATGGAAACAAGAGCAATGCTTCGTCTGGGAAAACGATATGTATCTTTTGTGTTCTCTATTCACTGGAGATGGTAAAACTATGTAAGTTGATTAAAATTTAGCCTATCACAGTCTGATCATTTTGAGATTATCTCATTAATCGTATGCATTGTTACAAAATTATACACACATAGATGTGGCTTATGTAGGACCTGACTGAAGAATTTTGCTGGACTTAAAGAACACTGCATAATAGTGGTGGTTAGCACACTGCATTGGTATAGAGTTGATGAATCTAAGCATGCGTCCAGCTAGGACGAGCCGAGCATAGTGCAATGATGAGGTGGACATGTTTTTTGCTATAAAACTAGACATGTTCTTTGTACGGTTGTATACCTTATGTGTGAATTGTATTTTTAAGATAGAGGAAATACATTTTAGACAATTGATTCTATATTGTAAAGTATTATGTATATGTCGGCGCAACAAAGCGCGCGAGGTCCTTCTAGTACTATCTATTTGATACTAAAACTAATTAGAGCTACCTTTCACTGTGAGCTACTCCAGAGTATCTTCATCCCTTCGCACGTCAACTAAGGTTGGCATGTGGCTCAAAGTTTCAAATTAGTTTTCTTCGTCCAATTGAGTTGTGGAGTCCTTCTTGACTTTCTACTCTGTGCCTAGTACTAGTTGAATGTGTATGTTGGAATGGCTAGATATGATATCTAGTTTTATTATGTTTTGCATTATCTACTTATTTTCGAGGCGTGGATGTTATTTATAGATGTTACAGAGTGCAATACATGGCATTAACATTAGGCTAATCAGAATAAATAATAGCACTAGATTGTTTCCCGATTCTTCTGAACTATGGGATATCAACGATTGACGGCTGAAAACCATCCCCTGGACCCGACATTTTACTACAATCTCGAGTCTGGTGCTCTTTCATGTCCGTTTTTGACCATGAATCACGATCTAAGCCGCTGACGGGTGGGCCTCGCAGGATCTTACTCGCCGCGTGGTGGACCGCGCGTGTCACTAGTAGGAAAAGACTTATCCGTGGCGCACCAAAAAAGAGGTTAGTGGCGCACAGACCGTGCACCACTGATATTACGCCACTGATAATTTTTATCCATGGCGCATCTAGGCATGCGCCACGGATAAGCATGGGTATATCGTGCGCCACTAATATCGATTTCAAAATTTGAAAAAAGGCGGGATATCTCAAATTTATCTATGGTGCATGTGGGTATGGTGCGCCGCTAATAAGATTTTCAAATTTCAAAAAAAAAACCTTGATCTGGATCTGCCCGCCATCGGTGTCGCCTCGCTGCTGGTGTTGGTGGTGGTCGGACAGGAGGTGCGGGAGGCCGTGGCGATGGTCAGAGAGGAGCTCGAGAAGGGCGTTGGAGGTGGTCGGAGAGGAGCTCGAGGACGACATCGGGCGGTGGTCGAAGAGGAGCTCGAGAACGACTTCGGTGGTGGTCGGAAGAGGAGAGGTGGAGGAGAGGTGGATTTCGAGGATGGTGAAGTGGCCGGAAGAGGAGAGGTGGAGGAGAGAAGGGGAGGAGAAGAGGGGAAGGAGGAGGTGGAAGAGGAACAAGAGAGGAGGAGGTGGAAGAGGAGAGGATTCAGAGGAGAATGGGAGAGAAACGCGGAGGTGGAGGAGAATATAAGGAGAAGCGGTAGGTTGGCAGGGTGGCGATTCGAATTTCAAATCCCACCTTGTTATCCGTGGCACACCACTATGGGGTGCGCCACATATAAGTTCCCTTAGTTTTTTTTTCTACAGGGAAATATCTTGTTTCTGCCATATCCTTTTTTCCTTTTTGAATTTTGAGAATCTAAAAAATTGTTAAACAGTTTTAGACAGTTGCGAGTGGATAGAAAATTCTATGCTCGTCGTTTTGATATATTATACATTTTTTTCGACGTCGTATGCAAAAGTTACGACCGTTTTACCGCGCCATGATCTTTTTTTGCAAAAAATATCAAAATTTATGTTTGTTAATTTTTCTACAAACTAGATC
Source organism: Avena eriantha (assembly GCA_910589775.1). Taxonomy (NCBI): domain Eukaryota; kingdom Viridiplantae; phylum Streptophyta; class Magnoliopsida; order Poales; family Poaceae; genus Avena; species Avena eriantha. The sequence goes on along the minus strand of OU342745.1, from coordinate 438,210,428 downwards.
ACATAACCTACCAATATCTGAAAAGATTTTATATTTTAAAGTGTTTATCATTTTCTGTTATTTTTTGCAAACCTAAAAAGGCGATCCACGAGGGGGGTTGGAACCAGAATTTTGAAAAGTTATCTATGGCGCACCACTTTTGGGTATGCCACTGGTATTTCAGGTCAGTGGCGCACCCCAAAGTTATCTGTGCGCCACAGATAACTTTTCTCACTTTTCAAATTGTGGGTCCACACCTATCCATCGTGCACCCAAAAAGCATGCGCCACAGGTATCAGTGGCGCACGATAATTCCGTGCGCCACGGGTATGCCACCCATGGATGGGGACGACCCCTAGGACTGGGGCCCACATATGTGTGGCACACCGATTTGTTTGTGCGCCACGGGTATGCCCATATCAGTGGCGCACCACCTCGCCCGTGCACCACGAATAACAACCTGTGGGGCATCCTTTCGACGTGCGCCACTGATATGACCCCTATGGATAAGCCTTTTCCTACTAGTACGTGCCCTTGGCCCGCCGTCAGCGTATGCAGGGAGGACCGCAGTCGGTGAGAGGTGTTCCCTCCGTGGGCCCATGCCGACCATGGTTTCTCACGGTTGTGGGGACCGTCGATCGCCGATGTGGCGTCGTGAGCCCACGCGGGCCGCGGTTTCTCGCGGTCATGGGGGCCGCTGATTGCCGATGTGGCATCGTGAGGCCATGCCGGTCGCTGTTTCTCGCGGTCGTGGGGCCCGATTAGAGCCGACGCCGCATCTAGCTAGATTGTAGCACGGAGTAGTTACCACCCCCCGCAAATCTACCTGACACTGCAAGTGACCCTCGCTCGAAGCTGGCGCCACCATTGATCCTACCTATCCGCCAGAACCACCTCTGATGTGCACCACACGGCATGCGTGCACGTAGGGCGACACACCGGTAGGCGATCGAATACGTGTACATCCCTGCATTATGATACATTGCAAAAGTATCTATAAATTTTGATGTTCCATGCTTGTTTTTATCTACTTTCTTGTGTTTTGTCCATACTTTGGAGTACTTTTCATATGATTTCTTGTACTACCTATTAACAAAAAGCCACAGTGCCAGCTGCCTGTTTTCTGCTGTTTTTGGTTTCAGGAAGTCAAAAAATAAATATTCTCGAAATTGGACGGGACAAAAGCCAAAGTCACTATTTTACCGAAAGATATCTGGAGCCAGAATACGAGACGGAGAAGGGTTGGGGCCCGGCCAAACCACCTGGTCACGCGGCCAGGCCTGGCCCATGCCAGGGGGTAGTCTGGCCGACCCCAGCACCCCCTCGGCCTCTACTTCCGCCTATATATTGCCTACCCGTTCCCCTACAGGAATTCACCCTGGAGGCCTTCTTCATCATCATGCAAGCCTCCGGTGTGATGCGTGAGTAGTTCATCTCTGGATTACGGGTCCATGTAGTAGCTAGATGGCTGGTTCTCCTCCTTTGTGCTTTCATGTTTAGATCTTGTGAGCTCCGCTCATGATCAAGATCATCTATTTGTAATTCTGCATGTTGTGTTTGCGGGGATCCGATGGATATTGAGATGCTATTTCAGATTGATTATTGATTCTATCATGTCTTTGTTATTTGTGATCTTGCATGCTTTCCGTTGTTACTAGCTATCTTGGCCAAGTAGATGCTAGCAACTCCAAGAGTTAGTATTTATGTTCGATAGTGGGTTCATGCCTCTGGTAACCTGGGGAAGTGACAGAAATCTCTAAGGTACTAGATGTGTTGTTGCTACTAGGGAGAAAACAACAATCCTTTGTTCATAGAACAATCGTATTGTTTACTTTACACGCAATTCGTAAAGCAATAATCTGTTGCTTGCAACTTAATACTGGAGGGGGTTCGAATGATAACCTGAAGGTGGATTATTAGTCATAGATGCAGTTGGATGGCGGTCTATGTATAATGTTGTAATGCCCAATCAAGTCTCAAAGGAGTCAAGATGATTAGTATATGCTTGTATGCTTTCTCGATGTTTGTCAATTGCCCCACTGTAATTTGTTCACCTAACATGTTATCTATCTTAAGGAGAGCCACCTCTAGTGAACTATGGACCCCGGTCCTTTCTTTTACATACAATCTACAAACTGTTTACTGCTTTATGTTTATTTTCTGCAAACTATTACTTCTTTCCATTCGATACGTTTAATCTTTTGTTTTCAGCAAAACCGGTGAGATTGACAACCTCATCGCAAGTTGGGGGCAAAGTTCTGTGGTTGTGTTGTGCAGGTCTCCACGTTGCTGCTGGCACCGGTAGTGCACCCTGCCAACGTTCAGCTAGCTACACCTTTGGGGTGTTTCCTTGCTCCTACTGGATTGATAACCTTGGTTTCTTACTGAGGGAAAACTTGCTGCTGTGCTCATCATACCTTCCTCTTGGGGTTCCCCAACGAGCTTGATATATTTGGGCCATCAATAACTTTTTCTGGCGCCATTGCCGGGGAGTCAAGGACATCTTCACAAGGGGAGTCCCTCATAACCAATCTCTTTACTTTGTTATTTTTGTTTTGCTTAGTTTACTTTTGCTTTGTTTGCTTGTTTCTTTATCAAAAACACACAACAAATAGTTTTACAAGTTTGCTTTCTTTATTGAAAATACAAAAAAATGACTACTTTTGAAAACACTAAGATGTGTGACTTCACTAGCACCAACAACAATGATTTTATGAGCACACATATTGCTCCACCTGTGCCTGAAGCTACTTTCTTTGAGATAAAACCTACTTTACTCAATCTTGTTATGAGAGAACAATTTTCTGGTATTGGTAATGAAGATGTTGCTGCCCATCTAAATAAATTTGTTAAACTTTGTGAGATGCAAAAGCATAGGGATATAGATGGTGATATTATTAAGCTGGAATTGTTTCCTTTCTCTTTGAGAGGAAAAGCTAAAGAATGGTTGAATTCCTTAACTAGGAATAGTATTGATTCTTGGACTAAATGCAAATATGTTTTCATTGGAAAATACTGTCATCCTGCTAAGATTATATCTATGAGAAGTGAAATAATGAAGTTTAAACAATCTGATAATGAACATGTTGCTCAAGCTTGGGAAAGAATGAAATCTTTGGTAAAGAATTGTCCCACTCATGGACTGACTGCTTGGATGATCATCCAAACTTTTTATGCAGGATTGAACTATTCTTCAAGGAACCTATTGGATTCTGCTGCTGGAGGTACCTTTATGACCATTACTTTGGGTGCTTCAACAAAGCTTCTAGATAATATGATGGTTAACTACTCTGAATGGCATACTGAGAGAGCTCCACAAGGTAAGAAGGTAAATTCTGTTGAAGAAACCTCCTCCTTCAGTGATAAGATTGATGTTATTATGTCTATGCTTGTTAATGGGAAAGCCCATATTGATCCAAATAATGTTCCTTTAGCCTCTTTGGTTGCACAAGAAGAGCAAGTTGCTGTGAACTTCATAAGAAATAACAATATTAGCAACAATCCTTATGGTAATAACAATTATAGGCCTTACCCTCCTAATAATACTTATGGTTATAATGGCAAACCTGGATTACCTAGTGAAGGAAGAATTTTAGAAGTTGAAAGAGCCACTAAGAACTTCATGCAAATGCAATATGAGCAAAATCAACTATTTACCAAAACTATGGAGGAACAATCTATCTTTTTGAAGAACATTAGCCATCAACTTAAGAGTCTAAATAGGGAAATTCCTAGTTTACAATTGAAACTTTCTAATGCTGAAAGGAATATATCATCTTTGTCTGAAGCTCAATCTTCATTGATTAATAAAATGGCTGCTAAACCTGAAACTAATGATAATCCCTTTGTAGCTACTAATGCTATACAATTAAGAATTGATGAAAATGTTAGACTATTAGCTGAATTACATGTTAAGTGGAAAAGAGAAGATGAAATTGCTGGAAACATTAGTGTTTCTACTATCACCACCACTAGTATTGAGGCTAGTAATAGCTCTACTACTTTAGATGATAAATTTGATTTTGATCTTGATGGTTGCAATATTTCTGAAGTTATTAAGTTCCTACAAAAGCTTGCTAAAAGTCCTAATGCTAGTGCTATGAACATGACCTTTACAAAACACATTACTGATGCTCTCATAAAGATTAAAGAAAAAAAGATGAAACATAAAGCTTCTATTCCTATAAAACAAGAAGATGGTTGGGAACCCATCATTAATATGAAAATGAATGACTTTGATTTCAAAGCTTTATGTGATCTTGATAGTAGTGTTTCTATTATGCCTAGAAGGATTTATGATATGCTTGATTTGCCTCCACTTGAAGATTGTTATTTGAATGTCCCACTTGATGATAATGCTAAAAAGAAACTCATGGGGAGTATTAATGATGTTCTTATTATGGTTAACAATTCCTATGTTCCCGTTGATTTCTATGTTTTGGATGTTGAATGCAATGCTTCTTGTCCTATTACTTTGGGAAGACCTTTTCTTAGAACTGTTGGTGCCATTATTGATATGAAAGAAGGCACCATTAAATATCAACTCCCACTCAAGAAAGATATAGAACACTTCCCTAAAAAGATAGAGAAGATTTCTTTTGCCTTTCCTATGAAAACAAAGTTTGCTCTTAATGCTTCTTCATTTGAGGACACTTGATTCTTTTTCTTGCTTCTTATGCCTAACTTAAAGGCGTTAAAGAAAAGTACTTATTGGGAGATAACCCAAAAGTTTTAGATGAGTCTTGGAAGTTATTACTTCAGTAATAACCGCTCCTTATCCTTTTTATTTGCTTTTTGTGCCAAGAGTAACCTCTAATGAGAGAGAAGTAATGATTGGGAAAGTTGTTGTCCCGAAACAGATTTCTGTGCTTCACCGTAAAAATTCGTGTAAAATCTCTGTACGTCCTTTTGAGGCGTGAATTTTTGTGCTTCTGACCCAGGTTGGTATCTAACTTTCGTTAGTTCAACACTTTTTGATTTGATCAACAGAAGGTCTTCGAACAAATTCGTCTTTACCTGCTGGTCTGTTTTGACAGATTTCTGCCATTTTCTGCATTTGCTTCTTTTTGGTTCCTTTTTGAGTTCTTTTGGGGAATTGAGCTTTTTGAGGGAAGCGCTACAGTAGATAGTATTCTAATGGAAGTTTTATTGGTGTTAGAACTGAATCAAAATACTTATTATCTTGAGTGCACTAATGTTGCTAACAAAGATTGTGTGAAGTTTTGTATGAAGGAAAAATTTCAGGTGTATGGAAGGAATGAGTAATAAGATAAAGGATGGACTAAAGCTCAAGCTTGGGGATGTCACGCGTGTCACCCCAAGAAATATCCAAGAAGTACAAGCGTCAAAGCTTGGGGATGCCCAAGGCATCCCCTTCTTCATCAATAAAAATCCCAGGTTTCTTCCAAACGCTTCATTTTTATTGTTTCATGCACAGTTGTGTTGTTCTTGGAGCGTCTTCTTTTTCGTTTTCGTTTTCATTTTGTTTTTTCATTTGCTTTGTTTGCTTAGTTTGCTGAATAAATTGGTTGGACCCCCTTTTTCATACATTTGTTTTCAAATAGTTTGGTTTGGTTTGGAAAAGAGTAGGAAAGCTCATGCTTAAGTGGTAAAGAGAGCTTGTTTTTGACTGTGGCCTATGCTTTGTCATGCCATGCTTGATATTGTTTTGGCTTTATGCTTAGTATTCTTTGTTGTAGCATGACTTGTTATAAACAATTGAGATTGCTTAATGTGCCTTGGATGAATCATGCGTTGTTTTAGCATATTAAAGCATAGTATAGTGGTATTCTCCTTTGATGCTTTATTTGGGTTGACTTGGCGCATGCTCACACCATGTTATGACTATACCAAGTCACCATAGCCTTTATGATCCATTAGTTTTCAACTTATAGTATCACTTTATGCTTTGATCAATGATGTTTTGCCGCTCTGCATGATTATGGCCATTATTGCTCTCTTAGTTTGTCGCTCCTAGTCTTTTGCTAGCCTCCACAACCAAGTACGAGTTCCACTCATGTATCCAACTCCCTAAACCAAGTTATTCCAAAGAGTCCACAATACCTACCTACTAGTTTATGCTATTCCTAGTATATTCATGCTTTTGTTTACCTTCCGAATTAAACTTGTTATGAGAAAACTAGTGATTAAAGCTCTCACGAACTTGATGGCACACTTTACTTTTCTTGCCCTTAATAAACTTGAACCATTGTGTCGTCTATGTTGTATATGCTTGCACTTATTTTTTGGGGATTAGCATAACCATGTTGTCATGGGGAACGCTTTCAACATTGCACGGGTACTTTGTACCTAGTTGATATCATGCTCTTTTGTCTATGGATGTCGTCGGTATGAAATTAAAGGGGAGTTTATAAGTCCATGGAGTTATGTATATGTGTTAGAGAAACACCTGGGCCGCTGGTCTAATCCATGCTGACATGGTGGAAACCTGCAGCGTAACCATAATAAGTTGTCTATGAAGCATTCTTCTTATAAAAAAGAGTCCCATATTGAGAAAAAAGAGAAAAAGAAAAAAAAAGATTATGTAAAGAGGAAAGAGAGAAAAAGCACCATATTCCCATGGTAAATAAGAAGATTGCTGAGATGCTCATTGTCTGCTTGCCTTGTCATTTTGATATGGGGATTTTTCCGTATCATCGAGCAAGGGGTACCCCGTTGGCGGTTCTCTATGATACACATGTACTTACGATGAAAAGAACTTACCGGTGACTAAACTTGAGTAACATGAGGAGCGGCCCTCGTATTCAAGAGACATGAGATTTCTAACTTATACTTCGTCAAGCATGTACACCATAGTTTGTTCACTTTAACCTTAATCACTTCAAGATGCTTATGATAGGGGCAATGAGAGCTGAAAGCTATAAGTACCATAATTTTTGGAAACTCTTTATAAAACTTGAATCTCTGCTTCCTTCTATGAAGGCCTTTCTTCCACTTATACATTGAGTCTCCATCTTCTACCTTTATGCACCTACTTTGAGAGCATAGTGGCCATTCTTAGTTCTATGTGCATTGTCCCGAGACTAGTTGATTGATGCATAACTTGATATTGCTTGTTTTAAACTATTTGTATCTAGTCACTCTTATGAACTTTGAAGGTGTCCTATGTATTTATATTTGCTACTCTGTGAGGGACAAGCTGAATACTACTGTGCTTTGTTTTCTTTATGTGAAACAAACAGACGTCTTGCAAAGCGTTGTTATTCATGAATCTTTTGTTTGTGCCTTTTCATGTTGCATCATAGTTTCTTTGTCTTATTGCTAGAACTTTGTCTTTCATGTTATGATTGAAGTACTATGATCCCAGCTTTGAATGTTTTACAAATACTTCGATCAAGTTTATGATGGTGCATGTCACCTCAAAAAATATTCTTCCTTTTTATCACTTACCTACTCGAGGACGAGCAGGAGTTAAGCTTAGGGATGTTGATACATTGCAAATGTATCTATAATTTTTGATGTTCCATGCTTGGTTTTATCTACTTTCTTGTGTTTTGTCCACACTTTGGAGTACTTTTCATATGATTTCTTGGACTAACCTATTAACAAATAGCCACAATGCCAGCTGCCTATTTTATGCTGTTTTTGGTTCCAGGAAGTCAGAAAATGAATATTCTCCAAATTGGACGGGACAAAAGCCAAAGTCACTATTTTACCGGAAGACATTTGGAGCTAGAATACGAGACAGAGAAGGGATGGGGCCCGTCCACACCACCTGGTCGCGCGGCCAGGCCTGGCCCGCAATAGGGGGTGGTCTGGCCGACCCCAGCACCCTCTCGGCCTCTCCTTCCGCCTATATATTGCCTCCAATACCAAAACCCTAAGTACCCGATCAAAAATCCACGAAAGAGTCTGTAGCCGCCGTCATCTCCATCCCTAGATAGGGAGGGATCTGAAGCTCTTCCCAGCACCCTGCCGGAGAGGGGAATTGAAGGAAATATGCCCTAGAGGCAATCATAGAGATGATTGTATTTCATTTGTATCCATGAGTTTTTATAATCTTCCTTGAATATCCATATATCAGGCAACTTGTATTGACTGGCAATTATGTGAATTGCTTGTGAAACTCTTTACTTGTATGGTTATCAAATAGTTGTCCCTAGTCGGAGTTCACGTGAGGACACACGTGAATGTTAGACTAGCACATCGATTGGTTGATGACTATGTTTCGCAAGTCATAGACATGGAGATGTCAAACCAATGATGTGGACACATGTTATGAACATGGGGTTGGACTGACCCAACATGAGACTGGCAATAATACTTGCAGCTCTCTCTACACATCGTGTATGTTTTGTCCTTAGACCTGAGATTGTCGCATGTACTTGAGATGTCGATCGACCTACTTTGGGGCTATCAAACACTACTCCATAACTGGGTAGTTATAAAGGTAGCTTTCAGGTTTGTCCTGATACATGCTACAAGGCATCGGTCAATCAAGACGGGATTTGCCCCTCTCTACTTGAGAGAGATATCTCTGGGCCCCTCGAGTGATCGGATCCAGAAATGCATGGTCGTGCTACATATGGTTAAGAGTTAACCTAGTAAAGGGATTCCGAATCACAGTATCGAGAAAGAGAGGTCAGCTTGGAGCTAGACCAAATATCGTGAGGCAAAGGGAAAGACATGTACTCAACCTTGTGATGGTTCGTCCGAGTGATATTTATATGCGTTTAGGAGTTGGCACGTCTTGCTAGAGGCCGCTACCAACTATTGACGGAGTAAGTGTACTCATGTCATGTCTATACGTGTATGAACCTATAGGGTCACACACTTTAGGGGCTGGAAGCCTAATGAGGATTGGATCCGAATTAGACCAGGCTTAGGCTGCTAATGGGCTGCTAAAGTAGAAGCCCACCAAGAATGCCTATATAAGAGTGAGTGAGGCGAGATGATTAGGGTTGACCATTCCACCCAGCCGTCACTCCTCTTACGCCTGTCTTGCACGAGCGGACCTAGCAGTCTGCCGTGTGACCTTCCACTCCGGACGTGTGGATACCTCGGAGGTGCTGCATCTGTAGCACTTGGACGAGCCGCGCAAAAGGGAGCTGCTCGTGGGACGAGGGCAAGTAGGAGACGTAGAACATCTACACTACCGCGATGCGCTTCATCGAGTTCCGCACCTACGCGTCTAGTGGTAATCTCGTGATTTATGACAATAGCATTCCTGGTTGACGCGGTAGAAAATTTTGATTTTACGCTAGTGTAGCCTACCCGTTCCCCTACAGGAATTCACCCTGGAGGCCTTCTTCATCATCATGCAAGCCTCCGGTGTGATGCATGAGTAGTTCATCTCTGGACTACGGGTCCATGTAGTAGCTAGATGGCTGGTTATCCTCCTTTGTGCTTTCATGTTTAGATCTTGTGAGCTCCGTTCATGATCAAGATCATCTATTTGTAATTCTGCATGTTGTGTTTGCGGGGATCCGATGGATATTGAGATGCTATTTCAGATTGATTATTGATTCTATCATGTCTTTGTTATTTGTGATCTTGCATGCTTTCCATTGTTAGTAGCTATCTCGGCCAAGTAGATGCTAGCAACTCCAAGAGTTAGTATTTATGCTCGATAGTGGGTTCATGCCTCTGGTAACCTGGGGAAGTGACAGAAATCTCTAAGTTACTAGATGTGTTGTTGCTACTAGGGAGAAAACAACAATCCTTTGTTCATAGAACAATCATATTGTTTACTTTACACGCAATTCGTAAAGCAATAATCTGTTGCTTGCAACTTAATACTGGAGGGGGTTCGAGTGATAACCTGAAGGTGGATTATTAGTCATAGATGCAGTTGGATGGCGGTCTATGTATAATGTTGTAATGCCCAATCAAGTCTCAAAGGAGTCAAGATGATTAGTATATGCTTGTATGCTTTCTCGATGTTTGTCAATTGCCTCGCTGTAATTTGTTCACCCAGCATGTTATCTATCTTAAGGAGAGCCACCTCTAGTGAACTATTGACCCCGGTCCTTTCTTTTACATACAATCTACAAACTGTTTACTACTTTGTGTTTAATTTCTGCAAAGTATTACTTCTTTCCATTCGATACGTTTAATCCTTTGTTTTCAGCAAACCGGTGAGATTGACAACCTCATCGCAAGTTGGGCACAAAGTTCTGTGGTTGTGTTGTGCATGTCTCCACGTTGCTGCTCGCACCGGTAGTGCGCCCTGCCAATGTTCAGCTAGCTACACCTGTGGGGTGTTTCCTTGCTCCTACTGGATTGATAACCTTGATTTCTTACTGAGGGAAAACTTGCTGCTGTGCTCATCATACCTTCCTCTTGGGGTTCCCCAACGAGCTCGATATACTGGGCCATCACATCACCGGACCGATCTTGATGTGCCATCCTCCACAAACCAAATTGTCACCAATGGCGACATCAGATCCACCGTGATAGCACACCAACCCTATTCCCCTCCTCATCAAGTAACGCGAGCATGTTCGTATCCTCTAGGAGTAACGTGCCATACCTCCGCGGGCACAACACGTCCGTGCACCTCCATCTTTGTGGTGTCAACGGTGACGAAGGGGTCGTGGACTCGGTAGCGTCCTGCCTAAGCAACATCTTTTTTTGAATTGTCACCAGGGGGGCCAAAACCCCACCTGAATTTTCATTTATCTGAGAAGACCCAAATGGTCGTATTGTTTACAGGGAGAAAGGAGGAGAGGTGAGATTACAAGGAGAACTCAGCCACCACCCTGCTAGAGGCGTTGCAGCCAGAGATCCACGTCCGCAGTGTGACTCTGAATCTAGCGAGAGCGCCACAACTGAGCTTCATCACAGCAGCTCCTGAGAAGGTGAGGAAGGTTTGGTTCAAGCCCCCGAAAGACAACCCCATTTGGGTGCTTCCAAATGTTCCAAAGGCATAGGAGGAGGAAGGTGGAGGCAGTCTCCGGCGGCATCAGCACCATATGGCAGTAGGAGGGGAGGTTCCTGACATCCGACTGAGGCGGGAGGGTGCAGCCTATCGCGTTCCAAAAGCACAAGGCAAACGAGCATCTGAAGAACACGTGATTTGCAGACTCAGTGGGGTGGGCCCAATAGGGGCAAAATCCTTCTTCCAAAGTTAGGATGTTCTTCTTGACCAGCTCGCTGTAGGACTGCACTCTGGCCTGAACCAGAAGCCACACAAAAAACTGCACCTTGGATGGCGCCTTGTTGCCCTAGACAAAGCCGTGGAACGGAGACGAGACACCTCCCCATGTGTAGAGCTTGTAAAGGGCCGCAACGTCGAGGGAGCCATTTGGTTTAGCACAACGTTGCAGCTCCTAGCGGTCGGGTTCCTCCGCGAGCTGGTAGGAAGCAAGCAAGGTAGAGAGTTGGCCGAATTGTTGAACGCCGGCGTTGTTGAGCCTCAACACCAACATAGACCGCAACCCAGCCGAGAGAATTTGGCGCACGAAGACGTCCTTGTCCACATCATGCGAGAGGAGGGCAGAGAATTGGTAGCAAAGGGGCGAGCCGCCCATCCAGTTGTCCCACTAGAAAGAGGCATGGCGGTCGTCGCCCAGCTGACAAATCGAGATGCTGCGATAGAGCGGGAGAAGACTGAGGCGTTGGTGCACTTGGAAATTGGAGGCAAGTCGGCTTTGGTCCTCAGCAACAAACTTCCAGGCCCAGCGTGGCCATGGTGCATAGGCATTGGCATGGAGCTGGTGGACGAGCTTCATTTGCACGGATGAGTCCTTGGCAACCAGGCTTTTTATCCCCAGACCTCCTTCGCACTTTGGCCAACAGACAGCGGTCCACGCCACGAGGCATTTGGCCCTAGAGCGCGTTCTCCAGCATTCCACAAGAAGGCACGGCGCATCCCTTCAATGGCCTGAAGAAGGGCAGGGGGAAGGTCCATAGCTCCCATAGCAAAAGTGGGCAGAGCATCAAGGACCGCATTGAGCAGCACCAGGCGTCCAACAGAGGATAGGAGTAGCAGATCCCAACCAGAGAGGTACTTGTTGACCTTAGCAATCATCGGCGCAACATCCTGAAGCTTAAGTTTATGGGCAGATAGGGGCAAGCCAAAATAAGTTTGAGGAAATCCTTCCACACGGCATCCCAGTTGAGCAGTAATTGACTGGACATCAGCAGGTGGAACATGCATGGGAACCATGGTGCTTTTATGGAAGTTGATCGTGAGACCAGTTGCATCGGCAAACTGATCCAGCAACATCTCTTTCACATGAAGATTATAGATACATGCTTATCATAATAGATAGATTGTAGGAGCAAACCAACCTGTGGTTGGGTGGTTAGGAGGGTGGTTGTACCCCTAGCCCACCAGAGTTCAAACCCCCGGTGACGAGGGTTTAACTCATCAATGCCCATTGTTATGGACTTGGGTTTTGGAGAAGGAGGGAGCGCTGGAGACATCTATCGGCTAGCAAACAAGCACACATGGGACAAAGATTTACCCAGGTTCAGGCCTCGTAGAGGTCCCTACTCCTGCTTGTTTGCTCGTGGAATTATCAAAGGAGTCGAAAGTTACAATGGTGCGCAGATGCAATCTGGCGAGGGTTGTGGAAACTAGGGTTGCGTGTGTCCTCCTCGCCGCCCCCTCCTAGCCCTTATATAGATAGGCTAGGTCTCGGGTAGCAGGTCGAGTCGGTTACAAGTTAGGGTTTTCCCCTTCAAACTTTCTATCTTTAGCTTCTTCTTGTTCCTCAAGCAATCGAGAGTCCATAGGTTACTCGAGTCCTTTCATCCGGCCCTTGGCAACACCGTGGGCCTGTACGTATTTGGACCGTATATACCAAGATCGAGTACCTATAGGGTATACCCATGTTAGTAGCCCCCGAGTGTCCAGTGGAATCGCAGATTCGACTGGGGACTTTTTAAAGTCTTCGAGTGCCTGAATGAGTACATTCGACTGCTTTTATTTGTGTCATAGGGATTGTCGATATACGTGCCTGATGTAACCGAAGTATCGGTATCAGTTAACCACCTTAGGGTGAAACAACGCAATCTACTCGAACTCGAGTGTAGCATCCCATCTGTCTAACATATGTAATGCTACATGGTCTAGTAATATGATTGCTACTTCCTACATATAATTGTTGCATCATAATTATATCATGCTCATGTCATCATGCCACCTTGCATTTGAGCACCATATAAAACCCTTCTCATTTGGTTCTTCTCTCGTATGCACTATTAATTGCATTTGGCTCTTGATATATTGTATTTGAATCTTGATAAATGCTTTAAGCCCAAGTTGAGTTGGGGGCATATCTTTTATTCCACTCCACCACCTTTCTTTGTCACCACCTTATAATTCCACCATCCTAATTACCCATGAGCCTTTACTTTCTTTTGGCTTTTAATCTAGCTCATGTGGGTTGGGATGAATCCAATTATATTTTCCTTTAGCTTGGCCTTACTCCATATTTTGGAATGAATGGGAATCCATTATTGTTTTCACAATAATAAACATGACATTTACTATTCATGCATGGGCCATGCAGCGTCACCACCTTTTTCCTTTTCCTTGGTTTTCTTGTAATTATTGAAGTGGATCCTTGTCTTTTGGGAATCAAGTCAAGTGGGGCTTTCTTAAGCTCTATTCCATTGCACTTGCTAAACCCTCCTTATCTTGATCATGCACTTGATCATGCTTCAACAAAACCGCCTCTCCATCTCTTTTGACCTCTTTGCTTGATCTTGCATTTGACCATGTTAAAAAAAACCCTTAACACTTGTTTCTCTCTCTCTCTTAAAACCCTAACCCCTCTCTAACCTCCTCTCTCTAACCCTAGTTCTAGTCCAAACCCTAACCCCTTACCCTAACCCTCACCTCACCTCCCTCCTCTCACCATGCCGAGGCACATCTCTCTCTACCAGCAAGGGCCCACCTAGCCCCTCTCTACCCATGCGAGCTACCCCACCCCCTCTAACCTAACCCTAGCCGAGCCTCCCTTGCACTACCACCCGAGCCTCCCCCCTCTCCATTCTCTCTCTCTCTCTCCCTGCAAAGCTACCCCACCAGCCCGAGCCTAGCCCGTCTCCCTGCCGAGCCCCACCTGCAGCTGCCTGCCTGACCTCCCCATGCCCAGCACGTGAGGAAGGAGGGAAAGGTGACCACCCGAGCCACCTTTTTCCACCCCGAGTCCTCACGGCATCCTCCCTTCTACTCCCGTCCTTATCTCCACCCCTCGCCTCTGTCGTGTCCCAGTGCTCCACCCCTGGCCGCTGCGCCGTTTCTCTCTTCCCTGCTACCACCTCTGCCTACTCCGGCCACCAACCTCGGCGTCGGCTGCCACCTACGGATCGAGGAGACGGGCGCGGTGTGAGAGGTGTCGAGGAAGACAGCGAGGTCCCCTGCGTCGCCCCCGTACATGCCAGCGAGGAGGAGCCGATCCCTGCGTTGCTGATCGCCGACGACCACCGCAAACCCTAGCTCCGACCGGTCTCTGCGTTGTCGCCGTTCTGCTACTCCTCGGCCCGATCCGACCTCTCCGTCGAACTCGCGGTGAGCTGACCCACCTCCCTGACATCCCCTCCCTCGTTAACACCCTCTGGTCTCGCCGGTCGTCGTGTCGAACACGCTCTATGCGCCGACGGCGTTGGCTTTGGCTCGTCTCCGCGCCGCATCCCACCTTAGCTAGGCCCCGCTCTCCCTTCCGTCAACCTCCCCTCACCAGCCGCACTGGTTCCAGCCCTCGTCGCGCACACCGCAGGTCGCCGGGTCAAACCCCCGCGCCACGTGCGTCGTGCGTTCGCCTGACGAGCACGGATCTGTCGGTCGATTCAGAGAAGGAGAAGAACAGTGGGCCTGTGGTCACTTTACAATAGCCCCCCTTTTTAATTCGCTCTCAACCCGCGGTACACTCGGCCCCACCGATCAGCCTCCCTGTTCTTTTTACAAAAAGGCACCCGCATTTTTGCACACCTCAACCCGCGCTCCAGCCCAAACCCACCTGTCAGCCTCCATGGGGATTTTACAAAAAGGACCCCGGGTTCCATGCCCTCAACCCGCGGTCCCTATCTCTGCTGCGTGGACCCGTGGGCTCAGCCTCTGTCGCGTGGGCCCATGGAACAGCGTGCCCCACCGTCAGTGACTTGGGTTAGATTTCTTTAGGTGTAAAAAATCTGGGAGTATTTTTGTTTAAACAAAACATTTTCAGAAATGTTTAAATATGATTTTTAAATCTGTTTTAAATAAATTTTAAATTATAAATCCAAATAATACAAATGATATATGTTTTTGAATCGGAAAAATGTGAGGAATTCAAATATGCTATTCAAAATAATGTTTGACCGCTGTAAATTTTTCGAGATGATTAAAATTACAATAAAATGCCCTTTTCTTAATTAATTAATAACTTTAATTCTATAACTCCAAATTCGACAAATAATATGTCTAATCGATCAGCGCGACAAGCCCGTTCTAACTATGCTTTCCATGTTTTGGATTGAAGCATGCATCATGTCATTATTAAAAATCAGAACTGTTTATAGCAATAAAAGTTGACACATAAATAATAAAATGCTTTATTCTTGTACCCCACACCTCACCATGCCATGCTACATTATTGCCATGTAAATTGTGCATCATTCATCATGGCATGCTTGTTTGCTTGTCGCATTTTTTTCATATGCTTGTGCACTTTATTTATGTTGGCCTTTGTTTGTTTGGTTCTTCTTCGAATAGACGCACAGCAGGAGGATTATCAGGAATCACAGGAGTTCTACCCAGATCCATCTCTCGCTTCAACTGAGCTACCAGGCAAGCACTACCACATGCTTGCATACATATAGCACCTATTGCCTCTATCTTATTCTTGCATCATTGAGTCGTGATTGCATTAAATTGAATCCCAAGTACTGGATAGCCTTTACTTTTAAACCCCACCGAAGTGTGTTCCTCCATCCCATGAGCCATTACTACAGAAGTTGTTTGAGCCATGCGAGTCGTAGAAAAGCATGTGTAGGGTATGTGAGTGTCTGATGGATAACGAGGTACCTAAACAACTTAACCTGAGTAGTAATGGGATAACTAATGAAAGAGGCACCGGTGAGCAACATCTGCTATTTAGTTTTTCATGCTCACTTGTGCCCCGTAGGACCCCGAGAACTCGATTCCTGTTCCTTGACTATTCGCACTATCCACATCCGGGAGGCCTTATGGACCCCCCTGAGCTAGAGCTTGATTCATTCTTATTTCTTGGGGCCACAAAGTAGTTTGGGGCTTTGTTACTATCCTGTACTTATGCCATGCTTTACTGTTTTATGTAAGATTGTGCGTGGAGCACCTATACTGTTTTGGATGCGGAGTGTTTTCGTGGTATCGACAAGCCCGGTCACACTTTCGGGTTCCCAGTCGTTTACAGCCATTGACGCAAACCTTGGGTCCGTCCCGGAGCCGGCCAACTTCGTTGCAGGTAGCTTAATGAGGTGGCCCCCTGAAATATTTCTGGATCCTGTGATTGCTTTGTCGTGAATGCCTCGTTGGGTTTTGAGTTGGTTTTTCCGAGGTTGATCGAGTGTGTGTTGCTATCTGTGCACCCCTGCAGGGTAAATCTTTCTGAAAGCCGTGTCCGCGGTTATGGATGACTTGGAGCACAGTTTCTCGATCATAGACAAGTATAACAAAAGTACCGCTTTAAATATGACTAGATACCTGACTAGTAAATAGCGCAATACTCATGGAATGGTTAATAAAATTGCCAACAAATGGGTTGTTCGTCCGCTTTCTCGTTGGTAAGCGAGAAGGAGGATGGATCTGTTATTTATACTGTTATAACTGTTGTTTCTAATTAACGGACATCCTTCTATCATTGGTTAGGCAGATGGTTAGCGAGTATCTCTAGGCTTGCTAGTTATTATCTTTTGCTGCAATTGCATCACCCCAGGTTTATGTCCCCTTTAGAGGCATAAAGACTTGCTGAGTACCCCTAGGGTCTCACACGATAAATTGTTTGATTCAGATGAACAGGTGTATTCGCAAGATGGATACTGGGTGGAGGAGACAGATGATGTTGGCAACGATCACTCGGTGTAGAGATTCCGGGAACGGGGATCCATGAGATCTGTGGGCGGGATGTGTTTATTTATGTGGCATCTTATGCCGATTTGCTTCTTATCGGTACTCGGATCTTGTTTTCCGCTTCCGCCTGATACTCTGATGTTTGATGTATGAGGAGCTATCCTAAAATATTATCTCTATCTAGGATATTTGGATCTTGCCGTATGGCAATTCAATATTTCTATTTCTTTTAGATGGAATGGCTCTGAGAACTGTTGTATGTGGCTTGCATACATACTCACTTGTGTATGTAGTTGATCCCTTCGCCTGCCGATTACGCCGCTCGTTCCTGTCCCGATGTTCTGGAAGTGGTTAGGACGGCTGAAAGGTCTACCTGTGAGTGGCCCCCTGGGCCCCACCGTACTATTTTAACCACTTTCGCTCATCCAGGCATGCAACTAAGAGCGTAATTCACCGAGGTAGTTACAATTGGTATCAGAGCCATCTCGCCTTCAGGGTCTCAGACAAATGGTCGTTGTCAGTCTAGCAAATATTTTGGTAGCTATGTATACTAGGGAAAAATAAAATGTGAGAGTAGGACTGCTTCCATTTTTCTTCTTACCCACCCACCCACCCTTTTTCTGGTAAGGAAGTGTAACGTTTTCAATCCTCTTCTAAAAATTCAAACTAGGATTTACGTGTTCTGGGTTCCGTAGTACCATAGGTTGTGTGTGTGAATTCCTTGTCTATCTATTGCATCCAAATGTTATCACTATCTGCCTTTTGGTTATCAACTGTTGGTACATTCCATACCGACAGTCCTTTGTAAACCGACGCGATCTATCTGATTCGTTGTATACCAATGCGATCTGTCTTACTCTTTGTTATCCGACGTTATCTTGTTTGGGGTGTTCGTTCCCGTAGTTACTAATCTTTAGGTTCATCTTAAGAAGAAGGTGTTGGGATATGTGTTTTACTTATTCATGTGCGGAGTAATGATTTGAGTGCGGGATGGAATCGCGACCATACCACTACTTTTATCATTCACTCTTGTATATTGAATTGGTAGAGTTACTAATCTTGATTCGTTAAGTGGTTTTGCGCATATAGTGGTATTTTAATGCCGAAATTTGCGGAATTTTTTTCTTTGTTAGCTTGTGTACCACACTCCTTGTTTAGTCGTGTGCGTTATGCTTAATATCTTCTAGGTGCTTTGAACTTTGTTGATATTTTAATATCATCTCAGTGAATTGTATCCTTTAATCTTGGTTAATTCCATTTTGGTACTATTTTGGATTATTATTATTCTCCATTATAGTACTGACTTGTGTTTTATATCAATCACAGGATGGCACCACCACGCCGTTCTGAGGAGGATATACCACCTGAACTGGGGGCTGCGTTGGCAAGTATTGCTAATGCCTTGGGAACAATGCAGCAGAACCAGCAGCGCTTCGAAGAAAGTGTCAGGAGGAATGAGTTTGTTCCGCTACCTCCACCTCCCAAGCGAGGAGACATCAAGAGTTTTCTCAAGTTCAACCCACGCCAATTTGAGGTGTCTGATCAGCCACTTGATGCGGATGATTGGCTGCGTGAAATGTCAAGGTTGCTGATGACTGCGGATGTTCCTGAGCAAGAATGGGTAAAATGTGCCACTCACCTTCTGAAGGGAGATGAAGCTCTGTCGTGGGAAAATTACCTCAAGGCAGACCACTCTGGTTTTCAGCCTACTTGGGAGCAATTCACTGTGGCTTTCAAAGAGCAATATCTGTCAGAGATTGTCATGGAAAGGATGAAGGAAGTGTTTCTCAACCTCAAGCAGGGCAATGACAATGTCAATACCTATATCAGAAACTTCATGAACCTTTCTCGGTATGGTGGCGATGAGATCTCTGATGACAAGAAGAAGCAAAAGAGGTTCAGGCAAGGGCTCAATGCATCAATCAAATATGCAATCACTCATGCAAGGCCGGGATCTTTTCTAGAACTTCAACATACAGCTCTGCAGGAAGAAGCAAGTAGGCAAGTGTTTGAGGAGTCAAAGAAACACAGCCGCGATGCAGCAAGCTCTTCAGTTGTGACAGCTCCTTCTAAGCGCCGTGTGTGGGTTCCTAACACTCCACCGTCGCTCCCGGCTCCACCAAGACCGTCAAGCTACGCGGCAATGCCACCAAACTCCTTCACTGCGGCTCCTAGGGGCTACAACCACAACTACCCTGGAGCGCCTGGCGGACTCCCTGGCTACGTTGCTCCATGTCCACCTGGTGCTTGCTACACTTGTGGAAACATTGGGCATCAGCACTGGAATTGTCCAATGAACAACAAAGCTCTTCCTCCACCACCTCCAAGACCTGCGGCAAGCTCTTCTATGGTTCGTACACCACCACCTCGGGCTCTCAACATCAACACCAAGCCCGGGTCTACGGTTGCTCGTGCCAACTGTGTCAACGTTGCTCAAGCTGAGCATGCTCCTGGAGTTGTGATGGGTACGCTTCCCGTTAACTCAGTCCCTGCACGAGTTTTGTTTGATTCTGGTGCTTCACATTCTTTTGTTTCTCACAAGTTTCCAAATGAGAATGAGTTAGCAATGGATCCTCTCCCTAAGCGGTTAATGGTCCTTTCTCCTGGAGCAACAATGGAATCTTCTAAAATCAGCCATGGCAATCAAATTGAGATTGGTGGCTCTTCATTTCCAGCTTCCTTAATTATTCTGGGTAATTCTGACATTGATGTTATCTTGGGCATGGATTGGTTAACAGCAAATGCAGCTGTGATTGATTGTGCTGAACGTTCGGTTCCTCTGAAAATTCCTGAAGGCCATATAGTCTATTCTCCAAGTCTGACCCCTGCAATTCAACTTTTCTCTTTGGCGGCTTTGAATGATGATGCTATGGAAGCTATTCAGAGTGTTCTGGTGGTCTGTGAGTTCCCAGATGTTTTTCCTGAAGAGTTGCCAGGTATGCCTCCTGACCGAGAGGTCGAGTTTGTGATTGAACTTGAGCCTGGTACCGCTCCTATCTCCTAGCGGCCTTATAAAATGGGTCCTGCTGAGTTGGCTGAACTCAAACGACAGCTTGATGAACAAGAGAAGTTGGGTTTCATTCAGCACAGTACTTCTTCTTGGGGTAGCCCAACCATCTTTGTGAAGAAGTGAGACAAGACTGATAGACTTTATGTTGACTATCGGGCTCTCAATGCTAAAACCATCAAGAATAAATATCCCCTTCCGCGGATTAATGATCTCTTCGATCAGCTAGCTGGAGCTATGGTATTCTCTAAGCTTGATTTGAGAAGTGGATATCATCAAATCAAGATTCGCAAAGAAGATATTCCCAAAACAGCTTTCACCACCCGCTATGGCCTGTATGAGTACACGGTCATGTCTTTCGGTCTCACCAACGCACCTGCCACCTTCTCGAGGCTTATGAACTCGGTTTTCATGGAGTATCTTGATAAGTTCGTTGTGGTCTATTTGGATGACATTCTAGTCTATTCTAAGTCAAAGGAAGAACATGAAGAACACCTTCGGTTTGTCCTAAACAAGCTTCGTGAGAACCGCCTGTATGCAAAGTTCTCCAAGTGTGAGTTCTGGCTGCCTCAAGTCACCTATCTTGGTCACGTCATCTCTGCCAAGGGCATTGCCATCAACCCAGAAACTATTAAGACAATTGTTGACTGGCTTCCACCCGTAAATGTCAAAGAAGTCCGGAGTTTCCTTGGTTTGGCTAGTTATTGCCGTCACTTCGTCCAGAACTTCTCGAAGATTGCGAAGCCTCTTACCGATCTCCTCAAGAAAGGCAAGAAATATCTTTGGACTCCTGCATGTCAAGCAAGCTTTGAAACACTCAAAGAGAAGCTCACTTCCACACCAGTCTTGATTCCTCCAGATACATCAAAGCCTTTCCAGATATTCTGTGACGCCTCCTTGCAAGGATTGGGTGCGGTCCTTATGCAAGGAAAACAAGTTGTTGCTTATGCCTCTCGACAGTTGAAGACGCATGAGATCAACTATCCTACACATGACCTCGAGCTCGCAGCAGTTGTCTTTGCTTTGAAAGTATGGAGGCATTACTTGCTTGGCAACCGTTGTGAGATCTTTTTTGATCACAAGAGTCTGAAGTATATCTTCACACAGCCTGATCTCAACCTTCGTTAGAGGAGGTGGATTGAAGCAATTAATGATTTCGATTTGACCATCAACTACACTCTGGGCAAAGCTAATGTCATGGCCGATGCTCTCAGCCGAAAAGCTTATGTCAACAACCTTATGGTGGAAGAACACCAGCCTCTCTTGTGCGAGGAATTTCGCAAGCTCAACCTTGAAATTGTGTATCAGGGGTATCTTCTCAACCTTCTGGCAACCCCTCTCTTGGAAGAAAAAGTTCGCTCCAGCCAACTTGGTGATCCTTACACTAAAAAGATCATTTCCAACATTCAGCTTCCGAAGTATGAGTCCTTCCACGTCGACGACCAAGGCACTCTTTTCTTTGAACACCGGATGTTTGTTCCGAACTACCCAGGTTTAAGAGAGCAAGTTCTCAAGGAGGCGCATGATTCTGTTCTTTCTATCCACCCTGGCAGCACTGAGATGTACATGGACTTGAAAGCACAATATTGGTGGCCTGGGTTGAAACGATATTGTGCCAAGTATGTCTCGGAGTGTGATGTCTGCCGCAGAGTTAAAGCTGTCCATCAGAAACCTTCCGGTCTTCTACAGCCATTGAAGCCTCCGGAATGGAAATGGGAGAAAGTAGAGATGGACTTCATAACTGGTTTCCCAAGGTCCAGAAGGGCAACAATGCAATCTTTGTTGTCATCGACAGGCTTTCTAAAGTGGCACACTTCTTTCCGGTCAAGGAAACAATTTCTGCAATTCAGTTGGCTGAGCTCTATATCAACATAATTGTCTCTCTGTATGGGGTTCCTCTTGAGATTAGCTCAGACCGTGGAAGCATCTTCACTTCCAAGTTCTGGGGAAGTTTCCAAAATGCTTTGGGAACAAAATTGAACTTCAGCACAGCTTACCACCCTCAGTCGCAAGGACAAGTTTAAAGGATCAATCAGATTCTGGAGGATATGCTCCGTGCTTGCATTATCTCTTTCGGCATGAAGTGGGAAGAATGCCTTCCTTATGCTGAATTCTCTTACAACACAGCTTCCAGAAAAGTCTAAAGATGGCACCATTTGAGGTTCTCTATGGTCGCAAATGCAGAAATCCGATTGGTTGGTCGGGCGCAGGTGAAAGAACTTTGTTTGGCCCCGACATTGTAACTCAAGCGGAGGAGAAGGTTCACATCATTCTTGAAAACCTGAAGATTGCTCAAAGTCGCCAGAAGAGCAATTATGACAGAAAGCACACGGACATGGAGTATGTCCCTGGTGATCTCGTTTACCTTCGTGTCACTCCCATGAGAGGCACGCACCGTTTTGGTATCAAAGGAAAGCTGGCTCCTAGATACATCGGTCCTTTCAAAATTTGTGGAAGAAGAGGAGAAGTTGCTTATGCTCTTGAGCTCCCTGAAAAACTCAAGGTCCATGATGTTTTCCATATCTCTCAACTCAAGAAGTGTTTCAAGGATCCTGGCAGGACCGTGGACCATGAACTCATCAATCTCCAAGAAGATCTATCTTATCAGGAACACCCCATAAAAATCCTTGAAGTCACAAAAAGAAGGACTCACAACAAGTCCATCAAGTTCTGCAAGGTGCAGTGGTCGCACCATTCCGTTGATGAAGCCACTTGGGAACGCGAGGACGAGCTCCGTGCCAAGTATCCTACCCTCTTTGTGTCTTCTTCTTCTTCCTAGAATCTCGGGGCGAGATTCCTGTCTAGTAGGGGAGAGTTGTAGCATCCCATCTGTCTAACATATGTAATGCTACATGGTCTAGTAATATGATTGCTACTTCCTACATATAATTGTTGCATCATAATTATATCATGCTCATGTCATCATGCCACCTTGCATTTGAGCATCATATAAAACCCTTCTCATTTTGTTCTTCTCTCATATGCACTATTAATTGCATTTGGCTCTTGATATATTGTATTTGAATCTTGATAAATTCTTGATGCCCAAGTTGAGTTGGGGGCATATCTTTTATTCCACTCCACCAAATTTCTTTGTCACCACCTTATAATTCCACCATCCTAATTACCCATGAGCCTTTACTTTCTTTTGGCTTTTAATCTAGCTTATGTGGGTTGGGATGAATCCAATTATATTTTCCTTTAGCTTGGCCTTACTCCATATTTTGGAATGCATGGGAATCCATTATTGTTTTCACAATAATAAACATGACATTTACTATTCATGCATGGGCCATGCAGTGTCACCACCTTTTTCCTTTTCCTTGGTTTTCTTGTAATTATTGAAGTGGATCCTTGTCTTTTGGGAATCAAGTCAAGTGGGGCTTTCTTAAGCTCTATTCCATTGCTCTTGCTAAACCCTCCTTATCTTGATCATGCACTTGATCATGCTTCAACAAAACCACCTCTCCATCTCTTTTCACCTCTTTGCTTGATCTTGCATTTGACCATGTTAAAAAAAACCCTTAACACTTGTTTCTCTCTCTCTCTCTTAAAACCCTAACCCCTCTCTAACCTCCTCTCTCTAACCCTAGTTCTAGTCCAAACCCTAACCCCTTACCCTAACCCTCACCTCACCTCCCTCCTCTCACCATGCCGAAGCACATCTCTCTCTCTGCCAGCAAGGGCCCACCTAGCCCCTCTCTACCCATGCGAGCTACCCCACCCCCTCTAACCTAACCCTAGCCGAGCCTCCCTTGCTCTACCACCCGAGCCTCCCCCTCTCCATTCCCTCTCTCTCTCCCTGCCAAGCTACCCCACCAGCCTGAGCCTAGCCCCTCTCCCTGCCGAGCCCCACCTGCAGCTGCCTGCCTGGCCTCCCCATGCCCAGCACGTGAGGAAGGAGGAAAAGGTGACCACCCGAGCCACCTTTTTCCATCCCGAGTCCTCATGGCATCCCCCTTCTACTCCCGTCCTTATCTCCACCCCTCGCCTCTGTCGTGTCCCAGTGCTCCACCCCTGGCCGCTGCGCCGTTCCTCTCTTCCCCGCTACCACCTCTGCCTACTCCGGCCACCAACCTCGGCGTCGGCTGCCACCTACGGATTGAGGAGGCGGGCGCGGTGTGAGAGGTGTCGAGGAAGACATCGAGGTCCCCTGCGTCGCCCCTGTACACGCCAGCGAGGAGGAGCCGATCCCTGCGTTGCTGATCACCGACGACCACCGCAAACCCTAGCTCCGACCAGTCTCTGCGTTGTCGCCGTTCTGCTACTCCTTGGCCCGATTCGACCTCTCCGTCGAACTCGCGGTGAGCTGACCCACCTCCCTGACATCCCCTCCCTCGCTAACACCCTCTGGTCTCGCCGGTCGTCGTGTCGAACACGCTCTGTGCACCGGCGGCGTTGGCTTCGGCTCGTCTCCGCGCCGCATCCCACCTTAGCTAGGCCCCGCTCTCCCTTCTATCAACCTCCCCTCACCAGCCGCACTGGTTCCAGCCCTCGTCGCGCACATCGCAGGTCGCGGGGTCGAACCCCCGCGCCGCGCGCGTCGCGCGTTCGCCTGACGAGCACGGATCTGTCGGTCGATTCAGAGAAGGAGAAGAACAGTGGGCCTATGGTCACTTTACAATAGCACCCCTTTTTAATTTGCTCTCAACCCGCGGTACACCGGGCCCCACCGGTCAGCCTCCCTGTTATTTTTACAAAAAGGCACCCGCATTTTTGCACACCTCAACCCGCGCTCCAGGCCAAACCCACCTGTCAGCCTCCGTGGGGATTTTACAAAAAGGACCCCGGGTTCCATGCCCTCAACCCGCGGTCCCTGTCTCTGCTGCGTGGACCTGTGGGCTCAGCCTCTGTCGCATGGGCCCATGGAACAGCGTGCCTCACCGTCAGTGACTTGGGTTAGATTTCTCTGGGTGTAAAAAAATCTGGGAGTATTTCTGTTTAAACAAAACATTTTGAGAAATGTTTAAATATGATTTTTAAATCTGTTTTAAATAACTTTTAAATTATAAATCCAAATAGTACAAATGATATATGTTTTTGAATCAGAAAAATGTGAGGAATTCAAATATGCTATTCAAAATAATGTTTGACCACTGTAAATTTTTCGAGATGATTAAAATTACAATAAAATGCCCTTTTCTTAATTAATTAATAACTTTAATTCTATAACTCCAAATTCGACAAATAATGTTTGCATTAAATTGAATCCCAAGTACTGTATAGCCTTTACTTTTAAACCCCACCGAAGCTTGTTCCTCCATCCCATGAGCCATTACTACAGGAGTTATTTGAGCCATGCGAGTCGTAGAAAAGCATGTGTAGGGTATGTGAGTGTCTGATGGATAACGAGGTACCTAAACAACTTAACCTGAGTAGTAATGGGATAACTAATGAAAGAGCCACCGGTGAGCAACATCTGCTATTTAGTTTTTCATGCTCACTTGTGTCCCGTAGGACCCCGAGTACTTAATTCCTGCTCCTTGACTATTCGCACTATCCACATCCGGGAGGCCTTATGGACCCCCCTGAGCCAGAGCTTGATTCATTCTTATTTCTTGGGGCCACAAAGTAGTTTGGGGCTTTGTTACTATCATGTACTTATGCCATGCTTTACTGTTTTATGTAAGATTGTGCGTGGAACACCTGTACTGTTTTGGATGCGGAGTGTTTTCGCGGTATCGACAAGCCCAGTCACACTTTCGGGTTCCCAGTCGTTTACAGGCATTGACGCAAACCTTGGGTCCGTCTCGGAGCTGGCCAACTTCGTTGCGGGTAGCTTAATGGGGTGGCCCCCTGAAATATTTCTGGATCCTGTGATTGCTTTGTCGTGAATGCCTCGTTGGGGTTTTGAGTTGGTTTTTCCGAGGTTGATCGAGTGTGTGTTGCTATTTGTGCACCCCTGCAGGGTAAATCTTTCTGAAAGCCGTGTCCGCGGTTATGGATGACTTGGAGCACAGTTTCTCGATCATAGACAACTATAACTAAAGTACCGCTTTTAATATGACTAGATACCTGACTAGTAAATAGCGCAATACTCATGGAATGGTTAATAAAACTGCCAACAAATGGGTTGTTCGTCCGCTTTCTCGTTGGTAAGCGAGAAGGAGGATGGATCTGTTATTTATACTGTTATAACTATTGTTTCTAATTAACGGACATCCGTCTATCATTGGTTAGGCGGATGGTTAGCGAGTATCTCTAGGCTTGCTAGTTATTATCTTTTGCTGCAATTGCATCACCCTAGGTATATGTCCCCTTTAGAGGCATAAAGACTTGCTAAGTACCCCTAGGGTCTCACACGAAAAATTGGTTGATTCAGATGAACCCGTGTATTCACAAGATGGATACTGGGTGGAGGAGACGGATGATGTTGGCAACGATCACTCGGTGTAGAGATTCCGGGAATAGGGATCCGTGAGATCTGTGGGCGGGATGTGTTTATTTATGTGGCATCTTATGCTGATTTGCTTCTTATCCGTACTCGGATCTTGTTTTCCGCTTCCGCCTGATACTCTGATGTTTGATGTATGAGGAGCTATCCTAAAATATTATCTCTATCTAGGATATTTGGATCTTGCCGTATGGCGTTGCAATATTTCTATTTCTTTTAGATGGAATGACTCTGAGAACTATTGTATGTGGCTTGCATACGTACTCACTTGTGTATGTAGTTGATCCCTTCGCCTGCCGATTACGCCGCTCGTTCCTATCCCGATGTTCTGGAAGTGGCTAGGACGGCCGAAAGGTCTATCTGTGAGTGGCCCCCTGGGCCCCACCGTACTATTTTAACCACTTTCGCTCATCCAGGCATGCAAATAAGAGCATAATTCACCGAGGTAGTTACATCAAGTCCCCGGACTCGAATCCAGAAAAGTGCTGGCGTAATTCGACTCAAGCCGCGGAGGTCTTACAGGAGTCGAATTCCAGTTATATGGGTGTGAGCACTCGACGCGTCTGTCAAGGCATGTTCATTGTGCCTGTAGGCACGGATATATTTCTGGTAGTGCGCAGCTAAATGCGTTGCCAGGCCTTATTCAAGTCTTACCTTCACGCTGTAAGCACGACATCCGAATTTTATCATCGCGGAGACGATTCGGGTGACCCCGGAGACACAGTATCTTTGTAGGGAAAATTATGAGGCGGTGTCGCCATGAGCTTCGAGTGCAGATGTTATCAACACACAGTTTTCTGTATAAATAATTATAGGGTGCGCGACCAGTGCTCCCTATGGGAGTAGCCCCCGAGTGCCTGGTTGAGTCGGAGACTCAGGCAGGGACTAAATAACTTTTGCGACTGCTGTCGTCTTTGGGTTGCTTATTTTAGTAGAATTTTTCCAGCGCTCCCTATGGGAGTAACCCATGTCCATAGTCAAATCGTATTTCGAATGATCTGGGTTTGCTTCTGATTGTCCTTGTTCCTACAAAAAAGAAAAGAAAATCGTAGGATGCGCGACCAGCGCTCCCTATGGGAGTAGCTCCCGAGTGCTTGGTGGAGTCGAAGACTCCAGCAAGGACTAAAGTAGTCAAAGTTTTCCGCTGCGTAGCTTTGATGACGTCAGTGCTGACGCTTGTATGACCTCAGTTGCCCGCGTGAGCGAGTTTGACGGGACGTGACGAGCAGTGGGTCCTACTTCCTGACTTTGATTTGACTGGGCGTGCGTAATCTTTATTTTAGCTGTGCCTCCTCGATTTCCGTGCGTAATGGGAGTAGTGGAGGGACGGTTCGCGCTTCCCCTTCTCCACGTGTCCAACACGATGCGTGCCACGCGTCCAATAGGGTTTTTCTGAGCCGTTGGATTGCATCTTCCAGGGGGTTAAGTAGCGACGCTATGGCGGTAATTTTCTCATATGTGCTCATTCTTCCTTGTTGCCATCGCCATTGCTACTGCTCCTCTGCTTTTTCCTTCGCCCGTTTCCTCCACAACGCTGGACCAGCTCCGCTCGTTCCCGAGCTACTTCCTTCGCTCAATCACCGTCGTGCAATGGGGAAGAAGAAGGGTGGCGCTGCCGCTGATTCCGCGACCACTGTTGCCGCGGCGAAGAAGAAGGGCGGCTCCGCTGCTGCGGGCACCAGCACCGCCGCCGGCGGGAAGAAGAAGGTCGCGGGCACCCGCGTCACGAATGGTGCGTGGCGCCCTTCCATCATCAAGGCGTCTGATCTCCGTCTTATTCGCCAAGACGGAGTGCTGTCCGCGGCAGTCGCCGATGCGCGCGTCCCCAGTGGTGAGACCATTCCTGCTCCTCCCGCTGGTTTTCGAGTGATGTTTCTTGCATTCATCATTCGTGGTGTTTCCTTGCCTCTTCACCCCTTTTTTAGGGGTCTTCTTTGTTTCTACGGGCTCTAGCTCCATCAGCTGTCGCCAAATTCGATCCTCCACATCTCTTGCTTCATCACACTTTGCGAGTGCTGGCTCGGAATCGAGCCACACTTCGGCCTTTTCAAGCGCATCTTCAAAATTGAAGCGCCAGTCCGCATCTAGCCCTTTAGTTTACGACATAAGTGGTTGAAATGAGTGTTCTACACTTATTCTTATTCGTCTTCTCCTTTTGATATAGTCAACTGATAATCAACTTTTGATTGCCGTGTAGCTGAACATAATACCTTATTGCGTAACGTCGCCACCTTGGAGAAGACACTTGCCGCGGCTGTGAAGGGTCGCGACGAGGCAATCGCAGCGCGTGATGATGCGCAGAAGCGTGAAGAGGACCTACGTGCCTCCTTTGCGGCCAGAGAAAAGTTGTTCGAAGAACAACTGTTCTCAATCGCCAAGGCTCTCTCAGGTACTTTTGCTTGTGGATATTGTTATCCTTTTCTGCTTCCAATGTTTTTTGCTGGTGGCGCTGATGTTTTTGGTCCATGTTTGGGTTTATGTACAGATGCTGGCGATTTGAGTTTTGACCCGTAGGCCCTTCGTCGCGATGATGCTCTGGCGGGTGCGGTGTCCGCAGTCGAGGACCGTAGTGATGGGTTCGTAGCATGGAAAACAAAAAATTTCTACCGCAAGAATGAACAAAACCCAGATCTAATCTAGATAAAAGCCAAGATCTAATCTATTAGACACGTGCAACGAGATAGATCTGTACTAACCCTTGTAGACCCAAAAGCGTTACGAGATCGGATCTCGTGGTTGATGTAGTTGATCACTTGCCGATCTCAAGATCGAGTAGACAATCCTTCCGGCGCCGCGTTCCGGTAGCGCTTCCGCAGTTGGTCACATGTGCGGATTCGAAGCAGACCTTCCTCTCCCTGTTCCAGCGAGCAGCGGAGGTAGTAGATCTATCCACGGAATCCCAGCAGCACGACGGCGTGGTGGTGGTGGTGGAGTAGAGAATTCTGCAGGGCTTCGCCTAAGCCTGAGCAGAAGAAAGGAGGAGGAGAGAGGGGGCTAGGGCAAGAGTGGATGGGGCCAGGGGGTGGCGCCTCCACCCCTCTATTTAAAGGAGGGAGGCGCCATGGGGAGGTGGAGTCCTTGTAGGACTCCCCTCTCCCTTGGCCGGCGGATCAAGGAGGTGGGGGGAGAGTCCTTCTCCCCCACGAATCCTTGTCTTACCCCACAAGGATTCCTTGATCCTTTCTTGGTTTTCAAGTAAACTCCAAGAAATCTTCCAGAACCTTTCGGAACATTCCGAAACCTTCTAGAATCCCTATACAGATACTACGGAACATTTCCTAACTTAGAAAATGATCCCCAATATATGAATCTTATTCTCCGAACAATTCCGGAGCTCCTCGTGATGTCCCGGATCCAATCCGAGACTCCGAACAACATTCGGTCTCCAACGCACATTCCATATCTACTTAAAACAACTTCGAACCTTAAGTGTGTCACCCTACGGTTCGTGAATATGCAGACATGATGGAGACACCTCTCCGATCAATAACCATCAGCGGGATCTGGAGATCCATAACGGCTCCCACATACTCAACAATGACTTCGTGATCGATAGAACCATTAACATACGAAACCAATTCCCTTTGTCACATGATACTCTAGTTATCTGAGGTTTGATCGTCGGTATCTCCATACCTAGTTCTACCTCGTTACTGATAAGTACTCTTTACTCGTTCCATATTATGTCATCCCTTGTGACCCAGTCACATGCTTGCAAGCTAATTAGATGACATTCCACCGAGAGGGCCTAGAGCATATCTATCCGTCATATGGATGGACAAATCCCAATCTTGGTCCATGCGCTTCAACACATACTTTCAGAATACCCAATGACACCTTTATGACCACCCAGTTACGAAGCGGTGTTTGATGTCATCAAAGTACCCATCCGGTGATGGTGATTAACATAACCTCATGGTCGAAGGATTAGGTTACTATGTATTTTAAAGCTTATAGCAAACGAACTTAATGACTTGATCTTATGCTATGCTTACTACGGGTGTGTGTCCATCACATCATTCTCCTAATGATATGATCTTGTTATTAACGACATCCAATGTCCATGATCAGGAAACCATGATCATCCATTAATCAACATGCTAGTTTAACAAGAGGCTTACTAGGGACTCTTTTATGTTTACAAAACACACAAATATTAATGTTTCCGGTTAATACAATTATAGCATGGGATGTAAACATTTATCATAAACATAAAGATATAATAATAACCACTTTATTATTGCCTCTTGGGCATATCTCCAACAGTCTCCCACTTGCACTAGAGTCAATAATCTAGTTAAAAACTTGTGCATTCAACACCTATGGATTTCTGGTGTTGTATAGACACTATTGCTAGTGGTAAACATAATCTTCGGATCTGACACTTCCAGGTCCGTGTGTATTTGCATGTCCTTGTGTCTTTACACATTACTCATTCTCTAATGAGATGGCATTGTATAAATTTGGTCCTTTGGTGAGACCTTTAGTTCCTTGGGATTAAATTATGTTGATACAATTGTCATACAATGTATCTTCATAGTATTACCCCGCTATGAACCACACCTAGTTTGATAACAAACTACTTAACACAAATGCCCTCCTTTGCTGCTACTATAGCAGTTATATACTTAGCCTTTTGTTGTAGTATCCGTCACAATATCTCAACTTTGGAACTCATCCAAATCCATCATGGAACATCCTTTCCATTATATTGTGCCACCCATAGTCTAAATTGAGATAAATTTAATTTGTATCTTGTGACAAAACTAGTATCAATGTAACACTTTACAATGAACTACCTTTAACTATTTGTCACTTATACATGATATATTCTTAGTTCTTCCAAAGCTCATAAGAATATCTTTACTATTGTCCAATGATCATCTTATGAATCATTCTGGTATATGCTCATAACATTTAGAGCATAGGACATATCTGTATGTGTACATCTCAAAGAATGATTGATCAAAATATTCTTGTGATTTCACCAAGTGTCAAAACACTTGAATCTCGTGTCAACACACTTGAATCTTGATTTAGTCCTTTCCGTGCGTCAAGAACCTTTCTTGTTGTTTCCATATTGAACTCATTCAACATCTTATCTATGTACATTTGGCAAAACCATATTAGCGCCTCAATCTTTTCATATAGACATTGATGCCTAATTCTCGAGTTATGCCTAAGTCTTTCATCGAAATGAAATTCTTAATCTATGTCAATAAAAGATACATTATTTCTAATCAACAATATGTCTTTCACATAATGTATTAGAAATATGTCTTAGGGCTCCCACTTAATTTCTTGCAAAATGCAAATATCTTCATCGTCTCTGATGAAATTAAACCTTTTAACGGTTTCATCACGGTGAAGATTCCAACTCCGCGATGCTCACTTCAACCATTGAAGTTTTGCATACTCTTTTAGCATCCTTTGAATTAACAAAACCCTTTGGATCGTGTCATGTACACGTCCTAGGTAACCATTCTTTTAGAAGAACTTGTTTTGTTTGTTCAACTACCATATACCAAAATATATGTAGTGGTTGCTACATTAATCCGTCTAGACTAAATATCGCTATGAAAGATCAAATCTTATCATAGTCAATTCCTTGAACATTGTCGTAAACTCTTTCCGACATGTCGACTATTTCATAGATTTGAAACATCCATGTCTATTTCTTTATAGATCCAAACACGACCGATAGGCTTCACGCCTTTCCGGAGGGTCTTCTAAGTTCAGAAACTTGATTTCTCGTGTATGGATACTATCACGGATTCCATGACTTCTTGTCATTTTATGGAGTCAGGGCCCATCATCGCTTCTTTGCATGTAGTCGGTTCATCATTGTCAAAACAATAACGACTTGCTTATCAAATCTTACTATTTGATTCTTACCGACCCACACGGTTCTATAGGAACTCTAATCTCCGAGATTACACTTTTGTAATCATGAGAGCCATGAGCATTGTGGCCGCCACCGGGACACTTTCCGACGATGCGCTACTTAGCACATATAGCTAAGGTTCAACAACCTTATCAAAGTTCTATTGTCCTCCCACTTAACTTTTCACGAAAAATTCCTTCTCAAGAAACTTGACGTTCCAAGCGACAAACTCTTTTGTCCTCGGCGTTATGGAGAAATTCCCAACAAATTCTTTGGAATAACCTACAAAGACGTGCTTATCCGACTTTGGTTGTAAACATTTTACTCATGCATAGCATACCAAAATTTAAGAAAAGACAATTCGGGTTTTATCCCAAACCATAACTCATATGGTGTCATTTCAACGGATCACGATGGAGCTCTTTTCAGTGTAAAAGCGGTAGTCACTAAAGCTTTAATCTTTAAAATATAATGGTAGTTTTATAAATGACACCTTTTATCTTACCATGTAAAACAAGGTTTCATTACATATCTCGAACACTCCATACTCCTATGGTGTTTTGGGAAATGCAAATCCATGGAACGATTCCTCAAATCTTAGGTGTTTTGCTAAACTTGTAACTCAAATATCTTTCTTTATGATCCAATCATAAACTCTTTTATTTTCTTGTTACAATGATTTTCCACTTCATCTTGAAAGTCTTTGAACATTTTTCAAATGTTTCATACTTCTTCCTTATTGAGTAAGTATATACATATACTCACTCAAATCTTCGGAGAAAGCATATGAAGTTGAAATCCATCGCCCACGACTACACATAATGGACTATATACATCAATATGTACAAATTCCAATCAGTTAGTCGTCCGTTCCTCTTTTGGCCTACGAACGGAGTTTTAATTATCTCCAGGAAAGTATCACAAGCGTCATTTGATCCAAATCAAAGACTCCAAAAATCCATCAACATGGAGTTTCTTCATGTATCCCTTTCAATATAATTTAAACGGCGATGTCACTTCGCAAGTCATCTTTCAATCATTTGTCTTGTGACATTTTAGCATTAGTTTTATGGTCATTATTTCTCCTACCATACTTGTATATTATCCATCTATTATGGAATACGGTAATTATTTGAACAACCTTTTGTCGTCATAATACCTGATCAAAATAACAATTATTGAAACAAATCTTGAAGGCAAGCTTTGATGTTAACGAGCAACACAACAACCCTTTGTTTGTTTTCGATGAACATCATCACATTTTCTCTTGCTAGTTACTTAGGCCATTGCAGTTCATGAATTGTGTTGTCCTGTATGACACTTCATACCAACCAATTCGGTATCCAATACCGGAGAACCACATTGTTTAACAAGCAAGGAATACAACCATAACATGTATATCTTCTATATGCCTAAGTTGGACATCTCCAACCTTTTATTTTCTGCCAAATATTTTATAGATTCTCTTTCTGTAATTCCTTTTCTTTTAAAAGAATCTATCAACATCAATAGTGGTGTCATCAACATGACACATGGTACAAAGCGTATATAGTCAACCACTAATACCTTTGGACTTGCACTTTGAGGTGGATCACCATCATCAAATGTTTGGTGTTCTTTCAAAAATCCATTCT
Organism: Avena eriantha; assembly: GCA_910589775.1. Taxonomy (NCBI): domain Eukaryota; kingdom Viridiplantae; phylum Streptophyta; class Magnoliopsida; order Poales; family Poaceae; genus Avena; species Avena eriantha. Next base: position 438,176,528 of record OU342745.1, on the reverse strand, counting down.
TTAGTAATATTTTAGTGTAGTAAACATTTTACTTACATCTTCTATTCATCCTTATCATGACAACTTTCATGATCAAGCTGCTATAGCTTATAAAGGTGAATTGCGAGTATAATGTTTCTTTTTCAAAACCTTTGGAGGATTAGGACGACTAGCGTCTCCAACCTTCACAAATTCTCATCAAATATGAGGACGTATACTCTATCATGTTGTAACAAACACATTGTTTTAGATATCGCAATCCTTTCACATATGATGGTTTCTGAAACATTGCTTTTAGCTCTTAGATAAACTTGATATTAAAAACAATCTTTTGAGTATCAAGAATCATGGAGGCAAACACGATACATTAGATACTAACACTAGAATTGTTACTCTTGATTTAATACTACTTATTAAACTTCATGGAGCAAATAGAGTTTGCTGAAAGTTTGCAATAAGACTTATAAACTTTAAATTGACATTCAAAACAATACGATACCAGTTCGTAAAGTAAATATCCAGAATTTCTATAGTTCCACTATCTCAACTATAACTAAGCATAAGGTGGTGAACGGATGCCAGTGACTACAACAAACTACGCAAATTCACTTTGATTGTGTTTATGATAAATTGAGTTCGACTAATCCAAATTACAAATGAACTCCCACTCAAAACAACATCCCTCGAGTTGTTTTAGTGATTACACGAACCAAATCCACTACACCAAGTCCGATGATCACGTGAGATGATGTAGCTTTAAAGGCGAACAATCAACATGTTCATCATATCATCCATATGACTCATGCTTTACCTTTCTTATTCCGTGTTCCGAGACCATGTCTGTACATGCTAGGCTCGTCAAGGTTAACCTTAGTTTCCGCATGTGCAAATCTGGCTTGCACCCGTTGTATGCACACGTAGAGTCTATCACACCCGATCATCACGAGATGCTTCGAAACGACGAGTCTTAGCAACAGTGCCAACTAAGGACGAACACTTTATTACTTGATATTTAGTGAGAGGGATCATCTTATAATGCTACCGTCGCGATCTAAGCAATACAAGATGCATAAAGGATTAACATCACAGGCAATTCATAATATGTGATATGATATGGCCTTTCTTCTTGTGCCTTTGATCTCCATCTCCAAAGCATGGACATGATCTCCATCATCACCAGCGTGGCGTCAAGGTCCATGGCGCCGCTTCATGGTTGTCCATCACCAACAACAACTATTACAACTACTTGGAATAAAGCTATTACATGATGAATAGACACGCAGGTCTTAAACAAAATTTAAAGACAACCATTAGGCTCCTGCCGGTTGCCATATTACAATAAGGATCATTGCATACATCAAATATAATCACAATCACATAATGGCCATATCACATCACAAAACCCCTGCAAAAACGAGTTAGACGCCTCTAATCTTCTTTGCATTTTTTACGTGGCTTGGGGCTTTCAAATAAGAACGGATCTTACCTACGAATATGAACCACAATGTTGATACAAGTGCTATCAAGTGCAAAGTGTAGATTGGATCTATACTATGGTGGGAGAGACAGACACCCGCAAAGCCACTTGTGCAAAGCAAGTTACACGTCAAGCGTGGAGCAAGTCTCATGTGCGATGACATGTAAGGTTAGCCTGAGCCGCTTCATCCCACCATACCGCAAGATGCAAAGTACACAAAGCAAAAGACGGCACGAGCACCAACGCCCACAAAACCATTGTGTTCTACTCGTCCAACAGATCTACGCATAGACACGGCTCTGATACCACTGATGGGTTCGTAGCATGGAAAACAAAAAAATTCTACCGCAAGAACGAACAAAACCCAGATCTAATCTAGATAAAAGCCAAGATCTAATCTATTAGACATGTGCAACGAGATAGATCTGTACTAACCCTTGTAGACCCAAAAGCGTTACGAGATCGGATCTCGTGGTTGATGTAGTTGATCACTTGCCGATCTCAAGATCGAGTAGACGATCCTTCCGGCGCCGCGTTCCGGCAGCGCTTCCGCAGTCGTTCACACGTGCGGAGTCGAAGCAGACCTTCCTTTCCCCGTTCCAGCGAGCAGCGGAGGTAGTAGATCTCTCCACGGAATCCCAGCAGCACGACAGCGTGGTGGTGGTGGTGGAGTAGAGAATTCTGCAGGGCTTCGCCTAAGCCTGAGCAGAAGAAAGGAGGAGGAGAGAGGGGGCTAGGGCAAGAGTGGAGGGGGCCAGGGGGTGGCGCCTCCACCCCTCTATTTAAAGGAGGGAGGCGCCATGGGGAGGTGGAGTCCTTGTAGGACTCCCCTCTCCCTTGGCCGGCGGATCAAGGAGGTGGGGGAGAGTCCTTCTCCCCCACGAATCCTTGTCTTACCCCACAAGGATTCCTTGATCCTTTCTTGGTTTTCAAGTAAACTCCAAGAAATCTTCCAGAACCTTCCGAAACATTCCGAAACCTTCTAGAATCCCTATACAAATACTCCGGAACATTTCCTAACTTAGAAAATGATCCCCAATATATGAATCTTATTCTCCAGACAATTCCGGAGCTCCTCGTGATGTCCCGGATCCAATCCGAGACTCCGAACAACATTCGGTCTCCAACACACATTCCATATCTACTTAAAACAACTTCGAACCTTAAGTGTGTCACCCTACGGTTCGTGAATATGCAGACATGATGGAGACACCTCTCCGATCAATAATCATCAGCAAGATCTGGAGATCCATAACGGCTCCAACATACTCAACGATGACTTCGTGATCGATAGAACCATTAACATACGAAACCAATTCCCTTTGTCACGCGATACTCTACTTATCCGAGGTTTGATCGTCGGTATCTCCATACCTAGTTCTACCTCGTTACTGATAAGTACTCTTTACTCGTTCCATGTTATGTCATCCCTTGTGACCCAGTCACATGCTTGCAAGCTAATTAGATGACATTCCACCGAGAGGGCCCAGAGCATATCTATCCGTCATATGGATGGACAAATCCCAATCTTGGTCCATGCGCTTCAACACATACTTTCAGAATACCCAATGACACCTTTATGACCACCCAGTTACGAAGCGGTGTTTGCTGTCATCAAAGTACCCATCCGGTGATGGTGATTAACATAACCTCATGGTCGAAGGATTAGGTTACTATGTATTTTAAAGCTTATAGCAAACGAACTTAATGACTTGATCTTATGCTATGCTTACTGCGGGTGTGTGTCCATCACATCATTCTCCTAATGATATGATCTTGTTATTAACGACATCCAATGTCCATCATCAGGAAACCATGATCATCCATTAATCAACAAGCTAGTTTAACAAGAGGCTTACTAGGGACTCTTTTATGTTTACAAAACACACAAGTATTAATGTTTCCGGCGCCGCCGTCCAGGATACACTTTCCAAGGCCAAGGGCGCCCTCAGCCGCCTGCGGGAGGAGTTGATGCCTAAGGCGGAGCTGATTGATAATATGGACAAGCTGGTGGAGTCACTCACCGGGGGTGTGCCTTCTAGCTACAAGAACTCACTCCGCGCGGCTGGCGCATCCATGTCACTCGCCATGGTGTAGGCCCACGGAGTCGAGATCGATCCTTTCGCGGTGTCGAAGGCGATGCCTGTTGGCGCGGACGGTCAGCAGGTAGTCTTCGCTCCTTTCGCGACTACCTGTGGCAAATATGGGCATCACTTGATAAATACTGTTGCGAAGTACTCGGAGGAGCTCCAACGTGCCAAGAAGGCGGCGAAAGCTTCGGCCTCAGGGGCCGGTGGAAAGTCAGTGGCGTCTGACACTGCCACAGACTTGATGAAGCCCCCGAAGCCGTCGAAGTCGAAGAAGCCAGCTGCTCTGTAGTTAGCTTTTGTAATAGTTGATTAATTGTCCTTTTGTTTAAGAACATGCCTGCTGGCGAGTGTGTCTGTTGATACTTATGCTGGTCTTGAATGCATCTGACCCTTTTGTCTTTGTGTTGATTTGGTCGTCTTATTTGCTTCTATCTTGACTTGTGGTAGGGTACATCAAGTGATCCTACGAGAGGAAACCAGGACTCGCCAACTCTTGATGATACCGTGGCACTGCCGTGCTCCAGGGTAGAGGAGCTGTCCTTGCTTTCGCGACTTCGTGATCGCATGAAGCAGCTGGAGCGCGAGTTGCCCGTGCTCCGCGGTAGCGCAGACGTGTGGGTCGAAGGCAGAAAAAGCCGCCGCCCGAGAGCAATATCTGCTTGGCGAGGTGGCGCAGCTGGGCGACCAGTTCAAGTGTTAGTTTGCTTGGTCTCATCTTTTCTTTGTACTCACTCGTAGTGGTACGTTGTACTCATGCTGCTGGTGTTGCTTTGTGTAGTTGTTAGCGCGCGTCATCCTTAGGAGGAGAAGGATAGAATTGCTATTCGCCTGCATGATCTCACCCAGGAGCAACTTCAAGAGAGTGGGTACTTCTGGGTAGATCATGATCGTGCGACTGCACTGGCGACCCTGCAGGATCGTGCATCGCGAGTGCTGCTTTTTCTGAAGAAGTCGCAGTCTTGCTTAAAGAACATTTATCGGGCGATGTTCCCATTGGATGATACTCCATCAAGCTTGCTGGCCCTCCTAGCCAAGTTTCAAGATCTGTTCGCGGTTCGCGAATGCGTGAGGCAACAGTTGGTGGCTGGTGCCAAGGCTGCTCTCTCAATGGTGCGATTGCACAGGCCTGACGTGGATGTTGCCGCCATTGCGCCTAGGCCGCCTACACCGCCAGCAAGTTCTGCTTGGAATATGGTGCCGCACTATCAGGCAGTGGACCGCCCAGCAGAAGAGATCGTTGACTTCTTCAAGGAACAAACCAACGTTTTTCTGCTACAATAGTAGCCTAGTTTGTATCCTGCACATAAGTGTACTTGTGTTGTAAAGTTCGTATAAATGCTGTAGATAATTTATTTGCTGAATGCGTATAAAGAGCTTTGTTAGTATGAAGTTCGTGGCACTATGCGAGTCCTATTCATTAGCTTGGTCGTGTTTGTATCTCAGTCCCTTGTCAACCCGTCAGGTGCGTTGCAGCTGGGTTGATGTTGTGTTAAGGGTTTCGATTGATGTACCAGCTACTCAGGATATCGTGTTTTGGTTCGGAGAACAGATGTGTATAGGGTGGCGTAGCCCCCGAGTATATAAATTGGGAAAGTAAAGGAGAACACAGAGTTTGGGGGCACTTAGCTTTTATTTAATCGAAGGACAGTGCGAGGTACAATGTGTGGCTAAGTAGCCTTGGCTGAATAGCCTTATTTGCGATGTAAAAGTAAAAAACGACTAGGGGTAGAAGCGTCGCAGCTGTGCCACGTTCCAAGGGTTGGAGTATGTGACTCCTGTCTCTAAATCTTGAAGGTGATAGGCGCCACCCGGGATTACTTCTATAATCACGTACTGTCCTTCCCAGGGGGACTCGAGCTTGAGATGCCTCTGCTGCTTCAGTCGCAGGACCAGGTCACCTTTGACGAAGGATCTGGGGCGAAGCCTCCTACTATGGTAGTTGCGCAGGTTCTGTTGGTAGATCGTGGATCTTTTTACGGTGATTTCTCTTGGTTCGTCAAGGAGGTCGACGGAGTCTTCGAGTGCAAGAGATGACTCTTGTTTGTTGTAAGCGACCAAGCGCGGCGCCTTGTACCATACTTCGGCGGGTAGCACTGCCTCTGCTCCGTGCACCATAAAGAATGGCGTGTAGCCCGTGGCGCTGTTTGGAGTTGTATGTAGGCTCTAGAGTACGGATTGTAGCTCATCTGGCCAGCATCCCGCGGCTTATTCGAGTGGTCGCATGAGTCGCTTCTTGATGCCGCTGCAGACGAGCCCGTTTGCTTTTTCCACCTGACCGTTGGTCTGTGGATGCGCTACTGAGGCATAGCTGATGTTGATCCCTAGGTTCTCACAGAATTCTTGGAACTCCTTGGATGTGAAGTTCGTCCCGTTGTCGATGATGATGCTGTGTGGCACCCCGAAGCGGTAGACGATGGACTCAAAGAATTTAACTACGCTGTGCACGGATTGGTTGGTTACTAGCATGGCTTCAATCCACTTGGTGAATTTGTCGACTGCGACCAAGAGGTAGACATAGCCTCCTCGCGAGGACCTTGGAAGCTTGCCGACCATGTCGAGCCCCCATTATGCGAAGGACCAGGCCAATGGGATTGGCCGTAGCTCTGCGCCTGGTGCGTGTGGCTTGTCCGCGAATCGCTGGCAAGCATTGCATTTTTGGACTATGTCCTTGGCGTCACGCATGGCCGTGGGCCAGTAAAATCCAGCTCGTAGAGCTTTGGCAACGAGGGCGCGACTGCCGGCGTGGTGCCCGCAGGTCCCTTCATGGATGTCTAGGAGGACTGCTCTTCCGTCGGCCATGGAGACACATCGTTGTAGCACTCCTGTGATGCTGGGTTTATACAGTTCGCCGTTGATAACGGCGAATGCCTTGGATCGCCGCGTGATGTGCCGTGCATCTGTCGGATCGTCCGGTAGCCTCTTGCTGTGGAGGTATGTAATGTACGGCTGCGTCCAGGATTGCTCTATCATCATGACGCTCATTGGTCCCTCGAGTCCTGTGTCTAGCTCCATGTCATCGAGTGCCATTGGCTCATTGGGTGGCGCAGCCCCCGAGTCCGTTGCTGTGCTTGTTTTCTTCTCTACTGCCTTTGGCTTGATGGAGCATTCACATATGCGCTCGAGAAATACCCCAGGTGGTATGGGGGCGCAGGTAGAGCCTATGTTGGCGAGTGTACCCGCCTCTTCGTTGCTTTCGCGACCTATGTGTCGCAGCTCGCAACCGTCGAAGTCTCCTTCGAGTGTATCGTAGAGGTCGCGGTACGCGATCATGTTGTCGTTTAGTGCGTCGCACTCATGCATTGTTTGGTTGACGACCAACTTGGAGTCGCCATATATGATGAGCCTCTTGGCGCCGCAAGCTTTTTTGATCCTCATCCCGTGTAACAGGGCCTCTTATTCAGCCTCGTTGTTTGAGGTTGTGAACTGCATTCGTAGGATATACTTCAGCTTGTCTCCTTGAGGTGATGTCAGTATGACACCTGCGCCTGCTGCGTCTTTTTGCTTGGACCCATCGAAGTGCATTGTCCAGAGGTATGACATATCTGGCTTGTCCGGGAGTTGGTTCTCCATCCAGTGCACGAGGAAGTCAGGGAGAACTTGCAACTTGATTGCGTCGCGCTTTTCGTATGTGATGTCTCGTGGAGACAACTCTATTCCCCAAAGCGCGACTCGTCCCGTGGCATCGGGGTTATTGAGGATATGCCCCAACGGGGCGTCGCTGACCACCACGATTGGGTGTTCCTGGAAGTAATGGCGCAGTCGCCAGGCGGTCATGAAGATGCCGTACACCAGCTTCTAGTAATGCGGGTACCGCTGTTTTGTTGGCGCGAGGACCTCACTGAGGTAGTATACTAGGCGTTGTACGCCGTGGACCTTGTTTTCCTCCGCTCGCTCGACAACGAGCACTGTGCTGACCACCTGGTTGGTGGCGGAGATGTACAGCAACAATGGTTCCCTTTCTCATGGAGTCACCAGCACTGGCGAAGTGGATAGCAGGCGCTTGAGATCTTCGAATGCTTCTTGCGCTTCATTGGTCCACTCGAATTTTTCAGCTTTGCGGAGGAGCTGGTAGAAGGGCAGTGCCTTTTCACCCATCCGACTGATAAATCGACTGAGGGCCGCGATTCGTCTGGCCAGTTGCTGGACGCCTCTTATGTTCTTTGGCTTCTCCATAGCCAGTATGGCTTTTATCTTCTTCGGGTTCACCTCGATTCCCCTTGCGGATATGAGATACCCGAGTAGCTGCCCAGATGGTACGCCGAAGGCGCATTTGTCCGGATTGAGCTTGATCCGGTAGCGGTCAAGGTTGGCGAAGGTTTCGCGCAAATCATCGATTAGAGAGGCTTCCTCTTTGGTCTTGATTACTATGTCGTCGACATAGACTTGGATGTTGCGACCCAGTTGTTCCTTGAGGCAAGCCTGCATCCACCGCTGATAGGTGGCTCCCGCGTCTTTAGCCCGAAGGGCATTGTGTTGTAGCAAAACACACCAAAGGGCGTTGTAAACGCTGTTTTCTCCTGATCTTCCTCCTTCATTCGAATTTGATTATAGCCTGAGTAGGCGTCGAGGAAGCAGAGGCGCTCGCATCCCGCGGTGGAGTCGATGATCTGGTCGATCCGTGGCAGCGGGAAGTGGTCCTTTGGGCAATGCTTGTTCAGAGAAGTGAAGTCCACGCACATCCGCAGGATATGCGTGTCCTTTTTTGGTACCAGCACCGTGTTGGCGAGCCAAGTGCTTTCCTTGATCTCGCGTATGAACTTGGCCTCGAGGAGTCTGTTGATCTCCCTTCCAACTGCCTGCGCTCATGGCTCATACAGTCACCTGATTGTTTGCTTGACTGGCCTTGCGTCGGGGTTGACATTGAGTGCGTGCTCGGCGAATTCCCTAGGAACTCCTGGCATGTCCGCAGGACACCAGGCAAAAATTTTCCAGTGCTCACGGAGGAATTCGATGAGCGCGAGTTCCTATGCGGGACTCAAGTTGTTGGCGATGAGGGCCGTCTTGGCGGGATCCGATGGATGGACCTGCACTTTCTTTGTGTGCACAGATGAGTCGAAGGAGAGATCAGGTGAGCTTGGCCTGCTCAGGGGAGGCAGGCTGTTGTCTGTCGTCTCTTTCAATCTTGCGAGCTCCTCCTGCATGCCGAAGGACTGGGAGATTCTGTTGAATTCCCTGTCGCAACTGTCAGATCGTTCAAAGCTCCCGTTGATCGTGATGACGCCGTTAGGACCTAGCATTTTCATTTGCAGGTAGGCATAGTGGGGCACTGCCATGAACCTAGCAAACGCGACACGCCCGAGGATGCAGTGGTATTGTGAGGGCCCATCGACGACCTCAAAGTCGATGCGCTCGCGCCAAAAGTTCTTCGGCGTGCCGAAGATGACGCCGAGGTTGATTTTGCCCAAGGGGTATACGCCTTTCCCTGGGACGATGCCGTGGAACGTTGTGTCCGATGCCTCCAGGCAGGTTAGAGGGATTCTCATTGCTCGCAAGGTACTCGCGAATATGAGGTTGATGCCGCTTCTGCCATCCATGAAGACGCGACTCATGTCGAAGCCTCCAATTTGTGCCTCGAGTACGAGGGGGCAATGACCTGGACGGGGTATCTGAGGCGGGTGGTCTCACTTGTCGAAGGTGATGCATGACTCGCTTCCACTGAGGTACTCAGTGGTGGATGGTGGCGAGTGTGTGGCCAAGTTGACTTGGCGAGTGATGGCCTTCTGCACCCTGTTGGAGGGGCGTCCCTTTTGGATCATCATGGTGCCCATGGCCCGTGGGTACGGTTCGCCTCCATGGTGCTGGTTCGGCGCGGCTCCGTTCGGGGGTGGCCCAGGTGGTGGTGGCGGTGCGCCATGTGCTACGGCGCCTGGAGCGGCTCCGTATCCTCTTTCGACTGCAGTGCGGTTCATCCGAACCAATCCCTCGTGTAGCTTGAGGAACTCGCGGCAGTCCTTGAGGAGGTGGCTGGACTTTCTCTTGCCATCATGCTTGTCGATGTAGAAGTGTACCGTGCATGGCCCGGACAGTTTGTCCTCGATGGAGGTCGCGGGTGCTTCATCGCGAGTGCGGCGTTGCCATACTTGCGTGGTTTTCCCAGAGTCGCGGTACCCGCCGCTACGGTATCCGCTGCTGCGGTTATCGTCGCGTCTATCAGCGTAGCCAGCCGCGACCATGTTGACGTCGTCGCGGTCATCGTAGATGCGCATGCGGCGCTTGCCTCGGCGGTCGTGTCTGCGTTCGAGTTCTGCCTCCTCGTCAGAGTGAGCGCGATTCTTCACCGAATCCATCGGCCCACCGATTCGCGATCTCCATCAGGTGGTCGATGGTTTGGGGCTTTGAGCGACCCAGCTCCTCCCTGAGTTCTAGGCGGCGGACACCACCGTTGAATGCATCAATCGCGCGGTCTTCCGAGATGTTCTCCGCGGAGTTCTTGATGATGGACCACCTTTGGATATAGGAGCGCAGCGATTCGCCAGATCTTTGCTGGCAGCATCTCAGCTCTTCGATTGATGCGGGCCGTTTATACGTGCCCTTAAAGTTGCGCACGAAGCTGTAAACCAGCTCATCCCAACTGCGAACGGATCCGCGTGGGATGTTATTGAGCCATGCTTGGGCGGCGCCCTGCAGCTGTAGCTGCAAGCATTGCATGGCAGTGCTTCGACTGCCTCCATGGAGTCTGACGGAGGAGATGTGGTCCTCCAGCCAGATCTTGGGGTCCTATAGACCGTCAAATTTCGGGTTCTCCGATGGGAGTTTAAACCCTTTAGGCATTCGCTTCTGCCTAATGGATCTGCTGAAGCGCCAGACTCATCAATGCCCATTGTTATGGACTTGGGTTTTGGAGAAAGAGGGAGCGCTGGAGACATCTATCGGCTAACAAACAAGTACACAGGGGACAAAGATTTACCCAGGTTCAGGCCTCGTAGAGGTCCCTACTCCTGCTTGTCTGCTCGTGGAATTATCAAAGGAGTCGAAAGTTACAATGGTGCGCAGATGCAATCTGGCGAGGGTTGTGGAAACTAGGGTTGTGTATGTCCTCCTCGCCGCCCCCTCCTAGCCCTTATATAGATAGGCTAGGTCTCGGGTAGAAGGTCAAGTCGGTTACAAGTTAGGGTTTTCCCCTTCAAACTTTCTATCTTTAGCTTCTTCTTGTTCCTCAAGCAATCGAGAGTCCATAGGTTACTCGAGTCCTTTCATCCGGCCCTTGGCAACGCCGTGGACCTGTACGTATTTGGACCGTATATACCAAGCTCGAGTACCTGTAGGGTATACCCATGTCACCCGGTTTGATACCGTGTGTTGCATAAAAAGACGGAATATTCTTTCAGTGGAAGGCGACGTTCCCGTCGACAGCGAGGCGTTCGTGGTTATTTCGTCAATCTCAAGACCTGATCCGCCGGCTCGGTCTCTCGGAGATGCTCATAGGGGTAGGGTGTGCGTGTGTGCGTTCATAACATTGGAACAATAGTAAATTACAACCGTATAAAATACTAAGATACAAGATACAATCGGGTAAATTACGATAGGTAACGTTGGAACAATAGTAAACATTGTCATAAATTAAAGCTTGTAGTATACATTGTTCAACTTGAGCATACAACAAAATACTAGCTCGACGGTTCCGTATCAGGAGCAGTAGCATCGTCGAGATCCACCTCGAGCGGGCGGGGTTTCCAGCCGTACACGCCGACGGCGTCCATGCCGCCGGATTCACCGCCGGCGGTGTTGAGGCCGCTCAGGTCGACGTTGGCAAATATGTTTGCGCAAAGTTGTTCGAACTCGGTCATGGTGGCCTCATCGGCGACCTCGCCGTCGTCGTTCTCCAGGTCGTCGTGGATCTTGCGGCGGGAGGCGATGTGTTCGTAGTGATCCTTCTTCGCATCCTCGATCCACTCCGGCGACTTGAGATTCAGCCTGGCCATTCGTTCCAGGTTCCAGATGGCATGGTGGTCGTCGTAGATAGAGGGCTCGTCCGTCTCGCCGACCTTATGATCCGCAGCCTCCAGAGCTTCGGCCTCTTCCGCCTTCTGTTTGGACACAGCGTCGTCTTGCCTAGCAGCCATGGGTGGTTACTGGTTAGCTCTCGATCTCGAGGTACTATTGCTCTGTTAATTTGGATTGCGATGGAGGCGGCGGTGTCCCCGTGGATCCTATATACACGATCCTAGGCTGGGAGCCGACCTGGGACGGAGTCGGAAATCGAGTTCGTCAAGGATTCCGTCGGGCTTCCTATTTCTTGGGCACCCACGCCGCAAGCCTAGTCAGGGTATACAGACGTATGTGTTCCAAATTTTTGCCTTCATCAAAAAGAAAGTAAACGTTCGTGTTCCAGACAGTATTTTCAAAATTTTATTTAGTGTCATGTAGATCATTTTGATAAGGAAAAAAATGTCGTGATATAATACATAAATGATCATGTATGCGTATAAAACCATGTTTTTCATATATAATACATCCTCCAATCCAAATTACTTGTCACAGATTTAGACGAAATATTGCCTAAAATCTTTCTAGGTTCAATGAACCTATGCGAACGAGTAATATGGATTAGAGGGAGTAAAAAAATGTTCATTAGCCTGCTTCGAGGAGAAAAAAATGTTCCTTTTGAGTAAACACATTTTCATGGTACAAATAAATTATATATTGTACAACAAAAAATGTATGGATCTTTAAAAATTATTTCTATACACCCACAATTGATTTATATATTAAAAAAATCAGAAAAGAGAAAAATAAACATAAAATGCAAAAAAACTGAAAATAAAAAGGTAGAAGAAAAATTAGAATACAAAAAAAGAGACAAACAAGGAAGAGGTGACAAAAAGCAAAAGAAAAAACGCATCGTACACATGGATCTCTCTTGTGGAGGAAAAACGCACAGTACGTCCTTGACCAACTGGTACGGAATTCAACTGTGTATCGACAGACGAACACACAATCCGAATTGATTTGGGCATTTGCTGGTTCACTTTGAATGTTAGATTGCGTAATTTTATTACCAACTTCTAGGAGTATGTGGTGCCACGGCCTAGAGAAGTAACTCACAGAAGTAACTCGGACGATGAGAGATGATGAAGAGATTCCCAGTCCATGGGGTGTTGAAGAAAGGTATTGGAGAACTGCCAGAAATTGTTAGTTCGATATCCATGGTTGATGGGCTGACCCACATAAGAGCATCCCCTCCGGTAATACTATATTTTCCCATGTCTTTCTATAGGAACTTAGAGTAGCACAAAGTACACATAACGATCTATGATGGTAGACTAATTAACAAAAACACAACATCTGAATGATCATGCTTTGTAAGGTTTTTTCTAAATGGTATATTCAACTATTCATGCTTGAATCATATAATGGATTTATGCTCATCTTGTGTTAATTTAGAATAAACTCGGATATGAAGTTTCTCTTCCACCTTATATTGGCGATGTATGCTCTTGCAGAATCTGATACACTGTCCCACTTGCAAGTTCTTCTCTTGCACAAGTTCAGGCCCGCCACAACACAAGATGGGTAGAAAATTGATGTAAAGTTTCTAATATAAGAGAAGACGGCACTTTGTCCACTTATGTTATATTTGAACTTTTGCATTATGACAACAAAGTTCAGATTTAAGCTGATTGCCGTCTCATTTTCACCTTACAGGTTAAATCTATGATAGATTGCCACTATGGATTTAGTAGTGAATGACTCTTCATTATATCTTACCTACATTTGACTACAGGTGCAAACAGTGAATGTGAGCAACTAGGCCGGGCGAGGTGACAGCGTCTGGCAGGGCTTGGGCGGCTGCCCGCAGTCGAACCACGCGCGATCAACGGGGTGGCCGTGTGTCGAGCTGCTGGGGTGGCCGCTGGACGCCATGTCCTGCTAGTCAATGTCTGCTGTCAGACAAGGCTCAGTTAGCCACGATAATCTCTCAGAATAACGAATAGAGAAAGAAAGCAAGCAACACAATTTATGCTTCACAAGGCTCAGTTAGCCACGACAATCTCTCATTTTGTCAGGTTCAGAAAACTACACGGCCGATCGAGCCGGCCGGTCGATGGTGCCGAGCTCAGGACAGAGACAGAGCATGGCACGGTGACCAGTGGCCCACTCCATGACCATTGTAGCTGGGGCTAACACCCGGCGGGTGTGGCTGCCCCAGACTAACCGCCGCCGCCGCTACCGGGCTGGTGTGCTCCCGCTTGTCGACGGTAATCTCCGCGAGCTGGAGGCGCCGATGCGGGAGCAGGCATCGGCAAAGGAGGGCAATAATGGCACCGAGTACTTGAGGATCTCCGATTGCATCTCGTACTTAGAAATTGGCGCCGGTAGAGTCGACTTGAAATTTGATGTAGTTGTGGATGTGAACACCGTGAATGGCGGCTGTGGGTGAGGGTTGGGAGGGGACGCAAGGGCTGTCGGCATGCCAAAGGAGGAGACGACGGGGATAGATTCAAAAAAGGCTCCAAACTTTAGGGGATTAGTAGATTGGGGAGTTGGATGGGCACGGGGTATGGGTGATCTTTGCTAGATGCGGTTTGGAGATCGGAATCAAAGGGGTTAATGGTACTTCCTCCGGCTCATATTATTGTTCTTAACTTTATCTAGATTCGGATGTACGTAGTTAATAATTTTGACTAGATTCATTCGAATCTAGACAAAGTTAAGAACATTAATATGGACAGGAGGGAGTAGGTGTTTGAGTGCTGGTAGAGGATGACATGGTGGCGGAGTTGAGGAAGAAGGACTGGCCATGGGAGGGGAGCAACGAGGCACACTGATACCAAGAAGAATTGCAGAACTCGTTGTATCACATTGATCGGATAGAGTTTACATTTTTTTGAACAAGGAAAGGGACCCGAAGGTCCCAGAACTGGCATTAAAATGGCAAAAGTATCACAATACTGCAGGAAGGACCTAACAATAAAATAAAAATACAACCTTGTCCTTCCAATTTGCAAAAAGGACCCAAAAAGTTACAGCAAAAAAGCAATCGAGTCCCTAAGCAAACTCCGACCTCGCCGGCGATACTATTGCCACCATCACCGGCTGCGCGCTTGCCAACAGGCAAGGAAGAAAGGGCCTCCCGCCGGAGGTTGAAGAAGGGGGCTTCAGAAATTTCCGGCGAAGCATGCTGATGCCGGAGTACCACCCTAGCCACTCTGAAAGCTCGCTGGAGAAGATTCTAAGGGAGCACAACAACTCCAGGAGCAGAGGAGATCGTTGTAGTAGCTGTAGAAAAATCGCCATCGCAGATGCCAGTCCAAGACACCTCCAGCCAGCCCAGCTCCGTCCCCTTCTCCCCTTCACCACCACCATGGTGTACAAGAAGAGCCGAAGAGGTGGTCAGATCCACCACAGGAGGCCAAAAGAAGATCCAAGTCGATACATCGTAGAGCGGCACGACGGAATCCCACTCCCCCTCGCCACCCTGGCCGACCGGGAGGAGCTCCAGAACGCCACCATACTCGATCGGGTGCCACATCTACTAGGCATAAAGCCCAACTCCGACAAACAGTCGAACAACCTAGACCTAACTACACCGGCGCCACATCCAGTCCCACTCCAGCCGGCTATTCCGGCGGAGGGGAAGGAAGGGCCCGGACGGCGGCGGTGGATTCTCAAGGGGAGGAGAGAAACGGGAGGGAGAGAGGAGAAGGGGGAAGTCCTTGGACGGGAGAAAGTTTACATAGGCAGGTTATACAGATGGTGGGCGCACTGGCGCATGCCATCCTATATTGCAGAGACTCTGTCTCTACACTAGGCTAGGTAGCTACGTGTGCACGTGGTGCATGTATAAACAAACGTGGCAGTGTGTATTCAACAGTATAGTAGTATCTAGCAATCACTAAGTTCTGGATATAGCAATCTATATACACGTAGTAGTATTTTATTTTGAGATATTTTATTTTATTTATAGACAAATCTACGTGGCAGGGCTTCGGTTGTCTGGATCATGCTGGGCCTTGCACAGCGTTGGCGTGCCGTGGGTGCCAAATGAAGGGTAGTTAGAAAGGAGGCCCAAGAAAGAAAGAGTAGTTTGAAAGGAGGCCGAGACGGACTCGATTTCCGACTCCGTCCCAGTCAACTTGTCGTCTAGCCTAGGATGGTTCCAGCCTCAGCCTCAGCCTGATGTATATATAGATCGGGACGACGACGCCGACGCCGCCTCCATCGCAATCCCCAATCCAACTTCGAAAGCTGCCGATCGATAATCCAACTATGGAAGTCAGCAAGGAGAGCAGCGGAACTCCGGGACCGGCGGCGACCGGCGAGGCGTGCAAGAGGAGAGCGGAAGAAGAAGAAGAAGCTCTTGAGGCTGCGGACAGCGAGACGGTGGCCCGAGACGGGTACCCTGATTCTGATGACGACGAGGATTACGACGACGACGACCACGTCATCTGGAACCTGAACCGCATGAGGAGGATGAACGTGATGACGCCCGAGTGGATCGAGGAGATGAAGAGAGACCACCTCCAACACCTCGCTGTCTTCAGCAAGCACCTAGACGACGACGAAGACGACGACGAGGAGGTCGCCGATGAGGCAGCCATGGTCGAGTTCGACGATTTTTGTAAGAAGATCTTCGCCAACGTCGACCTCAGCGGCCTCAACACCGCCGGCGGCGAATCCTGCGGCATGGACGCCGTCGGCGTGTACGGCGGTAAATCCCCCCCGCATGATTCTGCTGATGCTGCTGCTGTTGATGAGGAGGAATCGTCGAGCTAAGACACCACAAGGATCTCTCTGTACCGGCTTTGCTGGCATGTACAGTAGCTTAGACTTGGGTGTCTGTAACGTCTGTCCACGCCAGCTACAGACCACACAAGGGACACCACGTACAGTAGGGGGTCTATTTAGACCGTCTATAGTTATCAAACCGTCTTGAAAACTGTTAATCAGCTGAAAAGCTATATTTGTAGTCTGCTGTGTGTCAGGCACTACCTGATCACTCTTGCCCAATGCAAACATATTTCAACACAATGCACAAGGAAATTAAGCAGTACAAAGGCTTGGCTTGTATGGGAAAAATGCAGCAGTATGAATTCTCAACAAAGATGAGTATTGCACATGCCTCTCGATCGAACAGAATTGAACTAGTACATAAAATAAAATGTTACAAATAATACAACTAGTAATCAAATTAAAATAAACTTGTTCCTACGAAATTTTACATATGGGTATCTTTAATGGAGAAATGAAAAATATAAATTTATTCAAAAGAAAAATAATCCAAAATAATTATTCAGTCGCTCTGGAATTTTTGCCAAATATGCTCGACCAAATCCTCCTTGAGTTTCTTATGTGTCGACCGAGCACGGATAGCGGAATTCCTCCTTAGCACATCCGCAAAGCAGATATTAGGCCCATAGTTGACCTCCGGTGGCAGAACGAAAGATCCTCCTGGATTCTCATTCAAGTCCAGAGGAATGTTAATCATTTCTCCCTCATCTTGAACAATCATATTATGTAGAATGATACAAGCTTCTATGATATTACCCACGGAAGCACGTTTCCACAGGCGCGCCGGACGTCGCACAATGTTAAAACGAGATTGCAATACTCCAAATGCTCGTTCAACATCTTTCCTTGCCCCTTCTTGATGGCGTGCAAACAGTTTGTCCATGTCGGTTTGAGGGAGCGGTATAGTCTTCACAAATACCCCCTATTCTGTATAAATTCCATCTGCAAGATAGTAACCCCGATCATACTGACTTCCATTCACACTAAAATGGACATGCGGAGCTTCCCTTTTCAAATCCTTTATAAACAAAGGTGACTTATTAAGCACGTTAATATCATTATTTGACCCGGCCACACCGAAATAAGCATGCCATATCCGAAGGTTGCGAGAAGCAACCACTTCGAGGATCATGGTAGGAACACCGTGATCACCACGAACAAATCGTCCTCTCCATGCAGTAGGACATTTCTCCCATTGCCAATACATACAGTCGATACTCCCTAACATGCTAGGGAATCCACGTGACTCGTCGATCCGAAGCAAGTGCTCCACTTCATCACATCGAGGGGGCCTCAAATACTCTTCACCAAACATGTCAATCACCCCTTGTGCAAACTTCCCTAAGCACTCCAATGCAGTACTTGCCGCAAGCATTAGTACCTCATCAAGTTGGTCGGCCGAGGTGCCGTATGCTAACATGCGGATTGCTGCCGTACACTTTTGCAGTGGTGAGAGCCCTGGCCGGTTGGTGGCATCTGTCCTCTGAGTAAAATATGGATCCCAATGACCAAGCGCATTGACAATTCGTAGAAACAAAGGTCTTCTCATGCGAAACCTTCTATGAAACATCTCATCGGTGTACATTGGACTTTCAGAGAAATAAAAGTGCATGAGGTTCTGATGGACGACCTCACGAATCCTTCGTATGTACCTTCTGTTACCACTTCGCCGACCAGATCGGTCAGAAATTCGTTCTTGAAGCCTGGCCGTCAATCTATCTCTGAGATGATCACCCATCCTATCAATGATTTCGTCAAATATTTCTTGCTCTGTGGTGAATTCTTCCCAGGTATCGATGTCATCGAATGATTCATAACTGTTTAGGTTGTCGTTCTCGTCGGAGGAAGACGAAGAACCTGATTGATATGACATGTCGTGCAGCTGGGGTCCTACCTGATATTGGAAATTTAGTGATGTTAAGTGTTGTCACTGAAATTCCTTAGATAGCACTTGCGTCAAGAAATTACACTATAAAATGGCGTGTGTATTGTTACAAGTACTAGTAATAGCACACATAACGAAGAATGAAAGATGGCATGGTGCAAACAATAATCCAGTTTATGTGATGAAAAAATGCGTATTGTTACAAGTACTAGTAATAGCACACATAACGAAGAATGGAAGATGGCATGGTGCAAACAATAATCCAGTTTATGTGATGAGAAAAATACGTATTGTTACAAGTACTAGTAATAACACACATAACGAAGAATGGAAGATGACATGGTGCAAACAATAATCCAGTTTATGTGATGAGAAAAATGCGTATTGTTACAAGTACTAGTACTAGCACACATAACGAAGAATGGAAGATGGCATGGTGCAAACGATGATCCAGTTTATGGGATGAGAAAAATTAAACTCAACAACTTACAACTTACAGCTTGTTATCACGGAAGGCAACTAGATGTCTTGCTGATCTAAACAACCCAGCCAACGGAGACACTTTGAAGGTGCAGCCAAATAACAAAGAGGGAGAATGAAATGGGTAACAAGTTGTTGGCGTGTGGGATGAGTTTATGCACCACAAATTTAGCTACTGAGTTGAGCTAGTCGTGAGGTAGTGACTGTCAGATCTTGACTTAAATCAGCTAAAGAAGTCAATTAGATCCACAAATGCAGGATAGTTGAATGGACCGGGTACATATTCGTACTGGCTTTATATTTCAGGTCAAATAAGACAACGATGTGTACTTCTCTCTCAGCTACTCTCAGAAACTTCACCATTTCAAGAAAAATACATAGAATACTTAAGAGTTCTTGGAAACTATAGAGCATTTCTGCTATGTCGTGAAATACTAAAGTTAAGGACAGGAAATAAAGCAAATAATGTAAAAAAATATTCTTCACATCACAGCGCATAATCAGTAAGCGCTCTAGAGAGCCTACACACCAAATAATCTCTCTCTCATAACCTTCAGTGTCATCACATGCTCATTCTTCATTTCATCGCTCATCCCAATTGTATCTTGCATAAGGAGAGCTGTGTAAGCTTTCATCATTTCAGCCTCCCTTTCTTGTTTCTTAGCCTCCATGGTATCCTTTACTGCAAGGGCTGAGAGCCGTGCTGTTTCAGCGGAGAGCCTTGCTGTCTCAAGCTTCTCAGTAGAGGAACGTTGTTGCATTTCTATCATGTCTCTACGAGTTCTCTTACCTTCTTCTTGAGTGGCTACTAACTTCTCGAGCAACTCCATATCAGCTGCAGCCTCTTTTGACTTGCCTTTGCCATTACGCTCGGCCTTCGCTGCTCTTGTCCCTATTGGGTAACCGATATCGTCAACGTCTATAGGTGAGGACGTGTTCTTTCCCTTCTCCCCTGGTTCTGAAGCCTTTCTTTTTTTTGTTTGCTCTAGCCACTCATTATATGTAAGCCATTTTGTGTCTTGATTAATAGCCCGCCAACTATCCATGTGATGAAACTTCGCTTTGTAGTCAGACTCATAGAAAGCATGGGCTTTCTCCAACAACTGAATGTCGGACTGTCCACTAGCATATACAGCAGAAGCCTTGATCCATGAGCACTGAAACTGGTAGACTAGCTTATTAAGACAATGCCAATGATCTTTTGCTTGCTTCACTTCCCTTGTCCTGTTTTTTGGAGTGGTGCTGTTGAAGACGCGAGTCAATCTCCCCAATATTGATCACTTTTCTTGTTGTTCCCGTTGATTGGGTCAGTTGAGCAACGTAACCATGCACTCATCTACATCATGAGAAAATTATATTAGTACTCTCATGCACTCATCTACATCATGAGAAAATTATATTAGTACTCTTGCTGACATAATAATTTGGATAACCAAACATGAATATGAAAAAAAACTAACCAGTCTTTCATCCTTGTTTGTAGTCCATGCAAGTCGCTTCTCACTTCTAATGTCTCCATTCTCCTCACCACTTTCGACATTGAGAGATCGTCGTGGAGCAGGTGGTGTAGGTGGAATGCTTGGCTTTGGAATTAATGGTGATGGATTCCCTGTGACCACCGATGGTCGTGGTACAACAAATGGATAGTGTGAAGAACTACCAGCGTAATGAACATTTTGCAACATGGCTTGCTAATTAGGAAGCTGTTGCGGCGGAGGAAAGCCCGATGGGCTACGCAAGTAGCTTACGAAACCACCTTGCGGGCGGGGATCCACCACCCTGGATAAAAGAGAGACATCATATAGCAACATTGGCACCGAGTTTTGTAATTCACTCCTAGTCACAGCTAATCCATGCACAAGAAAAATCTGTATAAGTCTCTCTTAATTAATGGTATTTCATTTTATTCACCAGGTTGTATGCCAAGCTTAGAAATTTCTACAGTCGCTATCCTATATATAACAGACTCAAGGCTCGCTCTTCTCCAATTTCAGCAACTAGTTAACTGACCGAATCATCTCTAGCCTAAGTTGATAGAAGAAGAACAAATTCTGATATCTAGAAATCGGTAGTGTCACTAGTACCCTCTAGATGTGGTTACTAGTACAGTTCAGATTTATTTCCTACAGCTAGCTAGAGCTCCAGTAATTAGTTAGGGTCCTATTCTAAATACAGATCTCTGTAAAGTAATTACTTGAGTTCTTTACCCTCAAATACATGTCCCTAGAAATATTCAAACCTGAATAAATCAAGAAAAGGGAGTGAATTGGAACGCAGACAGAGCAAGCAGTAAATCCCCTCTAAACCTCAACAAGGATAAGCGTGATTTCAGATTCACTTAGAACGCGCGGAAATTTATAACAAGGTACAACCCAAATCGGGAATATGAGAAGAACAAATCGTACCAATCCATGACCGGGCAGAAGAAATCATAGGCAGCGGCCGCAGGTTCCATGGCTGCTTGTCCGGGGCCGGAGTTTGAATCAATGAAACATCAACGCCGGGGCACGGAACGGCGGCTGCGTGCTCGGTGGTAGTGACCTGCGGAAGCTCCTGTGCCGCCGCCGGCGGCTTTGCAGAGACCCTCGACGATTTGTGCACCATCCTCCTTGAAATTCTGCAAAAAAGGTACCACGCCACACAAGGCACCAACAAATATGGTTCAGTTTTGGAGAGCGTGGTGGAGAAAGAGGAGGAGAACGAGCAGTCGTGAAGAAGAAGTGGCTCGCTCTGATTTCCTTCGCGCGAGGGAAATTTTCGCGGGAAAGGGGAATGATTTCTTCCGCGGCAGATGAGATCCCACCGACCCACGATGCAAGCGTCGCCCTGTACAATGGGAGAGAGTCCGTCGGTAAGCGGAGATTTTCACGGGAATCAGACCGTCTTTAATTTTACAGACGGACTGTGCCGTTTTCGGTTTCATTTCTCCTCCACATCATGTATTTTCCTACGTGTCCTTTTCTACGGACGGCTGACTAGACGTCACTGTACATGCCCTAAAGCTTGTGGTAAACTGTCACGTGTAGCTACCGTGTACTATATATGTTGAACAACAACCCGATCTGTAATTTCAATTGTTCCAGTGTTACCAAATAATAATCTACCTACTCTACTTAATTGCCGGGCCTCCCTATTTTGAGCCGTACACTACTTACAAAACTGTTCCAAGTTTCCAACGTTTCAGCCCGCTTAGAGCATTTCTAGCCGTGTCCGTCCATAAATAGCAAACCGTAAACGTCGGAGTGCAATCCTCGATTCCTCGTTTCGCGGGAGGCGGCGCCGAGCAGTATTATGGTTTGCGGTTCCGGTTTACGGGAACTTCTCGGTAGGATGAACTGCAAATAAAACCGTAAACATTGTTTCGACAATTTCGACAGCAAAAGACAGCAATTCCAACTGTGCGATCATTGCATAAAATCTAAACTAAAAAGATACGACAAACAACATATGCAGGTCGAGCTCATGTCCTAGCGTCGTCATCGATCGGCTCTCCGGTAGCAGCAGCCCTCGCCGTAGCCGAAGAAGAACCATGCATCGAGGTGAACTATCATGTTTCTGTACCCTGTATGTTGAACAACAACCCGAGATTTGTAATTTACTCCCTCCGTTTCAAAATATAAGATGTTTTAGCTTTGTGAAAGGAGTGTATCTAGACTCCTTTAATATACAGGTTCATGTAGGTTTGGAGTGAATCTAAAAGGGTCTAGATACATTCTTTTCACAAAACTAAAACATCTTATATTTTGAAATGGTACTGTTACCAAATAATAATCTACCTAGTGTACTTCATTGCCGTGTCTCCATATTTTGAGTCGTACTTACAACTGACTGTTCCAATGTTTCAGCCCACTTAGTTCATCAAATTTACAAAGACTGAAGAGCCCTTTATATCATTAGAGATATTATAACCGAGCCAACTCGGAGGTCTCTCAGGCCATGAGAGATATTTACCATCTGATCAAAAGTTCTGGTCGTTTTCTCACCGTCCGATGCATGTTTTCTTCCACGCGGGTCACTTTCCGAATGTCTCGAGGGATGCTACTCTGCATATCGGAGCCTTCTCGTTCGATCTTGAATGGATGGTGCGATACGGCTGTGTGTGCATCAACAAGCCTGCGACCAGTCTGGGCGCCCACCTCTCGACAGCAAGCCCACTTTTCCCGTCCGATCTAGGCGCGCCGCCTGTGCTGCCCCCGCTGTTGTTGGCGCTGGTGTGCCGCAGGTAGAGAGAGCCGGTGACCAAGCCTTCTTCCTTATTTCTATACCCTCCTATCTATTCTAGACTAGGAAACACCGTCGCTGATCCGCACCTCCGGCCCCAATGGGACCTCGATCTCTTCTTCCTCGTCTGGCAGACCGTCAGCTCCACCGACATCATCGTCCAGCAGCGGTGCCCCTCGCTATATCTCGATCGGTGGCGGCGCCAGACCCGGCGTCCCTAGGCGTGTTGCCACCAAGACTGGCACTACCCTTCCTCCCTAACCACCATATCAGGCGTGTGTTCCCCAGGTTGTTTGCCTACATCATCTATGAACAGCAAGTTGCAGACGACGCGGTCCTTTTCCTAAACCCCGTCAAGACGGAGATCGCGGCCGCTCATGCCATCCTTGCACGCTTCGGCGAGGTCACCGGGCTGCGGGTCAACTTCGCCAAAACGACAGTGATTCCTATTAGGTGTGAGGGCCTGGATGTGGCCGACATCGTCTCCCCGCTGGGGGCACGCCTTGCCTCACTGCCTTGCAAATATCTGGGACTACCTCTCAGTTTGCGCAAGCTTCGGAAGGTGGACTTCCAACCTCTGCTGGACAGGATTGCTAGCCGCTTCGCCTGCTGGAAAGCCAGGTTTCTCACCGTGGCAGGGCGGCTTGTGCTCCTCAATGCGGTGCTCTCCGCGATGACTGTGTACTGGACCTCTGTTCACGAGCTGCCGGCTTGGATGCGAAGGGAGATCGATCGCCTCCGTTGCGCTTGGCTCTGGCGTGGCGAGGATGCCTGCCACGGAGGTCACTGCAAGGTGGCGTGGGGCCGCATTTGCAGGCCGAGAGACCTAGGTGGGCTGGGCATCATCGACCTTGCCAGTTTCGGCACGGCACTGCGGCTCAAGTGGCTCTGGCTGGAACGTGTTGCCCCCCTAAAGCCTTGGGCTGGGCTTCTGGTGCCATGTAACCTTGGTGATAGGGCTCTCTTTGCAGCCGCCACGGTGACTACCCTGGGGGACGGTGCCACTGCCAGCTTCTGGTTCGACAGCTGGATGAACGAGCAGGCCCCATTCTCCGTGTTCCCGGCCCTCTTTGAGGCATCTCGCCGGAAACGGCGTCTAGTGCGGGATGCGTTTCGCGACCAGCGCTGGGTTGCGGATTTGAGCGGTCGCGTTTCCCCACAGATGTTGGATGATTTTGTGCTGCTCTGGTCTCGCGTGGCGGCGACCCAACTTTGCATTGGGGTCCCCGACTCCTTCCGCTGACAATGTGAGGCGTCGGGTGTTTACTCCTCCTTCTCAGCCTAACGCCTCCAATTTCTAGGATCTGTTGCGTCACCGCTTATGCAGCCAGTTTGGCGCACCTGGGCCCCGACAAAGTGTCGTTTTTTCGCCTGGCTCCTGGTCCAGAACAGAGTCCTCACAGCAGACAGGCTCATGGCACGGCAATGGCCGAACTCGTATTTCTGCCCACTTTGCAGACGCAGCCTTGAGACAGCGCACCACCTGGCCGTGGAGTGTCCTTGGTCTCGCTCCCTCTGGGGCAAAGTTGCAGCCCATTTCAGGTTCTCCAGCCTCCAGCTGGCTAGTTGGGTGCAATCGACATCTCTCCTTGATTGGTTCCTGTCGCTCTCTGCAACGGGGAGCGATGCTGATATTCGGTGCAGCATGACCTTGAGCTTGATGGTCCTTTGGTTCATATGGAACGAGCGAAACACCCGCATTTTCAGAGAGTCCGAGCGCACCCCCACGGCGGTCTTCAACACAGCCCTGGATGAATGCGCATCGTGGGCGATGGCCGGTTGCCGGCATCTCAGGAGCTGCGAGTAATCAGCAGGCGCTGCCTTGTTTCAGCTCTTCGGCAAAGGCCTAAGGGCTGGTCCTTTTCCTTTTGTTATTTGGTTCTCTGTGAGGTTGTTCTGTCAACCGCGGTTCATATGTGGAGTTCCTTGTAACTCTCTCCTCTTATCAATGAAATACGCAGCTCTCCTGCGTCCATTTCAAAAAAAAAAAAATCCATCAACTATGCGAGGGAGCGACTGAACAAATTTGTGATGTACTCCCTCCGTATTAAAATAGATGTTAATTTAGATTAATCTATATGCTAAATAGTGTCTAGATTTATCCAATTTTTGATAAATCCGCGACATCTATTTTGAGACGGAGGGACTAATATTTTTTGCAATTTCTGAATTAATGATTTAAATGAAAATTCACGCATATAACCAGATAAAAATATTTAATAATGAGTTATAAAAAGCATATCAAATAAAAATAAGAAAAAGAGGTGAACTGATGCTAGGGTTAAATTCGTTTGATCGATTTTGAGAAAAATTTAGACTGTGTCGACTCTTCATCCAGAAGTAGATTTTTTTCTCCTCTTGCAAAGCACGGACAATTTTCCTAATATTACCAAGTCACACAAAGTTTACAAATCACGGGTTGCAAAAAGTAGCCACGTGAGGGCGCGTTGCTCATGGCGCAGGAGCTGCTACGCTACCGGCGGCCCGGCCCGGTTGCGCAGAATGCATGGCTCCGGTGGCGGAGCTCGAATCAGAGCAAGACATGCGCTAATTTGTTGCATGTAAAAAAATTGTAGCTTGCACCTAAAATAAACCACAATATAAATATATTATCATGACCCAAGCATAAGTAGTCTAACAGAAAAATGTAAATAGATAAATTACTCACGTACGCGTTATGTGGGAATTGCTTTCAAAGGGACACCGTCGTAGTTGCAAAATCAGGGTACTCCCTCCGATTCATATTATTGTTCTCAATTTTATCTAGATTCAGATGTATCTAGTGAAATATTTAGGCTTGCATTTGAATCTAGACAAAATTGAGAATAATAATATGGATCGGAGAATAGGATTATTTTATTTGAAATTATCTTTTAGGAGTTTGGAGAATGAGAGAAGCGCCGAAAGCGGAGCACCAAGATAGCACTGCCGCTACCGATGCCAATGGACCAGGCGGCCGCACTTTCTGCTGCACATGGGACTCTCACACACAGCCTGCATGCAAGTTTTCCAGCGGGCGAGTGCGAGAAGACCACATTACTTCGCATAAAGCACGATTCTAGAGGCAGCCCCTCGAGAGTCGCCCCTTCCCCCGAGCCCTCTCTCGACCCTTCTCTGGCGGCGGCGCCGCCGGGGATGGGGTTGAGAGAGTGGCTCGGCTCCCTCATAGTAGCTGTAGATGTAGGATTAGGTCTTTGGGTGTTCTGCCTGTAGGTTTGGGCTACTTGACCGGTAGTAGAGGTGTTTCGCGAGATCTTGGGAGCCAGATCTTGCGTGTTCTAGGGTTCGTCCTGCTCGCCTAGTTGCTCCCCTGGTCGGAGTTCGGCGCGGTGGAGGGTGGCGCCACCTCCGTGAATAAAAGTAAGGCTTCAGACCTCCTCTTCCTGCATGGTGAAGCGGCGGTGTAGTATCCCCTGGCTGGCGGTGGTCGCGCGGAGGAGATACGCGCTGCAGGCGAGATCTATGCTTCAGAGAGAAGGTCTGGCGGCTCGTACATGCTAGTGCTCAGACACGGCGCTAGGCGGTTCTCGTCCTTCTTCGCTTCTCGGGGCCCATGGTGGGTCGAAGGAAGGAAGGAGAATGCGACACGCATCTCCATCAAGCGTCGCTGGCCTCTGTCTTCTTCGACGACGACCTTCTCCTCCCCCTTCTCTCGGCCTGCCGTGGTGGCGAGGGATGAAAGGAGGGGTTGCTTGGGGCGGAAGATGCTGCGGAGGCCAATCGAAGTTGCGCCCGCATGTTCTCCTTCGCAGCAGTCCATGGGTAGCGGGGCTACCGGGCTGCTGCATGTTCTGGTCGAAAGGCGGCCATGGGATCAAACCTCCATTGGATGCCCTTCCCTGAAGCGAGGTGCTGGATCTTGACATCTCGTATTTGGCAAGTGGTTCGTCCCTGCCGAGTGCGAGATGGCTGGCGGCTTCGCTTCTTCTCCGGTTCGCGGGGCATCACGAGCAAGAGACCCCCATGACCTCGCTGTTGGCTGGAGGTCGTCGGAGATCAGTGGTGGAGGCGCTCGGAGACTTGATTGCTTTTTATTTTCTAGTCCTAGGGTGCTTTTTGTAAGATGGAGGCCCTTTTCTGCTTTTCTAGTTTGGCTAGGGTGCTTTATGCCAAGGGCCTCTATGTAATTTGTACCTGCCACATGTTTCAATATGAAGCTTCTGGGGTCTTCTACACCCAGTTATCGTTCAAAAAAAAAGTTTTCCAGCAGGCCTAGTAGTGCTAATTAATGGAATGAACTACCATTAGCTAATCGCTTAATCTCTTGTGTAACTTTGCTGGACCCGGGTAGCACCGGTCGCAGCTCCGCACCTACATGGCTCCAATGCATCACTGAGCTTGTCAACGTGGTTAGTGTTGCTCCGGCGCTCTCTCGCTCCACGATGCCGCCAGTAACACATGTCCTTCCAACGGGCCAAATCGCGATCGCCGCTCGCCCGCCGCCACCACCTCCAGCTGGTGGAGGCACGGGAGTTCCTCTGCCCCACTCCCACGATGCTTCCTCGCCACACGTCTACCCACGCCCTAACATCATCGTCAAGAGATCTCTGGAGGATGTATGCGTCTCCACCGAGAAGCACCGCAAGCGTTAAGAGCGCACCATCGTGGAGGCCACGATAGCGGGCAAGAACAATCGTGCCGCTCTAGCCGGAGGCACTCCCTCGTTTAGCAGTGGTCTCTCAAGTTCAAGCCAGACCTCCCCCCGCGTTATGATGGCAAGGAGAACCCCGTCGAGTTCGTACAAAAACTCTACACCGTGGGCGTCGAGGCCACAAGAGGCAACAACAAGGTCATAACTAATTGGTTCCTAATGGCCCTCAAGGATGCAACCCACTCCTATTGTTGATGAACATTATCATTCTTAGAATACGTGCTTGTGATTCCCTCGCTTCACCAAATCGTACTATCATAGACTTATAATGATGATGGTGGTCGCTACACCTATGTAATTTTATTGGTGCATTCTCCATCCCCACATTGTACGTCCGGTCAACATCTTTGTCTGATTTATGGTTTTATATTCATCGTCAGTACGTAAATTTGTCTTATAATCTAGAGTAAATTCCAATTTTTACCCCAAGTTTGACATTTTTGACACTAATTACCCAATTTAGAATTTTTTCATCCTAATTACCCCATTTAGCAAAATTTGCGCCAATTTTTAACCCTTCTAAAATTTTGTGGCATTTTGATGGGTGAGTCCCGGGTGTTAGGTACACGTGACGTGCCATTTTTTTAATTATGCAATTATTAAACCAAAAAAAAAATCAAGCAATTAACCACACTAGTGTACCATGTTTCAAGTGCTTAAAGATAATTTACCACAATCAACTGATCTTCCTTCGAGTAGTACTACCGCCCCATGAACACGACGTCGTTAGTAATGTTCTCGCTCATGTATTCTAATTCTGACATGAAGGACAGATCGTGTCTTCCCTTAAAAAAAAACAAATGATGTCTTGCTTAAACTAACCAAACCCTATGCTACGTCAAACTGAATGCAAGTCCTCGTCTGTTAAGCAAAAGCCGATAGCTCGTTTCTTATTCAAACCGCAACAAGCAAACCCACCCGCAGAGCTGAGTAAACACCATAGTAGATGTATGTGCATGTGCGACGGTTAGAACGACTGGACCAGGCACGAATGTTCATGGTTTCAATACGCACGGTAGCATCTTGGCCGACAAGGCTAGTATTGCTGTCGACGGGTGAAACATGTCCGACCAAGCAGGTTATCGTCATGTTCACTACGTGCATCTTATTGGTATAGTATATAGCAGCGGAAGCTCTTTGCAATCAGTGATTCGACGACATGGGGTAAGAAAATTAGAAGGGGTAAAGATTGTCAAAAATATTGCTAAATGGGGTAATCAGAATGAAAACTTGCTAAATGTGGTAATTAGCGTAAAAAATATCAAACTAGAGGGTAAAAACTGGAATTTACTCTATAATCTATCGTCAAGCATAACACCAGACTTATTGTCTTATTTAAACTACTCTTTTATATGTTATTTTTTGTGTTTTTTAATCAACTATTTTATATTATGGTTTAAATGTAATATATCTCTACTAATTTTAATGAGTACATAATGGATCTATTTCTTTCTCCTTCCTCGTATGTCTTATCCTCCTCCTCGAAACAGGCTTTACGCCCTACTATATTAATATAGCAATCACCCGATACAACATGCGAAACACTGCTGGGGCAGAACAACACAAGCTAAGCCCAAATGAAAAGAAAAAAGGAAAAGAAAATAAAGCCGACATCAGCGGTGCGACAAGAACGAAGGTAACTCATCACCGTTGCGCCCACTGGAGAAGTACCACCACACGTCTAGCATGCCAAAGCGCCGCGTACCAAGCAACACCTCCAAGAAGGGGACTGATGACAACGACACATGAGGTCCTAGGGTTTTCCCCGGTACGCCATAGGAGGTGTGAGAGAGATAGACCCGACACCCTCCAGGAAGGACGGTGATACCCGCGGGCATCACCGCGTCAGGGTCAAAGAGAAGGATTTCTCCCGACCGCTCAACAAGCACACTTCCGGACCCTTTGTAATGCTCCACCAATCTCGCCGCCCATGTGCATG
The DNA here is from genome assembly GCA_910589775.1 of Avena eriantha. NCBI lineage: Eukaryota > Viridiplantae > Streptophyta > Magnoliopsida > Poales > Poaceae > Avena > Avena eriantha. The sequence goes on along the minus strand of OU342745.1, from coordinate 438,147,074 downwards.
CTGGAAGGACATGTATGCCCCCATGTGTGGTTTTGGTAATTAATGACAATCCCTATGGACTAATGTGCAAATTAAGTTTCACTTGTAGGTTTGTCCATTGGCATCGCTTGGACCATGTGTTAGTTTCAAGGATGAAAAAGAAGAAGCTTCGTCCAAGGGCTTTGTGCCTATTGGAATCAAGTAGAAGAAGAAGAAGAAGAAGAAGAAGAAGATCAAGTTTGTCTTGAAGAAGAAGAACAAGATGGAGTTCCTCATGGCTTTCTTCAAGACATCATCAATTGAAGTGCAAGCTCAAGATGCGTCATCTCTAGAAGATCTCATGCTTGAAGCTTGCCATCCTCGGCAATCATGGAATGATGAAGACAAGTTCGAAGAAGAGGCTTCCCCATGGAGTATGGGGGAGCATGTCTCAAGACTTCATCAAGCAAGTGCAAGCAAGTGCAATCAAGAAAGTTGTTCCATCTTGAAGGTGACAAGATCGTCTACATCAAGCTCAAGTGGGATGCTCAAGGCAAAGGTATGATCTTGATAGGGTTTCTATTTTACCGGTCTCTTGTAGTGTTCTTGTAGTGTTGGGAGACCGGGTTTAGGATAGATAGCCGTACTATCAAGAGGGGCTCTCGAGTGGGTGACTCGTTCGTATCTTTCGGAGAGAGCTCAAACCTTTGCATACATAGCATCATCTTTCTTGGTTATTGTTTGGTTCTTGTCCATGTGAGGATCTAGAGCTTGTGGTTATCTTCATAACAAGCTCTAGTTCATCAAAAACGGATTTCCCATGCATATCTCATTGCGTTTTTGATCTTGCGGGTTTTCCGGCTCCACACCTTGGGAGGTATCTCACATATATATATTCATGGATTCTACACGTCGTTATCTTTCCAACAAAATTGGTTTCATCTCGTTTGGAGTTCGGATGCAAAAGTTATGGCATTTCTGGTTCTGAAGTTTCTCTGACCGGAAGTACCGGCCAGACGCCGGAAGTACCGCTCGGGCAGAAATGCCGCCGGTAGTACCGGTGTTAATACCGGCCCAACTTCCGGTGAACCCATTTTTGGTTATGTATGCTCTCTTCCTGGTCTGCGCTATTTGACGGAACTTCGGTCGGAATCTTGGGCGGTAGTACTGGCCCAGGCGGTAGTACCGGTGACCCATCGGTAGTACCGGCCAGCCTCGTTTTTGTGTTCGTTTGAACCTTGTTTTTGGACCGTTGGCTGAGTGCCACCGGTAGTACCGTCCACCCACCGGTACTACCGGCCATGCGCGAATCTGTGAGTAACGGACAGATCGGGGAGCCCTTTAAAAGGAGCTCCCCTTTCCCCTTCGGCCCTCACTTGTTCTTCTCGGTTCTTGCTCTCTCTCTCTCCTCCATTGTTGACCTTGAAGAGCTTGCCCTCTCTCCTTCTCCCTCCTATGATTCTTGCATCTTTTTGAGGGATTTGAGAGAGGAGATCTAGATCTACAAGCCCCCACCAAGCAAAATCCCTTCTTTGTGAAGGAATCCTTGGGATCTAGATCTTGGAGAGTTTTGTGTTCTCCTCTTGTGTTCTTCCTCCCTTATTCCCCCAATAGCTTTTGTAGCTTTGGTGGAATTTGAGAGAGAAGGACTTGCCTCTTGCATTTGGTGCATAGGTTTGAGTTCTCCTCAGAGATTCGGTGAGTTCAATCCCTTGGGATTGTTTCTCTTGGGTTCTTGGAACCCTAGACGGTTGTGTGGTTGGATAGTTGACCTTTTGTGGTCTTGTAGCCTTTTGTGGCCTTGTTGCCTTTTGTGGCTTTGTAGCCTTTGTGGCATTGTTCTTGGGGCTCCAATTGAGTTGTGGAGGTTCCCCAAGCTTGTTGCCCTTTTGTGGCATTGTGGAGCCTTTGTGGCGTTTCTTGGGAGCCCTCCAATTGAGTTGTGGAGATTGCCCCAAGCCTTGTACGGGTTCGGTGACCGCCCTCAAGTGTCCCATAGTGGAACGTGAGTAGGCCTTTGTGGTGAGCTCACGGGAGAATAGGGTGAGCCTTTTGTGGCATCGGTGAGTTGCGTGGCTTCGCATCCTTGGTGAGGCCTTGTGTGGTGTTGGGTGAGCATCGAGCCACCACACCTCGAGGTGAGCCATTTGTGGCGTTCGAAGTGCATTGCGCCCCCGCACCTCTCCAACGGAGACGTAGCTTCTTGGAAGTGAACTTCGGGAAACAAATCATCGTCTCCGCGTCCATCGGTTATCTCTCAACCGAGCCCTTTACCTATGCAATTTACATTGTGATAGCCTTCGTTCTTGAAGTACTATATCTTGCTATCACCTTGTTGCTTGTCTTGCTTAGCATAGGTTGTTGGTGCACTTAGTGAAACTAGTGGATATAGGTTTTGGTTTGATAAATTAAACGTTAAGTTTTATTCCGCATTTATTAGAGCCTAAACCGTAACAATTTTAAAATGCCTATTCACCCCCCCTCTAGGCGACGTCCATTTCCCTTTCACATGCGCTAGCACGGTCTTGAGGTCTCCACCGTCATCACACCGTGAGCCATGGGGCGAGGCCAGTAAGACCGAATGAGAGGACGCTTCAGCGAGGGTCGGCATGACATCAGCATGCAAGAGGGACCTACCTCCACCGCCGGAAGGCAGTAGCCGACCGAATGTGGCCGCAAGACAAACCAGGCCCTCTAGGCTGACCGAGCCCGGGTAGGCTCGTGAAGTCTTGTTGCCGCACTGCAGCAAGGGTGCCACCGTACACACCAACCCCAGCACCAGGTCCAACTCCATCGTCCACCAGCGGATCCGCCGCCTCAGTAAGTACTAGCCGTTAAGCAACAGCTCCGTCGCCACCGAGATCACCCAAGCTTGTCGAACCTCCGCCAGTCCGAGGATCAGCAACGCAAGTCGCCTCCCGGAGCCGCCTTCGCCGAAGGAATGCCTCGCAGACCACCTTCCGGGGCCACCGCCCTGGCATCCGTGGACTCGCACCCACTGCGCCAGGTTCTTTGCGTGACCTATGAGGCGGAGGGGATAGGGTTGGCGGACACAGGTTGGTGGTAACAGCACAGCCACGCGGATGAGATCGACCTCCACCATTGACGGCAGTTGCCGTCCAGACGCGGCCGCAGGGGCACACCAGGCACTCGGCCAGACTGAGCGTAGAAGGGCCCGTAAAGTCCCCATCGCCACACTGCAACAGTGCAGCTACACCCGTCGTCGCCCTCCTATACACCCAACACCCACCCCACCACCTCCAGAGAGAGGCAGCACTACGCTAGGCCCGCTCCAAACCCAGATCGGGCCCAAGTGGGCCCAGATCCGGGCCACTAGGAGCTGCAAAGGAAGCAGGCCAGCCGGGCACCTCCCTGCCGGCCACCGCCGCCATCACAACGCCGCCACCACGTCTCTAGGTTGAGCGTGGGATGTCAAAATGCATCGGTAGGGGAGCGTTCCGCCTTAGAGGGAAGCAACCGCGAAAGCAGGGGTCAACAAAGCGGAAGCGAGAATGTCGGCTTGAGTAATGAAAACATTGATGAGAATCCAATGCCTCGAAAACCCAAGATTTCCTCCGCAAGGTTCGCCCACGGAGGCGTAGTCGATGGACCCTAGAAAGATTCTGGAGGCGGATGCGCCGCCACAGCTTTAAACAACCGCTTATGTTCTTCGGCATCGCCTTTGCATAAAGGCGTGGTTCATCCTCTAAGAAAGAAAACACCACAACTTTCCGGGGTCAAGTGGAGGTAGAAATACATCCTTCGTTACCACGCGGTGATGCTTTTCTTGATCTTTTGAATCCACAAGTACCTATGGAGGACCAGAAAACCACCCGACCTTGCGGGTCCGTAACAGTTATAATGGTACTGTCAGAGGCGACCATTTCGCGCAGCTCGATCCATTTCCCGATCCAAAAAATAGGATAACGTACCTATATGAGTAGGATGGATGGTAAATCATTTGCAGTCTAGGTCGGCAGGACCTAGACAAGGAGGTTCTGCGGAGGACCGCAAGGATGCAACGTCACCGGCCGCTGCCACCGGGTAGAGTCGCAGCAGGCCATGGCCACACCCCGTGGCAGCGGTGAGGGAGGGGGAAGGGAATGGGAGGAACTCGGTGGCAGGGATTGATATATTGCAAATGTATCTATAATTTTGATGTTCCATGCTTGGTTTTATCCACTTTCTTGTGTTTTGTTTCAACTTTGGAGTACTTTTCATATGATTTCTTGGACTAACCTATTAACAAGAGCCACAGTGCCAGCTGCCTGTTTTCTGCTGTTTTTGGTTCCAGGAAAGTCAGAAAATGAATATTCTCGGAATTGGACGGGACAAAAGCCAAAGTGCCTATTTTCCGGAAGGGATCAAGTGCCAGAATACGAGACGGAGAGGGGCCAGGGGCCAGCCACACCACCTGGCCAGGCCTGGCCCGCACCAGGGGGTGGTGTGGTGGCTCCCGGCACCCCCTCGGCCTCTCCTTCCGCCTATATATTGACCTCGGGACGAAAACCCTAAGTACCCGATCAAAAATCCACGAAAGAGTCTGTAGCCACCGTCATCTCCATCCCTAGATCGGAGGGATCTGAAGCTCTTCCCGGCACCCTGCCAGACAGGGGAATTCACCCTGGAGGCCTTCTTCATCACCATGCAAGCCTCCGGTGTGATGCGTGAGTAGTTCATCCTTAGACTACGGATCCATGCAATAGCTAGATGACTGGTTTCTCCTCCTTTGTGCTTTCATGTTTAGATCTTGTGAGCTCCGTTCATGATCAAGATCATCTATTTGTAATCCATACATGTTGTGTTTGCGGGGATCCGATGGATATTGAGATGCTATTTCAGATTGATTATTGATTTTAACATGTCTTTGTTATTTGAGATCTTGCATGCTTTCTATTGTTAGTAGCTATCTTGGCCAAGTAGATGCTAGCAACTCCAATAGTTTGTATTTATGCTTGATAGTGGGTTCATGCCTCTGGTAATCTGGGGAAGTGACAGAAATCTCTAAGGTACTAGATGTGATGTTGCTACTAGGGAGAAAACAACAATCCTTTGTTCATAGAACAATCGTATTGTTTACTTTACACGCAGTTCGTAAAGCAATAATCCGTTGCTTGCAACTTAATACTGGAGGGGGTTCAGATGATAACCTGAAGGTGGATTATTAGTCATAGATGTAGCTGGATGGCGGTCTATGTATTATGTTGTAATGCCCAATCAAGTCTCAAAGGAGTCAAGATGATTAGTATATGCATGTATTGCTTTCTCGGTGTTTGTCAATTGCCCCGCTGTAATTTATTCACCCAACATGTTATCTATCTAAGGAGAGCCACCTCTAGTGAACTATGGATCCCGATCCTTTTCTTTACATACAATCTATAAACTGTTTCTGCTTTGTGTTTACTTTCTGCAAACTTTTACTTCTTTCTGTTCGATACGTTTAATCTTTTGTTTTTTGCAAAACACGGTGAGATTGACAACCTCATCGCAAGTTGGGGACAAAGTTCTGTGATTGTGTTGTGCAGGTCTCCACGTTGCTACTAGCACTGGTAGTGCGTCCTGCCAAAGCTCAGCTAGTAACACATTTGGGGTGTTTCCTTGCTCCTACTGGTTCGATTAAACCTTAGTTTTATAATTGAGGGAAAACTTTCTGCTGTGCTCATCATACCTTCCTCTTGGGGTTTCCAACGAGCTCTACGTCGATCGTCGAGTGCATCAGGGATCTAGGAGCCTCCCGGTCGCCGCGCGGGGGCAACGCGGGAGGGGAGAGGGGTCTTTTGGACCACGGACGGAGATGACATCCACAAGACTAGAGATTGTAGTACTCCCTCCATTCACAATTACCTCGCATCCTAGGTTTAGTCAAAGTCAAAAAATTAAACTTTGATCATATATTTATGAAAAAATATCAATATTAATAACATAAAAACTATTGCATTAGAATTGTTATAAACTATATTTTCATATTATATGCATTGGAAATCATGGATGTTGATATTTTTCCTTATATTGTTGGTCAGAATTTGTAAAATTTGACTTGAACTAAACCTAGAACGCGAGGTAATTGTGAACGGAGGGAGTATGTCTTATCCTCATCTCTTCTTTTCAATCCCACATGACTATGTCCCCGTCCTCCTCTCTGATCTGTCACTCCTGACCAAAACTTCCACTATCTAACGAGCACTCCCTCCTTGCCCTCCCCCTCCACAATAGCCACGACCAACTCAATGATGGTTGTCCCTCTCTACTCTCTATCCCCCTCCACTGCTTTGAGCTGTCCCTAGCCGTGCATCCTGGCTGGGGCGTAGGTGGCGCACCAAGTCGACCAGCAGGCCATGTAGTCCGTTGCTGCTGTCAGATTTGGTTGATGTTGATGATCCCATACCCTCATGGTTTCTAGTTTGGCGTTGTATCAAGATTTTTTTTTTGAAAAGAAGCCATGATATAAGTCTAATAGGTACGTACCGAGCTAGTAGCGGTGGCAGGTGGTCCGGTCAGTGATCTCGGCCACCCACGTGCCCCACGCCCACTACCACACGCCGTGGTCCTGGCCGTGCGGTGCCAGCGGTGGAGGTGGGTCAGGTAACCTAGATCTCCGGCCTCGAGGCGCGTCACGGCCCCGAACGACGTTGTGGATAGGCGTAGGAGACCGGTGCAGGAAGATCCGACCATTTGCGGCGGTCTCGGTGGAAGGATGGGTTGCGGGGAGCAGAACGGCGGCAGGGAGTGAGCGGCGGAGGAGTGGGAAAGTTTTTCTCATCAGCCTCGCGGCAGAGCAAATATAGTGGAGGGTGGATTTTTTTGGGCCGGATTCTCAAATTTACTCCTCTAACGTATTTTGGGCTTTCGGTTAGAGGCCTCGTCGGTCCGTTACAGGATTAAATTTACTCCTCTAACATATTTTGGGCTTTTGGTTAGAGGCTGTTTCGGCCGTTAGATGACTAAATTTACTCGTCTATACGTTTTTTCAGCTTTCAGTTAGAAATGCTCTTATGTCCGCCAGTTGTGGCCGATTGACCCACCCGATTTTTTACCCTTATATGTTGCTAATGAATAAAATCCTACTATCCACCTCAGTCCTTGTAAATTTGAACTCTGAATAATGATCTCGTTTAATGACAAAATGCATGACCGAGTCAAATTGTGTTAGCCTCCTCCAATCTACGGATGTCATCATTGGCGATGGTTGCTGCTCTAGTGCGCTGGTCCTTTATGACCTTGGCACGACGATTTTCTGTCTGTCTACTACAACAAGCTCTACTACGACAAGCTTTGCCTGACTCCGGTGATGGAGGGGCGAGGATGACGGCGCGCCTTCGGCTCGCGCTAGTGTTTGTAGTCGTCGCTAGGTGGTCTAGTAACCTATTTGTAATTTTTATTACTTTTAGTTCTCTTTGTGTTGCAGATGATTATTAATAGATTCATGGAATTTCGCAAAAAATTGTGTTAGCCTCGAGTGAAGCTTAGTATAGATATATGGATAACACTCGAACAATGATAAGCAGTTGTAAATTACACTTGGCAGAGGCAACAGGCATCATGCCAAGATTGTGCATTTCAGTCAAACTTTGGATTGTAAGAAACATTGGAACAATAATATTAAGTAAATTACAATCGGATAAAATACTAGTAAGATACAAGATACAGTCGGGTAAATTACAGTAGGAAACATTGGAACAATAGTAAACATTATACTGTAATAAAGCTTGTCACTATAGATTGTTCAGCTTACAACACTGCACTAAAATACTACTAGCTCGACGGTTCCGTCTCAGCAGCAGACTCAAGGTCCTCCCCGAGTGGGCGGGATTTCCCGGCGTATACCCCGACGGCGTCCACGCCGCAGGATTCGCCGCCGACGGTGTTGAGACCGCTCAGGTCGACGTTTGCGAAGATATTATTACAAATTTCGTGGAACTCGGCCATGGTGGCCTCGTCGGCGACCTCACCATCGTCGTCGTCCTCCTGGTCGTCGTGGTACATCTTGTGGAGGAGGGCGACGTGTTCGTAGCGATTCTTCTTCTCCTCGATCCACTCCGGCGGCATCAGATTGAGCCTGCCCATTCTGTTGAGGTTCCAGATGGTGTGGTGGTCGTCGTAAACAGAGCAATCGTCGACGTCCGCCCCCGCCCTCGCCGCCATCTCGTCGGTCTCCTGATCCGCAGAAGAGTCTTCTTCTTCTTCTTCTTCTTCTTCTTCTTCTTCTTCTTCTTCTTCTTCTTCTTCTTCTTCTTCTTCTTCTTCTTACTTCTTCTTCTTCTTCTTCTTCTACTTCCGCTTTCCGTTTGGACGCCGCATCGTCTTCCCTAGCAGCCATGGGTCGTTAGCTCTCGATCTCGAGGTATGCTCTGTTAGTCTGTTGGATTGGGGATTGCGATGGAGGGGGCGGCGTTATCCCGATGATCTATATACACGATCGAGGTGGAACAGAACCGGAAATCGAGTCCGTCAAGCATTCCGATGGGCCTCCAGACACCCACGGTGCTCATTCACGTACGTCCTCTGGATTTTTTTCCCCTAAAAAAGAACAAGTAAAAGAATGTACAGTACGTGTTTCAGATATAATATGACACTAGCCAAATGCCCGTGCGTTGCTACGGGACAGTATATTTTATATGCAATTTATGACAAAAACATCGCCAAATTCAGACTAAATGTAGCATGTAAAAATTGAATAAACGTACGATGTAAAATTCAAACTTGTTTGAAAAACTGTAACACGTAATCTCTAACAAAATAGCATCAATACCTCTTATAAAGTAAATTATATGCAATAATAACTCTCGAGAATCACCAATAATCATTGACTAAGACAGCCAAATAAATCCTACAGGTGCAATAGCTGGAACATTTAAACAAATGTTCAATGTACTTTTGCCAGTTTAATCAACTTGATCAACACGAACCTTCAGGTCCAACAGATCTTCTTATAACCTTGAGGCTACCAGTTTATTCGCTGGCTGTGTTGGTGAAAAGTGTTTGGGTATGACTTATGATCACGAATCATGAAATATTACAAGCTGAACACAAAACTATGGATTACGGCTAGGCTCGTGCACATGCTACCCCCACCGTCGCATGCTAACCCACCAAGACGCGTTGCTGTTGTCCTGAATCCTGATCAGCTGCGTAGTGGCAGTGTGGTACTCTCGGTATTGGCACGAAGCGGTGGAAGAGCTCGCCACCGGCACAGAGCTTAATAACAATGTGCCCAAACTGCCCTATCGCAGTTTCTTCCTGATGCAGTAATGGTCAGCACTGACACTTACCGCCCGGTTGCCGCCGGCGGGGCCTCCTACTCGTGACACCCCTTGCATTATCGGTCCCTTGCAGCTGCATTGATGCGCAAAGCAGTATCAGGAACTGCACCGCAACACCATGGATCAACAGAAATAGAGAGGTCATAAATCAGGGGAACGGGAGCAGGATGCAACAGCCTACGACGGGGATATCTGTGGATTGTAACACGCAACCGCCGGCAGACGATATCGGGAAACAACTTCCCTCCGAGTTCAGGTCACCGTCCGTAGCCACAACATGCCGCTGCCCCCTCCCTTGGATCGCCTCCCCTCCAATCTTCTCCAGGCGCAGCGGTTCGGCCCTCCCCTCCTCCTCTTCCCTGCTGCGCATGCCGCCACCGAAAAGGGCAAGGACCTAGATGGACAAAACCCTCCTCCACGTCCAAACAGAGGAGAGGCAGCGGCACACGGGTGCTCTTGTTCCTGGCGGCGCACGCGCGCAGAGGATGGCGAGCTCGTCAGGAGGCGCAGAGGGTCGAGAACGATCTTATCCATAGAGCCACGACGGCGACCAGGCACGGCGACGGAGCCGCATCCAATCTCCTTCCCAGACCATGTCTCCCTGCGCGGCCTAGACCGGTCGACGGACGAACCGTGCAAGTGACTAAGTAGTGGCGAAGGGGGTAATATTTTCTAATACGTAGGGGTAGAATCGGAAACTTAAAATGAAGTACCATTAAGACCGTAAGCTTTTTTTTTTAACGAAATTTCACCAATCTATTAATAATCACCAACAACAGTACAAAGAGCCTTAAAAGTAATAAAAATTACAAATAGGGCATTAGACCACCTAGCGACGACTACAGACACTAGCACGAGCCGAAGGCGCGCCGCCGTCCTCGCCCCTCCGTCACCAGAGCCTTTTAATAGGATAGATTTTTTACTTGATTCATTAACTATAGCGTAAACTAAATTAGACATGTTATTAGGTTTGAAGTATAATCCAAATTTGATTGTATAATTGTTTCAGAAGTACGTATGTTGGTTCTCATCAAAATTTTAATTATCTATCAAACTACACAACAATCCACGCAAAAGTAAATTAAGGGGAACTTGCCACTTACTTTCTAGTTTTCTTTGTATACATCATCTGTATCCAAAAGTTTGAAATTGTCGTGCAAAAAAATGCTTGTTAAATTATATGAAAAACACTAAATTGCCCTCTCTAGCTGGACGCCTCATTGTCTTGTTGCTGTCGTTGTTGGGCTTCTTGTTTTTGTTATGCTTCCTGCTGTTGTTAGGTTCTTGTTGTTGTTCGGCTGCTTCTCTTGCACCGACGTCCTATAGTTTTGCTTGTCGGATTTTGAATATTGTGTGCAACTATGGTGTGACATTTTTGCCCCGCTTGCTCATAAATGTGGTGGCAGATGATGCGGGTGCGGACGGTGTTTCGGCGCGCACAACCATGCTTTTTGCTGGCCGTTTGGTTTCAGAGGGGGCACTTAAGCTCTGCGGTCTGTTGCCATCATGAGACATGCCTTGATTCCACGGTGAAGTCAGACGCGCGGAATGGCAGGGAAGCCGGGAACTAAAGACTAGCAATGGAAGTTTGATTCCTGGTGGTGTAGGGATTCTGGCTTGGTGTTTTGTGACTTGGAGCAGTGTAATTGGCAAGTGGGGGCGACAACACAAAAGAAATTCAGTGTCTAAACCTGCAAGGTGAAAACCCAAGGTCTGGCCTTAACTGGTTGTGCCTGGCAATGACTTTGTTGAAGGCATTGTTTTGTGAGTGCAGACTTTCTTCAGGGTGAAAACTTATGGTCTTTGATCAGGGCGATGACGGCGCTTGAGCACTATTCCCTCCTTGAAGGCATTGCTTTTGAAGTTGTTGGATTTCTGGTGCTGTTTTGGTGGTGTTTGGTCCGCGATTTCAAAGAACTAATCATTGTAGCAGGACTTTTCTTTTATATAATTTCTTTTTTGGCTATGTGCATCCATAATGCCAATAGGTTAATGCGTTGTTGCATAGGCTGGGTGTAATTGGTGTCTCCTGATATTAATATATGCTCCTTTGCAAAAAAAAAAAATGCCACAACATCGTTGGTTCTCTCTTACGGAGATCATTTTGGCACTTAATTCATCAGGGGCAAAAGAGTGTTTTCCTCTTTCTATTTAACATCGTTAGTGCTCAGAATGCACTAGAGTGTCATGTTAGGAACAAAATTTAGTCCAAGTGTCATACTGGGAAAAAGGTTTTCATGATCAAATAAAGTGAAGCTGATTTTAAAACGGTGTCCATTGCCCTATTTGTAATTTTTATTATTTGTAGAACTCTTTGTAATGCTGTTGATGATTATTAAAAGATCGGTGAAATTTTGCAAAAAAAAAAAGGAATTTGCCCTAGTAGCCCGCACGAGAAAATTTTGAGTATGGAAAGGAAAACAGAGAAGAGCACGATGTTACTATTATCTCGCAGTGGGCCTGGCCCAAACTGGAAGGCAGGCAATTCCTCAGGGACTCGATCCCGACTCTGGCCTCCCTGTCCGGGTCGTCTCCTGATTCCCGATTCCGACCGCAGCCAGAGCAGAGTAGCCAGCGCCAGCTATATACATGGATCAGATCGATCGATCGAGAAGCCACAACGCCGCCCGCCAACTCCAATCCACAGTCCAGCTCCGACGAGTTGATCTCCGTGATGGCCGGTTCCGCAGATCACGCGACGAGAAGGAACTCCATAGACAACGAAGATGAAGCGGCGGCGGAGGCCGACCAGATCCTTGCTCGCCGCAGGAGCCGTGCCGCGGCCTCAGGCGCCAAGATCCGCATGCCGGACTCGGAAATCAGCTTCATCATGTCCCTGGAGCGGAGCGAGATCCCCAGCGACGAGGACGACGACGACATGCTGCAGCACCTCACCCGCCGGTACCCGGAACGGTACACGCCGGAGGTGCTAGAGCAGCGGCGACGGGAGCACAAGGAGCTGGTGGCCATGTTCCGCAGAGACGACGAGAAGATCGAGGCGCAGCAGGCGGAGATCATGAGGCAGCTGGGCGAGAAGGGCTACGTGGAGACCACCGACGAGGTCGACCAGACTTACGTCGACGAGATCAACGAGTAGACCAGGGTGCAGTGGGAGAAGCTGAGGAGCTCCAGCGAGATACTGAGCCGCATGCAAGTCCCCACCGACGAGGAAAATCAGGAGGCCTACAGGAACTTCCTTCGAAGGCAAGCTGAGGAAGCTGGGGAGGAAGACATAGATTATTACACCGATGAAGATTATTGCACTGACGAGGACGAGGATGATGGCGATAACGATGGTGATGATGCAACAGTTGAATCATCCGACTTACCGACAGTCGTCACCACAAAGGAGGGTGAGGATGATGGCGACAATGATGGTGATGATGCAACAGTTGAATCATCCGACTTACCGACAATTGTCACCACAGACGAGGATGGGGATGAGGATACAGTCTAATCCATCCTAGTATACCAAAGCTGTAAATTGCACCGAGTTTTTTTTAGGTTAGCTGGTTATTGTTACTATCAAATTTGAACTTAATCGACTAAATTCGGCCATCAAATCAATAGGCATTTACTCTGAATGTTACTAGATATTACATTGTGCTGAAACAATCTGTCCTGGAGTTCTAGTTAGTCAACACATAAGTGCAAGAGGCAACGGCATGCAATCAAGCTTCAAGCATGCTTCTACTTTTGAACACTAAATTTCACAAAGAAGCTTCAAGCACGATAATGATGGTGATGATGCAACAGTTGAATCATCCGACTTACCGACAGTCGTCACCACAGAGAAGGATGGGGATGAGGATTCAGCCTAATTCATCCTAGTATACCAAAGCTATAATTTGCACGGAGTTTTTTTTTATGAACAAGTTAATCCTAGTAGGCATTTAGTATGGATGTTACTCCATCTGATCCATAATAAGTGTCGTCTATTTTGTACTAGGGAGGGAGTACTAGATTAGCTTGTGCTAAAACAATCTGTCCTGGAGTTCCTAGACTCACTTCTGAACAATAGTATTATCGACAGTCGTCAACACAGAAGTGCAAAAGGTAACGGCACGCAATCAAGGTTCAAGCATGCTTCAACTTTGAATACTAAATTTCACAAGAAAACGGAACAAAGGATACACGGTCTCATATATATACTAGAGTTTGTCTGAACTCGAACTCACAGGAACCACACGAGAGGTTTTGACAAGCTCCATTTCAATTTCCGTACAGAAAGGAGAATTGCTTACTGAAACTTAGCTGAAGAAACGCCCAAAAAACAAACACACGCTGCCGCCCTTGGGATATCCCCCTTCCTCCACACAAATCCACCACGGAGCAACCGCAGAGGTCGCAGGATACCATCGGGCAGACGTAGTAGTCGCTAACACTCCGGAGAATCCCTCCATGCTGTGTGAACCTCGAAGAGGATCTGCGCGGTGATGGCCATGTTAGAGGATGTGTAGGCCGACGGCATAAGAGCAACTCTAGCAGACACCGTATCTGAGCGATCTAAGAAATCGTCGCGGTAGAACAGAAACCGTAAATAGAACTGAGAATTAAAAAAAAGGCTTCACGCGAAAATATATTAGATCATCGTGCCAGTTGGTCATATCCACGTCGAGATCGTCAGGCTCCTTCATGCGGGCGAGCTGCTCTTGCTTCGCGGTCACCATCACCGCGTTCTGGTCGCGGCGGTAGCAGTCGCCGAACCTCGCCTTGTGGCGCGCCTTCTCCTCGGCGCCCTTCACCGTGAGAAGAGCCCAACAGAGGTCCTCCGCCTCCCGCATCCCCCTTGCCTGAGCAGCACGAGCGGCGCTGCAGCGTCTCGATCGCGCGACGCTCGGTGTCTTCGTCGGCGATGGAGGCAGGCGAGGACCGCGCGAGCTCCGCACCTCGCTGTCGGTGCGGGTACGGTGGAGGATGTTATATGTTGATCCAAATTCTAAAAAGTAAAGGCCAACTTCTGACGAGCGGAGCGAGATCCTTCGTCGAAAGCTTGGGCCGACAGGGACGCCTGTGGGGGTGCGGGGGGCTATCGCCCCTCCCCCGGCGGTACGTATCGCTGAAGACCTAGGTTTTCATTGCTATATAAACCTCTTGTAAGTTGCCGGCTGGGATGAGTTGCATCTGAGAAAATCCCCGGCGTTGTATAAACACTCCCCAATATAGTGAAGTTTCGCTGGCTGACGCTCGTGGTTTTTCCCTCTCTTTGTTGGAGAGGTTTTTCCACGATAAATCTGTGTCCCCTTGCTGTGATTTCGTTTTCGTTCTTTGTTATTTACTTGTCGCAAAGCTAACAGAGGAAGCGAGCAGGAGGCGAAGGGGCGCGGGGCCTGCGGTGGCACGCCATGTGTTGGGTTCGCAATATAGAAAATAAAAAAAATTCTACGATGTGAACTACTAAGTACCAAGATCTATCTAACTAGACTCAATTAACAGGTGGATATACATCCATAAAGAACTTAGCCTTGAAGAGCGACAAAGTGTTACGAGATTTGATCTCGTTGGTGATGTAGTCGTTCACTTGCCGATCTCAAGATCGTGATGAAGTCCTAGCACTACAAACCAGTGGTGTGTTCGTGATTTGCACACACGCCTGGTACCCGACCACCTCCGAGTCCTCGTTCCAGCGAAGCAACGGAAGCAGCAAATCCTTCTAGAAAAAGCCACCGAAAACATGTACCTCGCTAGTCCGAGATCATGGGGTATATTCTAGAGGAGGTGAGAGATCCTTCGCGAGGAGACGTGAGTGAGATGAAGGAAGAGGTGCCTTTTATAGGGGGAGGGGCATCCCGTCCCATGGCCGGCGGCTAAGGTGGGTGGCCCCACTTCTCCCTCATTCATGTGGGTGGAGCACCCACTCACATAAAAACTATCTCCACTCAAAATCCCACTCACATGCATTAAGTTTCCACCAAAATTAATGCATCTCTTAATTAATAAAACTATTTTATTCAGAATTTTATTAATTAATTAAATTAACAACATTGACATAAAATCCCTTGCAACATTTTAATTTCACATGCAGAACTAATTTCAATAATTTCACCCGAAACAATTCCGGTGGCCATTGAAATAATTCCAGCGCTTTGACATTCTTTCACTGGTATCTTATTTGCTCCAAATAGTGTCGGTATCCCTTAAGTGTGTATGATGTAGCCCAACATAGGACATTCACCATTGGTCTACATCATGCCACGCTAACCATCACTTCAAAGGTGAACTCCTTCCACACCTCGCCTTACTTTAGTTATTACGCAAATGGGATCCTACTTGAGACAAATGCGTATGATATGACCAGGCCCATGACCATGATGCCAAGAGGGAACGACAGGGATGAACCTGGAAGCAAGACCCCAAGCAAGAGGCGTGGAAAAGAAGATGGAAGAAGGGTTCCAGCGCCAGGCCCGGCGCCGCCGGAAATCCCGCCGGAACTTCCGGCGCTAGGACCGGTCGACCGGAGCCCACGCCGGAACTTCCGGTCGCCACCAAAGCAAACCGGTGCGCACCGAAACGCCATGCAGACGTGCAGTCCGGTGCCGCTGAAACGAACCGGCGGCCACCAAAATTTCCGGCTCTACGTCCGGCGTGACCGGACTTATCGCCGAAACACCAGTATGTGCACTATGAAGGGTTTCATGCCTGGAATATTCTCCATACCTACCCATTCACCCCTAGTACTATAAATACCCCCTTGTGGCTCAGATCTGGGCAGAGATGATGATGAATTGAGGCATGTGCCTAACCCTAGATGGGAATCCCCTCTTAATAGTAGAGAGTTGTACAAGGCCTTGGAGTTGGTGACCTACTCCAAGTTGTCAAGACCCTCCTTAAGTGTTTGGTCTCTCCCTATCAAGGATTCTAGTAGTGCTTGGTCTCTCCCCTTTGGGATTCTACTTGGTTGCTACTCTCTCCTTGGTTTGGATTCTATCATTCGCTTGTCGATCTCTCCTTTGGTGATTCTACCGCAAGGTCTCTCGCCGAGGATTCTATTGGATTGGTTGTTCGAACCAACAGGAGCAAATCAAATCGGGTGTGTTTTGGTGTGTGTTTGTATCTTTACCTTGCATTAGAGTTGCGTTCATCGTGTTCATCGTGTGTTCCCTCACTTCCCGCCTCAAATCCGTGAAGATCGGGCCACTCCAAGGGTAAATCCACAAGGAGACCCGTAATAACTGGTATCAGCAGCTTTTGGTTGCCACGGATTTTACTTCGCCCTTTGGTTTCCACCATAAATTCGAAAATACCGAAAATATTGCCCCAAATTGCTTTTGGATCGATCACTCGATTTGGTGAGTTTTTGTGGTTTTGGTCTATAGATCTGTTGCCTTGGGTGTCAATCTACCTTCCTTGAGCCTTTCCCCAGCCCAATCCCAATAGATTTGCGAAAATTTTCCAAGTTTTGACTTTTGGTGTTCTTCACGAACACAACCCGGCGCCAGGTCCAGCGGACCGCCCATGCCACCAAAATTTCCAGCGTAGCTTCCAGCGAACCAGAATTCCCGCCGAAAATTCCGGCGATTGGTTCGGCACCGCCGGTTTGGCCACTGAAACTGCCCTTCTAACCTAGTTTGGACCGTTTTCTTCTTAAGTTGTTCGTGTTTCGTGCGCGTGTCGCCCTGACGTGATCGTGAGAACCTTTAATGTTTGTAACTAAATCCTTTTGTCTCGTGATATATTACATGTCCGATTTGATCATTGGTATCCCCATACCTAGTTTGATCTCGTTACCGACAAGTACTCTTTTCTCATTCCCGTGATATAACATTCTAGTGATCTCATCACTTTCTTGCAAGTTATGTCAATGTGATATCACTGAAAGGGTCCAGAGTATATCTCTCCGTCATTCGGATGGACAAATTCCACTCTTGATCCATGAGCCTCTACATAACACTATCAGAGTATTTGAACCCACCTTTATAGTCACCCTGTTATGGTGTAACGTTTGATATTATCAAGCTACTCTTTCGGTGTTAGTGATTGACATGATCTCATGGTCTAAGGACTAAAGTTACTTTGTATGATGTTATAGTAATTTAAACATAATGACTTTGATCATATTACTATACTTCGGATGAATATTTATCACATCATTCCACCGATGTTGTGACCTCGTTATTAACAACATCCAATGTCCATGATTAGGAAACCTTGATCATCTTATTAATCAACAAGCTAGTTTATATGATAGGCATAACTAGGAACTCTTTATTTTTTATTAAACACACACATGTATTAATGTTTCCAATTAACACAATTATATCATGTAAAATAAACATCTATCATCTACTTGGAATAATATAATAACAACTTTATTATTGCCTCTCAAGCATATTCCCTTCAGGCTACCACTTGCACTAGAGACAATAATCTAGTTTACATAGTCATAAATCTAACACCCATGGAGTTCTGGTGTTGATCATGTTTTTCCCTAGGGAGAGTTTTAGTCAACAGATCTGCCACTTTCAGATCCGTATGTACTTTACATATCTATTTTGCATCGATGGAGTGAAACCGGTGATCTGCCACTTTTGTGATCTACCACTTTCAGATCCGTATGTACTTTTAGTCTAGGAGTTTTAGTCATAATATCTCCATCCTTGACATGCTCACGGATGGAGTGAAACCGGTGCTTGATATGCTTGGAATTCTTGTGAGACCTCGATTCCTTGGCGTTGTCTATGGCTCCATTGTTGTCACAATAGATCACCATTGGGTCCAATGCACTAGGAACCACACCTAGTTCCGTTATGAACTCCTTCATCCAAACCGCTTCCTGCGCTGCTCTAAAGCAGCAACATATTCCGCCTCCATTGTTGATCCCGCCACCATGGGTTGTTTGGAACTCCTCTAACTAACTCTTGTTCCATTCATGAGAAACACGTACCCAGATTGAGAATTAGAGTCATCCAGATAGGTGTCGAAGCTAGTGTCGACATAACACTTAGCGACGAGCTCTTCTTCACCTCCATACATGAGAAACATGTCCTTAGTCCTTCTTAAGTACTTACGGATATTCTTGACCGCTATCCAGTATTCCAAACCTGTATCAGATTGGTACCTGCTAGTCAAACTAATAGCATGTGCCACATCCGGTCTTGTATATAGCATGGCATACATTATAGAGTCTTTGGCTGAGGCATAGGGGATCTTATCCATTATCTCTCTTTCTTCCGCCATAGCCAGACTTTGAGTCTTACTCAATGTCTTGCCTTACAACATAGGTAAGAACCCTTTCTTACTTCCGTCCATTTTAAACTTCTTTAAAACCTTATCAAGGTATGTACTTTGCGATAGCCTAATTAGATGTCTTTATCTATCTCTATAGATCTTGATGCCTAGTATGTGTGATGCTTCACCAAGGTACTTCATTGAAAATTTGTTGTTTAGATAACTTTTAACACTATTTAAGAGATCTATATCATTTCTAATCAATAATACACATATAATATTAGAAATGCCACAGAGCTCCCACTCACATTCTTGTAAAAACAAGCCTCTCTGTAAGTTTGGACAAATCAAAACCCTTTGATCACTTCATCAAAGCGGAGATTCCAACTCCGGGATGCTTGCTTCAGTCCATAAATGGATCGCTAAAGTTTGCATACCGTGCCAGCATCCTTAGGATCGATAAAACCATTTGGTTGTACTATATACGACTCTTCTTCAATATTACCATTGAGGAACGCGGTTTTGACATCCATCTGCCAAATTTCATAATCGAAAAATGCAGCAATTGCTAACATAATCCTAACCGACTTTAGCATCGTTGCAGGAGAGAAAGTCTCATCGTAGTCAACTCCTTGAATTTTTCGAAACCCCTTTGAGACAAGTCAATCTTTACAGATGGTCACATTACCATCAGCGTCAGTTTTCTTCTTAAAAATCCATTTATTCTCAATAGCCTTTCGGTCGTGAGGTAAGTCCACCAAGGTCCAAACCTGCTTTTCATACATGGTTTCCATTTTGGATTACAGGGTCATCATCGCTTGTTCATACGTCGCAGGGTCATCATTTCCATCTACCATGAAATCCATGATAGGATTTTCGTATAGTTCAGGAGCTGCACGTGTCCTGCTTGACCTACGAGGTTCGGTGGTGTCCACTTTCAAAGTTTCATGATCTTTATCATTAGCTTCCTCTTCATTTGGTGAAGTCAACTCTGGAACAACTTCTGGTGCTGCACCACTCACCGTTTCATGAAGTGAAGGTTCAATAACCTCTTCGAGTTCTAACTTCCGACTACTCACACCTTTCGCGAGAAACTCCTTCTCTAGAAATGATACATTCTTGGCAATGAATATTCTGCCCTCAGGTTTATGATTGAAGGTATACCCAATTGTTTCTTTAGGGTATCCTATGTTTGGCAAAGGTTAATGTGCCAATTTCGAAGAAGCGCAAGCTTGGAGCAAAAACCATTGATTGTGTTATTCTGGGCTATGCCTTCCATAGTATTGGTTATAGATTGTTGATAGTAAAATCTGAAGTACTTGACATGCATGTCGGTACAATCATGCAGTCGACTGATGCACTTTATTTGAGGACATCTTTCCTATGAAGGATAAACCTAACTCATCAAATCCGGAGATACCTAGATCATCTAATCAGGAATTTGCTACAATTTCTGAATCTACCATTCCAATGGAACACTCTGAAAGTCCTAAGGAGGAGGATATTGAAATTCCTAAAAGGAGGAAGATACAGAGAACTGCAAAGTCCTTTGGTGATGATTTCATTGTATACCTTGTGGATGACACTCCCACTTCAATTTCAGAAGCCTATGCATCTCTTGATGCTGACTAATGGAAGGAAGCCATCTATAGTGAGATGCATTCCATCTTAGCTAATGGAACATCGGAGATCACTGATCGCCCTTATGGGTGCAAACCTGTAGGATGCAAGTGGGTGTTTAAAAAAAATCTTAGACCCAATGGTACTATTGAGAAGTACAAGGCACGACTTGTGGCCAAGGGTTACACTCAAAAAGAAGGTGAAGACTTCTTTGACACTTACTTTCATGTTGCCAGATTAACCACCATTCGAGTACTACTTTCATTGGCTTCCTCGCATGGTCTTCTTGTTCATCAAATGGACGCTAAGATAACTTTCCTAAATAGAGAGTTGGATGAGGAAATTTACATGGATCAGCCAGATGGTTTGTTGTAAGTGGTCAAGAAGGAAAGGTGTGCAAGTTGTTGAAGTCTTTATATGGCCTAAAACAAGCCCCTAAGCAGTGGCATGAGAAGTTTGAAAGAACTTTAACTGCTACACGATTTGTTGTAAATGAAGCTGACAAATGTGTATGCCATCGCCATGGTGAGGGCGAGGGATTCATCCTCTGTTTGTATGTTGATAATACTAATTTTCAGAACCAACCATAATGCAATTAGGAAGGTCAAGGATTTCTTATCTCGTTCTTTTGAGATGAAGGATCTAGGAGTAGCTGATGTTATCTTGAACATCAAGATATTGAGAGATGATGGTAGTGGGATTACATTGCTTTAGTCTCACTATGTGGAAAAGGTCTTGAGTCGTTTCGGGTATAGCGACTGCAAGTATTCTCCTACACCGTATGATCCTAGTGTGTTGCTTCGAAAGAATCAAGGAAATGCTAGAGACCAACTAAAATACTCTCAAATTGTTGGCTCACTTATGTATTTAGCTAGCCTCACCACGAGGCCTGACATTGCTTTTGATGTAAGCAAACTAAGTCGACTTATTTCAAATCTAGGTGATGATCACTGGCATGACCTTGAGAGAGTTATGCTCTATCTAAAAGGCACTTCGAGCTATGGCATTCACTATACCGGCTATCCGAGGGTACTAGAGGGTTATAGTGATTCAAATCGGGTATTTGATGCTGACGAGATAAAGGCCATAAGTGTATATGTATTCACACTTGGTGGTGACGCTGTTTCTTAGAAGTCTTGCAAGCAGACCATCTTAACAAGGTCAACTATGGAAGCAAAACTCACAGCATTAGACATAGCCACTGTTGAAGCAGAGTGGCTTCGTGAACTCTTGATGAACTTACTTGTGGTTGAAAAACCAATACCCGCAATTTTATGAACTGCGATAATCAAACTATGATTTTCAAAGTAAATAGTTCTAAGGATAATATGAAGTCATCAAGACATGTGAAGAGGAGACTGAAATCTGTCAGGAAAATGAGAAACTCTGGAGTTATTACATTGGATTATATCCAAACATCTAAAAACTTAGCAAATCCCTTCACAAAGGGTCTATCACGCAATGTGATAGATAATGCATCGAAGGAGATTGGTATGATACCCACAATATGAGTTTTCCACAGTGGTAAACCACTCTATGTGATCGGAAATCCCGTGAATTAGAATTGGGAGACAAGATGTTGGTTAACCGAGAGAAAAGTATCCCTACTTTAATAAACACCACTCCATGAAGATGCAATAATTTCCTATTCTATGTGAAACCACTCTATGTGATTGGTATGATACCCACAATATGAGTTTTCCACAGTGGTAAACCACTCTTTGTGATCGGAAATCCCGTGAATTAGAATTGGGAGACAAGATGTTGGTTAACCGAGAGAAAAGTATCCCTACTTTAATAAACACCACTCCATGAAGATGCAATAATTTCCTATTCTGCACGGCAGGTTGATTTATTATCTTAATGTGTTCTAAGTGGCTTATCTTAATCAGAGATGTTGTCCTATAGAACATCTTTTGAAGAACACACCTATATGAGTCTGACTGTTAAAAGTCGCAGTCTATGAGAGTAGAGTGCTCTTTAATAAACTCTTGCCAGGCTATGGACTATGACGCATAAGCTCCACCCGCGAGGAAGTCCCACGGTAGCCTAGTATCCGATCAAGACTTTGTGTGAAGCTAGGTTCACAGCAAACTTGCAATTCAAGGCATAGTCCACTATACAAGTTGCATCCTAGTGTATCATAAAGTTCTAGGTGGAAGTTCAACTTAATAGTCTCCACTGCAGTATCGGTATATAACAATGTTTTGGAACCAAAGGCAAACTTCATGTGCCTCTAGGATTTGGTGGGGGATTGTTGGAATGTTGTCAAAATGGCCCAGCCCATATTTCCATTTCAATAATTCCTGAAAATCCTAGAGGCCCATGTGGCCAATTCACGATTGGCAAAAGGTGGGACAAATGTTTTGTCCCACATAGCTAGTTGAAGGAAAGTTTTACCATGTTATAACAGGGGCTCTTCCACCACTTGGTAAAAGGATGAGAAGGAGAGAAACATACACGCATGCTCCTCCTCCTTCGCTGCTCCCCTCGCCTCGCCACGACGCGGGCGCGTCATGGGTTGCGGGAATATCGTCGAGCCTAGTTTTTTTGTCATGCACGAATGGACAGAATACATACAGTCTACGCAAGTGGAGTTTAAATACGAAGTCTGTGGTAAATGAATAAGGATGAGTGGTTGTTAGACGCATGTTGGGTTCACCTCCCGGTGCCTCGTTTCATCTCCTCGTGCAGCCTGTTCACCTATGCTACTGGTGCCTATACAAGAGAGGTCTCTCCTCTCTGCTGGACACACATCCTTGCACTCCGGTTTCAGAGCATTGCACTTCATACAGGATCTTTCCCATCCCATCTTGCGGCATGCACCGTGAGGCACGACAGTAGGCCTCTGAGACCCCGCTACTTCGAGTCCTATACGGGAGAAGGGCGATAAGGTTTTTGGAGAGCGCTACTAGCACGACTACTTGCTTCATCACAGACTCCTTCACGGATAGCGACATCGTCGACGTCTTCCCTAACGACGACTGCTTCCCCGACATCAACAACCTCTTCCTCGATGACATGGCTAACGACGGTACCAACATCAACACGGGTGGTTCCTCTTCTGTGATGTATACCATGTTCCTCAATCTTGTTTATCTTAGTCAGATAGTCAGATACCGGTTCTAGGGCGATTTATAACGACTGTAAGTCCAGATACATGTTCGAGAAATATGAACAAAACTCATCATTTTTGTGATTTATGGCCGTTTTCATGAACTATTGCCCATATATTTAGGGCTCTAGGGCGCCTTGCAACGATCATAAGTCTCGGTAACTGTATGAGAGATATGACCAAAAACTCGTCGTTTTCGAGTGTTATGGCCGTTTTCATGAGATATTGCCCACACTTTTGGGGTTCCAGGGTGCACGTGGTACATGTTTGGGAGTTAAGACCAAAAACTTGATGTTTTCGCATTTAGGGTGGTTTTCATGAGCTATCGCCCTTTGTTTTGGGGTTTCAGGGGGATTTACAACGATCGTGGGAACCGATACTTATTTGAGTTTTATGACCAAAAACTCGTCTTTTCGCGTTTAATGGCTGTTTTCATAAGCTATTGCCCATAGTTTTGGGGTTACATGGCGATTTACAATGACCGTGAGACCCGATACATGTTTGAGAGTTAAGACCAAAAACTCGTCCTTGTCGCGCTTTGTGGCCATTTTCATGAGCTATTGCCCTCAGTTTTGGGGTTTTAGGGCAATTTACGACGATAGTGAGAACCGGTAAATGTTTGAGAGATATGACCAAAGACTCATCGTTTTCGTGTTTTATGACCGTTTTCACGACCTAATGCCCACGTTGTTGGGCCTCTAGGGCGATTTAAAACATCTGTAAGACCCGATACATATTTGAGCGATATGACCAAAAACTCGTCGTTTTCGAGTTTTATGGCCATTTTCATGAGATATTGCCCACACTTTTGGGGTTCCCAGGCACACCTGGTACATGTTTCAGAGTTAAGACCAAAAAATCGATGTTTTCGCATTTAGGGCCATTTTCATGAGCTATCGCCCTTAGTATTCGGGTTTCAGGGCGATTTACAACGACCGTGAGAACTGATACATGTTTGAGTGTTATGACCAAAAACTATCTTTTTGCATTTAATGGTCGTTTTCATGAGCTATTGCCCACAGTTTTGGGGTTCTAGGGCAATTTACAACGACCGTGAGACCCGATACATGTTTGAGAGATATGACCAAAAACTCATCTTTGTCGCGCTTTGTGGCCATTTTCATGAGCTATTGCCCTCAGTTTTGGGGGTTTTAGGGCAATTTACAATGATAGTGAGACCCGGTAAATGTTTGAGAGATATGACCAAAAACTCGTCGGTTTCGCATTTTATGCCCATTTTCATAAGCTATTTCCCACACTTTGGGGCCTCCAGGGCAATTTACAACATTCGTAAGAGCCGATACATGTTTGAGCGATATGACCAAAAACTCGTCGTTTTCGTGTTTTATGACTGTTGTCATGAGCTATTACCCACACTTTTGACGTTCCAGGGCGATGTACAACAACCATGAGACTCGATACTTGTTTGAGAGATATGAGCAAAAAATCATCCTTGTCGCACTTTACATCCATTTTCATGAGCTATTGCCAACACTTTGGGGGTTCTAGGACGATTTACAACTACCGTAAGACCCGATACATGTTTGAAAGATATAAACTAAAACTCGTCGTTTTCGTGTTCTATGTCCGTTTTCATGAGCTATTCCCCACACTTTTTCGGTTCCAGGGCGATTTACAACGACCATAGGTCCAGATAGATGTTTGAGATATATGACCAAAAACTCGTCGTTTTTGTGTTTTATTCCCGTTTTCATGAATTTGGGGCTCGAGGGTGCCTTGCAACAACCGTAAGTCTCGGTAAAATGTTTGAGAGATATGAACAAAAATTCGTCGTTTTCGAGTGCTATGGCCATTTTCATGAGATATCGCCCACACTTTTGGGGTTCCAGGGCACATCTATTACATGTTTGGAAGTAAAGACCAAAAACTCGTTGTTTTCACATTTAGGGTCATTTTCATCAGCTATCGCCCTTTGTTTTGCGGTTTCAAGGCGATTTACAATGATTGTGAGAACCAATACATGTTTGTGTGTTATGACCAAAAACTCGTCTTTTCACGTTTAATGGCCGTT
The DNA here is from genome assembly GCA_910589775.1 of Avena eriantha. Taxonomy (NCBI): domain Eukaryota; kingdom Viridiplantae; phylum Streptophyta; class Magnoliopsida; order Poales; family Poaceae; genus Avena; species Avena eriantha. The sequence continues at coordinate 438,121,921 of OU342745.1, read as the reverse complement.
TTCATGAGCTATTGCCCACAGTTTTGGTGTTTAAGGGCGATTTACAACGACTATTAGACCTGATACATGTTTGCGAGATATGACCAAAAAAACCGTCCTTGTCGCGCTTTGTGGCCATTTTCATGAGTTATTGCCCTTGTTTTGGGGTTTTAGAGCAATTTACAATGATAGTGAGGCCCGATAAATGTTTCACAAATATGACCAAAAACTCGTCGTTTTCGCATTTTATGCCCATTTTCATGAGCTATTGCCCACACTTTTGGGCCTCTAGGGCGATTTACAACATACTAAGACCCGATACATGTTTGAGCGATATGACCAAAAACTTGTCGTTTTCATGTTTTATGGCCGTTTTCATGAGCTATTGCCCACACTTTTGGGGTTCCAAGGCGATTTACAATGACCATAAAATCTGATATTTGTCTGAGAGATATGACCAAAAACTCGTCTGTGTCGCGCTTTACAACCGTTTTCATGAGCTATTGCCCACAATTTTGGGTTTCTAGAGCGATTTAAAACTACCAAAAGACCCAATACATGTTTGAAAGATATGAACAAAAACTCGTCGTTTTCTCGTTTTATGGTCGTTTTCACAAGCTATTGTGATGGGTTCGTAGCATGGAAAACAAAAATTTTCTACCGCAACAACGAACAAAACCCAGATCTAATCTAGATAAAAGCCAAGATCTAATCTATTAGACATGAGCAACGAGATAGATAGGAACTAACCCTCGTAGATCCGAAAGCGTTAACGAGATTAGATCTCGTTTGATGTAGTCGATCACTTGCCGATCTCAAGATCGTGTGGACGATCCTTCCGACGTCGCGTTCCGGCAGCGCTTCCGCAGTCGGTCAAGTGGACGATCCTTCCGACGCCGCGTTTCGGCAGCGCTTCCGCAGTCGGTCACACATGCGGAGTCGAAGCAGACCTTCCTCTCCCCGTTACAGCGAGCAGCGGAGGTAGTAGATCTTCTCCACGGAATCCCAGCAGCACGACGGCGTGGTGGTGGTGGTGGAGAAGAGAATTCTGCAAGGCTTCGCCTATGCCTGTGCAGAAGAAAGGTGGAGGAGAGAGGCGGCAGAGATTGGGAGTTGTGGGAGAGGGCTAGGAGGGGGCGCCCCTCCCTTCTATTTAAAGGAGGGAGGAGCGCTTGGGGAGGGGGAGTCCTAGTAGGACTCCCCTCCTATGGCCGGCGGTGGGAAGGGGGGAGGAGTCCTCCTCCCCCACGAATCCGTGTCTTGCCCCATTAGGTTTCCTTTGACCCTTTCTTGGTTTTCAAGCAAACTCCAAGAAATCCTCTAGAACCTTCCAGAACATTCCGAAACCTTCTAGAACCCTCATACAAATACTCCGGAACATTTCCTAACTCAGAAAATGATCCCCTATATATGAATCTTATTCTCCGGACAATTCCGGATCTCCTCGTGATGTCCCGGATCCATTCCGAGACTCCGAACAACATTCAGTCTCCAACGCACATTCCATATCTACTTAAAACAACTTCGAACCTTAAGTGTGTCACCCTACGGTTCGTGAATATGTAGACATGATAGAGACACATCTCCTATCAATAACCATCAGCGGGACCTGGAGATCCATAATGGCTCCCACATACTCAACGATGACTTCGCGATCGATTGAACCACTTACATACGAAACTAATTCCCTTTGTCTCGCGATACTATACTTATCCGAGGTTTGATCGTCGGTATCTCCATACCTAGTTCTACCTCGTTACTGATAAGTACTCTTTACTCGTTCCGTGATATGTCATCCCTTGTGACCCAGTCACATGCTTGCAAGCTAACTAGATGACATTCCACCGAGAGGGCCCAGAGCATATCTATCCGTCATATGGATGGACAAATCCCAATCTTGGTTCATGCGCTTCAACACATACTTTCAGAATACCCAATGACACCTTTATGACCACCCAGTTACGAAGCGGCGTTTGATGTCATCAAAGTATCCATCCGGTGATGGTGATTAACATAACCTCATGGTCGAAGGATTAGGTTACTATGTATTTTGAAAGCTTACAGCAATACGAACTTAATGACTTGATCTTATGCTACGCTTACTATGGGTGTGTGTCCATCACATCATTCTCCTAATGATATAACCTTGTTACTAATCACATCCTAATGTCCATGATCAGGAAACCATGATCAACAATTAATCAACAAGATAGTTCAACAAGAGGCTTACTAGGGACTCTTTTATGTTTACAAAACACACATGTATTAGTGTATCCTAATAATACAATTATAGCATGGGATGTAAACATTTATCATAAACAAAAAGATATAATAATAACCACTTTATTATTGCCTCTTGGGCATATCTCCAACATATTGCCGTTTTCATGAGAACCGATACATGTTTGTGTGTTATGACCAAAAACTCGTCTTTTCATGTTTAATGGCCGTTTTCATGAGCTATTGGCCACAGATTTGGTGTTTAGGGCGGTTTACAACGACTGTTAGACCTGATACATGTTTGAGAGATATGACCAAAAACTCGTCCTTGTCGCGCTTTGTGGCCATTTTCATGAGCTATTGCCCTCAGTTTTGGGGTTTTAGAGCAATTTACAATGATAGTGAGACTTGATAAATGTTTGACAGATATGACCAAAAACTCGTCGTTTTCGCATTTTATGCCCATTTGCATGAGCTATTGCCCAGACTTTTGGGCCCCATGGCGATTTACCCCATACGTAAGACCCGATGAATGTTTGAGCGATATGACCAAAAACTCGTCGTTTTCGTGTTTTATGGCCATTTTCATGAGCTATTGCCCACACTTTTGGGGTTCCAGGGCGATTTACAATGATCGTGAGAACCGATACATGTTTGAGTGTTATGACCAAAAACTAGTCTTTTGCGTTTAAGGTCGTTTAATGAGCTATTGCCCACAGTTTTGGTGTTTTAGGGTGATTTTTACAATGATCATGAGAGCCGATACATGTTCGAGAGATATGACCAAAAAATCGTCCTTGTCGCACTTTGTGGCTATTTTTATGAGCTATTGCCCTTGGTTTTGGAGGTTTAGGGCAATTTACAACGATAGTGAGACCCGGTAAATGTTTGAGAGATATGACCAAAAACTCGTCGCTTTTGTGTTTTATTACCGTTTTCATGACCTAATGCCCACACTGCTGGGCCTCCAGGGCAATTTACAACATCCGTAAGACCCGATACATGTTTGAGCAATATGACCAAAACCTCGCCGTTTTCGGGTTTTATGGCCATTTTCATGAGATATTGCCCACACTTTTGGGGTTCCAAAGCACACCTAGTATATATTTGGGACTTAAGACTAAAATCTCGTTGTTGTCGCATTTAGGGTTGTTTTCATGAGCTATGCCCTTACAACAACTGTGAGAACTGATATATGTTTGAGTGTTATGACAAAAAAGTCGTGTTTTCGCGTTTAATGGCCGTTTTCATGAGCTATTGCCCACTGTTTCGGTGTTCCAAGGCGATTTACAACGACCGTTAGACCCGATACATGTTTGAGAGATATGACCAATAACTCTTCATTGTCACGCTTTGTGGCCATTTTCATGAGATATTGCCCTTACTTTTGGGATTTTAGGGCAATTTACAACGATAATGAGACCCGGTAAATGTTTGAGAGATATGACCAAAAACTCGTCATGTTCGCGTTTTACGCCCATTTTCATGAGATATTGCCCACACTTCTGGGCCTCCAAGGCGATTTACAACATCCATAAGACCCGATACATCTTTGAGCGATATGACGAAAAACTCGTCGTTTTCGTGTTTTATTCCGTTTTTCATGAACCATTGCCCACATATTTGGGGCTCCAGGGCGCCTTGCAACAACCATAAGTCTCGGTAAATGTTTGAGAGATATGAACAAAAACTCGTCATTTTCGAATGTTATGGCCATTTTCATGAGATATCGCCCACACTTTTGGGGTTCTAGGGCACATCTGGTACATGTTTGGGAGTAAAGACAAAAAACTCGTTGTTTTCGCATTTAGGGCCGTTTTCATGTGCTAACGCCTTTAGTTTTGGGGTTTCAGAGTGATTTACAACGACTGTGAGAATCGATAGATGTTTGTGTGTTATGACCAAAAACTCGTGTTTTCACGTTTAATGGCCGTTTTCATGAGCTATTGCCCACAGATTTGGTGTTTCAGGGCGATTTACAACGACTGTTAGACCTGATACATGTTTGAGAGATATGACCAAAAACTCGTCCTTGTCGCGCTTTGTGGCCAGTTTCATGAGCTATTGCCCTCAGTTTTGGGGTTTTAAAGCAATTTACAATGATAGTGAGACCCGATAAATGTTTGACAGATATGACTAAAAACTCATCGTTTTTGCATTTTATGCCCATTTTCATGAGCTATTGCCCAGACTTTTGGGCCCCAGGGCGATTTACAGCATACGTAAGACCCGATACTGATGGGTTCGTAGCATGGAAAACAAAAAAATTCTACCGCAAGAACGAACAAAACCCAGATCTAATCTAGATAAAAGCCAAGATCTAATCTATTAGACATGTGCAACGAGATAGATCTATACTAACCCTTGTAGACACGAAAGCATTACGAGATTAGATCTCGTGGTTGATGTAGTCGATCACTTGCCGATCTCAAGATCGAGTGGACGATCCTTCCGGCGCCGCGTTCCGGCAGCGCTTCCGCAGTCGGTCACACGTGCGGAGTCGAAGCAGACCTTCCTCTCCTCATTCCAGCGAGCAGCAGAGGTAGTAGATCTCTCCATGGAATCCTAGCAGCACGACGGCGTGGTGGTGGTGGTGGAGTGGAGAATTCTGCAGGGCTTCGCCTAAGCCTGAGCAGAAAGAAGGAGGAGGAGAGAGGCGGCTTGGGGCAAGAGTGGAGGATCAAAGGGGGGTGGCGCCTCCACCCCTCTATATATAGAGGGAGGGGTCCGGCCTAGGGTTCCCACCCCTAGGCCCACCCCTTAGGGCCGGCGCACCAAGGAGGTGGGGGGAGGAGTCCTCCCCCCAAGTCTCCTCTTTAAATTTCCCTTATCTTATCTTATCTTATCTTATCTTATCTTATCTTATCTTATCTTATCTTGGTTTTCAAATAAACTCCAAAATATCTTCTAGAACCTTCCGGAACATTCCGAAACCTTCTAGAATCCCCATACAAACACTCCGGAACATTTCCTAACTCAGAAAAAGATCCCCATTATATGAATCTTACTCCCCGGACAATTCCGGAGCTCCTCGCGATGTCCCGAATCCAATCCGAGACGCCGAACAACATTCGGTCTCCAACGCACATTCCATATCTACTTAAAACAACTTTGAACCTTAAGTGTGTCGCCCTACGGTTTGTGAATATGTGGACATGACGGAGACACCTCTCCGATCAATAACCATCAGCGGGATCTGGAGATCCATAATGGCTCCCACATACTCAACGATGACTTCGTGATCGATTGAACCATTAACATACGAAACCAATTCCCTTTGTCTCGCGATACTCTACTTATCCGAGGTTTGATCATCGGTATCTCCATACCTAGTTCTACCTCGTTACTGACAAGTACTCTTTACTCGTTCCGTGATATGTCATCCCTTGTGACCTAGTCACATGCTTGCAAGCTAACTAGATGACATTCCACCGAGTGGGCCCAGAGCATATCTATCCGTCGTATGGATGGACAAATCCCAATCTTGGTCCATGCGCTTTAACACATACTTTCAGAATACCCAATGACACCTTTATGACCACCCAGTTACGAAGCGGTGTTTGATGTCATCAAAGTACCCATCCGGTGATGGTGATTAACACAACCTCATGGTCGAAGGATTAGGTCACTATGTATTTAAAAGCTTATAGCAATACGAACTTAATGACTTGATCTTATGCTACGCTTACTATGGGTGTGTGTCCATCACATCATTCTCCTAATGATACAACCTTGTTATTAATGACATCCAATGTCCATGACTAGGAAACCATGATCATCTATTAATCAACAAGCTAGTTCAACAAGAGGCTTACTAGGGACTATTACATGTTTACAAAACACACAAGTATTAGTGTTTCCTAATAATACAATTATAGCATGGGATGTAAACATTCATCATAAACACAAAGATATAATAATAACCGCTTTTATTATTTCCTCTTGGGCATATCTCCAACACAAAGGAGGCACGCAGATCCTCTTCGCATTTTTGTGCCTCTTCACGAGCCGCGATTGCCATGGTTCGTGCCTCGTCCTTGTCGCGCTTTGTGGCCAGTTTCATGAGCTATTGCCCTCAGTTTTGGGGTTTTAGAGCAATTTACAATGATAGTGAGACCCGATAAATGTTTGACAGATATGACTAAAAACTCATCGTTTTCGCATTTTATGCCCATTTTCATGAGCTATTGCCCAGACTTTTGGGCCCCAGGGCGATTTACAACATACGTAAGACCCGATACATGTTTGAGCGATATGACCAAAAACTCGTCGTTTTCGTGTTTTATGGCCGTTTTCATGAGCTATTGCCCACACTTTTGTGGTTCCAGAGCGATTTACAATGACAGTAAAATCCGATACTTGTTTGAGAGATATGACCAAAAACTCGTCTGTGTCGCGCTTTACAACCGTTTTCATGAGCTATTGCCCACAATTTTGGGTTTCTAGAGCGATTTAAAACTACCATAAGACCCAATACATGTTTGAAAGATATAAAAAAACTTATCGTTTTCTTGCTTTATGGCCGTTTTCATACGCTATTGCCTACACTTTTTGGGTTCTAGGGCGATTTACAACGACCGTTGGACCCGATAAATGTTTGAGAGAAATGACCAAAAACTTGTCCTTGTCGCGCTTTACGGCCATTTTCATGAGCTATTGCCCACACTTTAGGGCCTCTAGGGCGATTTACAAATATCATAAGTCCCGATACATGTTCGAGAGATATGACCAAAAACTCGCCATTTTCGTGATTTGTGGTTGTTTTCATGAACTATTGCCCACATATTTGGGGCTCTAGGGTGCCTTGCAACGACCGTAAGTCTCGATAAATGTTTAAGAGATATGACCAAAAACTCGTCGTTTTCAAGTGTTATGGTCGCTCTCATGAGATATTTCCCACACTTTTGGGGTTCTAGGGTGCACCTGGTACATGTTTGGGAGTTAAGACAAAAAACTCTCTGTTTTTGCATTTAGGGCCATTTTCATGAGATATTGCCCTTATTTTGGGGGTTTCAGGGGGATTTAAATTGATCGTGAGAACCGATACATGTTTGAGTGTTATGACCAAAAACTAGTCTTTTGCGTTTAAGGTCGTTTAATGAGCTATTGCACACAGTTTTGGGGTTTCAGGGCGATTTTTACAATGATCATGAGAACCGATACATGTTTGAGAGATATGACCAAAAACTCGTCCTTGTCGCGCTTTGTGGCCATTTTCATGAGCTATTGCCCTCAGTTTTGGAGGTTTAGGGCAATTTACAACGATAGTGAGACCCGGTAAATGTTTGAGGGATATGACCAAAAACTCATCATTTTCGTGTTTTATGACCGTTTTCATGACCTAATGCCCACATTGTTGGGCCCCTAGGGAAATTTACAACATCCGTAAGACCCGATACATATTGAGCAATATGACCAAAACCTCGTCGTTTTCGTGTTTTATGGACATTTTCATGAGATATTGCCCACACTTTTGGGATTCCAAAGCGCACCTGGTATATGTTTGGGAGTTAAGACTTAAATATCATTGTTTTCGCATTTATGGTTGTTTTCATGAGCTATCGCGCTTACAACAACCGTGAGAACTGATATATGTTTGAGTGTTATGACCAAAAACTCGTGTTTTCACGTTTAATGGTTGTTTTCATGAGCTATTGCCCACAGTTTCGGTGTTCCAGGGCGATTTACAACGACCGTTAGACCCGATACATGTTTGAGAGATATGACCAAAAACTCTTCATTGTCGCGCTTTGTGGCCATTTTCATGAGCTATTGCCCTTACTTTTGAGGTTTTAGGGCAATTTACAACGATAGTGAGACCCGGTAAATGTTTGAGAGATATGACCAAAAACTCGTCATGTTCGCGTTTTATGCCCATTTTCATGAGCTATTGCCCACACTTCTGGGCCTCCAGGGCGATTTACAACATCCATAAGACCCGATACATGTTTGAGCGATATGACCAAAAACTCGTCGTTTTCGTGTTTTATTCCCTTTTTCATGAACCATTGCCCACATATTTGGGGCTCCAGGGCGCCTTGCAACAACCATAAGTCTCGGTAAATGTTTGAGAGATATGAACAAAATTCGTGTAAAATCTCTATACGTTGGTTTGAACTATTAATTTTTGTGCTTCTGCCCCAGGTTGTTATCTAACTTTCGTTAGTTCAACACTTTTTGATTTGAGCAATAGAAGGGCTTCGAAAAAATTCTTATTTACCTGCTGGTCTGTTTTGATAGATTTTTGCCATTATTTTCATTTGCTTCTTGTTGGTTCCTTTTTGAGTTCTTTTGGGGAATTGAGCTTTTTGAGGGAAGTGCTACAGTAGCTTGTGTTTTAATGGAAGTTGTATTGGTGTTGGAACTGAACCTAAAGACTTATTATCTTGAGTGCACTAATGTTGCTACTAAAGATTGTATGAAGTTTTGTATGAAGGAAAAATTTCAGGTGTATGGAAGGAATGAGAAATGAGATGAAGGATGGACTAAAGCTCAAGCTTGGGGATGCCACGCGTGTCACCCCAAGAAATATCCAAGAAGTACAAGCATCAAATATTGGGGATGCCCAAGGCATCCCTTTCTTCATCAATAAAAATCCCAGGTTTCTTCCAAACGCTTCATTTTTATTGTTTCATGCACAGTTGTGTTGTTCTTGGAGCGTCTTCTTTTTTGTTTTTGTTTTTGTTTTTCGTTTGCTTGGTTTGCTTAGTTTGCTGAATAAATTGGTTGGCCCCCTATTTCATACAATGGTTTTCAAATAGTTTGGTTTGGATTGGAAAAGAGTAGGAAAGTTCATGCTTAAGTGGTAAAGAGAGCTTGTTTTTGACTGGGGCGTATGCTTTGTCACGTCATGCTTGATATTGTTTTGGCTTTATGCTTAGTATTCTTTGATGTAGCATGACTTGTTATAAACAATTGAGATTGCTTAATGTGCCTTAGAAGAATCATGCGTTGTTTTAGCATATTAAAGCATAGTATTGTGGTATTCTCCTTTGATGCTTTATTTGGGTTGACTTGGCACATGCTCACACCTTGTTAGGACTATACCAAGTCACCATAGCCTTGATGATCCTTTAGTTTTCAACTTGTAGTATCACTTTATGATTTGATTAATGATGTTTTGTCGCTCTGCATAATTATGGCCGTTATTGCTCTCTTAGTTGGTCGCTCCTAGTATTTTGCTAGCCTACGTAACCAAGTATGAGTTCTACTCATGCATCCAACTCCTAAAACCAAGTTATTCCAAAGAGTCCACCATACCTACCTATTAGGTTATGCTATTCCAAGTATATTCATGTTTTTATCTACCTTCCGAATTAAACTTGTTATGGTAAAACTAGTGATTAAAGCTCTCACGAACTTGATGGCACACTTTACTTTTCTTGCTCTTAATAAAATTGAACCATTGTGTTGTCTATGTTTTATGTGCTTGCACTTATTTGTTAGGGATTAGCAGAACCATGCTGTCATGGGGATCGCTTTCAACATTGCACTTGTACTTTGTACCTAGTTGATATCATGCTCTTTTGTCTATGGATTTCGTCTGTGTGAAATGAAAGGGGAGCTTGTAAGTCCATGGAGTTATGTATGTGTGTTAGAGAAACGCCTGGGCCGCTGGTCTAATCCATGTTGTCATGGTGGAAACCTGCAGCGTAACCATAATGAGATGTCTATGAAGCATTCTTCTTATAAAAAAGAGTCATATATTGAGAAAAAAGAGAAAAAAAGAAAAAAATATGAGAAAAGAGGAAAGAGAGAGAAAAAGCACCATATTCCCATGGTAAATAAGAAGATTGTTGAGATGCTCGTTGTCTGCTTGCCTTGTCATTTTGATATGGGGATTCTTCTGTATCATCGGGTAAGGGGTACCCCGTTGGCGGTTCTCTATGATACACATGTACTTACTATGACAAGAATTTACCGGTAACTAAACTTGAGTAGCATGAGGAGCGGCCCTCGTATACAAGGGACATGGGATTTCCAACTTATACTTCATCAAGCATATACACCATAGTTTGTTCACTTTAACCTTAATCACTTCAAGATGCTTATGATAGGGGCAATGAGAGCTGAAAGCTAATAAGTACCATAATTTTTGGAAGCTCTTTATGAAACTTGAACCCCTACTTCCTTCTATGAAGGCCTTTCTTTTACTTTTATCTTGAGTCTCCTCCTTCTATCTTTGTGCACCTACTTTGAGAGCATACTGGCCATTCTTAGTTCTATGTGCATTGTCCCAAGACTTGTTGATTGATGCATAACTTTGATATTGCTTGTTTTAAACTATTTGTATCTAGTCACTCTTATGAACTTTGAAGGTGTCCTATGCATTTATATTTGCTACTCTATGAGGGACAAGCTGAATGCCATTATGCTATGTTTTCTTTATGGGAAACAAACAAACTTATTGCAAAGCATTGTTATTCATGAATGTTTTGTTTGTGCCTTTTCATGTTGCCACTTAGTTGCTATGTCTTATTGCTAGAACTTTGTCTTTCATGTTATGATTGAAGTACTATGATCCCAGCTATCAATGTTTTACAAATACTTCGATCAAGTTTATGATGGTGCATGTCACCTCAAAAATTATTCTTTCTTTTTATCACTTACCTACTCGAGGACGAGCAGGAGTTAAGCTTGGGGATGTTGATTGATGTCTACGCACTTCTATTCTTGTAGATAGTTGTTGGGCCTCCAAGTGCAGAGGTTTGTAGAACAGCAACAAGTTTTCCCTTAAGTGGATCACCCAAGATTTATCGAACTCAGGGAGGAAGTGGTCAAAGGTATCCCCTCTCAAGCAACCCTGTAATCAATGTACAAGAAGTCTCTTGTGTCTGATGCGCTCGACTTTTGACGTAGAGCTCGTTGGGAACCCCAAGAGGAAGGTATGATGAGCACAACAGTAAGTTTTCCCTCAGTTATGAAACCAAGGTTTAATCGAACCAGTAGGAGCAAGGAAACACCCCAAAGGTGTTACTAGCTGAGCTTTGGCAGGGCGCACTACCGGTGCTAGTAGCAACGTGGAGACCTGCACAACACAACCACAGAACTTTGTCCCCAACTTGCGATGATGTTGTCAATCTCACCGTGTTTTGCGGAAAACAAAGGATTAAACGTATCGAATGGAAGGAAGTAAAAGTTTGCAGAAAGTAAACACAAAGAAGAAATAGTTATAGATTGTATGTAAAGAAAAAGGACCGGGATCCATAGTTCACTAGAGATGGCTCTCCTTAAGATAGATAACATGCTGGGTGAACAAATTACAGCGGGGCAATTGACAAACACCAAGAAAGCAATACATGCATATACTAATCATCTTGACTCCTCTGAGACTTGATTGGGCATTACAACATAATACATAGACCGCCATCCAAATGCATCTATGACTAATAATCCACCTTCAGGTTATCATCCGAACCCCCTCCAGTATTAAGTTGCAAGCAACAGATTATTGCTTTACGAACTGCGTGTAAAGTAAACAATACGATTTTTCTATGAACAAAGGATTGTTGTTTTCTCCCTAGTAGCAACATCACATCTAGTATCTTAGAGATTTCTATCACTTCTCCAGATTACCAGAGGCATGAACCCACTATCGAGCATAAATACTAACTCTTGGAGTTGCTAGCATCTACTTGGCCAAGATAGCTACTAACAACGGAAAGCATGCAAGATCTCAAATAACAAAGACATGATAGAATCAATAATCAATCTGAAATAGCATCTCAATATCCATCGGATCCCCCCAAACACAACATGTAGAATTACAAATAGATGATCTTGATCATGAACGGAGCTCACAAGATCTAAACATGAAAGCACAAAGGAGGAGAACCAGCCATCTAGCTACTACATGGATCCGTAGTCCAAGGATGAACTACTCACACATCACACCGGAGGCTTGCATGGTGATGAAGAAGGCCTCCAGGGTGAATTCCCCTCTCCGGCAGGGTGCCGGGAAGAGCTTCAGATCCCTCCCAATCTAGGGATAGAGATGACGGCGGCTACAGACTCTTTCGTGGATTTTTGATCGGGTACTTAGGGTTTTCGTCCCGAGGGCAATATATAGGCGGAAGGAGAGGCCGAGGGGGTGCCAGGGCTGGCCTCACCACCCCCTGGCGCGGGCCAGGCTGGGCCGCGCGGCCAGGTGGTGTGGTGGCCCCTGGTCCCTCTCCATCTCGTATTCTGGCACTTGATCACTTCCGGAAAAATTAGGCACTTTTGCTTTTGTCCCGTCCAATTTCGAGAATATTCATTTTCTGACTTTCCTGGAACCAAAAACAGTACAAAACTGGCAGCTGGCACTGTGGCTCTTGTTAATAGGTTAGTGTTGGAGATATGCCCAAGAGGCAATAATAAAGTGGTTATTATTATATCTTTATGTTTATGATAAATGTTTACATCCCATGCTATAATTGTATTAACCGGAAACATTAATACTTGTGTGTTTTGTAAACATAAAAGAGTCCCTAGTAAGCCTCTTGTTAAACTAGCTTGTTGATTAATGGATGATCATGGTTTCCTGATCATGGACATTGGATGTCGTTAATAACAAGATCATATCATTAGGAGAATGATGTAATGGACACACACCCATAGTAAGCATAGCATAAGATCAAGTCATTAAGTTCGTTTTTGCTACAAGCTTTAAAATACATAGTAACCTAATCCTTTGACCATGAGGTTATGTTAATCACCATCACCGGATGGGTACTTTGATGACATCAAACACCGCTTCGTAACTGGGTGGTCATAAAGGTGTCATTGGGTATTCTGAAAGTATGTGTTGAAGCGCATGGACCAAGATTGGGATTTGTCCATCCATATGACGGATAGATATGCTCTGGGCCCTCTCGGTGGAATGTCATCTAATTAGCTTGCAAGCATGTGACTGGGTCACAAGGGATGACATAACATGGAACGAGTAAAGAGTACTTATCAGTAACGAGGTAGAACTAGGTATGGAGATACCGACGATCAAACCTCGGATAAGTATAGTATCGCGAGACAAAGGGAATTAGTTTCGTATGTAAGTGGTTCAATCGATCGCGAAGTCATCGTTGAGTATGTGGGAGCCATTATGGATCTCCAGGTCCCGCTGATGGTTATTGATAGGAGATGTGTCTCTATCATGTCTACATATTCACGAACCGTAGGGTGACACGCTTAAGGTTCGAAGTTGTTTTAAGTAGATATGGAATGTGCGTTGGAGACCGAATGTTTTTCGGAGTCTCGGATTGGATTCGGGACGTCACGAGGAGCTCCGGAATTGTCCGGGGAATAAGATTCATATATTGGGGATCATTTTCTAAGTTAGGAAATGTTCCGGAGTATTTGTATGGGGATTCTAGAAGGTTTCAGAATGTTCCGGAAGGTTCTGGAAGATTTCTTGGAGTTTACTTGAAAACCATGAAAGGATCAAGGAATCCTTGTGGGGTAAGACAAGGATTCGTGGGGGAGTAGGACTCTCCCCCCACCTCCTTGATCCGCCGGCCAAGGGAGAGGGGAGTCCTACAAGGACTCCACCTCCCCATGGCGCCTCCCTCCCATAAATAGAGGGGGTGGAGGCGCCACCCCCTTGCCCCTTCCACTCCAAACCCTAGCCGCCTCTCTCCTCCTCCTTCCCTCTGCTCTGGCTTAGGCGAAGCCCTGCAGAATTCTCTACTCCACCACCACCACGCCGTCGTGCTGCTGGGATTCCGTGGAGAGATCTACTACCTCCGCTGCTCGCTAGAACGGGGAGAGGAAGGTCTGCTTCGACACCGCACGTGTGACCGACTGCGGAAGCGCTGCCGGAACGCGGCGCCGGAAGGATCGTCTACTCGATCTTGAGATCGGCAAGTGATCGACTACATCAACCACGAGATCCGAATCTCGTAACGCTTTCGGATCTACAAGGGTTAGTATAGATCTATCTCGTTGCACATGTCTAATAGATTAGATCTTGGCTTTTATCTAGATTAGATCTGGGTTTTGTTCGTTCTTGCGGTAGAATTTTTTTGTTTTCCATGCTACGAACCCATCAGTGGTATCAGAGCCGTGTCTATGCGTAGATCTGTTGCACGAGTAGAACACAATGGTTTTGTGGGCATTGGTGCTCGTGCCGTCTTTTGCTTTGTGTACTTTGCATCTTGCGGTATGGTGGGATGAAGCGGCTCGGGCTAACCTTACATGTCATCGCACATGAGACTTGCTCCACGCTTGACGTGTAACTTGCTTTGCACAAGTGGCTTTGCGGGTGTCTGTCTCTCCCACCATAGTATAGATCCAATCTACACTTTGCACTTGATAGCACTTGTATCAACGTTGTGGTTCATGTTCGTAGGTAAGATCTGTTCTTATTCGAAAGCCCCAAGCCACGTAAAACATACAAAGAAAATTAGAGGCGTCTAACTTGTTTTTGCAGGGGTTTTGTGATGTGATATGGCCATCATGTGATTGTGATTATATTTGATGTATGCAATGATCCTTGTTGTAATATGGCAACCGGCAGGAGCCTAATGGTTGTCTTCAATTCTGTTAAGACCTGCGTGTCTATTCATCTTGTAATAACTTTGTTCCAAGTAGTTGTAATAGTTGCTAGTGATGATGGACAACCATGAAGCGACGCCACTGACCTTGACGCCATGCTGGTGATGATGGAGATCATGTCCGTGCTTTGGAGATGGAGATCAAAGGCACAAGAAGAAAGGGCCATATCATATCACACTAATTATGAATTGCCTGTGATGTTAATCCTTTATGCCTCTTGTATTGCTTAGATCGCGACAGTAGCATTATAAGATGATCCCTCTCCCTAAATATCAAATAATAAAGTGTTCGTCCTTAGTTGGCACCGTTGCTAAGACTCGTCGTTTCGAAGCATCTCGTGATGATCGGGTGTGATAGACTCTACGTGTGCATACAACGGGTGCAAGCCAGATTTGCACATGCGGAAACTAAGGTTAACCTTGACGAGCCTAGCATGTACAGACATGGTCTCGGAACACGGAATACCGAAAGGTAAAGCATGAGTCATATGGATGATATGATGAACATGTTGATTGTTCGCCTTTAAAGCTACATCATCTCACGTGATGATCGGACTTGGTGTAGTGGATTTGGTTCTCGTAATCACTAAAACAACTCGAGGGATGTTGTTTTGAGTGGGAGTTCATTTGTAATTTGGATTAGTCGAACTCAATTTATCATAAACACAATCAAAGTGAATTTGCATAGTTTGTTATAGTCATTGGCATCCGTTCACCACCTTACGCTTAGTTATAGTTGAGATAGTGGAACTATAGAAATTCTGGATATTTACTTTATGAACTGGTATCGTATTGTTTTTAATGTCAATTTAAAGTTTATAAGTGCTATTGCAAACTTTCAGCAAACTCTATTTACTCCATGAAGTTTAATAAGTAGTATTAAATCAAGAGTAAGAATTCCAGTGTTAGTATCTAAAGTATCATGTTTGCCTCCATGATTATTGATATTCAAAAGGTTGTTTTAATATCAAGATTATATTGGAGCTGAAAATTGTTTCAGAAACCATCATGTGTGAAAGATATTGTGATATCTGAAACAATGTTTTTGGTTGCATTATGATAGAGTATAATTTAGCAAAATACATGTCCTCATATTGTATGAGAATTTGTGAAGGATGGAGATGCTAGGCATCCGAATCTACCAAAAAGGTTTTGGGAACTGACATTATACTCGCAATTCACCTTTATAAGCTATAGCAGCTTGATCATGAAAGTTGTCATGATAAGGATGAATAGAAGATGTAAGTAAAATGTTTACTACACTAATATATTACTAAAGAATGGATTTTTGAAAGAACACCAAACATTTGATGATGGTGATCCACCTCAAAGTGCAAGTCCAAAGGTATTAGTGGTTGACTATATACGCTTTGTACCATGTGTCATGTTGATGACACCACTATTGATGTTGATAGATTCTTTTAAAAGAAAAGGAATTGCTGAAAGAGAATCTATAAAATATTTGGCAGAAAATAAAAGGTTGGAGATGTCCAACTCAGGCATATAGAAGATATACATGTTATGGTTGTATTCCTTGCTTGTTAACCAATGTGGTTCTTAGGTATTGGATACCGAATTGGTTGGTATGAAGTGTCATACAGGACAACACAATTCATGAACTACAATGGCCTAAGTAACTAGCAAGAGAAAATGTGATGATGTTCATCGAAAACAAACAAGGAGTTGTTGTGTTGCTCGTTAACATCAAAGCTTGCCTTCAAGATTTGTTTCAATAATTGTTATTTTGATCAGGTATTATGACGACAAAAGGTTGTTCAAATAATTACCGTATTCCATAATAGATGGATAATATACAAGTCTGGTAGGAGAAATAACGAACATAAAACTAATGCTAAAATGTCGCAAGACAAATGATTGAAAGATCACTTGCGAAGTGACATCGCCGTTTAAATTATATTGAAAGGATATATGAAGAAACTCCATGTTGATGGATTTTTGGAGTCTTTGATTTGGATCAAATGACGCTTGTGATACTTTCCTAGAGATAATTAAAACTCCGTTCGTAGGCCAAAAAGAGGAACGGACGACTAACTGATTGGAATTTGTACACATTGATGTATATAGTCCATTGTGTGTAGTCGTGGGCGATGGATTTCAACTTCATATGCTTTCTCCGAAGATTTGAGTGAGTATATGTATATACTTACTCAATAAGGAAGAAGTATGAAACATTTGAAAAATGTTCAAAGACTTTCAAGATGAAGTGGAAAATCATTGTAACAAGAAAATAAAAGAGTTTATGATTGGATCATAAAGAAAGATGTTTGAGTTACAAGTTTAGCAAAGCACCTAAGATTTGAGGAATCGTTCCATGGATTTGCATTTCCCAAAACACCATAGGAGTATGGAGTGTTCAAGATATGTAATGAAACCTTGTTTGACATGGTAAGATCAAAGGTGTCATTTATAAAACTGCCATTATATATTAAATATTAAAGCTTTAGTGACTACCGCTTTTACACTGAAAAGAGCTCCATCGTGATCCGTTGAAATGACACCATATAAGTCATGGTTTGGGATAAAACCCAGGTTGTCCTTTCTTAAATTTTTGGTATGCTAGGCATAAGTAAAATGTTTAAAACCAAAGTCGGATAAGCACGTCTTTGTAGGTTATTCCAAAGAATTTGTTGGGAATTTCTCCATAACGCCGAGGACAAAAGAGTTTGTCGCTTGGAACGTCAAGTTTCTTGAGAAGGAATTTTTCGTGAAAAGTTAAGTGGGAGGACAATAGAACTTTGATAAGGTTGTTGAACCTTAGCTATATGTGCTAAGTAGCGCATCGTCGGAAAGTGTCCCGGTGGCGGCCACAATGCTCATGGCTCTCATGATTACAAAAGTGTAATCTCGGAGATTAGAGTTCCTATAGAACCGTGTGGGTCGGTAAGAATCAAATAGTAAGATTTGATAAGCAAGTCGTTATTGTTTTGACAATGATGAACCGACTACATGCAAAGAAGCGATGATGGGCCCTGACTCCATAAAATGACTAGAAGTCATGGAATCCGTGATAGTATCCATACATGAGAAATCAAGTTTCTGAACTTAGAAGACCCTCCGGAAAGGCGTGAAGCCTATCGGTCGTGTTTGGATCTATAAAGAAATAGACATGGATGTTTCAAATCTATGAAATAGTCGACATGTCGGAAAGAGTTTACGACAATGTTCAAGGAATTGACTATGATAAGATTTGATCTTTCATAGCGATATTTAGTCTGGACGGATTAATGTAGCAACCACTACATATATTTTGGTATATGGTAGTTGAACAAACAAAACAAGTTTCTAATAGAATGGTTACCTAGGACCTGTACATGAGACGATCCAAAGGGTTTTGTTAATTCAAAGGATGCTAAAAGAGTATGCAAAACTTCAATGGTTGAAGTGAGCATCGCGGAGTTGGAATCTTTAGAGACGATGAAGATGTTTTGCATTTTGCAAGAAATAAAGTGGGAGCGCTAAGACATATTTCTATTACATTATGTGAAAGACATATTGTTGATTAGAAATAATGTATCTTTTATTGACACAGGTTAAGAATTTCATTTCGATGAAAGACTTAGGCATAACTCAAGAATTAGGCATCAATGTCTATATGAATAGATTGAGGCGCTAATATGGTTTTGCCAAATGTACATAGATAAGATGTTGAATGAGTTCAATATGGAAACAACAAGAAAGGTTCTTGACACACGGAAAGGACTAAATCAAGATTCAAGTGTGTTGACACGAGATTCAAGTGTTTTGACACTTGGTGAAATCACAAGAATATTTTGATCAATCATTCTTTGAGATGTACACATCCAGATATGTCCTATGCTCTAAATGTTATGAGCATATACCAGACTGATTCATAAGATGATCATTGGACAATAGTAAAGATATCCTTATGAGCTTTGGAAGAACTAAGAATATATCATGTATAAGTGACAAATAGTTAAAGGTAGTTCATTGTAAAGTCATACATTGATACTAGTTTTGTCACAAGATACAAATTAAATTTATCTCAATTTAGACTATGGGTGGCACAATATAATGGAAAGGATGTTCCATGATGGATTTTGATGAGTTCCAAAGTTGAGATATTGTGACGGATACTACAACAAAAGGCTAAGTATATAACTGCTATAGTAGCAGCAAAGGAGGGCATTTGTGTTAAGTAGTTTGTTATCAAACTAGGCGTGGTTCATAGCGGGATAATACTCTGAAGATACATTGTACGACAATTGTATCAACATGATTTAATCCCAAGGAACTAAAGGTCTCACCAAAGGACCAAATTTATACAATGCCATCACATTGAAGAATGAGTAATGCGTAGAGATGCAAGGACATGCAAATACACACGGACCTGGAAGTGTCAGATCCGAAGATTATGTTTACCACTAGCAATAGTGTCTATACAACACCAGAAAGCCATAGGTGTTGAATGCACAAGTTTTTTAACTAGATTATTGACTCTAGTGCAAGTGGGAGACTGTTGGAGATATGCCCAAGAGGCAATAATAAAGTGGTTATTATTATATCTTTATGTTTATGATAAATGTTTACATCCCATGCTATAATTGTATTAACCAGAAACATTAATACTTGTGTGTTTTGTAAACATAAAAGAGTCCCTAGTAAGCCTCTTGTTAAACTAGCTTGTTGATTAATGGATGATCATGGTTTCCTGATCATGGACATTGGATGTCGTTAATAACAAGATCATATCATTAGGACAATGATGTAATGGACACACACCCATAGTAAGCATAGCATAAGATCAAGTCATTAAGTTCGTTTTTGCTACAAGCTTTAAAATACATAGTAACCTAATCCTTCGACCATGAGGTTATGTTAATCACCATCACCGGATGGGTACTTTGATGACATCAAACACCGCTTCATAACTGGGTGGTCATAAAGGTGTCATTGGGTATTCTGAAAGTATGTGTTGAAGCGCATGGACCAAGATTGGGATTTGTCCATCCATATGACGGATAGATATGCTCTGGGCCCTCTCGGTGGAATGTCATCTAATTATCTTGCAAGCATGTGACTAGGTCACAAGGGATGACATAACATGGAACGAGTAAAGAGTACTTATCAGTAACGAGGTAGAACTAGGTATGGAGATACCGACGATCAAACCTCGGATAAGTAGAGTATCGCGTGACAAAGGGAATTGGTTTCGTATGTTAATGGTTCTATCGATCACGAAGTCATCGTTGAGTATGTGGGAGCCGTTATGGATCTCCAGATCCCGCTGATGGTTATTGATCGGAGAGGTGTCTCCATCATGTCTGCATATTCACGAACCGTAGGGTGACACACTTAAGGTTCGAAGTTGTTTTAAGTAGATATGGAATGTGCGTTGGAGACCGGATGTTGTTCGGAGTCTCGGATTGGATTCGGGACGTCACGAGGAGCTCCGGAATTGTCCGGGGAATAAGATTCATATATTGGGGATCATTTTCTAAGTTAGGAAATGTTCCGTAGTATTTGTATGGGGATTCTAGAAGGTTTCAGAATGTTCCGGAAGGTTCTGGAAGATTTCTTGGAGTTTACTTGAAAACCAAGAAAGGATCAAAGAATCCTTGTGGGGTAAGACAAGGATTCGTGGGGGAGTAGGACTCTCCCCCCACCTCCTTGATCCGCCAGCCAAGGGAGAGGGGAGTCCTACAAGGACTCCACCTCCCCATGGCGCCTCCCTCCCATAAATAGAGGGGGTGGAGGCGCCACCCCCTTGCCCTCTTCCACTCCAAACCCTAGCCGCCTCTCTCCTCCTCCTTCCCTCTACTCTGGCTTAGGCGAAGCCCTGCAGAATTCTCTACTCCACCACCACCCCCACGCCGTCGTGCTGCTGGGATTCCGTGGAGAGATCTACTACCTCCGCTGCTCGCTGGAACGGGGAGAGGAAGGTCTGCTTCGACTCCGCACGTGTGACCGACTGCGGAAGCACTGCCGGAACGCGGCGCCGGAATGATCGTCTACTCGATCTTGAGATCGGCAAGTGATCGACTACATCAACCACGAGATTCGAATCTTGTAACGCTTTCGGATCTACAAGGGTTAGTACAGATCTATCTCGTTTCACATGTCTAATAGATTAGATCTTGGCTTTTATCTAGATTAGATCTGGGTTTTGTTCGTTCTTGCGGTAGAAATTTTTTGTTTTCCATGCTACGAACCCATCAGTTAGTCCAAGAAATCATATGAAAAGTACTCCAAAGTTGGAACAAAACACAAGAAAGTGGATAAAACCAAGCATGGAACATCAAAAATTATAGATACATTTGCAATGTATCAACATCCCCAAGCCTAACTCCTACTCGTCCTCGAGTAGGTAAGTGATAAAAAGAAAGAATAGTTTTTGAGGTGACATGCACCATCAAAGACTTGATCAAAGTATTTGAAAAAAATTCAAAGCTGGGATCATAGTACTGCAATCATAACATGAAAGACAAAGTTCTAGCAATAAGCAAAGAAACTATGACGCAACATGAAAAGGCACAAACAAAAGATTCATGAATAACAATGCTTTGCAAGACGTTTGTTTGTTTCACATAAAGAAAACATAGCATAATAGTATTCAGCTTGTCCCTCAATAGAGTAGCAAATATAAATGCATAGGACACCTTCAAAGTTCATAAGAGTGACTAGATACAATAGTTTAAAACAAGCAATAACAAGTTATGCATCAATCAACTAGTCTTGGGACAATGCACATAGAATGGCCACTATGCTCTCAAAGTAGGTGCATAAAGATAGAAGGTGGAGACTCAATATAATGGTGGAATAAAGGCCTTTTGTAAAAGGAATTGGGGATTCAAGTCTCATAAAGAGCTTACAAAAATTATGGTACTTGTAGTTTTGAGCTCTCATTGCCCCTATCATAAGCATCTTTAAGGTGATTAAGGTTAAAGTGACACAACTAAGAGGATATGCTTGACAAGTTATAAACCGAAATCTCATGCCCCTTACTTACGAAGACCGATCCTCATGCTACTCAACTTTAGTCATGAGTAAGCTCTTGTCATTGTAAGTATATGTGTATCATTAAGAACCGCCAATGGGGTACCCCTTGCACATGATATGGGAGCTTTCCCATAATCAAAATGACAAGGCAAGCAGACAATGAGCATCTCAGCGATCTTTTTATTTGCTATTTGCATAGGTTTTTATTGAGGATGCTTTATAGAGTGCTCATTATGGTGATGCTGCAAGTTTCCACCATGATTAGGCATGGCTTAGGCTAGCGGGCCAGGCGTTTCTCTAACACACATAAAAACTCCATGATCTTACAAGTTCCACTTTTATTTCACACCACCGGGATCCGTAAGCAAAATAACATGCTATCAACGGGGTACAAAGTACAAGTGCAATGTTGAAAGCGTTCCCCATGAAACATGATTCTGCTAATTTCAACTTATAAAGCGCAAGCATATACGCAACAAAGAAGGACCCAATGGTTCAAGTTTATTGGAGGCAAAAAGTAAAGTGTGCCATCAAGTTCGTGAGAGCTTTAATCACTAGTTTTCTCATAACAAGTGGAAGGTAAACAAAAGCATGAATATACTTGGAATAGAATAAGCTAGTAGGTAGGTATGGTGGATTCTTTGGAATAACTTGGTTTAGGGAATTGGATGCATGAGTGGAACTCATACTTTGTTGTGGAGGCTAGCAAAAGACTGGGAGCGACAAACTAAGAGAGCAATAATGGCCATAATCATGCAGAGCGACAAAACATCATTGATCAAAGTATAAAGTGATAGTACAAGTTGAAAACTAAAGGATAATAAAGGCTATGGTGACTTGAGATAGTCATAACATGGTGTGAGCATGCGCCAAGTCGACCCAAATAAAGCATCAAAGGAGAATACCACTATACTATGCTTTAATATGCTAAAACAACGCATGATTCATCCAAGGCACATTAAGCAATCTCAATTGTTTATAACAAGTCATGCTAAAGAAAAGAATACTAAGCATAAAGCCAAAACAATATCAAGCATGGCATGACAAAGCATAGGCCATAGTCAAAACGAGCTCTTTTTACCACATAAGTATGAACTTTCCTACTCTTTTCCAAACCAAACCAAACTATTTGCACCAAATGTATGAAAGAGGGGGTCCAACCAATTTATTCAGAGAACTAAGCAAACCAAGCAAACTAAAAACCAAAACAAAAACGAAAAATAAGATGCTCCAAAAAAACACAACTGTGCATGAAACAATACAAATGAAGCGTTTGGAAGAAACCTGGGATTTTTATTGATGAAGAAGGGGATGCCTTGGGCATCCCCAAGCTTTGAAGCTTGTACTTCTTGGATATTTCTTGGGGTGACACGCTTGGCATCTCCAAGCTTGAGCTTTAGTCCATCCTTCATCTCATTACTCATTCCTTCCATACACCTGAAAAATTTCCTTCATACAAAACTTCACACAATCTCATTAGCAACATTAGTGCACTTAAGATAAATAAGTCTCAAGGTTCAGTTCTAACACCAAATAAACTTCCATTAGAACACTAGCTACTTTAGCACTTCCCTCAAAAAGCTCAATTCCCCAAAATAACTCAAGAAGGAACCAACGAGTAGCAAATGCAGAAAATGGCAGAAATCTGTCAAAACAGACCAGCAGGTAAATACGAATTTTTTCGAATACCTTCTGTTGCTCAAATCAAAAAGTATTGAACTAACTAAAGTTAGATAACAACCTGGGTCAGAAGAACAAATAATTACAGCTCAATCCGACATACAGAGCTCTCTCACGTATTTTTACGTTGAAGCACAGAAATCTGTTTCGGGACAGCAACTTTCCCAACATTACTTCTCTCTCATTAGAGATTACTCTTGGCACAAAAAGCAAATAAAAAGGATAAGGAGAGGTTATTAAAGAGGTAATAACTTATAAGACTCATCTAAAACTTTTTTGTTATCTCCCAATAAGTACTTTTCTTTAATGCCTTTAAGTTAGGCATAAGAAGCAAAGAAAGAATCAAGTGTTCTCAAATGAAGAAGCTTTAAAACCAACTTTCTTACCCTTACCTCTCTTACTTTTATTCTTAACCTTGGGGAAAATATGATTGTTTGGTGGATAAGAAAGGTGCATGGTCCCCTTTCCCACATCTATTATTTCTCCAAGGAGTTCTAATAGGGACCTTCCAAGTGTAATTTGTCCTTTTCCTGCACATTCAATAACAAGATAATCAATAGAAATCGTTTTCCCAAGGATCTTTGTAAACACTCCTTCAGCTATTCCAAGCGGTAATATGGTAGTATTATTAGTAAGAGATATTTCTTTTCCTCCTGCAATGAGCCCCCAAGTATTCAGAGATTTATAAATATCTTTGGGCATAAGGCAAAATTCAGACATGATATCACAGCGAGCTTGAAAAGTTTCAGTGTTCATCTCAATCTTTACTGTAGGGAACCACTTTGATGGTTCAAAGTTTTTTGGAACATAATCGTGATGCTCCCTAAGCGTATTATAGCAACTTTCTAATCTAGTAATGCTAGCCTCAAGAGTGTCCAACCTAGCAAATATTTTTGCGAAAGAAGTATCAGTTTGGCTAGGCAAGTTGTAAGTGAGGATCAATTTCTTTATAGCATTAATAGCATCATCCTCATTACAATGGAGGAAAATATCCTCCCACAACAACATCTAAAGCATATCTATAGAAAAGAGCAATTCCAAGGTAAAAACTGCTAAGGAACAAGCTTTGAGTCATTTTAGGCTCAGTTTTTCATGTAAGTCGGAGATTCTAGACCAAGCTTCCTTAAAAATTTCCTCAATTCCTTGTTTAAAAGTGAAAATCATATCCTCGGGTGACATAGTGATTGGAGCAAGGCTAGACATAGTGACAACTTAGGATAGGAAATAATTTTTTTTGTGTTTTTCAAATAAGAGAGCAAACAAGTAAAACTATTTTTGTGTGTTTTTGAATAACAAAACAAGAAAACAAAGCAAAAAGAAACTAAGAAAAACAAAAACAACAAATTAAAGAGATTGGTTATGAGGGACTCCCCTTGTGAAGATGTCCTTGACTCCCCGGCAACGGCGCCAGAAAAGATCTTGATGCGCTCGACTTTCGACGTCGAGCTCGTTGGGAACCCCAAGAGGAAGGTATGATGAGCACAGAAGTAAGTTTTCCCTCAGTTATGAAACCAAGGTTTAATCGAACCAGTAGGAGCAAGGAAACACCCCAAAGGTGTTACTAGCTGAGCTTTGGTAGGGCGCACTACCGGTGCTAGTAGCAACGTGGAGACCTGCACAACACAACTACAGAACTTTGTCCCCAACTTGCGATGAGGTTGTCAATCTCACCGTGTTTTGCGGAAAACAAAGGATTAAACGTATCGAATGGAAGGAAGTAAAAGTTTGTAGAAAGTAAACACAAAGCAGTAAACAGTTGTAGATTGTATGTAAAGAAAAAGGACCAGGATCCATAGTTCACTAGAGGTGGCTCTCCTTAGATAGATAACATGCTGGGTGAAAAAATTACAGCGGGGCAATTGACAAACACCGAGAAAGCAATACATGCATATAGTAATCATCTTGACTCCTCTGAGACTTGATCGGGCATTACAACATAATACATAGACCGCCATCCAGCTTCATCTATGACTAATAATCCACCTTCAGGTTATCATCTGAACCCCCTCCAGTATTAAGTTGTAAGCAACAGATTATTGCTTTACGACTGCGTGTAAAGTAAACAATACGATTGTTGTATGAACAAAGGATTGTTGTTTTCTCCCTAGTAGCAACATCACATCTAGTACCTTAGAGATTTCTTTCACTTCCCAAGATTACCAGAGGCATGAACCCACTATCGAGCATAAATACTAACTCTTGGAGTTGCTAGCATCTACTTGGCCAAGATAGCTACTAACAATAGAAAGCATGCAAGATCTCAAATAACAAAGACATGATAGAATCAATAATCAATCTGAAATAGCATCTCAATATCCATCGGATCCCCGCAAACACAACATGTATGAATTACAAATAGATGATCTTGATCATGAACGGAGCTCACAAGATGTAAACATGAAAGCACAAAGGAGGAGAACCAGCCATCTAGCTACTACATGGATCCGTAGTCGAAGGATGAACTACTCACGCATCACACCGGAGGCTTGCATGGTGATGAAGAAGGCCTCTAGGGTGAATTCCCCTCTCCGGCAGGGTGCCGGGAAGAGCTTCAGATCCCTTCCGATCTAGGGATGGAGATGACGGCGGCTACAGACTCTTTCGTGGATTTTTGATCGGGTACTTAGGGTTTTCGTCCCGAGGGAAATATATAGGTGGAAGGAGAGGCCGAGGGGGTGCCAGGGCTGGCCTCCCCACCCCCTAGCGTGGGCCAGGCTGGCTCGCACGGCCTGGTGGTGTGGTGGCCCCCTGGTCCCTCTCCGTCTCGTATTCTGGCACTTGATCACTTCCGAAAAAATAGGCACTTTGGCTTTTGTCCCGTCCAATTCCGAGAATATTCATTTTGTGACTTTCCTAGAACCAAAAACAGCAGAAAACAGGCAGCTGGCACTGTGGCTCTTGTTAATAGGTTAGTCCAAGAAATCATATGAAAAGTACTCCAAAGTTGGAACAAAACACAAGAAAGTGGATAAAACCAAGCATGGAACATCACAAATTATAGATACATTTCCAATGTATCAGTGTCCCCAACACACCCAATACACTTGTTAGGTGTGTATGTGCACTAGTTCGGTGAAGAGATAGTGAAATACAAGTGGTATGGATAATTGTAAATGGTAACGGTGATAGAAGATAACATGATGGCGTGGAAGAGACTAAAAGCAAACTGAAATAAAGATGGAAGCAAGCAAACATGTAACAGATCTAGTAGCAAACGGTGTTTCAATGCTTGGAAACAAGGCCTAGGGATCATACTTTAACTAGTGAACACTCTCATATAAATATATTATCTTCATGATACTACTCTTAACTACTCTCCGGTTGGACACTCTAATCCATGGTAGGGCTATAACAGCACACCTCAAAGTAAGACTTTCCCATCTAGATAACCCCACACTGTCACCTTGAGCACTAGGTCGGTCCAACAAACACCACAATTTCATAAAGACATCCAACTCCAAATATAACTCATAACAAGTATTTGTTCTAGCCTAAGTGCCACCACGGTGTGCATGCTGTCACTTTCACACACATGGGGAGAGCAGAGATCTATTAAAGCACTTGAGTAGCAAGGTAGATCTATAGATTACATGCTCATGATCACAATATGATCATGCATAAAGAGAGAGATGAACACGTAACTACCGGTAGAACCCTTAGCCTTGAGAGAGAACTACTCCCTCCTCATCATGGGAATCAGCAATGGTGATGGAGATGGTGGTGGAGATCGATGGAGATGGCTCCGGGGGCACTTCCCCGTCCCGGTAGGGTGCCGGAACAGAGACTTTCTGTCCCCCGAATCTCCCCTTTGGTGTCGGCGGCACTGCGGAACTTTTCGTGGCTAGAGGCTTGATGATTTAGGGTTTATGCATCGGGAGGCTTCTTATAGGCGAAGAGGCAAGGTCGGTGGGTGGCCAGGGGGCCCACACCATGCCCTGGCGCAACCTAGGTGGACCCGCTCCTAGGGGTGGTGTGGCCACCCTATGGCCCCTCTCCGACTCTCCTTCTGGCTCCGTGATTCTTCCGGGAAAATAGTAACTTTGGCTTTTGTCCCATCCAATTCCGAGAATATTTAGTTTTTGACTTCCTGGAACCAAAAACAGCACAAAACAGGCAACTGGCACTGTGGCATCTTGTTAATAGGTTAGTCCAAGAAATCATATGAAAAGTACTCCAAAGTTGGAACAAAACACAACAAAGTATATAAAACCAAGCATGGAACATCAAAAATTATAGATACATTTGCAATTTGAGAGATATGACCAAAAACTCGTCCTTGTCGCACTTTGTGGCCATTTTCGTGAGCTATTGCCCTCAGTTTTGTGGTTTTAGGGCAATTTACAACGATAGTGAGACCCGGTAAATGTTTGAGATATATGACCAAAAACTCGTCATTTTCGTGTTTTATGACCGTTTTCATGGCCTAATGCCCACACTGTTGGGCCTCAAGGGCGATTTACAACACCCGTAATACCTGAAACTCGTTTGAGCAATATGACCAAAAACTCGTTGTTTTCGAGTTTTATCGCTATTTTCATGAGATATTGCCCACACTTTTAGGGTTCCAAAGCGCAACTGGTATATATTTGGGAGTTAAGACTAAAAACTCACTGTTTTTGCATTTAGGGTTGTTTTCATGAGCTATTGCCCACAGTTTCGGGGTTTTAGGGTGATTTACAACGACCGTTAGACCCGATAAATGTTTGAGAGATATGACCAAAAACTCGTCCTTGTCACGCTTTGTGACCATTTTCATGAACTATTTCCCTTAGTTTTGGGGTTTTAGGGTAATTTACAACAATAGTGAGACCCGATAAATGTTTGAGAGATATGACCAAACACTCGTCATTTTCTCGTTTTATGCCCATTTTCATGAGCTATTGCCCACACTTCTGGGCCTCTAGGGCGATTTACAACATCCGTAAGACCCGATACATGTTTGAGCGATATGACCAAAAACTCGTCGTTTTCGTGTTTTATGGCTGTTTTCATGAGCTATTGCCCACGCTTTTGACGTTCCAGGGCGATTTACAACAACTGTAAGACCCGATACTTATTTGAGAGATATTACTAAAAACTCGTCCTTGTCACACTTTATGGACGTTTACATAAGCTATTGCCCATAGTTTTGGGGTTCTAGGGCGTTTACAACGATCTCAAAAAATAGGGCGATTTACAACTACCGTAAGACCCGATACATGTTTGAAAGATATGAACTAAAACTCGTCGTTTTCGCGTTTTATGGCTGTTTTCATGAGCTATTGCCCACACTTTTGGGGTTCTAGGGCGATTTATAACGACTGTAGGTCTAGATACATGTTCGAGAGATATGACCAAAAACTCGCCATTTTCGGTATTTATGACCATTTTCATGGACTATTGCCCATATATTTTGGGGCTGTAGGGCGCCTTCAACAATTGTAAGTCTCGTAAATGTATGAGAGATATGACCAAAAACTCGTCGTTTTCGAGTGTTATGGCTGTTTTCATGATATATTGCCCACACTTTTGGAGTTCCAGGGCGCACCTATTACATGTTTCGGAGTTAAGACCAAAAACTCGCTGTTTTCGCATTTAGGGCCATTTTCATGAGTTATCGCCCTTAGTTTGGGGGTTTCAGGGAGATTTACAACGACCGTGAGACCTGATACATGTTTGAGTGATATAACCAAAAACTCGTCATTTTCGTGTTTTATGGCTGTTTTCATGAGCTATTGCCCACACTTTTGACGTTCTAGAGCGATTTACAACAACCGTAAGACCCGATACTTGTTTGAGAGATATGGCCAAAAACTCATCCTTGTCGCGCTTAACGGCTGTTTCATGAGCTATTGCTCACAGTTTTGGGCTTCCAGGGTGACTTACAACTACCGTAAGAGTCGGTACATGTTTGAAAGATATGAACAAACACTTGTCGTTTTCGCGTTTTATGGCCGTTTTACGACTGTAAGTCCAGATACATATTCGAGAAATATGACCAAAAACTCGTCGTTTTCGAGTGTTATGGCCGTTTTCATGACATATTGCCCACACTTTTGGGGTTCCAGGGTGCACGTGGTACATGTTTGGGAGTTTTTTTTTTGAGATTAAACATGTTTGGGAGTTAAGACCAAAAACGTGATGTTTTCGCATTTAGGGCGGTTTTCATGAGCTATCGCCCTTTGTTTTGGGGTTTTAGGGGGATTTACAACGATCGTGGGAACCGATACTTGTTTGAGTGTTATGACCAAAAACTCGTCTTTTCGCATTTAATGGCCATTTTCATAAGCTATTGCCCACAGTTTTGGGGTTCTAGGGCGATTTACAACGACCGTGAGACCCGATACATGTTTGAGAGTTATGACCAAAAACTCGTCCTTGTCATGCTTTGTGGCCATTTTCATGATCTATTGCCCTCAGTTTTGGGGTTTTAGGGCAATTTACAACGATAGTGAGACGCGGTAAATGTTTGAGAGATAT
This sequence comes from Avena eriantha, assembly GCA_910589775.1. Lineage (NCBI taxonomy): Eukaryota > Viridiplantae > Streptophyta > Magnoliopsida > Poales > Poaceae > Avena > Avena eriantha. The sequence continues at coordinate 438,092,075 of OU342745.1, read as the reverse complement.
GACCAAAAACTCGTCGTTTTTGTGTTTTATGACCGTTTTCATGACCTAATGCCCACATTGTTGGGCCTCCAGGGCAATTTAAAACATCTGTAAGACGCGATACATATTTGAGAGATATGAACAAAAATTCATCGTTTTCGAGTGTTATGGCCATTTTCATGAGATATCGCCCAGACTTTTGGGGTTCCAGGGCACATCTGGTACATGTTTGGGAGTAAAGACCAAAAACTCGTTGTTTTCTCATTTAGGGTCATTTTCATCAGCTATCGCCCTTTCTTTTGGGGTTTCAGGGCGATTTACAACGATTGTGAGAACCCATACATGTTTGTGTGTTATGACCAAAAACTCGTCTTTTCACGTTTAATGGCCGTTTTCATGAGCTATTGCCCACAGTTTTGGTGTTTTAGACCCGATACATGTTTGAGCGATATGACCAAAAACTTGTCGTTTTCATGTTTTATGGCCGTTTTCATGAGCTATTGCCCACACTTTTGGGGTTCCAAGGCGATTTACAATGACCGTAAAATCTGATACTTGTTTGAGAGATATGACCAAAAACTCGTCTGTGTCCCGCTTTACAACCGTTTTCATGAGCAATTGCCCACAATTTTGGGTTTCCAGAGCGATTTAAAACTACCAAAAGACCCAATACATGTTTGAAAGATATGAACAAAAACTCGTCGTTTTCTCGTTTTATGGTCGTTTTCAGAAGCTATTGCCCACACTTTTTGGGTTCCAGGGCGATTTACAATGACCGTTAGACCCGATAAATGTTTGAGAGATATGACCAAAAACTCGTCCTTGTCACGCTTTACGGCCATTTTCATGAGCTATTGCCCACACTTTTGGGCCTCCAGGGTGATTTACAAATACCGTTAGACCCAATAAATGTTTGAGAGATATGTACAAAATTCTTCATTGACGCGCTTTGTGGCCATTTTCATGAGCTATTGCCCTTAGTTTTGGAGTTTTAGGGCAATTTACCGCGATAGTGAGAACCTGTAAATGTTTGAGAGATACGACCAAAAACTCGTCATTTTCGTGGTTTATGCCCATTTTCATGAGCTATTTCCCACACTTCTGGGCCTCTAGGGCGATTTACAACATCCATAAGACCTGATACATCTTTGAGCAATATGACCAAAAACTTGTCGTTTTCGTGTTTTATTCCCTTTTTCATGAACCGTTGCCCACATATTTGGGGCTCCAGGGCGCCTTGCAACAACCATAAGTCTCGGTAAATGTTTGAGAGATATGAACAAAAACTCGTCATTTTCAAGTGTTATGGCCATTTTCATGAGATATCGCCCACACTTTTGGAGTTCCAGGGCACATCTGGTACATCTTTGGGAGTAAAGACCAAAAACTCGTTGTTTTCACATTTAGGGCTGTTTTCATGAGCTATCGCCTTTAGTTTTGGGGTTTCAGTGCGATTTACAACGATTGTGAGAACCGATACATGTTTGTGTGTTATGACCAAAAACTCGTCTTTTTCATGTTTAATGGCCGTTTTCATGAGCTATTGCCCACAAATTTGGTGTTTCAGGGCGGTTTACAACGACTGTTAGACCTGATACATGTTTGAGAGATATGACCAAAAACTCGTCCTTGTCGCGCTTTGTGGCCATTTTCATCAGCTATTGCCCTCAGTTTTGGGGTTTTAGATAGTGAGACTTGATAAATGTTTGACAGATATGACCAAAAACTCGTCGTTTTCGCATTTTATTCCCATTTGCATGAGCTATTGCCCAGACTTTTGAGCCCCAGGGCGATTTACAACATAAGTAAGACCCGATACATGTTTGAGCGATATGACCAAAAACTCGTCGTTTTCGTGTTTTATGGCCGTTTTCATGAGCTATTACCCACACTTTTGGGGTTCTAGGGTGATTTACAATGATAGTAAAATCCAATACTTGTTTGAGAGATATGACCAAAAACTCCTATGTGTTGCGCTTTACAACCGTTTTCATGAGCTTTTGCCCATAATTTTGGGTTTCCATAGCGATTTAAAACTACCAAAAATACCCAATACATGTCTGAAAGATATGAAAAAAAACTCATCGTTTTCTCGTTTTATGGTTGTTTTCATAAGCTATTGCCCACAATTTTTGGGTTCTAGGGCGATTTACAACGACCGTTAGACACGATAAATGTTTGAGAGATATGACCAAAAACTCGTCCTTGTCGCGCTTTACGGCCATTTTCATGAGCTATTGCCCACACTTTTGGGCCTCCAGGGCGATTTACAAATACCGTAAGACCCGATACATGTTCGAGAGAAATGACCAAAAACTCGTCATTTTCGTGATTTATGGCTGTTTTCATGAACTATTGCCCACATATTTGGGGCTCTAGGGAGCCTTGCAATGATCGTAAGTCTCGATAAATGTTTAAGAGATATGACCAAAAACTCGTTGGTTTTGAGTGTTATGGCTGTTTTCATGAGATATTGCCCTCACTTTTGGGGTTCCAGGGCGCACCTGGTACATGTTTGGGAGTTAAGACCAAAAACTCGTTGTTTTCGCATTTAGGCTCATTTTCATGAGCTATCGCCCTTAGTTTTAGGGTTTTAGAGCAATTTACAACGATCGTGAGTATTTGAGTGTTATGACCAAAAACTTGTCTTTTTGCGTTTAATGGCCGTTTTCATAAGCTATTGCCCACAATTTTTGGGTTCTAGGGCAATTTACAATGACCATGAGACCAGATACATGTTTGAGAGATATGAACAAAAACTTGTCCTTGTCGCGCTTTGTGGCCATTTTTATGAGCTATTGCCCTCGGTTTTGGGGTTTTAGGGCAATTTACAACGATAGTGAGACCCGGTAAATGTTTGAGCGATAAGACCAAAAACTCGTCGTTTTCGTGTTTTATGACCGTTTTCATGACCTAATGCCCACACTGTTGGGCCTCCAGGGCAATTTACAACATCCGTAAGACCCGATACATGTTTAAGCAATATGACCAAAACCTCATCGTTTTCAAGTTTTATGGCCATTTTCATGAGATATTGCCCACACTTTTGGGGTTCCAAAGCACACCTGGTATTTGTTTGGGAGTTAAGACTAAAATCTCGTTGTTTTTTGCATTTAGTGTTGTTTTCATGAGCTATCGCCCTTACAACAACCGTGAGAACTGATATATGTTTGAGTGTTATCACCAAAAACTCGTGTTTTCGCGTTTAATGGCCGTTTTCATGAGCAATTTCCCACTATTTCAGGGTTCCGGGGCGATTTACAATGACCGTTAGACCCGATACATGTTTGAGAGATATGACCAAAAACTCTTCATTGTCGCGCTTTGTGGCCATTTTCATGAGCTATTGCCCTTACTTTTTCGGTTTTAGAGCAATTTACAACGATAGTGAGACCCTGTAAATGTTTGAGAGATATGACCAAAAACTCGTCATGTTCACGTTTTATGCCCGTTTTCATGAGCTATTGCCCACACTTCTGGGCCTCCAGGGCGATTTAGAACATCCATAAGACCCGATACATGTTTGAGCGATATGACCAAAAACGCGTCGTTTTCATGTTTTATTCCCTTTTTCATGAACCATTGCCCACATATTTGGGGCTCCAGGGCGCCTTGCAACAACCATAAGTCTCGGCAACTATTTGAGACATATGAACAAAAACTCATCATTTTCGAGTGTTATGGCCATTTTCATGAGATATCGCCCACACTTTTGGGGTTGTAGGGCACATGTGGTACATGTTTGGGAGAACAGACCAAAAACTCGTTGTTTTTGCATTTTGGGCCGTTTTCATGAGCTATCATCTTTAGTTTTGGGGTTTCAGGGCGATTTACAACGACTGTGAGAACCGATACTTGTTTGTGTGTTATGACCAAAAACCCGTCTTTTCACGTTTAATGGCCGTTTTCATGAGCTATTGCCCACAGTTTTGGTGTTTCAGGGCACTTTACAACGACTTTTACACCTGATACATGTTTGTGAGGTATGACCAAAAACTCGTCCTTGTCGCGCTTTGTGTCCATTTTCATGAGCTATTTCCCTCAGTTTTGGGGTTTTAGAGCAATTTACAATGATAGTGAGACCCGATAAATGTTTGACAGATATGACAAAAAACTCGTCGTTTTCGCATTTTATGCCCATTTTCATGAGCTATTGCCCAGACTTTTGGGCCTCCAGGGCGATTTACAACATATGTAAGACCCGATACATGTTTGAGCGATAAGACCAAAACCTCGTGGTTTTCATGTTTTATGGCCATTTTCATGAGCTATTGCCCACACTTTTCGGGTTCCAGGGTGATTTACAATGACCGTAAAATCTGATACTTGTTTGAGAGATATGACCAATAACTCGTCTGTGTCGCGCTTTACAACCGTTTTCATGAGCTATTACCCACAATTTTCGGTTCTAGGGTGATTTAAAACTACCATAAGCCCCAATACATGTTTGAAAGATATGAACAAAAACTCGTCGTTTTCTCGTTTTATGGCCATTTTCATAAGCTATTGCCCACACTTTTTGGGTTCCAGGGCTATTTACAATGACCGTTAGACCTGATAAATGTTTGAGAGATATGACAAAAAACTTGTCCTTGTCGCGCTTTACGGCCATTTTATAAGCTATTGCCCACACTTTTGGGCCTCGAGGGCGATTTACAAATACCGTAAGACCCGATACATGTTCGAGAGATATGACCAAAAACTCGTCATTTTCGTGATTTATAGCCGTTTTCATGAACTATTTCCCACATATTTGGGGCTCTAGGGAGCCTTGCAACGACCGTAAGTCTCGATAAATGTTTAAGAGATATGACCAAAAACTCGTCGTTATCGAGTGTTATGGCCGTTTTCATGAGATATTGCCCACACTTTTGGGATTCTAGGGCACATATAACATCCCAAAAATATTGATCAAGCTTATCAGGATTTAATCACCCAAGTTTAGGGTTAACAAAAACTTTTATTACTAAACTTAATATGAATGCATGTGTGATTTTCCTTAGTGTATGAATGCTTGCAATTGCCATGATTGATTGTTATTAATGATAAGGATTGGTTTAATGATGAATACTACATCATCTAGATCATTCCCAAGCAAAATCAAATGAAAAGAACATCAAATATAAGCCATATGATCAAATGGTCATTTTGGCCGAACTTATCCACTAGACCACTTTGAGTGTTCCTAGTAAAAGATTTCCAACAGAAACAATTCCAATTCTTTTCACCCCTTGCTAGACCAAGTAAAAGTGAATACAAGCAAACTTTACCAAGTGGTAGAAACTATTTATAAATCTATTTAACAGGCATTGTAAAATTGAATCATGTTCATATGTATAGATCCTCATTTTTCAAAAACCATTCAAATCAATTCCTCTTGACAATTCCCAACAACCACAGACTACCAAGCAAGCAACAAGATCACTCACCAAAATTCATTCAAAAATTTGAAAGTTGAATTCATGCGGCCATTTGATCGAACACCTGGCAGGCACGGTACAAACTCACCAACTATACACTATTTGGAGCTATCAATTGCTCAGCTTTTGTACTACAATCAACACATTGAATTGTCCTAGATCATCTCTGGTACTTGGCCGTGCAAAGGAGAGGCACCACTAGCCACATTGACAAGTGCCACACCCGTACCGATCCGGCCATGCCGGTCGAGCATGAACCACTCGCAGCATGCCGCACCGCCCTCGCCCACGATGTCCAGCAAGTCACCGTGACCTCACCGCCATCCCCTATCCACCCATTGACCCAAGGCGAGAAGTGGAGACGCTGAAAACCGCGTGCCCAGTTAAGCCATGGCCATGCCGAGCGCACGACGGAGCACCGCAGCTGCCTCGCATACACACGCCGTGCCTCGCTCTCTCACCCCATACCCGTGATCGTCGTAGCACCAGTGACTGCCCAGACATGACCATTCACCGCCGCGCGCCCTGTGACCACCATAACTAGTGAAAAATGCCCGCGTACCCGAACAGAGTGCCGACACTTGTGTGACGATCGCCATAGTCCACTACACCGACCCATGCCCTCCGCCATGACGAACGCGGCCTGTAGCAACATCGCTGGAGAAGCCAACCCATGCCGCACTGCCGTCGACCCTGGTGTATAAATAGATGCCACCCTAGCCCTCAATATCCACACCATTTCACTCCTCTCTCTCTCTCAGAAACCTCGCAGACCTTTCCTTGGAGCAAGGCGAGCACTATCCCGCCGGAATTTGACCAGAGCCCGACGCTGCAGTCGAAGAAGGAGGCCAACAATTGGAGCCACCCAGGAGCTAACGTGACCGCCAATCGAACCGTCATCAAAGACCACCCCATTCTCCCCCATCGCCGACCCTAGCTGGAGCCTCGGTACGTCCCCAGCGACCCCACTGTTGTTTTAGGTTTCGTATCTCGCCGGAGCAGTTCGACGGAGACGATGATCCTCAGCCATAGGATCTAGTTGTAATCGTAGGGCTGGGATTGAAAGGTACCGTTTCGTTTAGAATGATCCACTAACGAATAGGACCCGCTTGTCAGAAGCCCGTTGCACCAACGCAGTGCAGTTGGGCCGGCCGAATTAGTTTCCTACACAGAGCCTGTTGATTCAAATAAGGTTTTTCCATTTTAGCTAAAACCAGATTCTGTTAGTAGATTCAAAATTCAATTCAAAGAGATTCACTAAACCAAATTGCATGATTCCAATTTGTTAGAAAGGTACTAAAAATATCTATCCACATTTCCATTTAGAATTATGGACCGCCTATACTAAAAATAACAAGATAGAGGCTTTTTCCACTTCAAACATTTTTCTAAAATAAACTATAAATGGTTTTGAGATGATTCCACCTCTGAAAAATCACATTTGCCATGCTCCGCATGAATTGTAAAAAGATTTGGTTTTATAGATATGAAACATGGCTTAGTATTAAAGCAGTGCTATTTAGGCATTTCTAGTCACTTTAATATTATCAAATAGTAATATTAAATCTTGTAATATATGATCACCATTTTAAATCACATTCCCAAATGTTGGAATAGATGGTGATGACATGTGTCAACATGATCCACTATTTTAATTGGATAATATTAAATCTTAAGGATTTAAAATGAGTAGAAATTACTTTTCTAAAATAAGAAGAATAATAGAATGTTAATATTCCATTATGATGATAGAAATGATGCTAGATATGAGCCTTTGTGTGCTAAATAGAAGTAGTGAAGTGTTGTTTGGTGATTGTGTACATTGAATGTGTTTATAGACGCTAGTACCGACCTGAGCTACAACGAGGAGGAGTACTTCGAGGAGGAAGAAGAGAACTTCAACGACTTCAACCAACAAGGCAAGCTATCAGTGCAAGCTGGAACTAGGCATGCTATATGTGCAAGCCCTTATACCAGATGCATTAGGCATGCTGGGTTGTGTCACTTTAGTTATACCATTCCCAGTTTTACTCCAAGCTTTACTTTCCCCTTTACTATAGTTTCTTACTTTGTAATGAATTATGATTAGTGGAAATTAGATTGGATCCTTATACTTAATTAGCACCCCAATAGTGATACCCTCAATATTAGTGGCTAGTGCTAAGATAAAACTTGATTACTTTAGATGGGAATACTTGGTGAAAATGATTATGAAAACCTTGGAATGAGAATTCATGCTATTGAAATGTTTTTACATGTGTTGTGAAACACAATGGTTTGACGATGAAACTGATGAGGCATGAGCCTTGACTTTAATAAAAACTGATGGTTGGGTTCAGATGCAATACCATTCCAATTTTACCATACAGCCATAATACCTGAGTTGGGTAGGGCTTGACTGGAAGTTTATATGTCTTAGTATGGGTTCCCTTGTGGAAGAGGTTGAGCTGAGGCTACCTCGTGATGAATTTCCACCTATGCAGTACCGAGGATGGTAGATGGCCATGGCTAGGAGGCCAAACTGATAGGGAAGGTGCATATACTAGGGTGTGTAATTGAAAGGTTAAGATTGATTATCCGCATACTAAGTATGATGATTCAGGGTTACTCCTGACGGATGTATCGAATTTTGTGGTGAAAGTGTACCACCACTGCAGAGTGTCAAACTATTCGAATAGCCACGTCCGTGGTTATGGACAGTTGGAGTGGCCATACAGTTCCGGTGTCAGATGTTTTCAATAGGATTTGTGACTTGAAAGATGACTTTGACTTGACCACAACATAGTTGTGGACATGAGATCTAAGTTCCCACTTAAGTAATGTAGAGAACTAAATTAGGTCTTTACCCTTGAAGATTTATGAAATAAACCTGGATTTTTGCAAACAAACCTAGAGCTTATGAGTCCTACTAGTTTTACTTCTACTTATACTAGTGGTAGTTTGCAAGTACTTAAAGAGTACTCATGGCTTTGTCCCTGGATATTCCAATGGCCAGACTATGAGGAGGATTACTCGGAAGATGGACAGCAGGAGGTCTATGACAACTAGGATCATCTCCCATCATCAGCATTGCATGTGATCATGAAGATGAAGCCCCGCTAAGTTTACTTTCCGCTGCTTTGATTGTATTAAGACTGGATCATGAGATCCTTTATTTGTAAGACCTTATTATGGTTTGTAATGGATGATGTACTGTAGTACCACTTCTGTTATGTCTCGCAAAAATGGTAATCCTTGGATTGCGATGTACGGCATAACATGCATCTGGACATAAAAATATGGGTGTTGATAGCGCACCTGGTACATGTTTGGGAGTTAAGACCAAAAACTCGTTGTTTTCGCATTTAGGGCCATTTTCATGAGCCATCGCCCTTAGTTTTGGGGTTTCAGGGCGATTTACAATGATCATGAGAACCGATACATATTTGAGTGTTATGACCAAAAACTAGTCTTTTTGCGTTTAAGGTCGTTTAATAAGCTATTGTGCACAGTTTTGGGTTCCAAGGCGATTTACAACATCCGTAAGACCTGATACATGTTTGAGCAATCTGACCAAAAAATCGTTGTTTTCGAGTTTTATGGCCATTTTCATGAGATATTCCCACACTTTTGGGGTTCCAAAGCGCAGCAGGTATATGTTTGGGAGTTAAGACCAAAAACTTGATGTTTTCGTGTTTAGGGACGTTTTCATGAGCTATTGCCCTTTGTTTTGGGGTTTCAGGGGGATTTACAACGACCGTGGGAACCGATACTTGTTTGAGTGTTATGACCAAAAACTCGTCTTTTCGCGTTTAATGGCCGTTTTCATAAGCTTTTGCCCACAGTTTTGGGGTTCCAGGGCGATTTACAATGACTGTGAGACCCGATACATGTTTGAGAGTTATGACTAAAAACTCGTCCTTGTCGCGCTTTGTGGCCATTTTCATGAGCTATTGCCCTTAGTTTGGGGGTTTTAGGGAAATGTACAACAATAGTGCGACCCGGTAAATGTTTGAGAGATATGACCAAAAACTCGTCATTTTCGTGTTTTATGCCCATTTTCATGACTATTGCCCACACTTCTGGGCCTCCAGGGCGATTTACAACATCCGTAAGACGTGATACATGTTTGAGCGATATGACAAAAAACTCGTCGTTTTCGTGTTTTATGGCTGTTTTCATGAGCTATTGCCCACGCTTTTGACGTTCCAGGGCGATTTACAACAACTGTAAGACCCGATACTTGTTTGAGAGATATGACTAAAAACTCGTCCTTTTCGCACTTTATGGCCATTTTCATGAGCTATTGCCCATAGTTTTGGGGTTCTAGGGCGTTTACAACGATCTCAAAAAATAGGGCGATTTACAACTACCATAAGACCCGATACATGTTTGAAAGATATGTACTAAAACTCATCATTTTCGCGTTTTATGGCTGTTTTCATGAGCTATTGCCACACTTTTTGGGTTCCATGGCAATTTATAACGACTGTAGGTCCAAATACATGTTCGAGAGATATGACCAAAAACTAGAGATTTTCGTGATTTATGACCATTTTCATGAACTATTGCCCACATATTTGGGGCTCTAGGGCGCCTTCCAACAACTATAAGTCTCTGTAAATGTATGATAGATATGACCAAAAACTCGTCGTTTTCGAGTCTTATGGCCGTTTTCATGAGATATTGCCCATAGTTTTGGAGTTCCAGGGCGCATCTTGTACATGTTTCGGAGTTAAGACCAAAAACTCGCTGTTTTAGCATTTAGTGCCATTTTCATGAGCTATCGCCCTTAGTTTGGGGGTTTTAGGGTGATTTACAACGACCATAGTAACCGATACATGATTGAGTGTAATGACCAAAAACTCGTCTTTTTGCGTTTAATGGCCGTTTTCATGAGATATTACCCGCAGTTTTGGGGTTCTAGGGCGATTTACAACTACGTAAGACCTGATACATGTTTTAAAGATTTTAACAAAAACTCATTGTTTTCACGTTTTATGGCCGTTTTCATGATCTATTTCCCACGCTTTTTCGGTTCCAGGGCGATTTACAACGACCGGAAGTCTACATACGTGTTTGAGAGATATGACCAAAAACTCATCCTTTTCGTGATTTCTCACCGTTTTTATGAACTATTGCCCACATATTTGGGTCTCAAGGGCGCCTTGCAACGACCGTAACCCTCAGAAAATGTTTGAGATATATGACCAAAAACTCGTTGTTTTCGAGTGTTATGGCTGTTTTCATGAGATATTGCCCACACTTTTGGGGTTCTAGGGCGCACCTGGTACATGTTTGGGAGTTAAGACCAAAAACTCGCCGTTTTCGCATTTAGGGCCGTTTTCATGAGCTATCGCCCTTAGGTTTGGAGTTTCAAGGTGATTTACAATGACCATGAGAATCGATACATGTTTGAGTGTTATGACCAAAAACTCATCTTTTTCGCGTTTAATGGCTGTTTTTATGAGCTATTGCCCACATTTTTGGGGTTCTAGGGTGATTTACTACGACCGTTAGACTCGATACATGTTTGAGAGATATGACCAAAAACTCGTCCTTGCGCATTTTGTGGCGATTTTCATGAGCTATTGCCCTTAGTTTGGGTTTTAGGGCAATTTACAATGATAGAGAGACCCGGTAAATATTTGAGAGATACGACCAAAAACTCGTTGTTTTCGTATTTTATGCCAATTTTCATGAGCTATTGCCCACACTTTTGGGCCTCCAGGGCGATTTACAACATCCGTAAGACCTGATACATGTTCGAGTGATATAACCAAAAACTCATCATTTTCGTGTTTATGGCTGTATTCATGAGCTATTGCCCACACTTTTGACGTTCCAGGGCGATTTACAACATTCATAAGACCCGATACTTGTTTGAGAGATATGACCAAAAACTCATCCTTGTCGCGCATTACGGTTGTTTCATGAGCTATTGCCCACAGTTTTGGGGTTCTAGGGCGATTTACAACTACCGTAAGAACCGGTACATGTTTGAACGATATGAACAAAAACTCGTCGTTTTCGCGTTTTATGACCGTTTTCATGAGCTATTTCCCACACTTTTTGGGTTCTAGGGTGATTTATAATGACTGTAAGTCCAGATACATGTTCGAGAGATATGACCAAAAACTAATCATTTTCGTGATTTATGGCCGTTTTCATGAACTATTGCCCACATATTTAGGGCTCTAGGGCGCCTTGAAACGATCATAAGTCTCAATAAATGTATGAGAGATATGACCAAAAACTCGTCATTTTCGAGTGTTATGGCCGTTTTCATGAGATATTGCCCACACTTTTGGGGTTCCAGGGTGCACGTGGTACATGTTTGGGAGTTAAGACCAAAAACTTGATGTTTTCGCGTTTAGGGACGTTTTCATGAGCTATTGCCCTTTGTTTTGGGGTTTCAGGGGGATTTACAACGACCGTGGAAACCGATACTTGTTTGAGTGTTATGACCAAAAACTCGTCTTTTCGCGTTTAATGGCCGTTTTCATAAGTTTTTGCCCATAGTTTTGGGGTTCCAGGCCGATTTACAATGACTATGAGACCCAATACATGTTTGACAGTTATGACTAAAAACTCGTCCTTGTCGCGCTTTGTGGCCATTTTCATGAGTTATTGCCCTCAGTTTGGGGGTTTTAGGGAAATTTACAACGATAGTGAGACCCGATAAATGCTTGAGAGATATGACCAAAAACTCGTCGTTTTCGTGTTTTATGACCGTTTTCATGACCAAATGCCCACATTATTAGGCCTCCAGGGAGATTTAAAACATCCGTAAGACCCGATAGATATTTGAGCGATATGACCAAAAACTCGTCGTTTTCGTGTTTTAGGGCCATTTTCACGAGCTATTGCCCTTAGTATTCGGGTTTCAAGGCGATTTACAACGACCGTGAGAACCGATACATGTTTGAGTGTTATGACCAAAAACTCATCTTTTTGCGTTTAATGGCCGTTTTCATGAGCTATTGCCCACAGTTTTGGGGTTCTAGGGCGATTTACAACGACCGTGAGACCCGATACATGTTTGAGAGATATGACCAAAAACTCATCTTTGTCGCGCTTTGTGGCCATTTTCATGAGGTATTGCCCTCAGTTTTGGGGTTTTAGGGCAATTTACAATGATAGTGAGACCCGGTAAATGTTTGAGAGATATGACCAAAAACTCGTCGGTTTCGCGTTTTATGCCCATTTTCATGAGCTATTTCCCACACTTTTGGGCCTCTAGGGTGATTTACAACATCCGTAAGACCCGATACATGTTTGAGCGATATGAACAAAAACGCGCCGTTTTCGTGTTTTATGACTATTCTCATGAGCTATTACCCACACTTTTGACGTTCCAGGGCGATTACAACAACCGTAAGACTCGACACTTGTTTGAGAGATATGACCAGAAACTCGTCCTTGTCGCACTTTACGGCCATTTGCATGAGCTATTGCCAACACTTTTGGGGTTCCAGGACGATTTACAACTACCGTAAGACACAATACATGTTTGAAAGATATAAACTAAAACTCGCCATTTTCGCGTTCTATGGTCGTTTTCATGAGCTATTCCCCACACTTTTTGGGTTCCATGGCGAGTTACAATGACCGTAAGTCCAGATAGATGTCTCAGATATATGACCAAAAACTCGTCGTTTTCCTGAACTATTGCCCACATATTTGGGGCTCTAGGGCGCCTTGCAACAACCGTAAGTCTCGGTAAATGTTTGAGAGATATGAACAAAAACTCGTCGTTTTCAAGTGTTATGGCCATTTTCATGAGATATCGCCCTCACTTTTGGGGTTCCAGGGCAAATCTGGTACATGTTTGCGAGTAAAGACCAAAAACTCATTGTTTTTGAATTTAGGGTCGTTTTCATCAGCTATCGCCTTTAGTTTTGGGGTTTCAGGGCGATTTACAACGACTGTGAGAACTGATACATGTTTGTGTGTTATGACCAAAAACTCTTGTTTTCACGTTTAATGGCCGTTTTCATGAGCTATTGCCCATAATTTTGGTGTTTCAGGGTGATTTACAACAACTGTTAGACCTGATACATGTTTGAGAGATATGACCAAAAACTCGTCATTGCCGTGCTATGTGGCCATTTTCATGAGCAATTACCCTCGGTTTTGGGGTTTTAGAGCAATTTACAATGATAGTGAGGCCCGATAAATGTTTAACATATATGACCAAAAACTCATCGTTTCTCATTTTATGCCTATTTTCATGAGCTATTGCCCACACTTTTGGGCCTCCAGGGCGATTTACAACATACGTAAGACCCGATACATGTTTGAGCGATATGACCAAAAACTCGTCGTTTTCGTGTTCTATTCCCGTTTTCATGAGCTATTGCCCACATATTTGGGGCTCCAGGGCGCCTTGCAATGACCGTAAGTCTCGGTAAATGTTTGAGAGATATGAACAAAAACTCGTCGTTTCAAGTGCTATGGCCATTTTCATGAGATATCGCCCACACTTTTGGGGTTCCAGGGCACATCTATTACATGTTTGGAAGTAAAGACCAAAAACTCGTTGTTTTCACATTTAGGGATGTTTTCATGAGCTATCGCCTTTAGTTTGGGGGTTTTAGGGCGATTTACAATGACTGTGAGAACCGATACATGTTTGTGTGTTATGACCAAAAACTCGTCTTTTCATATTTAATGGTCGTTTTCATGAGCTACTGCCCACAGTTTTGGTGTTTCATGGCGATTTACAACGACTATTAGACCTGATACATGTTTGAGAGATATGACCAAAAACTCGTCCTTGTCGCGCTTTGTGGCCATTTTCATGAGCTATTGCCCTCGGTTTTGGGGTTTTAGAGCAATTTACAATGATAGTGAGACCCGATAAATATTTGACAGATATGACCAAAAACTCGTCGTTTTCCCATTTTATGCCCATTTTCATGATCTATTGCCCAAACTTTTGGGCCTCTAGGGCGATTTACAACATACGTAAGACTCGATACATGTTTGAGCGATATAACCAAAAACTTGTCGTTTTCGTGTTTTATGGCTGTTTTCATGAGCTATTGCCCACACTTTTGGGGTTCTAGGGCACACTTGGTACATGTTTGGGAGTTAAGACCATAAACTCGTTGTTTTCGCATTTATGGCCATTTTCATGAGCTATCACCCTTAGTTTTGGGGTTTTAGGGCGATTTACAACGACCGTGAGAACCGATACATGTTTGAGTGTTATGACCAAAAACTTGTCTTTTCGTGTTTAATGGTAGTTTTCATGAGCTATTGTCCATAATTTTGGGGTTCCAGGGAGATTTACAATGACCGTTAGACCCGATACATGTTCGAGGAGTCTCGGATTCATCCAATATACCCATTGTCATGCATGGAACGAGGGGTTGAGCTTCCTCGAAGTCATCGATGACTAGTACATTGAAGGAGACACAAATGAGGAGCAAGAAGGTTCGGATTACACCGACGATGTCGAGGACACCGAGGATGCCGAGGACGCTGAGGATGCTGAGTCTAATCCGAATGATGAAGCTGAAACCGAGGCTTCCCACGTCAAGGAAAAATTGTTGCGGATGGTTCAGAAGCTGCTACTCCTTGAGTAATAAGACTTCGAAATTCATTAAATCCCCGGTATGCCGGGCGCAGATGTAATGAACAATGTGTTATTTTGCTACAACTTATGTACTTATGTCGGATTAACTTGGGCGAAGTCCCCGAGTTTCATTTTCTTGTTTTCTCAGTTCAGTGATTCGGCTCGCGTCTACCTTTATTCAGGAATTCGACTTACGAGTCCGAGGTTCAAAGAATTGATCGAACAATACTCAAAACTTTTAGGATTAACTCAAGATAACTTAGCATAACAAAAATAAAGTAAATGCATGGGTTAGTGAAAAAACAAACATCGGCTCGATTACGTTCCTTTTTCTTAGACGTTTTTCATATGCCTTGCAATTCTAAACTTATTCTCTTGCTTGTCATGAAGACAGTTCTTGTTGGACAGCAGCAAGTCAAAGAGTTAGCTTTTGGTGCCAACATATTACTAATTCGGCTAAGGTGTAAGTAATTTAAGCTAGCCAACATATAAAAAGTAATTACAGAAAAATACAATTATTATTAAGGCATTCCCCGACATATGTGAGAGTTCGGAGTACATACACTTCTTCTAAGTGTAAAATAGGGGAAGTAGAGCTACGTTCCATGGCCGCTTCGATTCCTCGCCGGACTTCGCCGTCTTGTTCTTCTCCTATGGTTGAGCATCAATGAGGTAGTACGCATCATTGTGTAGTGCTTTGCTTACAATGAATGGGCCTTCCCATGGGGGTGACAACTTATGCATGTCGGTAGTGCGCTGCACCAACCGAAGTACCAGATCTCCTTTCCGAAAGACTTGATGGTTCACTTTCTAGCTATGGTAGCATCGGAGATTTTGTTGATATATGGCGGATCTGGACAATGCCAATTCTCTCGCTTCTTCCAGCAAATCAACATCATTTTGCCCCGCTTCTTGCACTTCGGCTTCTGTGTATTGGGTGACTCTAGGCGAATCATGCTCTATGTCGGCTGGTAATATAGCTTTGGCCCCATATACCATAAATAATGGCATATAGCCTGTTGATCGATTTGGAGTTGTTCTTAAGCTCCACAATACCGTTGGTAGTTCCTCAATCCAGCACCCCACTAATCTTTGTAGTGGCTAAATGAGCCGGGGTTTTTTATCCCGGACAGTACTAGTCTGTTGTATCTTTCCACTTGTCTGCTCGATGCGGGGTGGGCCACTGATGTGACATCTAGCCAAATCTTCTTATCTCGGCAAAATCGAGCAAATGCTCCTTCAGCGAAATTGGTGCCATTATTTGTTATGATACTGTGCGGATAGCCGTATCTCAAGATGATATCCTTGAGGAACGTCATGGTGGTAGCTCCATCACACTTCCTTATTGTCTTTACTTCAATCCATTTCGTAAACTTGTCCACCATGACCAAGATATGGGTCATATTTCCCTTAGTCGACTTAAATGATCCCACCATATCCAAGCACCATACAGCAAATGGACAAGTGATTGGTATAATTTTGAGTTCCGACATTGGCAGATGTGCCTTGGTAGTGTATGTCTGACAACCATTACATTTCCTTACTAGTTCCTCGACCTGCTCCAAGGCACTTGGCCAGTAAAACACATGTGGGAAAGCTTTTGCCACTAATGCCCTGGATGAGTGATATGTTGCAAACGTATCTATAATTTTTGATGTTCCATGCTTGGTTTTATCTACTTTCTTATGTTTTGTCCACACTTTGGAGTACTTTTCATATGATTTCTTGGACTAACCTATTAACAAGAGTCACGGTGCCAGCTGCCGATTTTCTGCTGTTTTTCGTTCCAGGAAAGTCAGAAAATCAATATTCTCGGAATTGGACCGGACAAAAGCCAAAGTCGATATTTTACCGGAAGCCTCACGAAGCCAGAAGACAAGACGCAGAGGGGCCAGGGGCTAGCCACACCACCTGGTGGCGTGGGCCAAGCCAGGTCGCGCCAGGGGGTGGTGTGAGCCCCTCCAGCACCCCCTCGGTCTCCCCTCTCGCCTATAAGAGCCTCCCGATGCATAAACCCTAAATCATCAAGCCTCCAGCCATGAAAAGTTCCGCAGCGCTGCCGCCACCGAAGGGGAGATTCGGGGGACAGAAAGTCTCTATTCTGGCACCCTGTCGGGACGGGGAAGTGCCCCCGGAGCCATCTCCATCGATCTCCACCACCATCTCCATCGCGGTTGCTGATTCCCATGATGAGGAGGGAGTAGTTCTCTCTCGAGGCTAAGGGTTCTACCGGTAGCTATGTGTTCATCTCTCTTTCTATGCATGATCTTATTGAGATCATGAGCTTGTAATCTATAGATCTACCTTGCTACTCAAGTGCTTTAATAGATATCTGCTCTCCCCATGTGTGTGAAAGTGACAGCGTGCACACCATGGTGGCACTTAGGCTAGAGATTACAAATACTTGTTATGAGTTATATTTGGAGTTGGATGTCTCTATGAAATTGTGGTGCTTGTTGGAACCATCTAGTGCTCAAGGTGACAGTGTGGGGTTTTCTAGATGGGAAAGGCTTACTTTGAGGTGTGTTGTTATAGCCCTACCATCGATTAGAGTGTCCAACCGGAGAGTAGTTAAGAGTAGTATCATGAAGATAATATATTTATGAGAGAGTGTTCACTAGTGAAAGTATGATCCCTAGGCCTTGTTTCTAAGCATTGATACACCGTTTGCAACTAGATCTGTTACATGTTTGCTTGCTTCCTTCTTTATTTCAGTTTGCCTTTAGTCTTTTCCCACGTCAACCACACGCCAGCAAGCTATTTTCTATCACCGTTACCACTTATAATAATCTATATCACTTGTATTTTACTATCTCTTCGTTGAACTAGTGCACCTATACACCTGACTAATGTATTGGGTGTGTTGGGGACACAAGAGACTTCTTGTATCTTGATTGCAGGGTTGCTTGAGAGGGGATACCTTTGACCACTTCCTCCCTGAGTTCGATAAACCTTGGGTGATCCACTTAAGGGAAAACTTGCTACTGTTCTACAAACCTCTGCACTTGGAGGCCCAACAACTATCTACAAGAATAGAAGTGCGTAGACATCAAGCTATTTTCTGGCGCCGTTGCCGGGGAGGTAAGGTAAAAGGTACTCACATCCACCGGTGTGAGTGCTCGAAGTTATTTCCTTTAGATTCTGCTTTTTTGTCTTTTTGTTTCTTGTTTTTATTTTCACTAGTTAGGCTTAATGGAAAACAAAAAAAATAGAGAGCTTTATAGTATTTATCTTGAGTTAGGACATGAAGTGTTTGAAGAGAAAATTAAAAAACCTATGGAACTTTATTTTCATGCTAATAGCAATGTTATTAGTATGAATTCCTTGAACACCATTATTGCTAATGCTATGCAAAATTCTAAGCTTGGGGAAGCTGGTTTTGATGAAAATGATATTTTTAGTCCCCCGAGCATGGAGGAGAAAATTAACTTTGATGATACTATGCCTCCAATATATGATGATTACAATGATGAATATGATATTTTAAGTCCACCTACTATTGAGGAGAAAATTAATTATGAGTACAATATGCCTCCTATATTTGATGATTATGGTGATGAGAATAATAATGATAGCTATTTTGTTGAATTTGCTCCCACTATAATTAATAAGAATGATTATGTTCATGTAGAGAGTATTAATTCTTTTATGCATGTGACTCATGATAAGAATATTTTATGTGATAGTTATATTTTTAATTTTATTCATGATGCTACTGAAAGTTATTATGAGAGAGGTAAACATGGTTTTATGCATCTCGATAATATTAAGTTTCCCCTCTTTATGTTGAAAGTCTTGAAGTTGCACTTGTTTTGCTTTACTATGCTTATAGATTTCTGCTTTCAGGACTTGTTTCTCTACAAGATTCGTATGCATAGGAAGTGGGTTAGACTTAAATGTATTTTGAATTTGCTTCTTGATGCTCTCTTTTACTTCAATTCAAATTTCCTATGTGAGCATCTTCTCAAACTATCATGCCTAACTTAAAGGCGTTAAAGAAAAATACTTATTGGGAGATAACCCAAAATTTTTAGTTGAGTCTTGGAAGTTATTACCTCTGTAATAACCGCTCCTTATCCTTTTTATTTCCTTTTTATGCCAAGAGTAACCTCTAATGAGAGAGAAGTAATGATTGGGAAAGTTGCTGTCCCGAAACAGATTGCTGTGCTTCACCAGAAAAATTCGTGTAATATATATGTATGTCCATTTGAGGCGTTAATTTTTTGCTTCTGTCCCAGGTTGTTATCTAACTTTCTTTAGTTCAACACCTTTTGATTTCAGGAACAGAAGGTCTTCGAAAAAATTCGTCTTTACCTGCTGGTCTGTTTTGACAGATATCTGCCTTTATTTGCATTTGCTTCTTGTTGGTTCCTTTTTGAGTTCTTTTGAATTGAGCTTTTTGAGTGAAGTGCTATAGTAGCTTGTGTTTTATTGGAAGTTTTATTGGTGTTGAAACTGAACCTAAAAGACTTATTATCTTGAGTGCACTAATGTTGCTAATAAAGATTGTGTGAAGTTTTGTATGAAGGAAAAAATTTAGGTGTATGGAAGGAATGAGTAATGAGATGAAGGATGGACTAAAGCTCAAGCTTGGGGATGCCACAAGTGTCACCCCAAGAAATATCCAAGAAGTACACGCGTCAAAGCTTGGGGATGCCCAAGGCATCCCCTTCTTCATCAATAAAATTTCAGGTTTCTTCCAAACACTTCATTTTTTATTGTTTCATGCACAGTTCTGTTGTTCTTGGAGCGTCTTATTTCTGTTGTTCTTGGAGCGTCTTATTTCTAAGAGTAGTATCATGAAGATAATATATTTATGAGAGAGTGTTCACTAGTGAAAGTATGATCCCTAGGCCTTGTTTCTAAGCATTGATACACCGTTTGCAACTAGATCTGTTACATGTTTGCTTGCTTCCTTCTTTATTTCAGTTTTCCTTTAGTCTTTTCCCACGTCAACCACATGCCAGCAAGCTATTTTCTATCACCGTTACCACTTATAATTATCTATATCACTTGTATTTCACTATCTCTTCGCCGAACTAGTGCACCTATACACATGACAAGTGTATTGGGTGTGTTGGGGACACAAGAGACTTCTTGTATCTTGATTGCAGGGTTGCTTGAGAGGGGATACCTTTGACCACTTCCTCCCTCAGTTCGATAAACCTTGGGTGATCCACTTAAGGGAAAACTTGTTGCTGTTCTACAAACCTCTGCACTTGGAGGCCCAACAACTGTCTACAAGAATAGAAGTGCGTAGAAATCAATGAGGCGGGATGCCCACATTCCCCCTGATGAATATCTCGGAGGATGTTCAGCCCTTCTTCCGGGTTAACACATTGCTACAAGACACTTGTGACACTTCTCTTGTATAGCTCGGCATTGAGGATAGTATATGCCCTTGCTCTCCTCTGCACTTTCCTCAAGAGTATCTCGTCACTTGGCAAAGTTCAATCTTTTAAGAACTCAAATATTGGTTGCACCCATGTTGGTACGGTATGGGCTGGGAAAAGTACTTCGTCAACTTCCATAGGATCATCTGACATAACCTCTATCGGATTAAGCCGAGTAGTCCTCGCATTCTGCAAGGTAGTCCTCAAGCTTGCTGAGGTAGTCCCCGGGTTTGCCGAGGTATTCTCCCAGTCTATGTCCATTGGAGTGGCTTCTGATTCATGGTGCACTTGGATATAGATTGACTTGGATTCTGGTGAGGGTGTGATAGATGGTTTCCTCAGATGTTTTAAGGCAATTCCTGGTGGGACAGCCTTCCGAGATGAACCCCGTTTAGATAACACGTCGGCTGCATCATTTTCAGCTCTTGGCACATGATGGAATTCGCATCCCTCAAAGTAGCCACATATTGTTTGTGTTGGAAATATGCCCTAGAGACAAATAGTAGTAAGGACTATTATCATATTTCGTATAGTTTATGATTAAGTTTTATAGCATGCTATAACTGTATTGAGTGGAAACATCAATACACGTGTGATATACAAACAACTAGGGATTTCCAGTGAAACTCTAGGCACTGGTTCATTGGTCAACAGATGATCATGTTTTCCTGATCATGTGGCATATGCCAGTTGGAAATGAGGTCATCTCATTCAGAGAATGATATGTTGAACCAATACCCAACCTAATCATCGTGACCCGATCATGTCACGAAGTTCAAGTTACGATGATTAGAAATGGATCCTCGTAGACTATTCCTTAGACTGTGAGGATATATCAATCACCGTCTCCCGAGAGTGCTTAGATAGCATCAAACGCCATCTGGTAATACGATGGTTATAAAGGTGTGTTCAGGTACTTGGAGGAAACCGTAGAGGCAATATATGTCAAGAGCAGGATTTGTCCATCCATGTGACGGGAAGATACTCAAGGGCCCACTCGGAGAAGTTATATCCAATAGCTGCGCAGCGTGTGATTTGATCACGAGGATATCACTTGTTGGAACGAGTCAAGTAGCATTGTTCAGCAACGAGATTGAACATGACATGGTGATGTCATTGATCAGATCTCGGGCAATGCAAGTATCGAGTGACAAAGGGAATAAGACACGACTACCCTGGTTCAAACAACGAAAGATATTGGTGGAACGCACCGGGGTCACATGGCGATCCAGGTCCCTGTGTCGATCATTGGTGCGGGAGTGTCCCGACCATGTCTGGAGTGTTCCCGAACCGTGGGGTATCACGCTTAAGGGCTTGATGATGCTTATAGAGTGTTTATAGGATCGGTGGAATCACCAAAGAAAAAGTAGGGAGAAAACCGGAAGGGTTTCGGTAAGTCCGGAGGATGTCCGGAGTGGAGGTGGAAGGTGTTCCATAGCCACGAAGATTGAATAATGTGTGAATGAATGTTAAATGTTGATTTAATCATTTAGTCATAATTATTTAATAAAGAGAAAATCAATTAAAGGTCAAAAAGGCTTAATGGACCAATTTCGAAGGGAGAGGGCCCATTAGGGAAAGGAGAGAGGGAGAAGGGGCAAGGGGGCTGGCCGGCTGGGCCTAGCCCCCGCGCGGGGCCCACTAGGGGCTGGCCGGCGGCCTCCCTACCCCTCCTCTCCTTTAGTCCCACTCTGGGACTTTGAGGGAGGGTGTACCCCCTCCCCTATATATAATGGGGTATTTGGCCAAGATAAATACACCAATAATCAATAAAGGTCTCCCCACTTTTGGGAGGACCTCTAATTGATATTTTCTCTCCCCCCTCTCTCTCTCTCTTATGGCCGTGGTCCCAAGTCTGGACTGCACGAGCGAGAGACATCTTCACCGTGGAGCGCCGTCGCGCTGCGGGATTCGGATCCGGGAGCTCTACTTCCGCAACTGCTGTTGGATCAGGGAAGCGGGAGTCATCGTCAGGCACCGGACGTGTGTAACTCCCCGCGAGGTGTCTCACTTGAGGCACTCAAGTCGTTGGAGCCAAGGAGCGCAAGGACTTCATCACGACCTTGAGGTCGGCTTCGGCTTGTCTACATCAACCATGCTCTCCTGAGCGTTGACAACGCTTTTTGGTCTTCGAGGGTAAGTTCACGAAAAGCCCCTCCTGTTACTATATTACTAATAGATAGGTCCTGGCAGCTTCAGGGGTTTAGGGGCGTAGGGTAAAAATTATTGTTTTCATACGCGGAACCCCAACAGTGGTATCAGAGCTAGATCTATGTGTAGTAATACTAGTACGGGTAGAACACACGAGATGTAGCGTGTGGGCGTTGATGTTTTAGTTGTTACCCTCCCACGTGTACTTGTGTATACCACAGTAATGCTTGATGAAGTGGCCCCCAACTGACTAGTACGGGTAGAACACACGAGACTGGTCCACGCTTGACATACGGCTTGTACCGTATAAAGTGGCTTAGGGGGTTGTCTATCTCTCTCGCATTACTTGGTATGCCATTTGCAATGGAGGGCCCCGAAAGGGGTGTATTAGAGACAACTGCTTGATCAGCGTTGTGCTGAAAGTTCGTAGGTAAGAACGGTTCTTGTGCGAAAGCCCATTCAGCCACGTAAAACATGCAAAGATAAAGTAGATGCGTCTAACTTTGTTTTGCAGGGGGGCATTGCTTTGTGATATGGTTGTGGCAAAGGTAAAGTGATTACCTTTTGTTACGTACTAGTAGATAGTCACGGAGGTGACGAACTACCACGCCGTAAAGACACCGGTACCCTGGTGTCTACGGCACCGGAACCCTGGCGCCGGAACCCGGTGACGGCGGATGGAGATCACGACGTGAAGGAACATATCACATAGCATTTACATTCAATGTTATTGTTTGTATATCTTATTGTGTGCTAGTATTAGATACTCGACGGTAGCCTAATAAGATGATCTTTGTTAAAATTACCAACGATTGTGTTCCCCCTTAGTGTGCACCACCAAGAAAGTTCTTCGGTATGAGGCGATCCAGGGTTACAGGCCTGGGTGTCAGACATATCTACGTTCGCATACAGGGGGTGTAAGCCATGTTGCACAGCGAATACACTAAGGTTGAGTTGGTGAGCCTAGCACGCCACAGAAGCGTGGCCTCGGAACACGGATGGTCGAAAGATCGAGCCCGAGTCGCATGAATGATGTGACCGACGTTTAGCGTCCACCTTTGAACCCACATCGATGGCCGTGATCAATCGGGGGAGATGTGGTTGATAGGGGTCGTGTTATCACTAGGAACCCTTTTGGGGATAGGTGTTTCTGAGTGGAGTTATTATAAACTCATTTAATTATAAACTTAGTCTAAATTCCTTTTGCAATTATAAATGTAGAAAATGGTTCTTCCCGAGATTACCTTTCCTATTGACGATTAGTTGAAAGGAGAAAAACTCAAGTTAGATGGATCCAACTTTTCTGCATGGGTCATACGCCTGTTTGATCTCCTTGGGGAGAACAATGTAGCTGACTACATGACCTGCGAGATGTATTTGGAGCCACCCTATTCTCATGAGACCCAGGAGCAGCGGGATCTGCGTTATCATCGTCGTGTGATGGCCACATTTATATCAGTGACCATGCGCCTCGGAATGGAGGATGGGTTATGGCCAATGGTGGGAAGTCTCAAGCCCCGAGTGGTCATGGCACATCTGAGATTGCATTTCGTGGAACAAGTGCGCATGTGGGAGTATGAGCTGATAGGGGACTTGCTCTCCATAAAGATGGAGAAGGGCTCCTCACTGGATGAGCACTTATTGCGCATCTATGATGCGTACATGAGTCTAGCATATTACCTGGACAACTGGTTCTCAAGCTCATTTGCGATGGGAGTTGTGCCACGGTTGCTTCCACCAAGCTTCCAAGCACAAGTCAGGATCTGCATTATGAGAGGCGACACAGATACACTGGATTTCCTCGAGTTCATATCACATTTCAGAAATGTGGTAGATGAACCCAACGTCGCTGGAGTCGTCAACGACAAAGGTATATATTTGATATACAGTTTTATAAATGTTATAATCTTGCAAACACATTTGCAGTGTTAAGTATATCTGATACTTGTTCTGTTTTGCGGAAAACAGGTCCTATTGCATGAGAGGTGCTTGCTGGAGAGGAGGTGACGATGCATGTTGATGGCGAGCATGATGATGATGGCCGACGACACTCTCCCTCGACATTTATCATTTATTTTATGTTTTAGGATGATTATTGTAATCAAGAGATTGTGAACTTCTTTAGAGTGTCTCACACTTCGTGAGACAGATTCATATGAGTGTGTAACAAACAGTTGTTCCACTTTTATGAATGATTTCTATTCGTGTTCATATCTTGTTTGATTATGTGTGAATTATCCTTATTGTTTGAAACTAATTGATAATGCATGAACATTTGTAAAACATTAAAATGCCTTGTTTAAAATACCCAACTTAAATAATATGTTCATTAATGAATGAAACCATTGTTTAAGTTCAAAGTTATGTGATAATATGTGAAAGTCATTCGATCTCTTGTCACATCTAAATCATGCCTAAGTTCAGCAAAATAACTTGAACACCGTGTATTACTTGAATACAAAGTGTTTAAAGAATTGTTAAAAGTAAATACATATTCGATATATTGTGTTTTGACGAAAATGGTAATTATCATTAATTGATTGTTTAAATGTGTAAAGTAGTTTACCAAAGGAAACATGAATATGAAACTATTTGATTTGATCAAAATGCTTCATCAACAATGGGTATAAAGATAAACGAGAATCTAATTACTATGATTTGATCAATAGGTATGAAATTCGAATTTATAAGAATGGCATAAAAGTAATTGTGAAATGCAAAACGTTTTGAAACGTCAAAATGCAAAGCATGACAATGTGATATTAGATATCAAATGGGTTGAATAGAAGGCACCAAATAAATTCTTGTAGTGTAGATGTAGAGACCATTAGTTAAATAGTTAGCACTCAATTAGAATTTGTAGTGAACCATTTGAATTCGTGAAAGTTTTGGGGTTATTCGATATAACCAAAACAATAGTGAATACGTCCTTGTAGAGTATTTATTGGAAACTTTGAATACAAAATCCATAGCTGAAACCAAAAGAGAAGCAAAACTGGTATTGCTTGGATTTTGGTACATTCTTGAGAAAGTTCACTTTTTGTGATATCTCTCAATTATGGGGCAGATGGAAAATAGTGTAAAACAGAATGAGGATTCAAAACCTTGCATCAGAGTGTTGATAAGCGCAACGGACAACATTCCTGAATGATTCTCTTCACAGAAGGAAAGAATCAATGATATTGATCATTGTGTTTTCCCCACTAGTGTTTTCACTATATGAAGTAGGATTCAAAATGTAATCCATATCTTGGGAGACATTTGAGAATCATTTGTCATGATTATTGGAATGTGACGTACCTACAAACTACAAAGGAAATAATGGTAAACTAAATTATGAGGAATCCGGGAAGCGAACTTCCCTTGAGATAAGAAAGCAATTCATTTCTGAAACTCACAAGTAAAAGGGGTTACTTGGATTTTCCCAAATGACTGCAAAGCCATAGTAAGAAAAAGGGGGTGAATGACAAAAGCATGATTTGTTAGGTATTGGACAAATTCAAATGAATTTGATTCAAGTGAACTGAATGTCTAGTGGATTTAAAACTAGTAATAGTACTGGTATCTCATAATAAAATCTCCAAGTTTGATATTTGATCAAAGTTTTTGAAGTTGTTCAAAATAGTGAGTAGATATGCAATTTGCATAAAATTGAGTGGGAGCTATGAAAGTCTTCCTGAAACAATATTTGATTGACATATTTTAAGTGGGAGCAATATAAGTCTCAAATTCAAATATGTAGGAACATATTTTGAGTGGGAGCTTATAGGAGTAATTCTTAAGTATGTTAAGAATGAAAGTGCAAATACTTATAAATAATGATTTATAATATGTAGAAGTTGATAATAGATGTATTATGATATTATGTAGTATTCCTTAAAGGATTCTGGAAAGGTTTTCAGAATAGAAGTTGATTAAGGAACTGGTCCTTAATAACTCTAAATTAGGAATAGTATTAAGTTGAACATCAATGATTGAAAGAAAAGAAAAGGATGATCGTCATCCACTATGTTAATACATAGGTTCTATCTTAGTAAACCATGATGATAACTTAGCATAATATATGATCCAATAAAGAACGTTTGAAAGTGATTAAGTTCGAATCACAGAACGTTGAGCTAAGTTTGTCCGCAATATCTAATAGAGAATTGCAAACATGTTTTCCAAATCGATAAAGGATGACATATCTTAAAACATAAAGAGTTGTGTTATAAGGGAATATGTTGGAAACTCCTATAACACCGATTGAAGTCAAGTAGGAAGCGAGGTGAACAAAACATCGAAAGTTGCAAGAGTGCACTAGTGTTTCGGTGAATACATTTATAATAATAGATAAGGGTACCATCTAAAGTGTTGTATAATGTTATGGCAGGGCTAGTTTGCTTTTAATGTAGAATGATGTGTCCCAGGGCACAGTGCCCATGAGAAAGCCCTCGAGGTTGATCTAACGTCACTGTAGGCTCCTGGAATCAGGTCTCGTTCTGCTACCATGGCGACGATGCATACACACAGATGCTATCATGTGATGATAAAGTATTATTGTCAATCCAGGTGACATTAGTACCTTGCAAAGGATTTGGGACTGTAAAGTACAGACCCAAGACTCAACCTCTTCCATGAGCAAGCATGTTTAGGGCACCGGGTATGTGGTGCCAATGATTGAGAACAAATGCAGCTAGTGTATTTGTACTCTAGTTCAAGTGGGAGACAGTTGGAAATATGCCCTAGAGACAAATAGTAGTAAGGACTATTATCATATTTTGTATAGTTTATGATTAAGTTTTATATCATGTTATAACTGTATTGAGTGGAAACATCAATACACGTGTGATATACAAACAACCAGGGGTTCCCAGTGAAACTCTAGTCACTGGTTCATTGGTCAACAGATGATCATGTTTTCCTGATCATGTGGCATTTATGCTAGTTGGAAATGAGGTCATCTCATTCTGAGAATGAGACGATGAACCAATACCCAACCTAATCATCGTGACCCGATCATGTCATGAAGTTCAAGTTACGATGATTAGAAATGGATCCTCGTAGACTATTCCTTAGACGGTGAGGATATATCAATCACTGTCTCCCGAGAGTGCTTAGATAGCATCAAACGCCATATGGTAATATGGTGGTTATAAAGGTGTGTTCGGGTACTCGGAGGAAACCGTAGAGGCAATATATGTCAAGAGTGGGATTTGTCTGTCCATGTGACGGGAAGATACTCAAGGGCCCACTCGGAGAAGTTATATCCAATAGCTGCGCAGCTGTGATTTGATCACGGGGATATCACTTGTCGGAATGAGTCAAGTAGCATTGTTCAGCAACAAGATTGAACACGACATGGTGATGTCATTGATCAGATCTCGGGCAATGCAAGTATCGAGTGACAAAGGGAATAAGACACGACTGTCCCGGTTCAAATGCCGAAAGATCTTCATGGAACGCATAGGGGTCACATGGCATCTAGGTCCCTGATACATTGCAAATGTATCTATAATTTTTGATGTTCCATCCTTGGTTTTGTCCACTTTCTTGTGTTTTGTTCCAACTTTGGAGTACTTTTCATATGATTTCTTGGACTAAACTATTAACAAGTGCCATAGTGCCAGCTGCCTGTTTTCTGCTGTTTTTGGTTCCAGGAAAGTCGGAAAATCAATATTCTCGGAATTGGACGGGACAAAAGCCAAAGTGCCTATTTTTTCGGAAGTGATCAAGTGCCAGAATACGAGACGGAGAGGGACCAGGGGGCCACCACACCACCAGGCCGTGCGACCCAGCCTGGCCCACGCCAGGGGGTGGGGAGGCCAGCCCTGGCACCCCCTCGGCCTCTCCTTCCACCTATATATTTCCCTCGGGACGAAAACCCTAAGTACCCGATCAAAAATCCACGAAAGAGTCTCTAGCCGCCGTCATCTCCATCCCTAGATCGGAAGGGATCTGAAGCTCTTCCCGGCACCCTGCCGGAGAGGGGAATTCACCCTGGAGGCCTTCTTCATCACCATGCAAGCCTCCGGTGTGATGCGTGAGTAGTTCATCCTTCGACTACGGATCCATGTAGTAGCTAGATGGCTGGTTCTCCTCCTTTGTGCTTTCATGTTTACATCTTGTGAGCTCCGTTCATGATCAAGATCATCTATTTGTAATTCATACATGTTGTGTTTGCGGGGATCCGATGGATATTGAGATGCTATTTCAGATTGATTATTGATTCTATCATGTCTTTGTTATTTGAGATCTTGCATGCTTTCTATTGTTAGTAGCTATCTTGGCCAAGTAGATGCTAGCAACTCCAAGAGTTAGTATTTATGCTCGATAGTGGGTTCATGCCTCTGGTAATCTTGGGAAGTGAAAGAAATCTCTAAGGTACTAGATGTGATGTTGCTACTAGGGAGAAAACAACAATCCTTTGTTCATACAACAATCGTATTGTTTACTTTACACGCAGTCGTAAAGCAATAATCTGTTGCTTACAACTTAATACTGGAGGGGGTTCAGATGATAACCTGAAGGTGGATTATTAGTCATAGATGAAGCTGGATGGCGGTCTATGTATTATGTTGTAATGCCCGATCAAGTCTCAGAGGAGTCAAGATGATTACTATATGCATGTATTGCTTTCTCGGTGTTTGTCAATTGCCCCGCTGTAATTTTTTCACCCAGCATGTTATCTATCTAAGGAGAGCCACCTCTAGTGAACTATGGATCCTGGTCCTTTTTCTTTACATACAATCTACAACTGTTTACTGCTTTGTGTTTACTTTCTGCAAACTTTTACTTCTTTCCATTCGATACGATTAATCCTTTGTTTTCCACAAAACACGGTGAGATTGACAACCTCATCGCCAGTTGGGGACAAAGTTCTGTGGTTGTGTTGTGCAGGTCTCCACGTTGCTACTAGCACCGGTAGTGCGCTCTGCCAAAGCTCAGCTAGTAACACCTTTGGGATGTTTACTTGCTCCTACTGGTTTGGTTTCGTAACTGAGAGAAAACTTACTGTTGTGCTCATCATACCTTCCTCTTGGGGTTCCCAACGAGCTCTACATCGAAAGTCGAGCGCATCAAGATATTTTCTGGCGCCGTTGCCGGGGAGTCAAGGACATCTTCACAAGGGGAGTCCCTCATAACCAATCTCTTTACTTTGTTGTTTTTGTTTTGCTTAGTTTGCTTGTTTTGTTCTTCAAAAACACAAAAAAAATTAGTTTTGCAAGTTTGCTTTCTTATTTAAAAAACCCCCCAAAAAATGACTACTCTTGAAAGCACTAAGTTGTGTGACTTCACTAGCACCAACAACAATGATTTTATGAGCACACCTATTGCTCCACCGGTGGCTGAAAATACTTTCTTTGAGATAAAACCTGCTTTGCTCAATCTTGTTATGAGAGAGCAATTTTCTGGTATTGGTAATGAAGATGCTGCTTCCCATCTAAATAAATTTGTTGAACTTTGTGAGATGCAAAAGCATAGGGATATAGATGGTGATATTATTAAACTGAAATTGTTTCCTTTCTCTTTGAGAGGAAAAACTAAAGAATGGTTGAATTCCTTAACTAGGAATAGTATTGATTCTTGGACTAAGTGCAAAGATGCTTTTATTGGAAAATACTATCCTCCTGCTAAGATTATATCCATGAGAAGTGAAATAATGAAGTTTAAACAACTTGATAATGAGCATGTTGCTCAAGCTTGGGAAAGAATGAAATCTTTGGTAAAGAATTGTCCCACTCATGGGCTGACTGCTTGGATGATCATCCAAACTTTTTATGCAGGATTGAACTATTCTTCAAGGAACCTATTGGATTCAGCTGCTGGAGGTACCTTTATGACCATCACTTTGGGTGCTGCAACAAAACTATTGGACAATATGATGGTTAATTATTCTGAATGGCATACTGAGAGAACTCCACAAGGTAAGACGGTAAATTCTGTTGAGGAACCTCCTCCTTGAGTGATACAATTGATATTATTATGTCCATGCTTGTTAATGGGAAAGCCCATATTGATCCAAATAATGTTCCTTTAGCCTCTTTGGTTGCTCAAGAAGAGCAAGTTGATGTGAACTTCATAAGAAATAACAACTTTGGAAACAATGCTTATGGTAATAATGCTTATAGGAACAATTTTGGTAACAACAATTATAAGCCATATCCTCCCAATAATGGTAATGCTTATGGAAATTCTTACAACAATAATAAGAGTGCTCCCTCTGAACTTGAAGTTATGCTTAAAGAGTTTATTAGTAAACAAACTGCTTTCAATAAAACTATCGAGGAAAAACTCTCTAATGCTGAAAGAAATATATCATCTTTGGCTGAAGCTCAATCTACTTTAAATAAAATGGCTGCTAAAACTGAAACTAATGAGAATCCCTTCGCAGCTACTAATGTCATACAAGTAAGAATTGATGAAAATGTTAGACTATTAGCTGAATTACATGCTAAGTGGGAAAGAGAAGATGAAATTGCTAGAAACATTAGTGTTTCTACTATTACCACCACTAGTGTTGAGGCTAGTAATAGTTCTACTACTTTAGATGATAAAGTTGATTTTGATCTTGATGGTTGCAATATCTCTGAAGTTATTAAGTTCCTACAAAAGCTTGCTAAAAGTCCTAATGCTAGTGCTATGAACATGGCTTTTACAAAACACATTACTGATGCTCTCATAAAGATTAAAGAAGAAAAGATGAAATATAAAGCTTCTATTCCTATAAAGCAAGAAGATGGTTGGGAACCCATCATTAATATGAAAGTGAATGACTTTTATTTCAAAGCTTTGTGTGATCTTGATAGTAGTGTTTCTATTATGCCTAGAAGGATTTATGATATGTTTGATTTGCCTCCTCTTGAAGATTGTTATTTGAATGTCCCACTTGATGCTAATGCTAAAAAGAAACTCATGGGGAGTCTTAATGATGTTCTTATTATGGTTAACCATTCCTATGTCCCCGTTGATTTCTATGTTTTGGATGTTGAATACAATGCTTCTTGTCCTATTACTTTGGGAAGAGCTTTTCTTAGAACTGTTGGTGCCATCATTGATATGAAAGAAGGCACAATTAAATATCAACTCCCACTCAAGAAAGGTATAGAACACTTCCCTAAAAATAGAGAAAATATTTCTTTTGCTTCTCCTATTAAAACAAAATTTGGTCTTAATGCTTCTTCATTTGAGAACACTTGATTCTTTCTTTGCTTCTTATGCCTAACTTAAAGGCGTTAAAGAAAAGTACTTATTGGGAGATAACCCAAAAGTTTTAGATGAGTCTTGGAAGTTATTACCTCTGTAATAACCGCTCCTTATCCTTTTTATTTGCTTTTTGTGCCAAGAGTAACCTTTAATGAGAGATAAGTAATGATTGGGAAAGTTGTTGTCCCGAAACAGATTTCTGTGCTTCACCGTAAACATTCGTGAGAGAGCTCTGTATGTCGGATTGAGCTTTCATTTTTTGTGCTTCTGACCCAGGTTGTTATCTAACTTTAGTTAGTTCAACACTTTTTTATTTGAGCAACAGAAGGTCTTCGAAAAAAATTCGTCTTTACCTTCTGGTCTGTTTTGACAGATTTCTGCCATTTTCTGCATTTGCTTCTTGTTAGTTCCTTCTTGTGTTCTTTTGGGGAATTGAGCTTTTTGAGGGAAGTGATACAGTAGCTAGTGTTCTAATGGAAGTTTATTTGGTGTTAGAACTGAACCTTGAGACTTATTTATCTTAAGTGCACTAATGTTGCTAATGAGATTGTGTGATGTTTTGTATGAAGGAAAAATTTCAGGTGTACGGAAGGAATGAGTAATGAGATGAAGGATGGACTAAACCTCAAGCTTGGGGATGCCACGCGTGTCACCCCAAGAAATATCCATGAAGTACAAGCGTCAAAGCTTGGGGATGCCCAAGGCATCCCCTTCTTCATCAATAAAAATCCCAGGTTTCTTCCAAACGCTTCATTTTTATTGTTTCATGCACAGTTGTGTTTTTCTTGGAGCGTCTTCTTTTTCATTGTTGTTTTGGTTTTCGTTTGCTTGGTTTTCTTAGTTTTCTGAATAAATTGGTTGGACTCCCTCTCTCATACATTGGTTTGCAAATAGTTTGGTTTGGTTTGGTTTGGAAAAGAGTAGGAAAGTTCATGCTTATGTGGTAAAAAGAGCTCGTTTTTGACTGTGGCCTAAGCTTTGTCATGCCATGCTTGATATTGTTTTGGCTTTATGCCTAGTATTCTTTGCTGTAGCATGACTTGTTATAAACAATTGAGATTGCTTAATGTGCCTTGGATGAATCATGCGTTGTTTTAGCATATTAAAGCATAGTATAGTGGTATTCTCCTTTGATGCTTTATTTGGGTTGACTTGGCGCATGCTCACACCATGTTATGACTATCTCAAGTCACCATAGCCTGTATGATCCTTTAGTTTTCAACTTGTAGTATCACTTTATGCTTTGATCAATGATGTTTTGTCGCTCTGCATGATTATGGCCATTATTGCTCTCTTAGTTTGTCGCTCCCAGTCTTTTGCTAGCCTCCACAACAAAGTATGAGTTTCACTCATGCATCCAACTCTCTAAACCAAGTTTTTCCAAAGAGTCCACCATACCTACCTACTAGCTTATGCTATTCCAAGTATATTCATGCTTTTGTTTACCTTCCACTTGTTATGAGAAACTAGTGATTAAAGCTCTCACAAACTTGATGGCACACTTTACTTTACTTGCCCTTAATAAACATGAACCATTGTGTCTTTTGTGTTGTATATGCTTGCACTTATTTGTCAGGAATTAGTAGAACCATGCTTTCATGGGGAACGCTTTCAACATTGCACTTGGTACTTGTACCTAGTTGATATCATGGTCTTTGTATATGGATGTCGTCGGTGTGAAATGAAAGGGGAGCTTGTAAGTCCATGGAGTTATGTATATGTGTTAGAGAAAGGCCTGGGCCGCTGGTCTAATCCATGCTGACATGGTGGAAACCTGCAACGTAACCATAATGAGCTGTCTATGAAGCATTCTTCTTATAAAAAAAGAGTCCTATTGAAAAAAAAGAGAAAAGAAAAAGAAAAAAAAGAGATACTATGAAAAGAGGAAAGAGAGAAAAATCACCATATTCCCATGGTAAATAAGAAGAATGCTGAGATGCTCGTTGTCTGCTTGCCTTGTCATTTTGATATGGGGATTCTTCCGTATCATCGGGCAAGGGGTACCCCGCATGTCAATCATGGAACATGTCTCATGTGCGAGGACATGTAACGTTAGTCTGGGCCGCTTCATCGCACTATGTCACCAATATCCAAAATACATAGAAGATGCAATAAAATTATCATCAATGCCCACATAATCATATGTGTTCTACCTGTGCAAAGTATCTACACATAGATCCGGCTCTGATATCACTGTTGGGTTCGCAACATAGAAAACAAAAAGTTTCCTACGATGTGAACATCTAAGCACCAAGATCTATCTACCTAGATACAATCATCGGGTGGATATACATCCATAGAGAACATACCCTTGAAGAGAAACAAAGCGTTGTTAATGAAACTGATTTCATGGTTGATGTAGTTGTACACTTGCCGATCTCAAGATCGTGATGAAGTCCAGCGAGTCCAGCAGGTTTAGCACCAGCACGTCCAGTAGGTCCAGCACCAGCAAGTCCAGCACCACAAAGCAGCGGTGCATCCATGATCGCAAACACCTCCGGTACCCCTACAACCTCCATCCCTCGCTCCAGCAAAGCAGCGGAAGTAGCAACTCCTTTCTAGATAAAGCCACTGGGAACATGTATCTCGCTAATCCGAGACCATGGGAAATAATTTCTAGAGGGGGAGAGAGATCCTTCACGAGGAGGTGTGAGATGAGAGGAGGAGTGATGGGCCTTTTATAGGGGAGAGGGTGCAGCCCCTCTCCATGGCCGACGGCCAAGAGAGGTGTCCCCACCTCTTCCACATTCATGTGGTGGGGCTCCCACTCACACAAATTTGACTCCACTCAAAATTCCACTCATCCCCATTAAATTTAGACCAAATCTAATGCAAGCTCTCATTTAATAAAACTCCTTTTATTTATTTTATTCAGAACTTTGTTAATTAATTTAATTAACAAACATTCACATAAAACCCCCTACAACATTTCAATATCACATGCAGAACCAATTTCTGCAATTTCACCTAAAACAATTCCGGTTTCCATCGAAATGATTTCAGCGCTTTTTTAAATCTTTATCTGAAACATATTTGCTCCAAATGGTATCGGTATACCTTAAGTGTGTCACCCTACAGTTCGAGAATAATGCAGACATGATAGAGACCCCTCTCAGATCAATAATCAGCAGCGGGACCTAGAGATCCGTACTGACTCCCACACATTCAACGATGACTCTAGTGATCGTGTGAACCTTTA
This sequence comes from Avena eriantha, assembly GCA_910589775.1. NCBI lineage: Eukaryota > Viridiplantae > Streptophyta > Magnoliopsida > Poales > Poaceae > Avena > Avena eriantha. The sequence continues at coordinate 438,057,185 of OU342745.1, read as the reverse complement.
ATGTCGTAACTAAATCCCTTTGTCTCGCGATATATTACATGTCTGAGATTTGATCATCGGTATCTCAATACCTAGTTTGATCTCGTTACTAACATGCACTCTTTTCTCGTTTCCGTGATATAACATTCTAGTGATCACATCACTTGCTTGCAAGCTATCTTAATATGATATCACCGAGTGGTTCCTGAGTATATGTATCCGTCATCGGGATGAACAAATCCCACTCTTGATCCATGAGCCTCTACATAACACCTTTGTAGAACTGACCCCACCTTTATAGTCACCCTGTCATGGTGTGACGTTTGATGTTATCAAGATACTCTTCTAGTGTTAGTGATTGCCATGATATCATGGTCTAAGGACTAGGATTACTTCGTATGATGTTATATCAATATAAACATAATGACTTTGATCGTAATGCTATACTTCAGATGAATGTTCATTACATCATTCCACCAATGTTGTGACATCGTTATTAACAACATCCAATGTCCATGATTAGAAAACCTTGATCATCTTGTTAATCAATGAGCTAGTTTATATGAGAGCCATAACTAGGAACTCTTTCTTTTGTTTATTAACACACACATGTATTAATGTTTCCAATTAATACAATTATAGCATGCAAAATAAACATTTATCATAAACAAGGAATAAAATAATAACCACTTTATTATTGCCTCTCGGGCATATTCCCTTCACATAGTGAAGTTCAACCCTCTTAAAGTGAAACATCATCAACCCCCGCTATCCACATGTGCCTTATGGCAAAGGTATCTAAGGTAACTCATACCTCGTATTCCAAGATAACTCCTAATGAGGAGAGTGATGATGATGATGATAGTGATGATGAAAAAGAAATATCTTTCTTATGTGAGATGGCCGTTTTATACCATTCTCTTTGTGGCAATGATAATGCTCATGCTAAAGTTGAATACTTAATGGATATCGTGTATAAAAACAAGGAAACCATTAAGGAATTGAACTCCCTCATCACTAAGGGGAAATGGAGATTCAATCTCCTCAAGCAAGAGTTAAGCGATGAGAAGCGTAATACTTTTCTCCTCACACAAAAGATTGAATCCTATGAGCTTGAAAAGGAAAAATATATCTATTAATGATGCTTGTGCTACTAACCCCGCTTTTTGTGAAGCATCTACTTTAAAGGAGAATGTTGAGCTAAGAGCTTAACTTGAGTTGCTAACTAGCAATTATAGGAAATTGGAACCGAGGCATGAAAAAAATTTGGGCTCTCATAATGATCTTGTGATCTCCTATGATGGGCTATGATGTAAGTATCACTAAGGTAATATCTTGTGAGTCTCATGTGGCCAGCAGCGTCGCGGTGGGTTGCCACTGCTCCACTCGTTCCTAGCCTTGCTCTGCCCGATCTTGGCATGGAGGCTAGCTAAGAAGTGCACGCTACTAGCTGATTAGTACTTGATCACGCTCTAGCGGCCGGAGGGTGGGGCGGCGCTGCGGGAGCGGCCAGGCGGGCCGGTGGCCGTCGGACACAGGGAGCAGACCGGTCGTGGCTGGAGGAAGGAGACGAAGTTGAGGTAAAAAGATACCTTATGGGGTCTAGTATGCGAAGGCTTTTTTTAGCCAGCATATCACGTTTTTCCTACCTATAAACGTGTATATGCTGTTTGCAGTTTGTGGTGTTTGCTAGAGTTGCTAAGCCCTCTTTCCGACCTATCATTTCCTTCACGCGATAGCCTGTCCACCACGGTGAGACATGTCCTACCGAGTAGTCGCGTCCTTCCTCGGTGCCTCTTGGTGTCTCTCTCGGAAGAGAGATCATGTGCCTCTTAATAATATTACTCTCTCCGATCCAAATTAGTTGACTTAGTTTTGCAAAATTCAGATATATCTAGACTAGTTGCATCTGAATCTAAACAAAATCAGGTCAACTAATTTGGGCTGGAGCAGTAATAAAAAAGAAATCTATAATAACTAAATAGGTGATCCCCACTAGCATATTTCTCTCAACATGCAGCCTATCCACCTCAGCACGTGTGCCATGTCAGCCAAAACTGTCCCCCTCAGCTTAGTTGTCCGCCATGTCAGCAGAAACCGTCCACCTCCACTTTGTTCCTATGCGTTATTTAGAGGATCGTACGCATTTGGTTGTCCCAATCGTTCTAATATAGCCTTACTTCAGCCGCACCCATTTGACTCCGTGAGTAGCCCATGTTACTGCAACCCGTTCCAATTTTCCATCTTCTTTGGAAGCTTATTCGCTAGCCCAGATGAGCCCAGGATTGTTGTTCTTCTCCACAGAACGCATCTGAAAGCACGAAATAAAGACATCGCTCTGTCTTTCACCTCCCAATCAATGTCCACGCCGTTTTCTCTTCCTCAGGTAACTGATGGAGGAATATGAGAAGTCCGCAGTGGTACGCCTCAGCCTATATTATTCACATCGCCACATCGTCGGTGGGCATCTGCCACAGAACTCATACCGCCGCCGCCATGAGCCACTCCTTCCTGCCTTCTCCCGGTTCCCTATCATGTACTTTCCTTTAGTCACAAATTTATCTTTCCTTAGGTTATGGAGATTTGGACGCCAAAACAGTCATCATCCTGTTCTTCCCTCCGTATTTAGTCTATTTGCAGGCTCTTCTCATTGTTGAGTGATGATCCATAGTTCTAAGTTCACGGCTCCTACTGGTGTGTCCGTTTCCAATGTGTTGCTAATTTTTTTTTTTTGCTTCATGCACATCTGAGTTGAACTTTGCTGCTATCAGTAAGAGTCTTTTTTTTATGAAATTGATACTGTCAGTTGCCAAACTGGACTGTTTAAATTCAGTTTCTCGGTGGGATTTCATGTCCTTATTCCATGAGTTGCTGAGAAGCCCTTGCAATTCATTTGCATTACTCTTACACTTCTGTTTTCTAACATAGCTAAGTATCAAACTGCTGACTGAAATCCGAAGTTAAGCTAAAAGTGAAAAAACAAGTTACATGTACATTCCGATTGACTGAACAAAAGCTTTACATTTACATCTTTTGCTAGGCTGAATAGGGCGTCGGCTTTTATCAGACCCATATAAATGTGTCCTCATAAGGGGTGAGCAGAAAATAAAAGCACCTAAACTTTATCGTCTATTTGTTTCTAGGAACAAACCTGATCCGGCCATGGTTCCACCACATGGTCTTCCCTCCGGCCTCCGCCATCCACCTGCATGTTGACATTGACAGAGTGGTTAATATTTAGATTCTTTTTGAGTTGTAAGGCCGATTCCCCCTCTCTCTATCCTGTTTTTGTTTATCAGTATTTTCATCTGTGAAATTAATTGAGATTTCTCCCTGCTGAGATCTTGAGATTGACTCCAAAACTGTAGAGCGAGACTGACTGACCCTACAGTAAATATATTTGTACATGTGGCTTTATTTATTTTGTTTAAGCCGGAGTAATCCTATGCAGTCACTCGAACTGAATGTGACATGATCTGATGGTTGCCGCCACGAGCATGATTGCACAGCTAATTAATTCTGCTGTAAGAGCTTGATTCTTGAGTCCACCACTTGCAAACTTTGTTAATAAGTTTTTTTGCAAGGATTTCTAATGTATATTAGGTAACTTACCTTTGCTAAGTTCCTGTATTTTGCTTCCCTCTACTGCAGATATGGTAAAGTTGGTAAATTAACACATACGTGTAGTGTCGCTGATAGAACTAAGGTTCCAATTCTTCACCTACTATTCACATCTTGCTCTCAGGTTTCTCTAATCCCATAAGCTACTTCTGTTGCGGTGTTCTCAAGTAAAACCATGGCAATTTATGAACATCAGGTAAGGATATATGTACACCATATATACATTCAATTTGTCTCTGATACAGCTACTTTTCACCATTATCATGTCGTTTTATACTTCTGTTAGTGTTTATCCTCAGGTCGTTGAGCATTTGTGGCGTGCTGCCAATACATTCTTTAAATTGCACCTTGAGGTCTTGGTTCCACGACATAGATGACAGTTGAAATTTCACAATTATTCCACACTTGGAAGTTTTATGGGATGAGATCACCGACTAAACATTCTAGCAGTACAAAAAACCATGAAGATTGCATCTAAAGAACTATGAAGATTGCCATATAATTTGTTGATGAGATGCGAATGTGTAACAATCTGCTGATGCAGACAAAGAAATAATGGATCCTTTTATTGTATCAGTGGGTCCTTATGTTTCTTAAGCAAGTTTTATTCTGCTATACAATAGTTCCAAACTGAAGTAAACTGCATGCCTGTATATTTTGATCGCATATAAGTAAAAAGCTTCAGGACACAGATAATACTTTTTTTCACTGTCGGATGGACGTCACTGTTGTTACATGGAGGTTAGTATGGGATATATTCCCCCCACCGGTGTGAAGGTTTTCATGAATGTGCATTCAGTGTTTGCATGATACGTTTTGACTTATTCAGTGTTTGCTTGCTTACAGATGTGCATTCCTTTCGATTCTAACCATTGGACATGCATAACTTCTCAAATCTATCACAGAATAGTGATTGCTATAAATTCCCGCTGCAACCGCGCGGGGTATCATCTAGTATTAGGAAAGAGCAACGCCTTGCTCACTGCTCCCACCGTTCGCCTTGCTCCCTACCACCCCGATTCCGCTCGCATCCCTATTCCCCGCCCGCGCCCCAGAGTTGGAGGTCAAAGGTCGCATTTTTGTGCCGGTGAAGTGCTGCTGGGCGAGGAGGCACTGGGTCTGCGTGCGCCGGCGAGATTCTGCTGGGCGAGGAGGCACTAGATCTGCGTGCGCCGTCGCCGTGCTGCTGGGCGAGGAGGCGCTGGACCTGCTCTCTCATGAAGGATTTGGAGCGGCGCCAGAGCAGCGGGAATACGGCGCCTTCGTACGGAGAACGGAGCAGCTGGAGGCTGTCTTCGTCCTCGGTGATTGTCGTCTGCCACGCCATGGTGCATCTGGTACTACTTCCTGTATTATACTCTCTCTCTCTCTCTCTCTGTAGTTTCTCGAGTAGCCACTGAGGATTAGTGGTGTTAGAGTAGTTTCAGCTAAGATTGCAGGCCTCTCTCTGTAGTTCCTCTCTGAATTGATTGTGTTCCTTTTTCGCTCAAGTTGGATTTGCCCATTGATTTGTTGCATGATTTTGGTCAAGTTAGGCTGGTCCTGGAGTAGATTTGTTGCATGATTTCGGTCCAGTAGGAGTACTGCCTTCAATAAAATCAAACTATGCCCGTGGATGATTATTGGAGTAAATCTGATACTGCCGACAACCGAGTTTAACTGGTGTCTCGATTATAACAGAGCAAGAACTGGTGATTAGGTTGAGGAAGAGCTTTCGCTTGTGAGGGTTAAACTTGTCTGATACTCTCTGAAAATGCAGAGTGATTATTGATTTAGAGCTGTAGAAAGAGAAGTTGCATTTGATACTTTGACACTAGAGCTATCCATTGTTATATACAGAGTTTTCGTTTGAAGCTTTCATCTGGAACCGTCTGGAGTGTTGAATTTTTTGCAGTAGTAACAAAAAAATTCCCAGCCATCTGTACATTTTATACGGCTGTCGTCTTCATCTCAGTGACCGTCGCCTGCCATGATGCGTCTGGTACTTCCTCTCTTCTCCTCCCTCTTCTGTATTTTAGTGTATCACTAGTTCCTCTCCGAATACTCCAGGTATTTGTGCTCTTCTCAGCGGATTAGTGGTGTTAGTTAGTCTGAATATTGTGGTGAACTTCTATGCATCCTGAAAACTGTATGCAATTTGTCTTTTAGAGTCGGGATTGGAGTATGCAATTTGACAAAATCTGTGAGGCTTCTAAAAAACTGACCGTAAATAAGGAGTGTGTAGTTGAACTGTGGTAGGAATACAAGTGCAAAATAAATTGACATGCTCCTTTGCTCTAACAAGCTCTGAAATTATGGATTGCTCCTACACTGTCTAGCAAGCCTAGTTGCTTTAGAGTACGCCTACGAGTAACAAGCAAGAAGAAACAGGAGTAACAAGCCAAATTAGCAGTATTATGGATACTGGCCTTATGCATCAATAGTAGCCACATAAATTCATTTCCCCGGAAGTAAATGATGCTCACTGGAGGTGTGTCCTGTTGCCAGTTTATGTGTTTCTATGTTCATGGATGAAGATGCTGGAGTATAACATGAGTATGAGTAATGTAGAATATGCTATTTTACATGAATATTTACATGAATGCGAGTACTGTAGAGTATGCAAGTGAGGACATGGTGCTATAGTTCTCTCAGCTCATGATGATAATACACCTCATGATCAGTACAAGTGTGCAACTACTGATGTGCCTGCGATATGAATCTTAATTTGTTCTTAGTCTAAGTGTGCTCATAAGAAATGATGTCCTGGTTCAAGTGAGGCTGCATACGTATATACCCCACTTCTTACTGCAGTACTCGATCTATGCACATACAGTACATTATTAGTGTTTCTTGTTTCCTTAGATGCACTAGTTTAAATCTGGTTCAACCAATGATAAATGTGCTCAGATATCTGATAAATATTGTTGCAATTAGAAATACTGCCATGTGTATGAAATACTGCTGCAATTAGGGAGTATTGTATCAAAATATGTGCTCAGATATCTGAAGACTCTTAGTGACTAACCTGATCATATCCCTTTATTGCCTTATATGAGTTCACAGTACAGCATATGAGTTCAACTTTGTATCAGTTCAAAATTGACTAGCACAACACAATATCTGTATTCGTTCTAGCACGAGTACAGTACCTATAGCACCACCTCCAGCATCTTGATCCATTTGATAATTTACTTGCTCACCACCTCCAGCATCTTCTTCATCCATTTGATCATCTATTACTTGTTCATGTTAGGAATAATCCCGTTTGAGCTTTTCTTACTGTTTTTCTAGCTAGACAATAATTCAGGTCGTGATTACATGTGATTGTTAATTTAGTGTTCAGTTTAGTCAGGCTTGGACTTGGTCAAGGCATCGACTTCGTGGGATGGCACGAAAGTCAGGATAGAGTGGACGTGGGATGGCGCGTCAGTAGTGCTCAGTCCTAGCTATTTTCCCCGATTTTCCTCCGTTGTAATCGGATCAGTTACTGACCGTATAAATAAAGGAATAACAGAAAACGTAGTACAGTTTTACACTGCACAAAATCATTGTGTTCATCGTGTGATCCATCGAATAGGCTAGCTACTGAAACAACACGTGGTATCAGAGCCATGTCCACAACTCCGGCGACGGTGGCAAGGAAGAAGGGTGATGAAGTTGAGGGGAGCGGCACTGGCAAGTCCAAGCCACGGGTGACCGAGTGTCGTCGTCTCCCATTCCCTAGCTCCCCGTCGAGGGCGAGACCCCTCACGGCGCGGCGGTGGCGAGTTGGTTGTGCGGGTGCGGGAGAGCACCGGCTCCGGATGCTACCCCACCCTCACTCGCACCAACTACGCGGAGTGGGCTATGGTGATGAGGGTGCAGCTGCAGGCCCAACACCTCTTGGACATGATTCAGTATGGGGCCGACAAGGATGAAGACGACCGCGCGGCGCTCGCCGCCCTGCTTAGCGCAGTGCCGCCTGAGTTGGTGCGCACGCTGGCGGCGAAGGACTGAGCCAAAACGGCATGGGAAACCCTCAAGACTATGAGACTCGGGTGCGAGCGCATCTGGGAGGTAAAGGCGCAAACCAGGCGCCGAAAATTCGAGGAGCTCTGGTTCTGCACCGGCGAGTCCGTAGAGGATTTCGCGATCCGCCTGACAGCGATCATCAGCGATCTTGAGCTCCTCGGCGATTCGGTTGATCAGTACAGGGCGTACTCAAGTACCTACGGGTAGTGCCGAAGAAATATTGTCCCATGGTGATGGCGATCGAGCAGACGGTGAAGCTGCGTGGCCTCACCATTGAGGATCTGACAGGCCACCTCATCACTGCAGAGGAGGGCTATGATCTGGATGATGTCATGGACGGCACCGACAAACTGTTGCTGACTGAAGAGGAGTGGCTAGCGCCCCATCGCCAGCGTGGACAAGGCTCATCCTCCGGCAGCGACAAGGGCGTCAAAGGCAATGCCAAGCCCAAGCCTCAGAATGGCGACAAGCTAGTGGCCGACACTGACGGCGCTGGCGAGCGGCGCAAGGGCAACTGCCGCTATTGCGGTAAGGCATGCCACTGGGCCAAGGAGTGCCGCAAGGCGAAGCGGGATCGCGAGCGAGGTGTCAACGTCGAGACCGCGAACCTGGCACAAGCTGAGGAGGGGCCATCAATGCTCATAGCCCAGGTCTGCTCTCTGGTGCACGTCGGTCACGACGTGCCAGGCGAGGTGTACCTGAACGAGGAACGGGTGATTCCAGTACCGTCCCCAGTGGCATCTGGTACCTGGATAGTGGCGCTAGCAGCCATATGACAGGTGTCCGGGACATGTTCTCCTCCCTCGATGAGACGGTGCACGACACCATTTGGTTCGGAGATGGCTCCCTCGTCAAACTCAGGGGACGAGGCATTGTCATGTTTCGGAGCCTCACCGGTGATCACCGCATCCTCGATGACGTCTACTACATCCCGAGCTTGCGCAACAACATTGTATCCCTGGGGCAGCTCGATGAGAATGGCTGCAAAATCACCATCGAGGATGGGGTAATGAGCATCCTGGATCGACCTCGCAAAGTTCTTACCGCGCGTGAACTGCACGGGTAACCGCCTCTACACAGTGCGTCTCCCGCTGGCAACTCCAGTGAGCCTGCTGGCGAAAAAGGATGACGGCGCGTGGTTGTGGCACGGCCGCTATGGACATCTCCATTTTCGCGCCCTACACACACTGGCAAGGAAGGGCATGGTCAGGGGCATCCCTAAGATCGAGCATGTGGAGGAGTTCTGCGACGGCTGCACACTCGGGAAGCAGCACCGCCTTCCATTCCCTCATGCCACTACCTACAGAGCTGGGCGTGAGCTTGTGCACACGGACTTGTGTGGGCTGATCACTTGTAACACCCTCAAATTGGCCCTATGCAAGTTTTAGCCCTTTCCGCCAAACCCGCATAGAAACGATTCAAGGACGCCCACCAGGCACTTTTGTGCGGGTGGAAAACGAAGTAATACCATTACACAACAGTCCTCGATGGGACCCACAGAACATATATATACATCAGCGACTCCATGAGTCAATAATACAGATATAATATACAAAGATCCAAATCACCTTTAAAACGATAGAGCGTCCGACTACGGACAAGATGCAAATGGGGCTAAGAGCCCTGAAGAACAACGCGGCTTTAAAACGGGGCTTTTGAAAATCGTTGACAGACAAAACAAAATAATCCGGAGACTCGGGTTTTGATTTGAAATAATAACGGGACGTTTAGAAAACAAAAACAGACTTTTCGAAAATAGTTTTATGCAAACAAATGCAAGATGACATGACGATGCTCAAATGCAAGGTGACATGATGACAGGAGCATGCGGTCATGATGATGCAATGCACAAAAACAACGCGATTTTCTAGTAGTGGTTTTGGCGGGGCGCCACAATTCGACACCACTAACAATAGATCTCGCCCTCGAGATCCGCCTCATGGTACCGGAAAGAAGGTCGGCGATCTGAAACTTCTCGCTTCATGTAGATCCTCGCGACACCACTAACATGAGGTCATTGTCCGTGATCGTCGAGAGAACACTCCGGAAAACAAAGGGCGAAGGTAAAGGTATCCACAAATAAAGCCACCTCTAACTTCGATAGAAAGAGAGAGCGGATGCATCTAATCCACTCCAATGTACGAGAGCAAATAGATTGAGTAGTCGGCATGGGGGCCAATCCATCACGCACCCAAACTATTACTCCGCACAATCAGTAGAAAAGCGTACAACCATTCTCGGAATCAGACTGAAGATCTCGACAATCAAGGCTCGGAAATAAAAGAGGTGATGCAGGCGCTGCATCGGATCTGGCGTAGAGGATGTCGTCGCGTAGGAAAACACCGGAAGGCATCACAAGGAACAGAGAGAAGTCCAACAGATGAAGGATTCCTCAGATAGCATGAAGACCGGAGGTAGAAACACCGTTGCCAAAGGAGGAAGCGAAACCCTGAAGGTACGACGGAAAACCCACCCACGAGAAATCCTAGACTAGAAGAAGGTAAGAGAGCAGATTCAAAACACGCGGAGGTAAGATGAGAATAGCAGAGGGGTAAGGAGCAAAACAAACCTAATCAGATCTATCCAACCGATTTTGCAAAATAGTTTTGACACTCTAAATCGTCCGTTAGCTAGGTTATCCTACAGGCTGGACTTGTGGGGTATCACAACTGCTGAGCTCTGATACCACTCTGTAACACCCTCAAATCGGCCCTATGCAAGTTTTAGCCCTTTCCGCCAAACCCGCATAGAAACGATTCAAGGACGTCCACCAGGCACTTTTGTGCGGGTGGAAAACGAAGTAATACCATTACACAACAGTCCTCGATGGGACCCACAGAACATATATATACATCAGCGACTCCATGAGTCAATAATACAGATATAATATACAAAGATCCAAATCACCTTTAAAACGATAGAGCGTCCGACTACGGACAAGATGCAAATGGGGCTAAGAGCCCTAAAGAACAACCAATGGCGTCCATAACCCTGCCCAGGCCAAGCCGGAAGGTAACCCTGCTAACGACGGCAATCTCAACCTGCTAAAACAAAAGGGGTGCCGACAAAGGGCAAAGGAAAAAGAGGAGCGTCAGTACTGAGGCCAGCACATGGCGAGGCTAGAATTCGGCGGCTCTCGCCTACATAGGTATGGTGGACTGAAGCGGCAGCGCAGCATGCACTAAACAACCTATAGAGACTCAGTAAAACTGGCGGCTATTGGAGAGGGATAAGAAAGACCTATTCGGATCCATCCTGATACTAACACCAAACATACCCATCCTAGTATTCCCCCTTGAGACCAAACGAGGAAGTCCAACCGAGGAAACTCACACGGTTGGCAATTTTTATTTAATCTTTCCAAGGCAGTTGTCCCACTTACTAGTCTCCTCACATACAAGTCAAGTTATAACAGTAAACTTTAGTTATAGTTGTCTATGATCGAGAAACTGTGCTCCAAGTCGTCCATAACCGCGGACACGGCTTTTCGAAAAGATTTAACCCTGCAGGGGTGCACCAAAGTATCCACACGCACTTTGACCCTTTTTGCCAGATCAATTAACATACACCCGTCGGTATGTCGGCGGAGCCTAAGTCATGACGTTTCCCAGACCCAAAGTAAGTACATGGGGGCCACCCCACTAAGCTACCCGCAATGAAGTCGGCCGGCTCTGAGACGGACCTAGGGTTTGCGACGACGGCGGTAAACGACTGGGAACCCGAAAAAGGGGACTGAGCTTGTCGATACCGCGAAAACGTGGCGCGATCCAAAACAGTACAGGTGCTCCACGCACAAATTAAATAAAACGGTAAATATGGCATAAGTACAGAATAGTAATAAAGCCCCAAACTACTTGTGGCCCCCGGTACGATACTTTGAAATCAGGTAGTAAGCCGATGGGGGTGCCCACACACCCCACCTGTGGTTAGCGTGCTCGATCTCGGAACAGGTATCAAGAACTCGGGTCCTAGGGGACACTAGCGAGCGGTTAAGAACCAAATATTGTCTATTACCCACCGGTGCCTCTGCATTAATCTACTATCAACATTAATTATTAAACTGTAATTAGAATCATGACCAATGCCACCGTTAAACATTTGCCAACCGCCCAACATCTGTGGAACATCGACGACGCGAGGCAACACCTGAGCAAGCAACTACGACTCGCAGGGCCAACTGTCTATCAAGCAACGGGTAATAGGAGGTGTCCAAGGCAATATATCGGCTGCAAGGAATATATCTGGCACGGAACACTAAAGCATCGGGACACGGATATCAATAGATCAACAGGAGGAAATAAAGACTATAAATGCAAAATAGGTAGAAGAGGGAGAGATGCTCGCCTGGGAAACACTGTCGAAGGATCATATCCGGAGAACTTGTCGGTACTCGCATCAACTCATCTGCCTAATCCGCGAAGAAGCCAACGCTAGAAGAAACACCGGATGCAATATTTAATACTACGGCAGAAGATCCAGCATGATTATGATATGATGCAGATGCGGTGCAATTAGGCAGTATTAAGCGGAACCGGGGTCTCGACAATTAATTAAGCGGTTCGAGTTATTTAGAATCCCGCAATTTAAATGTTGTCTGAACAGGGCAAAACATGGCATCGGTTCGCTACACCAATTTAAATGGAGTCCGAAATAAGACTAGAATAGCCCGCATATAGACTCCATATTTAATTTAGGTGAACCAATATAATGCCCCCAAACCACACAATATGTATGCGACATGAACAATTTAATATGCAGCAGGTATATATCATTTATTATAAAAATAGGGTTCTCGGAAAAGGGAATCACATGTGGTTCCAAAGATCTAGGGTTCCGGGGTTCGACGGTCTCGGCGGGATCGGTCTTCAAGGTTTGGTCTTCGGATCCGAAGACCGGTTCAACGGAGGCCTTGCTGGATACACGAGTGCAGGGTTTCTAGGAAGTAGATGGCGCGGCTTCGCGGTGCTAGAGTAGTCGCATCCTCAACATTGCCACACTCCACCACACATCATCTTCACCACAAGTTTGCACACCACTGCTACCTCTAAAACAACAAAAGTAGAGCATCGGCAACAACAAACACCACCAGGAAGTCAGGCAGGAACAGGTTGGTGCAGACAGACACGCATGACATAGAAGCAACCTAAAGGTGGCGACGAGGTACACAACACGAAGACGGAGGTCGAGCTCAGGCTGCGCAGGGGCAGCTTCGCCGGTCAGCGAACCCGTGTGCAGGGGCTCACAGGGGACGCGCGGGTGGCGATGGACACGAGTGCGGGGTGGCAGCGAGAGGGCTCGGAGACCATGGCGACGACCGACGTGACCTTGGTGGTGGGGGACCGAAGCGGACGGGGGGCGGCTCGGCGGCCGGCGGTCGACGAGGAGGCGGGGCCCTCAACGGGGAAGGGCGCGCGCGAACGGAGGGGTCCCTAGGCGCGGGGTGGAGGAGCGCCGGCGAGGGAGCAGCGAGGGGAAGTCCAGGGACGGCTCGGTGAAGGGCTCGGGCCCTGGCGAGGTGAGGTGGAGGCGGTCGGCGGGAGGCCGCGGTGGATGTCGCCGGGCGGCCACGGTGTCGCGGAAGGCGGCCGGCTTCGGGCGGCGGAGACCGTGGCGTGCCGCAGGGTGACGAGGTGAGGAGCGAGGAGGAAGAGGGCGCCGGCGAGGAGAAGGCGCGGAGACGGGGCGCCGGCGGCTTGCAGGGCTCCTGACGGTGGACGGAGAGATGCGGCTGGCGGCGGGGGAAGACAGAGGGGATCGAGGCGGGGAAGAGGGGGCACCCTCGGTGGCCGGCGAGGCGGTCCTGGCGGCGTGTGGCAGGGGCGGCCGGAGAAAGGGCGCGTGACGGCGACGCGCGGAGAAGGACCGCGGCGGCGGACGTTTGTAAAGGAGGGCGGGGTTGGTGGGGATGGTGGCGACGCGGGGCGTACGTGGTGGGATCGGAAGGCGGCGGTGGGGTTGGACCCGTGTGAAAGAGATGGCGATGTGGGAGCGTGCCCGCTGTGTGCGTGCGATGCGAGGCATACCGCGTGCGGGCCAGGGGCCTGTCGGGAGCGGGATTTGGGGCAGCTCCGCGCGGGGATCAGGTCCAGGGCGGTGACGTAGCGCTAGCGCGTGACGGGTTGGTGCAGACGGTCACGGGTGTTGGGCGCGACGTGGGGAACGTGTGGGCCGGGGCCGAGTGAGCTGCGCGCGCGTGTGCGTGGTTGTGTTTTGGGCAGGTGGTGGGAGTGAGTGCCCAGGTGGCGTGCTAGGCGGGAAAAGGGAGGAAGTTGGGGTGCTGCGCGTGGGCGGGGTGCGATGGGTGGCTGGGGAGGCTAAGGTGGCGGGCTGGGATTGGTGAGTGGGGTGAGGTGGCGCGATGTGAGTGGATGTAGTGAGGTGGAGGGGGGCTGGGTAGATTAGGTTTGCGTAGTTTTAGGAATTTTGGAGGTGGCCGGTCAGGCTTTCGGGCCTGGCGGGCTGCTCCTAAAAATAAAAGAAAATTTTTATGATTTAAAACGGGGCTTTTGAAAATCGTTGACAGACAAAACAAAATAATCCGGAGACCCGGGTTTTGATTTGAAATAATAACGGGACGTTTAGAAAACAAAAACAGACTTTTCGAAAATAGTTTTATGCAAATAAATGCAAGATGACATGACGATGCTCAAATGCAAGGTGGCATGATGACAGGAGCATGCGGTCATGATGATGTAGTGCAAAAAACAACGCGATTTTCTAGTAGTGGTTTTGGCGGGACGCCACATCACTCCACACACCACTAGGGGGCGCAAGTACTTCATCCTCATTGTTGACGATTACACTCGTTACATGTGGCTGGAAGTGCTCCGCTCAAAGGACGAGGCACTCCCATTCTTCGGGAAGATCATGATCGCCACGGGGACTGAGCGCAAGTGCAAGCGCAAGTGCTAGTGCAAGTGCAAGCGCAAGTCCAATGTTTATTTTATATTAGAGTAGACCAAATCCAGCCAATCATGTGATAAAATTATCATCAATGTGGATGAGCCCAAATCAAACCTATGCATACACGCCTGGTGTATTTCTTGCCTGATGTATTTCTTAATGTGCGTACGCACCTGATTGTGTGTTCATTTACTAACAGTTGAAACACACCACCAGTTTGATTGTTGTTATCATCCACTCAATTAAGAAATTGTTCAATGTTTTGTTTCCATGGTTGTTCTTGATAGAGACATGGCTATTGAAGGTCACCAGGGCCTTTGGTACTGATAGTGGTATATTTTCTTCTTTCTTGCAGCAAGAGTGGTAGCATAAGTTATTAATTCCACTTATTTTCTTGGAAAACAAGTTTTTGGATAATATGCATCAAGAATGCCTTCATGAAGGATGGTGAGGCCTTTTGTTTTGGTACCTCTTTGGGTGGTGGTCAGTTTATGCTAAATTCCAAGGTTTTGACCTGAAATTAAACAGGGCATTATAAAAATAAAAAAAATAAAAAAAGTAAAATCTTCACAATCGATATATGTTTGTCCCCGTCCTCGCATGGCCTCGCGCCCAACGAGTTGACCCTCCTCTTACTCGGCGATTGCACCGAGTTGAGTCCGGCTTCCGCTGCCTTGCTCTCGGGCCAGTATTGGCACAATTGAGAAGACGCATCAACCTAGGTCGCTGCCAAGCGAACTTAGAGAGGGACGGCCACTGGTCGCTAGTACTAAGCAGCGGCGGGAAGCGGCGGAAGATCAACTGTTTTACACCGTCGTGTCGTAGGGCTAGTCCCGAGAGCTCCCAGTGCCAGGCTGTTTTCCTCTACCATACACATGGCTCGGCTCGACTGTGCACAAAAGTGAGTCGGGCTGCCTCGAGCTGGGCCGTGCTTTCACTGTGAGAGCCAGAGGGAAAATATGGGGGGCACCCTTTGCTCCTGTGACATGACAAATCGGAGACCCACTCTATTTGAGATGAGGCAGCTCTAGCGTAAATAGCGGGGTTCTTGCAAGGAAAATAAAATCCCCAACTGCTTGTGCCTACTAACCGCCACATCAAGCAGGCGGTGCTCTTTCGTGAATGATCGAAGAACACGCAAAGAAAATGCAACACGCTCGCGGAGTGAGAGAAAGAGAGAGACCGAGAGAGCAACGTGTTACACACCTTGCTGAGAAGAACCGGAGGTGCAGGCGGCGTCCTGGGAAACGTTGTTGTTCGCCATCCATTGAATGTAAGCAGACAGGTTCTTCATCGGCTACTTGGACGCCCCGATCTTCTATATTACCCGAATAGCCGCCGCCTCGCCGATCCCAGGGAGCCGATGTTGCGCTTGTGGTTTCGCTCGCTGAGCAGCCGGTCAGGAACCTGTCTACGTACATCTAGTGGATGGCAAACTACATTTCCTAGGATTCCACCTGCGGCTCCGGTTCCTCTTAGCAAGGTGCGAACAAGTTCGTCTCGCCTTCCCTGCGAGTGTGTTACATTTTTTGCGGTGTCATCTTCATCCTAGTCTTATGTGTTCTCTAAGAATGGGAAAATGGAAGTGTTCTCTGCAGCCACAACTTTATACGAGTTGACAGTTCCTCTTTCGTGGATGATCGAAAACACGCAAAGAAAATGCAACACGCTCGCGGGGTGAGAGAGAGAGATCGAGAGAAACATGTTCGCACCTAAAATCAACACTCTCCACTGCCGCCGGGAGCTGGCAAGCGCGCATCTCACCAAGCCTCACGCACTCACCTTGGAGACAACCCTTGGTTGTGTCGCGGGAGGCAACGACTTGACGGCTCCTCTGGTGCCTCTGCTCGGAGACCCACTCCATTTGAGCAATTCCCACCTTGCCGAGAAGAACCGAAGGTGCATGCCATTCGGCTACGACCGGTACATAGTCTACCACGCCGTCGCGGACCACCAGCGCGCGTGCCAGTGCGCGCCCTGCTCCTGCGCTCTGCGAGTGCCCGTTCGGCGGATCTGCGAGGGGTCGGCAGTGGGCGCCAGGAAGGGGCGGTGACGTCGAGAGGAAGCGCTTGGATGGGTACCTTGATCGGCTGCTTGGACGCCCCGATCTTCTGCAGTACCCGCATCGCCGCCGCCTCGCCGATCCCAACGAGCGCAGAGCCTCATGCACTCACCTTGGAGACAACCCTTGGTTGTGTCGCGGCCGGCAGCGACTTAGCGGCTCTTCTGCTTCCAGCTGGGGCCTCTGCTTACGGCTCTCACCCTCGCTAGATGGACGCCGTCGTTGCCGACTTCGGTGCCTTTTCGGCTTCATCATCGCTCGGTTCGACCAAGCGGGTCTTCTGCTTCTTCTCGGTGTGGCCTTGCGCCCAACAAGTCGACCCTCCTCTTACTTGGTGATTGCACCGAGTTGAGTCCGGCTTTCGTTGCCTTGCTCTCGGGACACTATTGGCACAATTGAGAAGACGCATCAACTTAGGTCGCTGCCAAGCGGGCCTATGGGAGAAGTGAGCGGTCAAGCGGTGCGACTGCGCAACGTCCGCTGAGACGCATCCGAGACAAATATTTGGGCCATGTTTGCGTCTCCGCGGACAGCCCGATCACTATGTGTCGGGTCGTTGGGCCTGGTATGCGCATTTTTCGATCGCGCGGTCCCGCGTCCATTTACGCCGGGCCGTTGGAAATGGTCTAAGAAGAAAAAGAAAGAAATAGTGTCCGGTTGCTACAATGGGCATAACCATTCGAGATTTATGAGTGGTTGTGTCGCGGGAGGCAACGACTCGACGGCTCCTCTGCTTCCAACTGGGGCCGCTGCTCGGAGACCCACTCCATTTGAGCAGTTCCCACCTTGCCGAGAAGAACCGGAGGAACATGCCATTCGGCTACGACCGGTACATAGTCTACCACGCCGTCGCGGACCACCAGCACGCGTGCTAGTGCTCTGCGAGGGGTCGGAAGTGGGCGCCAGGAAGGGGACAGTGAGGTCGAGAGGAAGCGCTTGGATGGGTACCTAGAGTCGGACATAACGAAGTACAGGTTATTAAAACCAGGAAGTACAATATTCGCAAACTAGGAAGTACAGCTGACATACTAAACTGAAATACAAGATTACTGATCATGGCGTCTCGCCGAACCCGTGAGCCGACGTTGCTCATGATCTAAGACTCAAGGTGGCACTATAAATTCAACAAAAAAATCGAAAAAATTAAGGCCATTTAACTCGTGCGGCAGTAGGTAACAAATGGGAACACGGAAGGTAGAACAGGGCCAACACCTAATAAGTTACCAACGACAGTGCTACTAGAAATTAAGGAGTTCAGCCACGACTCCATGGTTACAACGAACGTAGTTCAACGAGATCATTGTTTAACCAGATTTACTGCATGAAGACAAGCTTCACAATTACTTGGCGCCAGGCCCCTCCCTCGCCATGCTGCTGCTGCTGCCACGACCCTCACTCGCCATGCTGTTGCTTTTGCGCACCTCCCTCTCCATGACGCAGTCCTAGCGAATGATAACACGTTCAAACTTCTTCACCAGAGATTCGTATCCTTCCATGCAATTACAGCAATCTGGCACTTGTTTTGCGTATATCATCGTATTCGACTCTACCAATTTGATTGTTTCTTCTCTCAGTGCAGAAGCCTCTGCAGGTTGATACCAGCCACTAGAAATCTGCAAAAGGGAGAAAATAAATGAGCCAGGAGCAAACCTGAACATATATGGATGGGCCAGAAAGCGGTCGAGCACACAAAACCAAGCCATCTGAAAAAGTGAAGAAGACATAAAACAGTGAAGAAGACAGAACACGTTCCAACGAAAATTCATCACTGATTTCTGTAATGACTTTCCTTATATTATGCAGAGTAAAAAAGGCACAGTCAGGCTTTCCTCCCTATTGTGGAACCTGGAAGTAAAAGGTAAGATGAACAACAAACCAAGCATATAATTTGAATTTTCAAGTGCAAGGCAGAAGAGCTGTCCATTCTATTGAGAAATCTGAATGAAAGTATTTTTCATGAAGTACTTGTTTCCTGATTTCATCATGGTTGACATCCAACACATTTAATAATATACAAGGTGTCAGATTGTATAAATTTGTTCTGACTTAGCCTACAATACATAGTGCAGATGTTTCTGACTTTTGAGAAGAATTACCTTTCAAGGACCTTTAGGATCCAATCTCTTTCGTCCTGCTTATGTTGACAATCAAGTAAATCCAGATAGAATATGGTGCTAGTTGCACTATCTCTACCTTGAGGTCTATTTATGATGCCCAGGCTCCAATGATCACTGATCAATTGAAACATATGAGAGAAACTTGATCAGCAGGATAGCAGGATAGACATTGGCCATGGTTGTAACACATGATCGTAATTTTTTTAATCTAAATTAGTTTCTTAACAAAATAAAAACAAAATTCTTACTTAGCATTCACAGGGATAAATAAGTGCTTCATGTCATTTGGAGTTAGAGGTTTCCCCCTAAATTCCTTTTCGGACCATCTTATCTGCTTAGGAAGAAACCAAGATATATCAAGCACGAAACAGTCAGTGTAAGGGGGGAAGGCAATGGAGCTTGGAAATTTAATAATGTTACCAGGTCGCCGAAGTTTTTCGCAACTGCTTTCTGCCAGTGAAACATGAGGGAAATGTAATACTGGCCATCTATTTGACTATTCAAAATGAGATGCGGAAATTCTCCTTCTATATGTCTATAAGAGGCAAATATAACTGTTATGAAAAAGGGAATAAAGAGGAACCTACAAACGATGCATCTCAAGAGAGCAACACTTACTTAATGACCTGTTCCATTATTGCATCACTGATAAAGCCGCCGCCCTCCAAGGAAGATAAGTCATCACAAATAAGGTCACTTTGACATTCATGTAACGATCATCAGCATGATATGTATATTTAGCCTCACATTGATCCAGAACCTTGATGCAACACAAGTATATCAAAATTAACTTCTGGAGATAAGAATTAAATTCTGAGGACTAGAACCCAATGGCAGTTTCTAAAAGACCATTTTGGCTTAATTTGGGGTCCTCTTTTGACTGTTTCTTGCCAGCTTATCCCTTGCGACCCTCCTTCGACTGTCCCTTGGGAGGACGCTTCGACTTTTTCTTGCCGGATTATCCCTCGCTACCTTTCCTTGCTAGCTAGACGAAGCTACAATATTTAGCTACTGATTGCTGCATAGCTTCTAGCTTATTTCTGGCTTCTGTATTCTTAGACAGAAAAGCTGATTTCAATGCTGTACCAAGGGAAAAACGAATATCTTCGGGCAAGTTGAAACCCCCAATGATTTTCTCCACAACGCTGGGAATGGCAAGTTTATCAGCATGTACCCAGGCCGATGCTTCTTGTAATCTGTCGCACAAGCGAGCAACTTCGTCCGCCTGAACAAGAAGAAAACATTACTGTTTCACATATGTTGAAATACCGACGAAAATTATAGACGAAGAGGAGATTTTTTTATATTTGACTTACCTCCTCTCTGGATAACAAAGTCTTTGAGGATTCACCAGCATCACCCTCACTATCCTCTTCGGAAATATCCCCAGTTCGTCTGCTATGAATGTGACTAAGGTCATCATCCTTCTCCTCGTCCCAACTTTCATCATCAGAAGTTAGACCCAATCATAATTGGTTTCCATCTCGTAAACCAACTATTCTCTATAATAACTAGCCTCAAGTGACTTGATCTGCAATGCAATTTCACCAGATATTAATTGGAAAAACAACAGTGCATTATTTATTCAAAAAGATGTGGAAAAGTGATTGTATGCTAAAACACAAGGTATTTAGCACTCACCTTTAAAGAATGCCACCATCCCTCGAATTCATATAGCCAGGACAAATGTTGATCTAGTATATGTTCTAGCCATGGGAAAACATCCATCTCATGGTCATCATTTTTGAACAATTCTTTCAGTGCTGGGTGATCTATCATGTCAATAAATATAACCTGCAGAGAAACATGTGAAAACATATGTAAGGTCCAGCCAAATATGTTAGATCCAGCTAAATATGTCGAATCATATAAATGTTACTAGTTTACTTACAACCAGTAATAACGGAGATCCAGCCAAATCTGTTGAATCTCCATTTTTTATACTTCTGATGCTGTCCACCAAAAGCTTGACAACTAGATGTGTCAAGTTCCAGTCTTTGATGTGATCCACATCTTCTACAATGTCACTGTACCTCAAATCTACACCGACTGAAGTACAGGAGGCTAGAAGAAACTGCAGTGCAGCATACATGTAGAGCTTGCATGTTTTCTTCCTCAACTTTGAGCATTTTCCCAGTCCACTTGCGAAAGTTTTCGCATCTATTATATCAGAGTACATATTTCTGAGGCGCTTCTTAACTTGTTTTTCATGACCTAAACGACTAAGATCAAATTCCTTCCCTTTGTTCATTAGCCCAAACACCTTTGCAGTAGCATCAAATAAGGGAATCTTAACCAGATCCGGAGGGTTCTCCAATTCCAATGTGGAATCGTCACATTTGACTCTATTTATCAAGAAGTCAGTCAGAGATTTACATAGCTTTTCATTCTTTAACATCAGCTTGAGGGTGTTGTCTAATGCGATTTGTTTGATCTCTTTTGCTTGTTTACCTACCAAACCTTCGATGGCAGGTAGTAAATTGCAGGGCTGGCATCTGGATTTCCCTACCTGTCAACAATAGTAAAAAAAATCAGCATGTGGATCTGCTTGGTGCCACCCTTATGCACAGGCATCAGGTCGAAATACTTTTTTAATGGAAATTAACTAATTATGGTGAATCAGGTTCCAAGTTATGCATCATGGTAATTTAGCACTAAAACAAAGCATGTCTAAAATGATTTAGCACTAAAACACAAATACCTCTTTTTTATTTCCTTTGACGGGCTTGGTTTTCTACCTGCCGCTCCCACCCAGGGAGGAGTCTGCTTCTCTTCTTCGGGAGGAGTCTTCTTTTCTTCCTCTTTTTTTTCCGCCCATATAATGGCTGTTCAAATCATGTAAAAGGCTTAGCTCCAGTTTTTGTTTGCTGGAAAGGTCTGTTTATTGATCGAAGTTAGCTGCTAGCTACCAATAAAAAACTAGATCTTTTATTGGATCTTTTATTGGTAGCTAACAGCTAACTTCGATCATCGTGCACTAACTGGTACTACAAAGTCCGATTCCTATGTTTTCAACTTTTTGAACTAACATGTATTTTTTTCATGTCAATAAATATAGACTTAAAAAAGTTGCAACGACGAGTTCTTCTTAAAACAAAGCAAAGTTATGATGGTACAATAACTGAGCTACTTGAAGCTCAGGAGGAAAATCAATGGTTAACGAGCAGAATAGAGCAAAAAAATTGATCTGCTTGAAGTGTCAGTAAAAAGGTTTAATCTCTTTGCTTTTAACAAGTATCTTGAAGATCGAAACCTACGCTTATTGGTATAGGTATTTAGTGTAATTTTTCTCTTCTTTGCACATAGACTTGAAGAAAGTATAGCGGTCGTAGATTCTCAATTGGCAATTGAAAGACATGAAAACAGCAAAATAAGGAGCGAACTATCTGATGCTTGGCAACGGATCGAGGAATTACGAAATGAAGCGCAAGATAATCGTGCAAGTCTAGCAGAACTTGACAACACAATAAGGAGGTCTGTCATTTCTCCTATAGGATTAATCAGGCTTCTCTTCTGACCTGACAGTAATAACATTATCTTTTATCTTCAATTGCATTATGCAACAACGTGTTACCATCATCACGTGCATAGACTTGAAGAAAATGTCAGTGCAAAGGAGACTTTGTTACTAACTGAACTAGAACAGAATGCTTCAAGCTCAAACTTGCTTGCAGAAGCACAGTTGAAAATTGCTGAACTAATAAAGAATGTTGAAGACTCGCATAGGAAATCTGACAGCCTTCAGGCTACCATATGTTGAAGACTCGCATAAGAAAATGTCAGTGCAAAGTTCAGATTGCTGTACTTATGTTGAAAGTTGTCTCTAATTGACTTCCACTTTCGTTAACAGTCACATATTTCTCTACGAAAGCAAAATCAAGGAGATAGAGGTCAAGAAGATAGATCCGAAAAGAGTTGCATATGCTGAAAGCAAAGAGATTAAACCTTTTTACTGAAACTTCAAGCGGATCAATTTTTTTATCCGAGTGCTCTATTCTCTCGTTAACCGTTGATTTTCCTCCTGAGCTTCAAGTAGCTCAGTATGGTACCATCATAACTTTGCTTTGTTTTAAGAACTCGATGGTCGTTGCATCTTTTTCAAGTCTATATTTATTGACATGAAAGAAATACGTGTTAGTTCAAAAAGTTGAAAACATAGGAGTCAGACTCTGTAGTACCAGTTAGTGCACGATGATCGAAGTTAGCCGTTAGCTACCAATAAAAGATGCAATTTTTTATTGGTAGCTAGCGGCTAACTTCGATCAATAAACATACATTTCGAGCAAACAAAAACTAGAGTAAGCCTTTTTCATGATTTGAACAGCCAGACCATGGGCGGGAAAAAAAGAGGAAGAAAAGAAGACTCCTCCCGAGGAAGAGAAGAAGACTCCTCCCTGGGTGGGAGCGGCAGGCAGAAGACCAAGCCCGTCAAAGAAAATAAAAAAAGGTATTTGTGTTTTAGTGCTAAATCATTTTAGACATCCTTTGTTTTAGTGCTAAATTACCATGATGCATAACTTGGAACCTGATACACCATAACTAGCTAATTTCTATTAAAAAAGTATTTCGACCCGATGCCTGTGCATAAGGGTGGCACCAAGCAGATCCACATGCTAATTTTTTTACTACTGTTGACAGGTAGGGAAATCCAGATGCTAGCCCTGCAATTTACTACTTTCCATCGAAGGTTTGGTAGGTAAACAAGCAAAAGCGATCAAACAAGTTGCATTAGGCAACACCCTCAAGCTGAAGTTAAAGAATGAAAAGCTATGTAAATCTCTGACTAACTTCTTGATAAATAGAGTCAACTGTGACGATTCCACATTGGAATTGGGGAACCCTCCGGATCTGGCTAAGATTCCCTTATTTGATGATGCCGCAAAGGTATTTGGGCTAATGAACAAAGGGAAGGAATTTGATCTTAGTCGTTTAGGTCATGGAAAACAAGCTAAGAAGCGCCTCAGAAATATGTATTCTGATATAATAGATGCGAAAACTTTCGCAAGTGGACTAGGAAAATGCTCAAAGTTGAGGAAGAAAACATGCAAGATCTACATGTATGCTGCACTGCAGTTTCTTCTGGCCTCTTGTACTTCAGTCGGTGTAGATTTGAGGTATAGTGACATTGTAGAAGATGTGGATCACATCAAAGATTGGAACTTGACACATCTAGTTGTCAAGCTTTTGGTGGACAATATCAGAAGTATAAAAAATGGAGATTCGACATATTTGGCTGGATCTCCGTTATTACTGATTGTAAGTAAACTAGTAACATTCATATGATTCGACATACTTGGCTGGATCTGACATATTTGGCTAGACCTTACATATGTTTTCACATGTTTCTCTACAGGTTATATTTATTGGCATGATAGATCACCTAGCACTGAAAGAATTGTTCAAAAATGATGACCATGAGATGGATGTTTTCCCACGGCTCGAACATATATTAGATCAGCATCTGTCCTAGCTATATGAATTCGAGGAACAGTGGCATTCTTTAAAGGTGAGTGCTAAATACCTTGTGTTTTAGCATACAATCACTTTTACACATCTTTTTGAATAAATAATGCACTGTTGTTTTTCCAATTAATATCTGGTGAAATTGCATTGCAGATCAAGCCACTTGAGGTTAGTTATTATAGAGAAGAGTTGGTTTACGAGATGGAAACCAATTATGATTGGGTCTAACTTCTGATGATGAAAGTTGGGACGAGGAGAAGGATGATGACCTTAGTCACATTCATAGCAGACGAATTGCGATATTTCCGAAGAGGACAGTGAGGGTGATGCTGGTGAATCCTCAAAGACTTTGTTATCCAGAGAGGAGGTAAGTCAAATATAAAAAAATCTCCTCTTCGTCTATAATTTTCGTCGGTATTTCAACATATGTGAAACACTAATGTTTTTCTTCTTGTCCAGGCGGACGAAGTTGCTCGCTTGTGCGACAGATTACAAGAAACATCTGCTTGGGTACATGCTGATAAACTTGCCATTCCCAGTGTTGTGGAGAAAATCATTGGGGTTTCAACTTGCCCGAAGATATTCGTTCTTCCCTTGTGCAGCATTGAGATCAGCTTTTCTGTCTAAGAATACAGAAGCCAAGCTATGCAGCAATCAATAGCTAAATACTGTAGCTTTGTCCAGCTAGCAAGGAAAGGTAGCGAGGGACAATCCGGCAAGAAAAAGTCGAAGCGTCCTCCCAAGGGACAGTCGAAGGAGGGTCGGAAGGGACAAGCTGGCAAGAAACAATCAAAAGGAGGACCCCAAAGTAAGCCAAACTAGTCTTTTAGAAACTGTCATTGGGTTCTAATCCTCAGAATTTAATTCTTATCCCCAGAAGTTAATTTTGATATACTTGTGTTGCATCAAGGTTCTGGATCAATGTGATCCTAAATATACATATCCTGCTGATGATCGTTACATGAACATCAAAGTGACCTTATTTGTGATGACTTATCTTTCTTGGAGGGCGACGGCTTTATTAGTGATGCAATAATGGAACTGGTCATTAAGTAAGTGTTGCTCTTTTGAGATGCATCGTTTGTAGGTTCCTCTTTATTACCTTTTTTATAACAGCTATATCTGCCTCTTATAGACATATACGAGGAGAATTTCCTTAGCTCATTTTGAATAGTCAAATAGATGGCCAGTATTACATTTGTCCCATGTTTCACTGGGAGAAAGCAGTTGCGAAAATCTTCGGCGACCTGGTAACATTATTAAATTTCCAAGCTCTGTTGCCTTCCCCCTGATACTGACTGTTTCGTGCCTGATATATCTTGGTTTCTTCCTAAGCAGATAAGATGGTTCGAAAAAGAATTTGGGAGGAAACCTCTAACTCTAAATGACATGAAGTACTTATTTATCCCTATGAATGCTGAGTAAGAATTGTGTTCTCTATTTTGTTAAGAAACTAATTTAGATAAAAAAATTACGATTCTGTGTTACAACCATGGCCAATGTCTATCCAGCTGATCAAGTTTCTCTCATATGTTTCAATTGATCACATTGGAGCCTGGGCATCATAAATAGACATCAAGGTAGAGATAGTGCAACTAGCACCATATTCTATCCGGATTCACTTGATTGTCATCATAAGCAGGACGAAAGAGATTGGATTCTCAAGGTCCTTGAAAGGTAATTATTCCCAAAAGTCAGGAACATCCGCACTATGTATTGTAGGCTAAGTCAGAACAAATTTATTCAATCTGAAACCTTGTATATTATTGATAGTTTCATCATAAATGTGCTGGATGTCAACCATGATGAAATCAGGAAGCAAGTATTTTAGGTAAGTACTTTCATTTAGCTTTCTCAATAGAATGGACAGCTCTTCTGCCTTGCACTTAAAAATTCAAATTATATGCTCGGTTTGTTGTTCATCTTACCTTTTACTCCCAGGTTCCACAACAGGGAGGAAAGCCTGGCTGGGCCTTTTGTACTCTGCATAATATAAGGAAAGTCATTACAGACATCAGTGATGAATTTTCGTTGGAATAGGTTCTGTCTTCTTCACTGTTTTATGTCTTCTTCACTTCTTCAGATGGCTTGGTTTTGTGTGCTTGACCGTTTTCTGGCCCGTCCATATATGTGCAGGTTTGCTCCTGGCTCATTTATTTTCTTCCTTTTGCAGATTTCTAGTGGCTGGTATCAACCTGCAGAGGCTTCTGCACTGAGAGAAGAAACAATCAAATGATAAAGTCGAATAAGATGATATACACAAAATCAGTGCCGATTGCCGTAATTGCATGAAAGGACACGAATCTCTGGTGAAGAAGTTTGAACGTGCTATCATTCCCTAGGACAGCGCCATGGCGAGGGAGGCGCGCAGAAGCAACAGCATGGCGAGGGAGGGGCCTGGCGCCAAGTAATTGTGAAGCTTGTCTTCATGCAGTAAATCTGGTTAAACAATGATCTCGTTGAACTACGTTGGTTGTAACCATGGAGTCGTGGCTGAACTCCTTAATTTCTAGTAGCACTGTCGTTGGTAACTTATTAGATGTTGGTCCTGTTCTACCTTCCGTGTTCCTATTTGTTACCTACTGCCGCACGAGTTGCCATTGTGCCGCGCAGATTTTAAATGGCCTTATTTTTTGATTTTTTTGTTGAATTTATAGTGCCACCTTGAGTCTTAGATCATGAGCAACGTCGGCTCGCGGGGTTCGGCAAGACGCCATGATCAGTAATCTTGTATTTCAGTTTAGTATGTCAGCTGTACTTCCTAGTTTGTGAATATTCACTACTAGGAAACAGCTTATAAATAGACAAGATATTCAGTGGCGTATATGTAAATCCGCAGATATATATCAGTGGCGCATTAGAAAAAATGCGCCACAGAAGTTTGGCACTTCAGTGGCGCACGAAACCAATATACGCCACAGAAGTCCATATTTCTATGGCGCATATTTTTGTACCAAACTTCTGTGGCGCATATAGATGTATGCGCCACAAAAAGGTTGATGGGACCAGGTAGCAAAAAAAGGGAAGAAACTTCTGTGGCGCATATGTCCATATGCGCCATAGAAAGTGATGTTTCTGTGGCGCATATAGGTGTATGCGCCACAAAACAACCATAGGGGGGGGGGGAGGGGGGAACAGATCCCACCCCCTGGATTGCCTTTTCAGTTTTGTAAAAAATAAACAAAAATGATAGAAACTTTAAAAAAATAATTCCTTTGAGTTGTAGTTAGATTTTATGGTATAGATCTAGACAAAATTGAAAAACATGAATTTCGATGTATTTTGCAAAAATAGGTCATGGCACGGTAAAACGGCTCTAACTTTTGCATACGATGTCGGAAAATAATCTTTAACCTATCAAAATGATCGTTTCGAAATTTTCTACTCAATTTTGTAGATTCTCCAAATTCCAAAAGAGTAAAAAGTTATGGCAGACAGAAGATTTTTTCCTGCAAAAAAAAAGAGGGAGAAACTTATGTGGCGCATTTTCCCCATATGTGCCACAGAAGTCTTGGGCGGGGTTCGAAATTTGAATCCCGCCAGCGCCCTTCTCCCTCCCTTTTTCCCTTTTCTCCCCCTCCCCACTTCTTCTCCCCTCCCCACTTTTGCTCCCCTCCACACTTCTCCCCTTTTCCTCTCCTCGACACTTATCCCATTCTCCCTCCCTCCTCCTTCTCCACTCTCCAGCGACCTCCTCCTCCTCCTCCTCCTCCACCACCACCAACTCCGGCGACCTCCACCTCCTCCACCACCAACTCCGGCGACTTCCTCCTCCTCCTCTTCCACCACCAACTCCGGCGAGCTCCTCCTCCTCCTCCTTCTCCTCCTCTTCCATCACCAACTCCGGCTGGGTGACATCCCTTGAAGGACGACTTGGATGCACAACGTCGAGGCAGTAGCCGTGTTCACCACGGTAGTCACGCACTGCGAGGCGTTGAAGGTCTGCACCACCGGGTTGCTTTGCCCTATCACAGCTGTAACATTAGACGTTAGTGACACTACGGTTTTCCCCACTCGGGGACTCGCCAAACACGCCAAGCAAAGAACATAGACTCACCAAGGAGTTTCCGACAGCTGTTGGTGACATGCTTCTCCAGGGCGGTGTGATCGTTTTGCAGCCCCAGGATGATCGAGTCCGTAGCCTTCCGCTCCTCTTCAGCCGTAGCGACTGTAGCCTTCGCTCGATCCTCAGAAGAAATTGAGGTTGCTCGCGCTTCCTCCAACTCCTGGACCAGCGAGGCAATTCGCCCGTTCGCCACGTCCAGCTCGGCTCTTGGGACGTGCCCTTCACGAGCCTTGGCAATTGCAGCAAGAAGACCATCTGAAAAGGAAAAGAAACAAATTGTCAACACACCAGAACACCGACAAGTTCACAGTTGAAAAACGAATCAAGTACTTACCAACAGTCTCCTGGAGTCGCCAGTTTACTTCCTGCGCCACGTGCAGATCCCGCTCCAAATGCTCCTTTGCGACCTATCGATCGGTCGACTCCCTCTGCAAACCCTGCAAGAGTAACAAAAGTTAGCACTTACAAAAATAGAAATTCGGTTCCTAGCCGCTGAAATTTAGCGACTAGGAACCCGGGGACTGGAGAGTAGAAGCAACTCAATGCCTAGCTGCTGAAATTCAGCAACTAGACATTCGGGGACTGGACGTACCTAAATGGCGACGCCAAGCATCTTGTGAAGCTCTCCAGTGTTAGTCGACGGGACCATGAAGGAGGTGTGCCCACGACGAGGCCCAACGTCTTCATCAACGATCTCCGGGCTCTGTGGACACTGGTTGTCCGCCACGTCTGGAAACCCCTTCGCCATGAAGCGTGGGAACGTTGCTGACGCCCTAGCCGAGGCACTAGTCGTTGGAGCCGACGTTTCCATCGTCGGAGCGCCCGTGGCTGGCTCCGACCGTGTAGCCACTATCTCTTCGACGACTGCAGCGAGATCGCACTCCTTGGCGCTATCCGTCACCACGACATCGTCGGCACCGCCTTTCTGCCTCTTCGTGCCCTCCACGGTCGCCGCGCTTTCGGCAGGTTTCCTCTTGTTGGGAAGGTCGCCCTCTCCTATGGTGGCGACAGGCGGAATCTTCGCCACTGAAGGGCGACCAATCTTCTTGACCCCAGACCTGCCAAACCTCCAAGGTCAACATAGAGATAACACAAAAACGGAACACAAGTCGGAGTTGGGAAGTCAAAGCTTACTTGGCGACTGGGAGAACCCGCAGCCTGGTGCTGATGTGGGCGGGCTTGTCTAATTCTGGCCACAGCTTGCGCGTGAGACCTCTCTCGAAGACATCTGAAGCCCACAACACTGCGGGCTTCCTTGACGATGAAGCCGCGGTTGCCGGAATTTCCGGCTCCGAAGACGCGGCCGCTCTTGAAAGTTGCGGCGACTTCGACGCCGCCGCCTCAGCCGCCTCTCCTGGCTTGATGCCTTTGAAGCCGTTGGTGCAATCACCGCTTGGGGAACTTCTACCGCCGCCTCGATGCCCTCATCCTCCAATCCCTTCATCGGAATCGCGTCCTCCGAGATCTTATGCGAAGTTTCGGGGGTGTCATCATCACCGGAGTCGTCGTCTGACTCAAACACCACCGCCGACATGGGCGGTGACGCTAGCTTCTTCGCTGGCGACTTCGGTTTGTGCGCGGGCTTCGCTGGCATGGCCGTGCGCCGAGACGTGTGCTCCTGCACGATCTCGTCGCCCCCTTCGTGTTCATCAAAGCTGCGACTCGCCTCGAACTCGCGCTGCTTCTGCATGCGAGTCTTGCGAGCCGTAGGTGCTGGGGGAGGAGCCTCCTCCTCTTCCTCGTCGCTTCCGGAGGAGTCTCCTTCGGAGGCCTCTTCGAGCTCCTGGGGGACGTCTTCGTCAAGCGGGGGAGCCAACCCTCCAACACCTGGAACAACTGAGAACAACCACGAATGAGTATCAAGCGATGCGGCTGCGAATTACGTTGCAGAAATTGCGACTAGGAGGATAACTTACCATGGGGGCTTCATTCTTCACAGGAGTGTACGGGGCGAGCCCGGCCGATGTGTTTGTAAATTCCGCATCGGTGATCTTCTTCAGGGCGACCTTGTAGTCTTCGATATCCCACGATTCTTTGCTGGTCCGGGAGGGATCGTGTTTCCCGATGTATTCATACATCCAATGTGGCCGAGCTGCCAGCGGAACCAGACGCCACCCGAGCCAGCAATTGTAGAGGTTGATCGAAGACAACCCCTAATCCTTCAACCTCGGGATCTGATCCATTATCTCCGCAACAGCCATCCTCTGGTCTTCAGGGAGTTTCTTCGGCGCCAGCTGGCGACGCTCACTCCTTTCTGCGACGAACTTGGGAAGCGCTACTTCGCCTGATGGAGTGGATTCCTTCACGTAGAACCAGCTCTTCTTCCACTCGCTCGCGGCCTTCTTCGGCAGTAGGAGCTTGACAAAATTGGCCTTTGGCTTCAATTGGAATGTGACGCCGCCAGCCACCAACATCACGCCGCCGAACGCCTCGCGCCCGATGCGGCCGTGGAAGAGCTCCAGCCACAACGGGAAATACGGCCTACAGCCGAGATAGCATTCACAGAAGGCGACGAAGGTCGCCAGCTGCTCGATGCTGTGCGGACCGAGATCCGACGGCTTGATTGCGTAATACGCACATAAGCGCCGGAAGAAGAGTGAGGTGGGGAACCCCAAACCCCTCTCTAGGTGGCTGGGGAAGCAAATGAACTCGCCGGCTCGCGGTTTCGGCTCGATCTCGGAGGGAGCCGGGACCCTCCAGTTTCCCCTTGCGGAGGACTCTGGCATCCTCGAAGGATTTGAGCTGGGCTATGGTACACTTGTATTTCCCCATGAACCTTTTGGAGGTGCCATTGGGGAGGATGTGGAATGGCTCGGTGTGAAAGGATCGAGTCGAAGGAAGACATGAGAAATGAATGCGCGAGAATGAAGAATGCGGGGAAGGATTTGCAAGGTTGATTCGTTACTCGCCTTATAAGGGGGCGCTACCTGCCAGATTCGGGGTAGCCGTTACCTGCGGTAATTACGCCGAAGTTACCGTTGGAATATCCAACGGATAGTTTGACCAGGTTGACGGTCCAACTCCTCCATTCCACTCACTGGCAACTAACCCTATCCATTCACCAGAGCAACGACTTGGCAGCCGTGACGTTCGCCAGAACAGCGACTGGGAGCCTGGGGAAAATTTCCTTGGTTTTGGTAGAGTCCATCGCCGATTCGACTGGGTATCCAAATTGGACTCGCCTACTCCGACTGCCAAATGAACACCTGTGTTTGAATCAACGATGGCCTCGGGGACTACTGATGGGGATATGCCGAAGGGGGTATGCCCAGCAGGACGTTCCGATTGGGCCAAAGGTCTCGCGAGTGGGTCTGTAGGACGGCGACTGGAATGCGATCAAGGAGAAGGCTCGGCGACTGGAGACTGGAGGCCCAGAAGCGTACCAGAAGCCTAGTCCGATTAGGTCAAAGCCTCCGAATCCATATCATGTTCGGTTGTAACTTGTAAACCCTAGCGAGGTACCTCATATATAAACCTCCCTAGGGTATCCTGAGGACTCACGTTCCATCATACACCACTTCAAGCGACTCGCTGCTTAGACGTCGAGCTCACCACCCCTGTAACTCGCTCTCTAATAATCTAATCTAGCAGGAGTAGGTCTTTACCCTCCGGGGGGCCGAACCTGGGTAAACCCATGTGCATCCGGCCCCATCTCGCACCACAGATGGCCGCCAACTCTCGCCCCCAATTCAATCAATCGCTGCCTACTACAGCGACTGCCGTGGCCATTTCCACGACAAGACCCGATACATGTTTGAGAGATATGACCAAAATCTCGTCCTTGTCCCGCTTTGTGGCCATTTCGTGAGCTATTACCCTCAGTTTTGGGGTTTTAGAGCATTTACAACGATAGTGAGACCCGGTAAATGTTTGAGAGATATGACCAAAAACTCGTTGTTTTCGTGTTTTATGACTGCTTTCATGAGCCAATGCCCACACTATTGGGCCTCCAGGGCGATCAACATCCATAAGACCCAATGCATATTTGAGCAATATGACTAAACACTCGTCGTTTTCGAGTTTTATGGCTAATTTCATGAGATATTTCCCACACTTTTGGGGTTCCAGGGCACATCTGGTACATGTTTGGGAGTAAAGACCAAAAACTCATTGTTTCGCATTTAGGGCTGTTTTCATGAGCAATCGCCTTTAGTTTTGGGGTTTCATGGCGATTTACAATGACTGTGAGAACCGATACATATTTGTGTGTTATGACCAAAAACTTATCTTTTCATGTTTAATGGTTGTTTTCATGAGCAATGGCCCACAGTTTTGGTGTTTCAGGGCGATTTACAATGACTGTTAGACCTAATACATGTTTGAGAGATATGACCAAAAACTCGTCCTTATCGCGCTTTGTAGCCATTTTCATGAGCCATTGCCATCAGTTTTGGGGTTTTAGAGCAATTTACAATGATAGTGAGACCTGATAAATGTTTGACAGATATGACCAAAATCTCGTGTTTTCGCATTTTATGCCCATTTTCATGAGCTATTGACCATAGTTTTGGGGTTCTAGGGCGATTTATAATGAGCATAAGACCCGATATAATGCTTGAGAGTTATGATCAAAAACTCATCGTTTTCGATCTTTATGTCCGTTTTCATGAGCTATTGCCCATAGTTTAGGGGTTTGAGGGCGATTTACAATGACCGTAAGACCTTATACATGTTTAAGAGTTATGACCAAAAACTCATCCTTTTCGCACTTTATGGCCATGTTCATGAGCTATTTCCCATAGTGTTGGGTTCTAGGGAGATTTAAAACGACTATAAGACTAGATACATGTTTGAGAGTTATGACCAAAAACTCGTCGTTTTTGCGCTTTATGACCATTTTCATGAGATATTAACGATAGTTTTGGGGTTATAGGGTGATTTACAACGGCGTAAGACCGGATACAATGTTTGAGAGTTATGACCAAAAACTCATAGTTTTCGCTCTTTATGGCTCTTTTAATGAGCTATTGCCCACAATTTTGGGGTTCGAGGGCGATTTACAACGACCATAAGACCTGATACATGTTTGAGAGTTATGATCCAAAACTTGTCGTTTTCACGCTTTCTGGACATTTTCATGAGCTATTGACCATAGTTTTGGGTTCTAGGGAGATTTCAAACGGCCGTAAGACTAGATACATGTTTGAGAGTTATGACCAAAACCTCATCGTTTTCATGCTTTATGGCCATCTTCATGATCTATTGCCCTTAGTCTTGGGGTTCTAGGGATATTTACAACGACCGTAGACCCAATACATTTTTGAGAGTTATGACTAAAATCTCGTCGTTTTTGCGCTTTATGGTTGATCCATTGAGCTATTCCCTACAGTTTTGGGATTCTAGGCCGATTGACAATCATAGTAAGACCAGATACAATGCTTGAGAGTTATGACCAAAAACTCGTCGTTTTTGCTATTTGTGGTTGTTTTAATGAGATATTGTCCATAGTTTTGGGGTTCTAGTGTGATTTACAACGAGCATAAGACCCGATACAATGCTTGAGAGTTATGACCAGAAACTCATTGTTTTCACTTTTTATGGCTGTTTTGATGAGCTATTGCCCACAGTTTTGGGGTTCGAGGTCGATTTACAACAACCGTAAGACCTGATACATGTTTGAGAGTTATGACCCGAAACTCGTTTTTTCATGCTTTATGGCCATGGTCATGAGCTATTGCCCATAGTTTTGGGTTCTAGGGAGAATTAAAACGACTGTAAGACTAGATACATGTTTGAGAGTTATGACAAAAATTCATCGTTTTCGCGCTTTATGGCCGTTTTCATGAGAGATATTGCCCATAGTTTTGGGGTTCGAGGGCGATTTACAACGATCGTAAGACCCGATATATGTTTGAGAGTTATGACCAAAACCTCATCGTTTTCACGCTTTATGGCCGTCTTCATGATCTATTGCCCTTAGTTTCGGGGTTCTATGGATATTTACAACGACCGTAGACCCAATACATTTTTGAGAGTTATGACTAAAATCTCGTTGTTTTTGCGCTTTATGGTGGTTCCATTGAGCTATTGCCTACAGTTTTGGGATTCTAGGCCGATTGATAATCAAAGTAAGACCAGATACAATGCTTGAGAGTTATGACCAAAAACTCGTCGTTTTCGCTCTTTGTGGCTGTTTTCATGAGATATTGTCCATAGTTTTGGGGCTCTAGTGTGATTTACAACGAGCATAAGACCCGATACAATGCTTGAGAGTTATGACCAGAAACTCATTGTTTTCACTTTTTATGGCTGTTTTGATGAGCTATTGCCCACAGTTTTGGGGTTCGAGGTCGATTTACAACAACCGTAAGACCTGATACATGTTTGAGAGTTATGACCCGAAACTCGTTTTTTCATGCTTTATGGCCATGGTCATGAGCTATTGCCCATAGTTTTGGGTTCTAGGGAGAATTAAAACGACTGTAAGACTAGATACATGTTTGAGAGTTATGACAAAAATTCATTGTTTTCGCGCTTTATGACCGTTTTCATGAGATATTGCCCATAGTTTTGGGGTTCGAGGGCGATTTATAACGACCATAAGACCCGATATATGTTTGAGAGTTATGACCAAAAACTTGTTGTTTTCGTGCTTTATGGACGTTTTCACAACGATAGTGAGACCTGGTAAATGTTTGAGAGATATGACCAAAAACTCGTCGTTTTCGTGTTTTATGACCATTTTCATGACCTAATGCCCACACTGTTGGGCCTCTAGGGCAATTTACAACATCCATAAGACCCGATACATGTTTGAGCAATATGACCAAAACCTCGTCGTTTTCGTGTTTTATTCCCGTTTTAATGAGATATTGCCCACACTTTTGGGGTTCCAAAGCGCACCTAGTATATGTTTGGGAGTTAAGACTAAATTATCGGTTTTTTCGCATTTAGGGTTGTTTTCATGAGCTATCGCCCTTACAACAACCGTGAGAACTGATATATGTTTGAGTGTTATGACCAAAAACTCGTGTTTTCGCGTTTAATGGCCGTTTTCATGAGCTATTGCCCACCGTTTCAGGGTACCAGGGCGATTTACAATGACCGTTAGACCCGATACATGTTTGAGAGATATGACCAAAAACGCTTCATTGTCGTGCTTTGTGGCCATTTTAATGAGCCATTGCCTTTAGTTTTGGGGTTTTAGGGCAATTTACAACGATAGTGAGACCCGGTAAATGTTTGAGAGATATGACCAAAAACTCGTCATTTTCTCGTTTTATGCCCATTTTCATGAGCTATTGCCCACACTTTTGGGCCTCCAGGGTGATTTACAACATCCATAAGACCCGATACATGTTTGTGCGATATAACCAAAAACTCGTCGTTTTCGCATTTAGGGCCGTTTTTATGAGATATCGCCTTTAGTTTTGGGGTTTCAGGGCGATTTACAACGACTATGAGAACCGATACATATTTGTGTGTTCTGACCAAAAACTCGTCTTTTCACGTTTAATGGCCGTTTTCATGAGCTATTGCCCACAGTTTTGGTGTTTCAGGGCGATTTACAACGACTGTTAGACCTGATACATGTTTGAGAGATATGAGCAAAAACTCATCCTTGCCGCGCTTTGTGGCCATTTTCATGAGCTATTGCCCTCAGTTTTGGGGTTTTAGAGCAATTTACAATGATAGTGAGACCCGATAAATGTTTGACAGATATGACCAAAAACTCGTCGTTTTCGCATTTTATTCCCATTTTCATGAGCTATTGCCCACACTTTTGGGCCTCCAGGGTGATTTACAACATACTTAAGACCCGATACATGCTTGAGCGATATGACCAAAAACTCGTCGTTTTCGTGTTTTATGGCCGTTTTCATGAGCTATTGCCAACACTTTTGGGGTTCCAGGGCGATTTACAAAGATCGTAAAATCCGATACTTGTTTGAGAGATATGACCAAAAACTTGTCTGTGTCGCGCTTTACAACCGTGTTCATGAGCTATTGCCCACACTTTTGGGTTTCCAGAGCGATTTAAAACTACCAAAAGACCCAATACATGTTTGAAAGATATGAACAAAAACTCGTCGTTTTCTCGTTTTATGGCCGTTTTCATAAGCTATTGCCCACACTTTTTGGGTTCCAGGACGATTTACAACGACCGTTAGATCCGATAAATGTTTGAGAGATATGACCAAAAACTTGTCCTTGTCGCGCTTTACGGCTATTTTCATGAGCTATTGCCCACACTTTTGGGCCTCCAGGGCAATTTACAAATACCGTAAGACCCGATACATGTTCGAGAGATATGACCAACAACTCATCATTTTCAAGATTTATGGCCGTTTTCATGAACTATTGCCCACATATTTGGGGCTCTAGGGCCCATTGCAACGACCGTAAGTCTCGATAAATGTTTAAGAGATATGACCAAAAACTCGTCATTTTCGACTGTTATGGCTGTTTTCATGAGATATTGCCCACATTTTGGGGTTCCAGGGTGCACCTCGTACATGTTTGGGAGTTAAGACCAAAAACTCGTTGTTTTCACATTTAGGGCCATTTTCATGAGCTATCTCCCTTAGTTTTGGGGTTTCAAGGCGATTTACAACGATTCTGAGAACCGATACATATTTGAGTGTTATGACCAAAAACTAGTGTTTTCCGTTTAAGGTTGTTTAATGAGATATTGCGCATAGTTTTGGGGTTCCAGGGCGATTTACAACGATCCAAAGCGCACCTGGTATATGTTTGGGAGTTAAGACTAAAATATCGTTGTTTTCGCATTTAGGGTTGTTTTCATGAGCTATCGCCCTTACAACAACCGTGAGAACTGATATATGTTTGAGTGTTATGACCAAAAACTCGTGTTTTTGTGTTTAATGGCTGTTTTCATGAGCTATTGCCCAAAGTTTCGGGGTTCTAGGGAGATTTACACGACCATTAGACCTGATACATGTTTGAGAGATATGACCAAAAACTCTTCATTGTCGCGCTTTGTGGCCATTTTAATGAGCTATTGCCTTTAGTTTTGGGGTTTTAGGGCAATTTACAACGATAGTGAGACCCGGTAAATGTTTGAGAGATATGACCAAAAACTCATCATTTTCGCATTTTATGCCCATTTTCATGAGCTGTTCCCCAAGCTTTTTTGGGTTCCAGGGCGATTTACAACGACCATAAGTCTAGATAGATGTTTGAGATATATGACCAAAAACTCACCGTTTTCGTGTTTTATTCCCGTTTTCATGAACTATTGCCCACACTTTTGGAGTTTCAGGGCGCACCTAGAACCGATACATATTTGAGTGTTATGACCAAAAACTAGTCTTTTTCCGTTTAAGGTTGTTTAATGAGCTACTGCGCATAGTTTTGGGGTTCTAGGGCGATTTACAACGATCTTGAGACCAAATACATGTTTGAGAGATATGACCAAAAACTAGTCCTTGCCGCGCTTTGTGGCCATTTTCGTGAGCTATTGCCCTCAGTTTTGGGGTTTTAGGGCAATTTACAACGATAGTGAGACCCGGTAAATGTTTGAGAGATATGATCAAAAACTCGTCATTTTCGTGTTTTATGACCGTTTTCATGACCTAATACCCACATTGTGGGGCCTCCAGGGCGATTTACAACATCCATAAGACCTGATGCATGTTTGAGCAATATGACCAAAAACTCGTCGTTTTCGAGTTTTATGGCCATATTCATGAGATATTGCCCATACTTTTGGGGTTCCAGGGTACATGTTTGGGAGTAAAGACCAAAAACTCGTTATTTTCGAATTTAGGGCCGTTTTCATGAGTTATTGCCCATATTTTTGGTGTTTTAGGTCGATTTACAACGACGGTTAGACCTGATACATGTTTGAGAGATATGACCAAAAACTCGTCCTTGTCGCGCTTTGTGGCCATTTTCATGAGCTATTGCTCTTAGTTTTGGGGTTTTAGGGGAATTTACAACGATAGTGAGACCCGTAAAATGTTTGAGAGATATGACTAAAAACTCGTCATTTTCGCGTTTTTTGCCCATTTTCATGAGCTATTCCCCACACTTTTTGGGTTCTAGTGCGATTTGCAACGACCGTAAGATATATGACCAAAAACTCGTCGTTTTCGTGTTTTATTCCCGTTTTCATGAACTATTGCCCACATATTTGGGGCTTTAGGGTGCCTTGCAACGACCGTAAGTCTCGGTAAATGTTTGAGAGATATGAACAAAAACTCGTCGTTTTGGAGTGTTATGGCCATTTTCATGAGATATCGCCCACACTTTTGGGGTTCTAGGGCACATCCGGACATGTTTAGGAGTAAAGACAAAAAACTCGTTGTTTTCACATTTAATGGTCGTTTTCATGAGCTATCGCCTTTAGTTTTGGGGTTTTAGCGTGATTTACAATGACTATGAGAACCATTACATGTTTGTGTGTTATGACCAAAAACTCATCTTTTCACGTTTAATGGCCGTTTCCATGAGCTATTACCCACAGTTTTGGTGTTTCAGGGCGATTTACAACGACTATTAGACCTGATACATGTTTGAGAGATATGACCAAAAACTCGTCCTTATCATGCTTTGTGGCCATTTTCATGAGCTATTGCCTTCAGTTTTGGGGTTTTAGAGCAATTTACAATGATAGTGAGACCCGATAAATGTTTGACAGATATGACCAAAACCTCGTCGTTTTCGCATTTTCTGCCCATTTTCATGAGCTATTGCCCACACTTTTGGGTTTCTAGAGCGATTTAAAACTACTAAAAGACCCAAAACTCGTCGTTTTCTCGTTTTATGGCCGTTTTCATAAGCTATTGCCCACACTTTTTGGGTTCTAGGGCGATTTACAATGACCGTTAGACCCAATAAATGTTTGAGAGATCTGACCAAAAACTCGTCCTTGTCACGCTTTACGGCCATTTTCATGAGCTATTCCCACACTTTTGGGCCTCCAGGGCGATTTACAAATACAGTAAGACCCGATATATGTTCGAGAGATATGACCAAAAACTCATCATTTTTGTGATTTATGGCCGTTTTCATGAACTA
Organism: Avena eriantha; assembly: GCA_910589775.1. NCBI lineage: Eukaryota > Viridiplantae > Streptophyta > Magnoliopsida > Poales > Poaceae > Avena > Avena eriantha. Next base: position 438,017,998 of record OU342745.1, on the reverse strand, counting down.
TTGCCCACATATATGGAACTGTAGGGCGCCTTCCAACGACCGTAAGTATCGATAAATGTTTAAGAGATATGACCAAAAACTCGTCGGTTTTGAGTGTTATGGCCGTTTTCATGAGATATTGCCCACACTTTTGGGGTTCTAGGGCGCTGATACGTTGCAAACATATCCATAATTTTTGATGTTCAATGCTTGGTTTTATCTACTTTCTTATGTTTTGTCCACATTTTGGACTACTTTTTATATGATTTGTTGGACTAACCTATTAACAAGAGCCACAGTGCCAGCTGCCTGTTTTTTGCTGTTTTTGGTTCTAGGAAAGTCAGAAAATGAATATTCTCGGAATTGGACGGGACAAAAGCCAAAGTCAGTTTTTCACCGAGGGACACCTAGAGCCAGAATACGAGACGGAGAGGGGCTGGGGCCCGGCCACACCTCCTGACCGTGCGGCCCATCTTGGCCCGCGCCAGGGGGTGGTCTGGCCACCCCAGGCACCCCCTCGGCCTCTCCTTCTGCCTATATATAGCCTCTGATACGGAAACCCTAAGTACCAATCAAAAATCTACGAAAGAGTCTGTAGCCGTTGATACATTGCAAATGTATCTATAATTTTGATGTTCCATGCTTAGTTTAATCCACTTTCTTGTGTTTTGTTCCAAATTTGGAGTACTTTTATTATGATTTCTTGGACTAACCTATTAACAAGAGCCACAGTGCCAACTGCCTGTTTTCTGTTGTTTTTGGTTCCAGGAAAGTCAGAAAATGAATATTCTCGGAATTGGACGGGACAAAAGCCAAAGTGCCTATTTTTCTAGAAGGGATCAAGTGCCAGAATACGAGACGGAGAAGGGCTAGGGGCCGGCCACACCACCTGGCCGCGCGACCAGGCCTGACCCGCGCTAGGGGGTGGTCTGGCCGACCCCAGCACCCCCTCGGCCTCTCCTTTCGCCTATAAGTTGCCCTCGGGACGAAAACCCTAAGTACCCGATCAGAAATCCACGAAAGAGTCTGTAGCCGCCGTCGTCTCTGTCCCTAGATCGGGGGTATCTGAAGCTCTTCCCGGCACCCTGCCGGAGAGGGAAATTCACCCTGGAGGCCTTCTTCATCACCATGCAAGCCTCCGGTGTGATGCGTGAGTAGTTCATCCTTGGACTACGGATCCATGTAGTAGCTAGATGGCTGGTTTCTCCTCCTTTGTGCTTTCATGTTTAGATCTTGTGAGCTCCGTTCGTGATGAAGATCATCTATTTGTAATCCATACATGTTGTGTTTGTGGGGATCCGATGGATATTGAGATGCTATTTCAGATTGATTATTGATTCTATCATGTCTTTGTTATTTGTGATCTTGCATGCTTTTTGTTAGTAGCTATCTTTGCCAAGTAGATGCTAGCAACTCCAAGAGTTAGTATTTACGCTCGATAGTGGGTTCATGCCTCTGGTAATCTGGGGAAGTGACAGAAATCTCTAAGGTACTAGATGTGCTGTTGCTACTAGGGAGAAAACAACGATCTTTTGTTCATAGAACAATCGTATTGTTTACTTTGCACGCAGTTCGTAAAGCAATAATCTGTTGCTTGCAACTTAATACTGGAGGGGGTTCGGATGATAACCTGAAGGTGGATTATTAGTCATAGATGCAGTTGGATGGCGGTCTATGTATTATGTTGTAATGCCCAATCAAGTCTCAAAGGAGTCAAGATGATTAGTATATGCATGTATTGCTTTCTCGGTGTTTGTCAATTGCCCCGCTGTAATTTGTTCACCCAGGATGTTATCTATCTAAGGAGAGCCACCTCTAGTGAACTATGGATCCCGGTCCTTTTACTTTACATACAATCTACAACTGTTTACTGCTTTGTGTTTACTTTCTGCAAACTTTTACTTATTTCCATTCGATACGTTTAATCCTTTGTTTTCCGCAAAACACGGTGAGATTGACAACCTCATCGCAAGTTGGGGACAAAGTTCTGTGGTTGTGTTGTGCAGGTCTCCACGTTGCTACTAGCATCGGTAGTGCGCCCTGCCAAAGCTCAGCTAGTAACACCTTTGAGGTGTTTCCTTGCTCCTACTGGTTCGATTAAACCTTGGTTTCATAACTGCAGGAAACTTCCTGCTGTGCTCATCATACCTTCCTCTTGGGGTTCCCAACGAGCTCTACATCAACACCGCGCACCAAGCACTTTTCTGGGCGCCGTGCATTGAGCCATCAAGCGATTTTCTGGCGCCTTTGCCGGGCAGTCAAGGACATCTTCACAAGGGGAGTCCCTCATAACCAATCTCTTTACTTTGTTGTTTTTGTTTTGCTTAGTTTTTTTGCTTTTTGTTTGCTTGTTTTGTTCTTCAAAAAACACAAAAAAATTAGTTTTACTTGTTTGCTTTCTTATTTGAAAACGCAAAAAAATGACTACTCTTGAAAACACTAAGTTGTGTGACTTCACTAGCACCAACAACAATGATTTTATGAGAACTCGTATTGCTCCACCTGTGGCTGAAAATACTTTCTTTGAGATAAAACCTGCTGTGCTCCATCTTGTTATGAGAGAACAATTTTCTGGTATTGGTAATGAAGATGCTGCTTCCCATCTAAATAACTTTGTTGAACTTTGTGAGATGCAGAAGTATAAGGATATAGATGGTGATATTATTAAGCTTAAATTGTTTCCTTTCTCTTTGAGAGTAAAAGGTAAAGAATGGTTGAATTCCTTAACTAGGAATAGTATTGATTCTTGGACTAAGTGCAAAGATGCTTTTATTGGAAAATACTATCCTCCTGCTAAAATTATATCCATGAGAAGTGAAATAATGAAGTTTAAACAACTTGATATTGAGCATGTTACTCAAGCTTGGGAAAGAATGAAATCTTTGGTAAAGAATTGTACCACTCATGGACTGACTGCTTGGATGATCATCCAAACTTTTTATGTAGGATTGAACTATTCTTCAAGGAACCTATTGGATTCAGCTGCTGGAGGTACCTTTATGACCATCACTTTGGGTGCTGCAACAAAACTTTTGGATAATATGATGGTTAATTATTCTGAATGGCATACTGAGAGAGCTCCACAAGGTAAGAAGGTAAATTATGTTGAGGAAACCTCCTCCTTGAGTGATAAGATTGATATTATTATGTCTATGCTTGTTAATGGGAAAGCCCATATTGATCCAAATAATGTTCCGTTAGCCTCTTTGGTTGCTCAAGAAGAGCAACTTGATGTGAACTTCATAAGAAATAACAACTTTGGCAACAATGCTTATGGTAATAATGCTTATAGTAACAATTTTGGTAGCAACAATTATAAGCCATATCCTCCCAACGATGGTAATGCTTATGGAAATTCTTACAATAGTAATAAGAGTGCTCCCTCTGAACTTGAAGTTATGCTTAAAGAGTTTATTAGTAAACAAACTACTTTCAATAAAAGTATTGAGGACAAACTCTCTAATGCTGAAAGAAATATGGCATCTTTGGCTGAAGCTCAATCCTCTTTGAATAAAATGGCTGCTAAACCTGAAACTAATGAGAATCCCTTTGCAGCTACTAATGCTATACAAGTAAGGATTGATGAAAATGTTAGACTATTAGCCGAATTACATGCTAAGTGGGAAAGAGAAGATGAAATTGCTAGAAACATTAGTGTTTCTACTATTACCACCACTAGTGTTGAGGCTAATAATAGTTCTACTACTTTAGATGATAAAGTTTATTTTGATCTTGATGGTTGCAATATCTCTGAAGTTATTAAGTTCCTACAAAAGCTTGCTAAAAGTCCTAATGTTAGTGCTATGAACATGGCTTTTACAAAACACATTACTGATGCTCTCATAAAGATTAAAGAAGAAAAGATGAAACATAAAGCTTCTATTCCTATAAAGCAAGAAGATGGTTGGGAACCCATCATTAATATGAAAGTGAATGACTTTGATTTCAAAGCTTTGTGTGATCTTGATAGTAGTGTTTCTATTATGCCTAGAAGGATTTATGATATGCTTGATTTGCCTCCTCTTGAAGATTGTTATTTGAATGTCCCACTTGATGCTAATGCTAAAAGAAACTCATGGGGAGTCTTAATGATGTTCTTATTTATGGTTAATGATTCTTATGTCCCCGTTGATTTCTATGTTTTGGATGTTGAATGCAATGCTTCTTGTCCTATTACTTTGGGAGGACCTTTTCTTAGAACTGTTGGTGCCATCATTGATATGAAAGAAGGCACCATTAAATATCAACTCCCACTCAAGAAAGGTATAGAACACTTCCATAAAAAGAGAGAAAAGATTTCTTTTGCTTCTCCTATGAAAACAAAATTTGGTCTTAATGCTTTTTCATTTGAGAACACTTGATTCTTTCTTTGGTTCTTATGCCTAACTTAAAGGAGTTAAAGAAAAGTACTTGTTGGGAGATAACCCAAGAGTTTGAGTTGAGTCTTGGAAGTTATTACCTCTGTAATAACCTCTTCTTATCCTTTTTATTTGCTTTTTGTGCCAAGAATGACCTCTAATGAGAGTGAAATGATGATTGGGAAAGTTGCTGTCCTGAAACAGATCTCTGTGCTTCACCGTAAAAATTCCTGAGAGAGCTCTGTACGTCGGATTAAGCTGTAATTTTTTGTGCTTCTGCCCCAGGTTGTTATCTGACTTGCGTTAGTTCAACACGTTTTGATTTAAGCAACAGAAGGTCTTCGAAAAAATTCGTTTTTACCTGCTGGTATGTTTGACAGATTTGTGCCATTTTCTGTATTTGCTTCTTGTTAGTTCCTTCTTGAGTTCCTTTGGGGAATGGAGCTTTTTTGAGGGAAGTGCTACATTATCTAGTGTTCTAATGGAAGTTTATTTGGTGTTAGAACTGAACCTTGAGACTTATTTATCTTAAGTGCACTAATGTTGCTAATGAGATTGTGTGAAGTTTTGTATGAAGGAAAATTTTCAGGTGTATGGAAGGAATGAGTAAAGAGATGAAGGGTTGACTAAAGCTCAATCTTGGGGATGCCATGCGTGTCACCCCAAGAAACATCCAAGAAGTACAAGCGTCAAAGCTTGGGGATGCCCAAGGCAGCCCCTTCTTCATCAATAAAAATTCCAGGTTCCTTCCAAACGCTTCATTTTTATTGTTTCATGCACAGTTGTGTTTTTCTTGGAGCGTCTTCTTTTTTCGTTTTTGTTTTGGTTATTAGTTTGCTTGGTTTGCTTAGTTTTCTGAATAAATTGGTTGGACCCCCTCTTTCATACTTTGGTTTGCATATAGTTTGGTTTGGTTTGGAAAAGAGTAGGAAAGTTCATACTTATGTGGTAAAAAGAGCTCGTTTTTGACTGTGGCCTATGCTTCGTCATGCCATGCTTGATATTGTTTTGGATTTATGCTTAGTATTCTTTGATGTAGCATGACTTGTTATAAACAATTGAGATTGCTTAATGTGCCTTGGATGAATCATGCGTTGTTTTAGCATATTAAAACATAGTATAGTGGTATTCTCCTTTGATGCTTTATTTGGGTTGACTTAGCGCATGCTCACACCATGTTTTGACTATCTCAAGTCACCATAGCCTTTATGATCCTTTAGTTTTCAACTTGTAGTATCACTTTATGCTTTGATCAATGATGTTTTGTCGCTCTGCATGATTATGGCCATTATTGCTCTCTTAGTTTGTCGCTCCCAGTCTTTTGCTAGCCTCCACAACAAAGTATGAGTTCCACTCATGCATCCAACTCCCTAAACCAAGTTATTCCAAAGAGTCCACCATACCTACCTACTAGCTCATGCTATTCCAAGTATATTCATGCTTCTGTTTACCTTTCACTTGTTATGAGAAAACTAGTGATTAAAGCTCTCACGAACTTGATGGCACAGTTTACTTTACTTGGCCTTAATAAACTTGAACCATTGTGTCGTCTATGTTGTATATGCTTGCACTTATTTGTTGGGAATTAGCAGAACCATGCTTTCATGGGGAACGCTTTCAACATTGCACTTGGTACTTGTACCTAGTTGATATCATGCTCTTTTGTATATGGATGTCGTTGGTGTGAAATGAAAGGGGAGCTTGTAAGTCCATGGAGTTATGTATATGTGTTAGAGAAACGCCTGGGCCGCTGGTCTAATCCATGCTGACATGGTGGAAACCTGCAGCGTAACCATAATGAGCTGTCTATGAAGCATTCTTCTTATAAAAAAAGAGATACTATGAAAAGAGGAAAGTGAGAAAAAAGCACCATATTCCCATGGTAAATAAGAAGAATCCTGAGATGCTCGTTGTCTGCTTGCCTTGTCATTTTGATATGAGGATTCTTCCGTATCATCGGGCAAGGGGTACCCCGTTGGTGGTTCTCAATGATACACATATACTTACGATGACAAGAACTTACCGGTGACTAAACTTGAGTAGCATGAGGAGCGGCCCTCATATACAAGGGACATGAGATTTCTGACTTATACTTCGTCAAGCATATACACCTTAGTTTGTTTACTTCAAACTTAATCACTTCAAGATGCTTATGATAGGGGCAATGAGAGCTGAAAGCTATAAGTACCATAATTTTTTGAAGCTCTTTATGAAACTTGAATCCCTACTTCCTTTTACAAAAGGCCTTTCTTCCACCATTATATTGAGTCTCCACCTTCTATCTTTATGCACTACTTTGAGAGCATAGTGGCCATTCTTAGTTCTATGTGCATTGTCCCAAGACTAGTTGATTGATGCATAACTTGTTATTGCTTGTTTGAAACTATTGTGTCTAGTCACTCTTATGAACTTTGAAGGTATCCTATGCATTTATATTTGCTACTTTATTGAGGGACAAGCTGAATACTTTTATGCTATGTTTTCTTTATGTGAAACAAACAAACGTCTTGCAAAGCATTGTTATTCATGATTCTTTTGTTTGTGCCTTTTCCTGTTGGATCTTAGTTTCTTTGCTTATTACTAGAACTTTGTCTTTCATGTTATGATTGAAGTACTATGATCCCAACTTTGAGTGTTTTGCAAATACTTTGATCAAGTCTTTGATGGTGCATGTCACCTCAAAAATTCTTTCTTTTTATCACTTACCTACTCGAGGACGAGCAGGAGTTAAGCTTGGGGATGTTGATACATTACAAATGTATCTATCATTTTTGATGTTCCATGCTTAGTTTTATCCACTTTCTTGTGTTTTGTTCCAACTTTGGAGTACTTTTATTATAATTTCTTGGACTAACCTATTAACAAGAGCCACAGTGCCAGCTACCTGTTTTCTGTTGTTTTTGGTTCCAGGAAAGTCAGATAATGAATATTCTCGGAATTGGACGGGACAAAAGCCAAAGTGCCTATTTTTCCGGAAGGGATCATGTGCCTGAATACAAGACGGAGAAGGGCTGGGGGCCGACCACACCACCTGGCCGCACGGCCAGGCCTGGCCCGCACTAGGGGGTGGTCTGGCCGACCCCAACACCCCCTCGGCCTCTCCTTCCGCCTATAAGTTGCCCTCGGGACGAAAACCCTAAGTACCCGATCAAAAATCCATGAAAGAGTCTGTAGCCGCCGTCGTCTCTGTCCCTAGATCGGGGGGATCTGAAGCTCTTCCCAGCACCCTGCCGGAGAGGGAAATTCACCCTGGAGGCCTTCTTCATCACCATGCAAGCCTCCGGTGTGATGCGTGAGTAGTTCATCCTTGGACTACGGATCCATGTAGTAGCTAGATGGCTGGTTTCTCCTCCTTTGTGCTTTCATGTTTAGATCTTGTGAGCTCCATTCGTGATGAAGATCATCTATTTGTAATCCATACATGTTGTGTTTGTGGGGATCCGATGGATATTGAGATGCTATTTCAGATTGATTATTGATTCTATCATGTCTTTGTTATTTGTGATCTTGCATGCTTTCTGTTAGTAGCTATCTTGGCCAAGTAGATGCTAGCAACTCCAAGAGTTAGTATTTACGCTCGATAGTGGGTTCATGCCTCTGGTAATCTGGGAAGTGACAGAAATCTCTAAGGTACTAGATGTGCTGTTGCTACTAGGGAGAAAACAACGATCTTTTGTTCATAGAACAATCGTATTGTTTACTTTGCGCGCAGTTCGTAAAGCAATAATCTGTTGCTTGCAACTTAATACTGGAGTGGGTTCGGATGATAACCTGAAGGTGGATTATTAGTCATAGATGCAGTTGGATGGTGGTCTATGTATTATGTTGTAATGCCCAATCAAGTCTCAAAGGAGTCAAGATGATTAGTATATGCATGTATTGCTTTCTCGGTGTTTGTCAATTGCCCCGCTGTAATTTGTTCACCCAGGATGTTATCTATCTAAGGAGAGACACCTCTAGTGAACTATGGATCCCGGTCCTTTTACTTTACATACAATCTACAACTGTTTACTGCTTTGTGTTTACTTTCTGCAAACTTTTACTTATTTCCATTCGATACGTTTAATCCTTTGTTTTCCGCAAAACACGGTGAGATTGACAACCTCATCGCAAGTTGGGGACAAAGTTCTATGGTTGTGTTGTGCAGGTCTCCACGTTGCTACTAGCACCGGTAGTGCGCCCTGCCAAAGCTCCTACTGGTTCGATTAAACCTTGGTTTCATAACTAAGGGAAACTTGCTGCTGTGCTCATCATACCTTCCTCTTGGGGTTCCTAATGAGCTCTACATCAACACCGCGCACCAAGCACTTTTCTGGGCGCCGTGCATTGAGCCATCAGCCGCTGTCATCTCCATCCCTAGATCGGGAGGGATCTAAAGGTCTTCCCGACACCCTGCCGGAGAGGGGAATTCACCCTGGAGGCCTTCTTTATCATCATGCAAGCCTCCGGTGTGATGCGTGAGTAGTTCATCTCTAGACTATGGGTCCATGTAGTAGCTGGTTCTCCTCCTTTGTGCTAACATGTCTAGATCTTGTGAGCTCCATTCATGATCAAGATCATCTATTTGTAATTCTGCATTGTTGTGTTTGCGGGGATCCGATGGATATTGAGATGCTATTTCAGATTGATTATTGATCCTATCATGTCTTTGTTATTTGTGATTTTGCATCCTTTCCGTTGTTATTAGCTATGTTGTCCAAGTAGATGCTAGCAACTCCAAGAGTTAGTATTTATGCTCGATAGTGGGTTCATGCCTCTGGTAATCTAGGGAAGTGACAGAAATCTGTAAGGTACTAGATGTGTTGTTGCTACTAGGGAGAAAACAACAATCCTTTGTTCATATAACAATCGTATTGTTTACTTTACACGCAATTCGTAATGCAATTATCCATTGCTTGCAACTTAATACTGGAGGGGGTTCGGATGATAACCTGAAGGTGGATTATTAGTCATAGATGCAGTTGGACCCGGCCTTTCTTTTACTATCAATCTACAATCAACTGTTTACTGCTTTGTGTTTACTTTCTGCAAACTATTACTTTCTTCCACTCGATACGTTTAATCCTTTGTTTTCAGCAAAACCGGTGAGATTGAGAACCTCATCGCAAGTTGGGGACAGAGTTCTGTGGTTATGTTGTGGAGGTCTCCACGTTGCTGCTAGCACCGGTAGTGCGCCCTGCCAAAGTTCAGCTAGCTACACCTTTGGGGTGTTTCCTTGCTCCTACTGGTTTGATTAAACCTTGGTTTCATAACTGAGGGAAAACTTACTACTGTGCTCATCATACGTCCTCTTGGGGTTCCCCAACGAGCTCGTTAATACACGAGTCAGCAAGTACTTTTTTGGCGCCATTGCCGGGGACTGAAGAAGAAGAAGAAGCTCCCACGTCAACCACGTGCCATCAAACCGATTTTCTGGCGCCGTTGCCGAGGAGTCAAGGACATCTTCACAAGGGGAGTCCCTCATAACCAATCTCTTTACTTTGTTGTTTTTGTTTTGCTTAGTTTACTTTTGGTTTGTTTGCTTGTTTTTTTTATCAAAAACACAAAAAAATTAGTTTTACAAGTTTGCTTTCTTTATTAAAAACACAAAAAAATTAAGTCTGTCTATAGTTGTTACCTCTTTCTTAGCTCACCATGTTGATCCCTAAATTCACCCTGAAAGTCCTTTCAATAGGTAGTGATTCTATAATTGGAAAAGATAATATTGAAGAATTCTTTAATCATGATAGTAAACATGGGGATATTGAGGATAGATCCCTTACAGAACTTGCTCCAAACTATGAAATTGATGCAGCTTCTTTAGTTCACATGTTGGAAGCTAGGTTTGTTAACCTTACCCCCTTAATGCAAGTAATGTTTCTTAAACATAAGGAAATTGAGGACCTTGAAAAGAGGGATTTTATTCTAAAAACTTTGATTAAGAAATTATATGATGTTGCCAAGGAAGCTAGAAAAGTCTTTGAACGTTTTAATATGCTAGGCTCATGTGTAGATGTTGTTGGTACATGAGAAAATCTGAACAAAACCGAACCTAATGGGGAGGAAATTAAGATACCAATACCTTTTAAACTTGTAGCAATGCATGAAGCCATAAAAAAGAATCTTGATTGGATTGTTCATGAAAATAGTGAACCAAAGAGCATTGAGAGAGGATCCTATAGAACTTATTTGGATGAGATACCTTGCCTTGTTGAAGATATTTCTGGTATTAATCTTAATGCTTCTTCATTTGAGAACACTTGATCCTTTTTCTTGCTTCTTATGCCTAACTTAAAGGCATTAAAGAAAAGTACTTATTGGGAGATAACCCAAAAGTTTTAGATGCGTCTTGAAAGTTATTACTTCAGTAATAACCGCTCCTTATCCTTTTCATTTGCTTTTTGTGCCAAGAGTAACCTCTAATGAGAGAGAAGTAATGGTTGGGAAAGTTGCTGTCCCGAAACATATTTATGTGCTTCACCGTAAAAAATTGTGTAAAATCTCTGTACGTCCTTTTGAGGCGCGAATTTTTTTGCTGCTGCCCCAGGTTGTTATATAACTTTCGCTAGTTCAACACTTTTTGATTTGAGCAACAGAAGGTCTTCGAAAAAATTCATCTTTACCTACTGGTCTGTTTTGACAGATTTCTGCCATTTTCTGCATTTGCTTCTTGTTGGTTCCTTTTTGAGTTCATCTGGGGAATTGAGCTTTTTGAGGGAAGTGCAGTAGCTAGTGTTTTAATGGAAGTTTTAAGGTGTTGGAACGGAGCATAAAAGACTTATTATTTTGAGTGCACTAATGTTGCTAATAAAGATTGTGTGAAGTTTTGTATGAAGGAAAAATTTCAGGTATATGGAAGGAATGAGTAATGAGATGAAAAATGGACTAAATATCAAGCTTGAGGATTCCATGCGTGTCACCCCAAGAAATATCCAAGAATTAAAAGCGTCAAGCTTGGGGATGCCCAAGGAATCCCCCTCTTCATCAATAAAAATCCCAGGTTACTTCCAAACGCTTCATTTTTATTGTTTCATGCACAGTTGTGTTGTTCTTGGAGCGTCTTATTTTTCGTTTTCGTTTTGGTTTTTCATTTGCTTTGTTTTCTTAGTTTGCTGAATAAATTGGTTGGACCCCCTCTTTCATACATTGGTTTTCAAATAGTTTGGTTTGGATTGGAAAAGAGTAGGAAAGTTCATGCTTAAGTGGTAAAGAGAGTTTGTTTTTGACTATGGCCTATGCTTTGTCATGCCATGCTTGATATTGTTTTGTCTTTATGCTTAGTATTCTTTGATGTAGCATGACATGTTATAAACAATTGAGATTTCTTAATGTTCCTTGGAAGAATCATGCATTGTTTTAGCATATTAAAGCATAGTATTGTGGTATTCTCCTTTGATGCTTTATTTGGGTTGACTTGGCGCATAATCACACCATGTTATGACTATCCAAGGTTACCATAGCCTTTATGATCCTATAGTTTTCAACTTGTAGTATCACTTTATGCTTTGATCAATGATGTTTTGTTGCTCTGCATGATTATGGCCATTATTGTTCTCTTAGTTTGACGCTCCCAGTCTTTTGCTAGCTTCCACCGCCAAGTATGAGTTCCACTCATGCATCCAACTTCTTAAACCAAGTTATTCCAAAGAGTCCACCATACCTACCTAATAGCATATGCTACTCCAAGTATATTCATGTTTTTATCTACCTTCCGAATTAAACTTATTATGAGAAAACTAGTGATTAAAGCTCTCATGAACTTGATGGCACACTTTACTTTTTTGCATTTAATAAACCTGAACCATTGCGTCCATCTTTGTTGCATATATGCTTGCGCTTTATAAGTTGAAGTGAGCAGAACCATGTATCATGGGGAACGCTTTCAAAGCCACGTTTGGCCCGTGCCAGGGGGTGGTGTGGCTAGCCTAGGCCTTTCCTTTCGCCTATATATGCCTCCCGATGGAAAAACCCTAGATCGACACCTCCACCCACGAATTTTCCGCTACCAAAGCCACGTTTTTGCCTCCCCCATGGATCTCATCTCCATGGGGAAGGGCTCCCAAGAAGCCATGAAGGAAGGGCTCTAAGGGGCGGTGCTCCCCTGTGATACCGGCAGCGGGGAAGGAGTCCTCCCCGCCGCCGCCGGCACCGCCACCGCCTCTTCACTCATGCATCCAACTTCTTAAACCAAGTTATTCCAAAGAGTCCACCATACCTACCTACTAGAATATGCTACTCCAAGTATATTCATGTTTTTATCTACCTTCCGAATTAAACTTGTTATGAGAAAACTAGTGATTAAAGCTCTCATGAACTTGATAGCACACTTTACTTTTTTGGATTTAATAAACCTGGACCATTGCGTCCATATTTGTTGCATATATGCTTGTGCTTTATATGTTGAATTCAGCAGAACCATGTATCATGGGGAACGCTTTCAACATTGCACATGTACTTTGTACCCCGTTGATATCATGTTCTTTTGCTTATGGATCCCATCGGTGTGAAATAAAAGTGGAATTTGTAAGATCATGGAGTTTGTATGTGCGTTAGAGAAATGCCTGGGCCGCTAGCCTAAGCCATGCCTAATCATGGTGGAAACTTGCAGCATCACCATAATGAGCACTCTATGAAGCATCCTCAATAAAAACCTACGCAAATAACAAATAAAAAGATCGTTGAGATGCTCATTGTCTGCTTGCCTTGTCATTTTGATTATTGGATAGCTCCTGTATCATGTGCAAGGGGTACCCGTTGGCGGTTCTTTATGATACATATGTACTTACAATGACAAGAGCTTACTTGTGACTAAAGTTGAGTAGCATTAGGTTCGGTCTTCGTAAGTAAGGGGCATGAGACTTCGGTTTATAACTTGTCAAGCATATCCTCGTAGTTGTGTCACTTTAACCTTAATCACCTTCAAGATGCTTATGATAGGGGCAATGAGAGCTGAAAGCTAATAAGTACCATAATTTTTGGAAGCTCTTTATGAAACTTGAATCCCTACTTCCTTCTATGAAGGCCTTTTTTTACTTTTTTGTTGAGTCTCCACCTTCTATCTTTATGCACCTACTTTGAGAGCATAGTAGCCATTCTTAGTTCTATGTGCATTGTCCCAATACTTGTTTATAGATGCATAACCTTGATATTGCTTGTTTTAAACTATTTGTATCTAGTCACTCTTATGAACTTTGAAGGTCTCCTATGCATTTATGTTTGCTACTCTATGAGGGACAAGCTGAATGCCACTTTGCTATGTTTTCTTTATGTGAAACAAAAAAACGTCTTGCAAAGCATTGTTATTCATTAATCTTTTGTTTGTGCCTTTTTTTCATGTTGCAACATAGTTTTTTTGTCTTATTGCTATAACTTTGTCTTTCATGTTATGATTGAAGTACTATGATCCCAGCTTCGAATGTTTTACAAATACTTTGATCAAGTTTATGATGGTGCATGTCACCTCAAAAATTATTCTTTCTTTTTATCACTTACCTACTCGAGGACGAGCAGGAGTTAAGGATGGGGATGTTGATACGTTGCAAACATATCCATAATTCTTAATGTTCCATGCTTGATTTTATCTACTTTCTTATGTTTTATCCACACTTTGGAGTACTTTTCATATGATTTCTTGGACTAACCTATTAACAAGTGCCAAAGTGCCAGCTGCCTGTTTTCTGCTGTTTTTGGTTCCAGGAAAGTTAGAAAATGAATATTCTCGGAATTGGACGGGACAAAAGCCAAAGTCAGTTTTTCACCGAGGGACACCTGGAGCCAGAATACGAGACGGAGAGGGGCTGGGGCCCGGCCATACCACCTGGCCGCGCGGCCCAGCCTGGCCCGCGCCAGGGGGTGGGCTGGCCACCCCAGGCACCCCCTCGGCCTCTCCTTCCGCCTATATATTGCCTCTGATACGGAAACCCTAAGTGCCCGATCAAAAATCCACGAAAGAGTCTATAGCCGCCGTCCTCTCCATCCCTAGATCGGGAGGGATCTAGATCTCTTCCCGGCACCCTACTAGAGAGGGGAATTCACCCTGGAGACAATATGCCTTCTACATTTGATGATTATGGTGATGAGAATAATAATGATAGCTATTTTGTTGAATTTGCTCCCACTATAATTAATAAGAATGACTATGCTTATGTGGAGAGTAATAATTATTATATGCATGTGGCTCATGATAAGAATGTTTTATGTGATAGTTATATTGTTAATTTTATTCATGATGCTATAGAAAGTTATTATGAGAGAGGGAAACATGGTTTTATGTGTCTCAACAATATTAAGTTTCCCCTCTTTATGTTGATAGTCTTGAAGTTGCACTTGTTTTGCTTGACTATGCTTGTTGATTTATGCTTTCATGACTTGTTTCTTTACAAGATTCCTATGCATAGGAAGTGGGTTAGACTTAAATGTTCTTTGAATTTGCTTCTTGATGCTCTCTTTTACTTCAATTCATATTTCTTATGTGCGCATCTTCTCAAACTATCAAGCCTAACTTAAAGGCGTTAAAGAAAAATACTTATTGGGAGATAACCCAAAAGTTTTAGATGAGTCTTGGAAGTTATTACCTCTGTAATAACCGCTCCTTATCCTTTTTATTTGCTTTTTGTGCCAAGATTAACCTCTAATGAGAGAGAAGTAATGATTGGGAAAGTTGCTGTCCCGAAACAGATTTCTGTGCTTCACCGTAAAACTTTGTGTAAAATCTCTGTACGTCCTTTTGAGGCGTCAATTTTTGTGTTTCTGCCCCAGGTTGTTATCTAACGTTCGTTAGTTCATTACTTTGAGATTTGAGCAACAGAAGGTCTTCAAAAAAATTCGTCTTTACCTGCTGGTCTGTTTTGATAGATTTCTGCCATTATTTGCATTTGCTTCTTGTTGGTTCCTTTTTGAGTTCTTTTGGGGAATTGAGATTTTTTTAGGGAAGTGCTATAGTAGCTTGTGTTTTAATGGTTTATTGGTGTTGGAACTGAACCTAAAGACTTTCTATCTTGAGTGCACTAATGTTGCTAATAAAGATTGTGTGAAGTTTTGTATGAAGGAAAATTTTCAGGTGTATGGAAGGAATGAGTAATGAGATGAAGGATGGACTAAAGCTCAAGCTTGGGGATGCCACGCGTGTCACCCCAAGAAATATCCAAGAAGCACAAGCATCAAATCTTGGATATGCTCAAGTCATCCCTTTCTTCATCAATAAAAATCCCAGGTTTCTTCCAAACGCTTCATTTTTTATTGTTTCATGCACAGTTGTGTTGTTCTTGGAGTGTCTTCTTTTTCGTTTTCATTTTGGTTTTTCATTTGCTTGGTTTGCTTAGTTTGCTGAATAAATTGGTTGGACCCCCTCTTTCATACAATGGTTTTCAAATAGTTTGGTTTGAATTGGAAAAGAGTCGGAAACTTCATGCTTTAGTGGTAAAGAGAGCTTGTTTTTGACTGTGGCGTATGCTTTGCCATGCCATGCCTTATATTGTTTTGGCTTTATGCTTAGTATTATTTGCTATAGCATGACTTGTTATAAACAATTGAGATTGCTTAACGTGCCTTGGAAGAATCATGCATTGTTTTAGCATATTAAAGCATAGTATTGTGGTATTCTCCTTTGATGCTTTATTTAGGTTGACTTGGCACATGCTCACACCATGTTATAACTATACCAAGTCACCATAGCCTTGATTATCCTTTAGTTTTCAACTTGTAGTATCACTTTATGCTTTGATTAATGATGTTTTGTCGCTCTGCATGATTATGGCCATTATTGCTCTCTTAGTTGGTCGCTCCTAGTCTTTTGCTAGCCTCCGTAACCAAGTATGATTTCCACTCATGCATCCAACTCCTAAAACAAAGTTATTCCGAAGAGTCCACCATACCTACCTATTAGCTTATGCTATTCCAAGTATATTCATGTTTTTATCTACCTTCCAAATTAAACTTGTTATGAGAAAACTAGCGATTAAAGCTCTCACGAATTTTATGGCACACTTTACTTTTCTTGCTCTTAATAAACTTGAACCATTGTGTCGTCTATGTTGTATATGCTTGCACTTATTTGTTGGGGAGTGGCAGAACCATTTTGTCATGGGGAACGCTTTCAACATTGCACTTGTACTTTGTACCTAGTTGATATCATGCTCTTTTGTCTATGTATGTCGTTAGTGTGAAATGAAAGGGGAGCTTGTAAGTCCATGGAGTTATGTATGTGTGTTAGAGAAACGCCTGGGCCGCAGGTCTAATCCATGCTGTCATGGTGGAAACCTGCAGCGTAACCATAATGAGCTGTCTATGAAGCATTCTTCTTACAAAAAAAAGAGTCAGATATTGAGGAAAAAGAGAAAAAAGAAAAAAATATGAGAAAAGAGGAAAGAGAGAAAAAAGGCACCATATTCCCATGGTAAATAAGAAGATTGCTGAGATGCTCGTTGTCTGCTTGCCTTGTCATTTTGATATGGGGATTCTTCTGTATCATCGGGCAAGGGGTACCCCGTTGGCGGTTCTCTATGATACACATGTACTTACTATGACAAGAACTTATCAGTAACTAAACTTGAGTAGCATGAGGAGCGGCCCTCGTATTCAAGGGACATGAGATTTCCAACTTATACTTCGTAAAGAATATACACCATAGTTTGTTCACTTTAACCTTAATCACTTCAAGATGCTTATGATAGGGGCAATGAGAGCTGAAAGCTAATAAGTGCCATAATTTTTGGAAGCTCTTTATGAAACTTGAATCCCTAATTCCTTCTATGAAGGCCTTTCTTTTACTTTTATCTTGAGTCTCCACCTTCTATCTTTATGCACCTACTTTGAGAGCATAGTGGCCATTCTTAGTTCTATGTGCATTGTCCCAAGACTTGTTGATTGATGCATAGCTTTGATATTGCTTGTTTTAAACTAGTTGTATCTAGTCACTCTTATGAACTTTGAAGGTGTCGTATGCATTTATATTTGCTACTCTATGAGGGACAAGCTGAATGCCATTATGCTATGTTTTCTTTATGTGAAACAAACAAACGCCTTGCAAAGCATTGTTATTCATGAATCTTTTGTTTGTGCCTTTTCAGGTTCCAACTTAGTTGCTTTGTCTTGCTAGACCTTTGTCTTTCATGTTATGATTGAAGTACTATGATCCCAGATATCAATGTTTTAAAAATACTTTGATCAAGTTTATAATGGTGCATGTCACCTCAAAAATTATTCTTTCTTTTTATCACTTACCTACTCAAGGACAAGCAGGAGTTAAGCTTGGGGATGTTGATACGTTGCTAACGTATCCATAATTTTTGATGTCCATGCTTGGTTTTATCTACTTTCTTATGTTTTGTCCACACTTTGGACTACTTTTCATATGATTTCTTGGACTAACCTATTAAAAAGAGCCATAGTGCTAGCTGCCTGTTTTCTGCTATTTTTGGTTCTAGGAAAGTCAGAAAATTAATATTCTTGGAATTGGACAGGACAAAAGCCAAAGTCAGTTTTTCACCAAGGGACACCCGGAGCCAGAATACGAGACGGAGAGGGGCCAGAGGGCAACCACACCACCTGGACGCACGGCCAGGCTTGGCCCGTGCCAGGGGGTGGTGTGGCTAGCCTAGGCACCCCTCGGCCTTTCCTTTCGCCTATATATGCCTCCCGATGCAAAAACCCTAGATCGACACCTCCACCCACGAATTTTCCGCTACCAAAGCCACGTTTTTGCCTCCCCCATGGATCTCATCTCCATGGGGAAGGGCTCCCAAGAAGCCATGAAGGAAGGGCTCTAAGGGGCGGTGCTCCCCTGTGATACCGGCAGCGGGGAAGGAGTCCTCCCCGCCGCCGCCGGCACCGCCACCGCCTCTTCACTCATGCATCCAACTTCTTAAACCAAGTTATTCCAAAGAGTCCACCATACCTACCTACTAGAATATGCTACTCCAAGTATATTCATGTTTTTATCTACCTTCCGAATTAAACTTGTTATGAGAAAACTAGTGATTAAAGCTCTCATGAACTTGATAGCACACTTTACTTTTTTGGATTTAATAAACCTGGACCATTGCGTCCATATTTGTTGCATATATGCTTGTGCTTTATATGTTGAATTCAGCAGAACCATGTATCATGGGGAACGCTTTCAACATTGCACATGTACTTTGTACCCCGTTGATATCATGTTCTTTTGCTTATGGATCCCATCGGTGTGAAATAAAAGTGGAATTTGTAAGATCATGGAGTTTGTATGTGCGTTAGAGAAACGCCTGGGCCGCTAGCCTAAGCCATGCCTAATCATGGTGGAAACTTGCAGCATCACCATAATGAGCACTCTATGAAGCATCCTCAATAAAAACCTATGCAAATAGCAAATAAAAAGATCATTGAGATGCTCATTGTCTGCTTGCCTTGTCATTTTGATTATTGGATAGCTCCTGTATCATGTGCAAGGGGTACCCGTTGGCGGTTCTTTATGATACATATGTACTTACAATGACAAGAGCTTACTTGTGACTAAAGTTGAGTAGCATTAGGTTCGGTCATCGTAAGTAAGGGGCATGAGAATTCGGTTTATAACTTGTCAAGCATATCCTCTTAGTTGTGTCACTTTAACCTTAATCACCTTCAAGATACTTATGATAGGGGCAATGAGAGCTGAAAGCTAATAAGTACCATAATTTTTGGAAGCTCTTTATGAAACTTGAATCCTTACTTCCTTCTATGAAGGCCTTTTTTTTACTTTTTTGTTGAGCCTCCACCTTCTATCTTTATGCACCTACTTTGAGAGCATAGTAGCCATTCTTAGTTCTATGTGCATTGTCCCAATACTTGTTTATAGATGCATAACCTTGATATTGCTTGTTTTAAACTATTTGTATCTAGTCACTCTTATGAACTTTGAAGGTGTCCTATGCATTTATGTTTGCTACTCTATGAGGGACAAGCTGAATGCCACTTTGCTATGTTTTCTTTATGTGAAACAAAAAAACGTCTTGCAAAGCATTGTTATTCATTAATCTTTTGTTTGTGCCTTTTTTCATGTTGCAACATTTTTTGTCTTATTGCTAGAACTTTGTCTTTCATGTTATGATTGAAGTACTATGATCGCAGCTTCGAATGTTTTACAAATACTTTGATCAAGTTTATGATGGTGCATGTCACCTCAAAAATTATTCTTTCTTTTTATCACTTACCTACTCGAGGACGAGCAGGAGTTAAGGATGGGGATGTTGATATGTTGCAAACATATCCATAATTCTTAATGTTCCATGCTTGATTTTATCTACTTTCTTATGTTTTATCCACACTTTGGAGTACTTTTCATATGATTTCTTGGACTAACCTATTAACAAGTGCCAAAGTGCCAGCTGCCTGTTTTCTGCTGTTTTTGGTTCCAGGAAAGTCAGAAAATGAATATTCTCGGAATTGGACGGCACAAAAGCCAAAGTAAGTTTTTCACCGAGGGACACCTGGAGCCAGAATACGAGACGGAGAGGGGCTGGGGCCCAACCACACCAACTGGCCGCGCGGCCCAGCCTGGCCCGCGCCAAGGGGTGGTCTGGCCGCCCCAGGCACCCCCTCGGCCTCTCCTTCCGCCTATATATTGCCTCTGATACGGAAACCCTAAGTGCCCGATCAAAAATCCACGAAAGAGTCTATAGCCACCGTCCTCTCCATCCCTAGATTGGGAGGGATCTGGATCTCTTCCCGGCACCCTACTAGAGAGGGGAATTCACCCTGGAGACAATATGCCTCCTATATTTGATGATTATGGTGATGAGAATAATAATGATAGCTATTTTGTTGAATTTGCTCCCACTATAATTAATAAGAATGACTATGCTTATGTGGAGAGTAATAATTATTATATGCATGTGGCTCATGATAAGAATGTTTTATGTGATAGTTATATTGTTAATTTTATTCATGATGCTATAGAAAGTTATTATGAGAGAGGGAAACATGGTTTTATGTGTCTCAACAATATTAAGTTTCCCCTCTTTATGTTGATAGTCTTGAAGTTGCACTTGTTTCGCTTTACTATGCTTGTTGATTTGTGCTTTCATGACTTGTTTCTTTACAAGATTCCTATCCATAGGAAGTGGGTTAGACTTAAATGTTCTTTGAATTTGCTTCTTGATGCTCTCTTTTACTTCAATTCATATTTCTTATGTGCGCATCTTCTCAAACTACCAAGCCTAACGTAAAGGCGTTAAAGAAAAGTACTTATTGGGAGATAACCCAAAAGTTTTAGATGAGTCTTGGAAGTTATTACCTCTGTAATAACCGCTCCTTATCCTTTTTATTTGCCTTTTGTGCCAAGATTAACCTCTAATGAGAGAGAAGTAATGATTGGGAAAGTTGCTGTCCCGAAACAGATTTCTGTGCTTCACCGTAAATATTCGTGTAAAATCTCTGTACGTCCTTTTGAGGCGTCAATTTTTGTGCTTTTGCCCCAGGTTGTTATCTAACTTTCGTTAGTTCATTACTTTTAGATTTGAGCAACAGAAGGTCTTCGAAAAAATTCGTCTTTACCTGCAAGTCAGTTTTGATAGATTTCTGCCATTATTTGCATTTGCTTCTTGTTGGTTCCTTTTTGAGTTCTTTTGGGGAATTGAGATTTTTTTAGGGAAGTGCTACAGTAGCTTGTGTTTTAATGGTTTATTGGTGTTGGAACTGAACCTAAAGACTTTCTATCTTGAGTGCACTAATGTTGCTAATAAAGATTGTGTGAAGTTTTGTATGAAGGAAAATTTTCAGGTGTATGGAAGGAATGAGTAATGAGATGAAGGATGGACTAAATCTCAAGCTTGGGGATGCCACTCGTGTCACCCCAAGAAATATCCAAGAAGTACAAGCATCAAATCTTGGATATGCCCAAGTCATCCCTTTCTTCATCAATAAAAATCCCAGATTTCTTCCAAACACTTCATTTTTTATTGTTTCATGCACAGTTGTGTTGTTCTTGGAGCGTCTTCTTTTCCGTTTTCATTTTGGTTTTTCGTTTGCTTGGTTTGCTTAGTTTGCTGAATAAATTGGTTGGACCCCCTCTTTCATACAATGGTTTTCAAATAGTTTGGTTTGAATTGGAAAAGAGTCGGAAACTTCATGCTTTAGTGGTAAAGAGAGCTTGTTTTTGACTGTGGCGTATGCTTTGCCATGCCATGCCTTATATTGTTTTGGCTTTATGCTTAGTATTATTTGCTGTAGCATGACTTGTTATAAACAATTGAGATTGCTTAACGTGCCTTGGAAGAATCATGCATTGTTTTAGCATATTAAAGCATAGTATTGTGGTATTCTCCTTTGATGCTTTATTTAGGTTGACTTGGCACATGCTCACACCATGTTATGACTATACCAAGTCACCATAGCCTTGATTATCCTTTAGTTTTCAACTTGTAGTATCATTTTATGCTTTGATTAATGATGTTTTGTCGCTCTGCATGATTATGGCCATTATTGCTCTCTTAGTTGGTCGGTCCCAGTCTTTTGCTAGCCTCCGTAACCAAGTATGAGTTCCACTCATGCATCCAACTCCTAAAACAAAGTTATTCCGAAGAGTCCACCACACCTACCTATTATCTTATGCTATTCCAAATATATTCATGTTTTTATCTACCTTCCAAATTAAACTTGTTATGAGAAAACTAGCGATTAAAGCTCTCACAAAATTTATGGCACACTTTTCTTTTCTTGCTCTTAATAAACTTGAACCATTGTGTCGTCTATGTTGTATATGCTTGCACTTATTTGTTGGGGAGTGGCAGAACCATTTTGTCATGGGGAACGCTTTCAACATTGCACTTGTACTTTGTACCTAGTTGATATCATGCTCTTTTGTCTATGTATGTCGTTAGTGTGAAATGAAAGGGGAGCTTGTAAGTCCATGGAGTTATGTATGTGTGTTAGAGAAACACCTGGGCCGCTGGTCTAATCCATGCTGTCATGGTGGAAACCTGCAGCGTAACCATAATGAGCTGTCTATGAAGCATTCTTCTTATAAAAAAGAGTCAGATATTGAGGAAAAAGAGAAAAAAGAAAAAAATATGAGAAAAGAGGAAAGAGAGAAAAAAGGCACCATATTCCCATGGTAAATAAGAAGATTGCTGAGATGCTCGTTGTCTGCTTGCCTTGTCATTTTGATATGGGGATTCTTCTGTATCATCGGGCAAGGGGTACCCCGTTGGCGGTTCTCTATGATACACATGTACTTACTATGGCAAGAACTTATCGGTAACTAAACTTGAGTAGCACGAGGAGCGGCCCTCGTATTCAAGGGACATGAGATTTCCAACTTATACTTCGTCAAGCATATACACCATAGTTTGTTCACTTTAACCTTAATCACTTCAAGATGCTTATGATAGGGGCAATGAGAGCTAAAAGCTAATAAGTACCATAATTTTTGGAAGCTCTTTATGAAACATGAATCCCTAATTCCTTCTATGAAGGCCTTTCTTTTACTTTTATCTTGAGTCTCCACCTTCTATCTTTATGCACCTACTTTAAGAGCATAGTGCCCATTCTTAGTTCTATGTGCATTGTCCCAAGACTTGTTGATTGATGCATAGCTTTGATATTGCTTGTTTTAAACTATTTGTATCTAGTCACTCTTATGAACTTTAAAGGTGTCGTATGCATTTATATTTGTTACTCTATGAGGGACAAGCTGAATGCCATTATGCTATGTTTTCTTTATGTGAAACAAACAAACGCCTTGCAAAGCATTGTTATTCATGAATCTTTTGTTTGTGCCTTTTCATGTTGCAACTTAGTTGCTTTGTCTTATTGCTAGACCTTTGTCTTTCATGTTATGATTGAAATACTATGATCCCAGATATCAATGTTTTAAAAATACTTTGATCAAGTTTATGATGGTGCACGTCACCTCAAAAATTATTCTTTCTTTTTATCACTTACCTACTCAAGGACGAGCAGGAGTTAAGCTTGGGGATGTTGATACGTTGCTAACGTATCCATAATTTTTGATGTCCATGCTTGGTTTTATCTACTTTCTTATGTTTTGTCCACACTTTGGAGTACTTTTCGTATGATTTCTTGGACTAACCTATTAACAAGAGCCACAGTGCTAGCTGCTTGTTTTTTGCTATTTTTGGTTCTAGGAAAGTCAGAAAATGAATATTTTTGGAATTGGACGGGACAAAAGCCAAAGTCAGTTTTTCACCAAGGGACACCCGGAGCCAGAATCCGAGATGGAGAGGGGCCAGAGGGCAACCACACCACCTGGACGCACGGCCAGGCTTGGCCCGTGCCAGGGGGTGGTGTGGCTAGCCTAGGCACCCCTCGGCCTTTCCTTTCGCCTATATATGCCTCCCGATGCAAAAACCCTATATCGACACCTCCACCCACGAATTTTCCTCTACCAAAGCCACGTTTTTGCCTCCCCCATGGATCCCATCTCCATGGGGAAGGGCTCCCAAGAAGCCATGAAGGAAGGGCTCTAAGGGGCGGTGCTCCCCTGTGATACCAGCAGCGGGGAAGGAGTCCTCCCCGCCACCGCCGGCACCGCCACCGCCTCTTCACTCATGCATCCAACTTCTTAAACCAAGTTATTCCAAAGAGTCCACCATACCTACCTACTAGCATATGCTACTCCAAGTATATTCATGTTTTATCTACCTTCCGAATTAAACTTGTTATGAGAAAACTAGTGATTAAAGCTCTCATGAACTTGATGGCACACTTTACTTTTTTGCATTTAATAAACCTGAACCATTCCGTCCATCTTTGTTGCATATATGCTTGCGCTTTATAAGTTGAAGTTAGCAGAACCATGTATCATGGGGAACGCTTTCAACATTGCACCTGTACTTTGTACCCCGTTGATATCATGTTCTTTTGCTTATGGATCCCATCGGTGTGAACTAAAAGTGGAATTTGTAAGATCATGGAGTTTGTATGTGCGTTAGAGAAACGCCTGGGCCGCTAGCCTAAGCCATGCCTAATCATGGTGGAAACTTGCAGCATCACCATAATGAGCACTCTATGAAGCATCCTCAATAAAAACCTATGCAAATAGCAAATAAAAAGATCGTTGAGATGCTCATTGTCTGCTTGCCTTGCCAATTTGATTATTGGATAGCTCCTGTCTCATGTGCAAGGGGTACCCGTTGGCGGTTCTTTATGATACATATGTACTTACAATGACAAGAGCTTACTTGTGACTAAAGTTGAGTAGCATTAGGTTCGGTCTTCGTAAGTAAGGGGCATGGACTTCGGTTTATAACTTGTCAAGCATATCCTCTTAGTTGTGTCACTTTAACCTTAATCACCTTCAAGATGCTTATTATAGGGGCAATGAGAGCTGAAAGCTAATAAGTACCATAATTTTTGGAAGCTCTTTATGAAACTTGAATCCCTACTTCCTTCTATGAAGGCCTTTTTTTATTTTTTTGTTGAGTCTCCACCTTCTATCTTTATGCACCTACTTTGAGAGCATAGTAGCCATTCTTAGTTCTATGTGCATTGTCCCAATACTTGTTTATAGATGCATAACCTTGATATTGCTTGTTTTAAACTATTTGTATCTAGTCACTCTTATGAACTTTGAAGGTGTCCTATGCATTTATGTTTGCTACTCTATGAGGGACAAGTTGAATGCCACTTTGCTATGTTTTCTTTATGTGAAACAAACAAACGTCTTGCAAAGCATTGTTATTCATTAATCTTTTGTTTGTGCCTTTTTTCATGTTGCAACATTTTTTGTCTTATTGCTAGAACTTTGTCTTTCATGTTATGATTGAAGTACTATGATCCCAGCTTCGAATGTTTTACAAATACTTTGATCAAGTTTATGATGGTGCATGTCACCTCAAAAATTATTCTCTCTTTTTATCACTTACCTACTCGAGGACGAGCAGGAGTTAAGGATGGGGATGTTGATACGTTGCAAACATATCCATAATTCTTAATGTTCCATGCTTGATTTTATCTACTTTCTTATGTTTTATCCACACTTTGGAGTACTTTTCATATGATTTCTTGGACTAACCTATTAACAAGTGCCACAGTGCCAGCTGCCTGTTTTCTGCTGTTTTTTGTTCCAGGAAAGTCAGAAAATGAATATTCTCGGAATTGGACGGGACAAAAGCCAAAGTCAGTTTTTCACCGAGGGACACCTGGAGCCAGAATACGAAACGGAGAGGGGCTAGGGCCCGGCCACACCACCTGGCCGCGTGGCCCAGCCTGGCCCGCGCCAGGGGGTGGTCTGGCCGCCCTAGGCACCCCCTCGGCCTCTCCTTCCGCCTATATATTGCCTCTGATACGGAAACCCTAAGTGCCCGATCAAAAATCCACGAAAGAGTCTGTAGCCGCCGTCATCTCCATCCCTAGATCGGGAGGGATCTGGATCTCTTCCCGGCACCCTACTAGAGAGGGGAATTCACCCTAGAGACAATATGCCTCCTATATTTGATGATTATGGTGATGAGAATAATAATGATAGCTATTTTGTTGAATTTTCTCCCACTATAATTAATAAGAATGACTATGCTTATGTGGAGAGTAATAATTATTATATGCATGTGGCTCATGATAAGAATGTTTTATGTGATAGTTATATTGTTAATTTTATTCATGATGCTATAAAAAGTTATTATTAGAGAGGGAAACATGGTTTTATGTGTCTCAACAATATTAAGTTTCCCCTCTTTATGTTGATAGTCTTGAAGTTGCACTTGTTTTGCTTTACTATGCTTGTTGATTTGCGGTTTCATGACTTGTTTCTTTACAAGATTCCTATGCATAGGAAGTGTGTTAGACTTAAATGTTCTTTGAATTTGCTTCTTGATGCTCTCTTTTACTTCAATTCATATTTCTTATGTGCGCATCTTCTCAAACTATCAAGCCTAACTTAAAGGCGTTAAAGAAAAGTACTTATTGGGAGATAACCCAAAAGTTTTAGATGAGTCTTGGAAGTTATTACCTCTGAATAACCGCTCCTTATCCTTTTTATTTGCTTTTTGTGCCAAGATTAAGCTCTAATGAGAGAGAAGTAATGATTGGGAAAGTTGCTATCCTAAAACAGATTTCGCTGCTTCACCATAAAAATTCGTGTAAAATCTCTGTACGTCCTTTTGAGGCGTGAATTTTTGTGCTTCTGTCCCAGGTTGTTATCTAACTTTCGTTAGTTCATTACTTTTATATTTGAGCAACAGAAGGTCTTCGAAAAAATTCGTCTTTACCTGCTGGTCTGTTTTGACAGATTTTTGCCATTATTAACATTTGCTTCTTGATGGTTCCTTTTTTAGTTCTTTTGGGGAATTGAGATTTTTTTAGGGAAGTGCTACAGTAGCTTGTGTTTTAATGGTTTATTGGTGTTGGAACTGAACCTAAAGACTTTCTATCTTGAGTGCACTAATGTTGCTAATAAAGATTGTGTGAAGTTTTGTATGAAGGAAAATTTTCAGGTGTATGGAAGGAATGAGTAATGAGATGAAGGATGGACGCATGTCCAGGCTTGGCCCGTGCCAGGGGGTGGTGTGGCTAGCCCAGGCACCCCTCGGCATTTCCTTTCGCCTATATATGCCTCTCGATGCAAAACCCCTAGATCGACACCTCCACCCACGAATTTTCCGCTACCAAAGCCACGTTTTTGCCTCCCCCATGGATCCCATCTCCATGGGGAAGGGCTCCCAAGAAGCCATGAAGGAAGGGCTCTAAGGGGAGGTGCTCCCCTGTGATACCGACGGCGGGGAAGGAGTCCTCCCCGCCGCCGCCGGCACCGCCACCGCCTCTTCACCATCTTCAGAGCCATCTCCATCGATCTCCACCACCATCTCCATCGCTGTTGCTGACTCCCATCTTCAGGGCTCTACCGGTAGCTATGTGTTCATCTCTCTCTATGCATGATCATATTGTGATCATGAGCTTTGTAATCAAGTAGATCTACCTTGCTACTCAAGTGCTTTAATAGATCTCTGCTCTCCCCATGTATGTGAAAGTGACAGCGTGCGCACCATGGTGGCACTTAGCTAGAGATTACAAATACTTGTTATGAGTTATATTTGGAGTTGGATGTTTCTATCAAATTGTGGTGTTTGTTGGAATCATCTAGTGCTCAAGGTGACAGTGTGGGGTTATCTAGATGGGGAAAGCGAAATTTGAGGTGTGCTGTTGTAGCCCTACCATAGATTAGAGTGTCCAACTGGAGAGTAGTTCAGAGTAGTATCATAAAGAGAAGATATTTATATGAGAGTGTTCACTAGTGAAAGTATGTTCCCTAGGCCTTGTTTCTAAGCATTGAAACACCGTATGCAACTAGATCTGTTACACGTTTGCTTGCTGCCATCTTTATTGCAGTTTGTCTTTTGTCTCTTCCACGCCATCAAAGTATTTTCTGGCACCCTTGTCTTTTATCCATACCACTTGTCTTTCACCATCTCTTCACCGAACTAGTGTACCTATACAACTGACAAGTGTATTGGGTGTGTTAGGGACACAAGAGACTTCTTGTATCTTGATTGCAGGGTTGCTTGAGAGGGATACATTTGACCACTTCCTCCCTGAGTTCGATAAACCTTGGGTGATCCACTTAAGGGAAACTTGCTGCTGTTCTACAAACCTCTACACTTGGAGGCCCAACAACTGTCTACAAGGATAGAAGTGCGTAGACATCAGACCCTATAGATGTTTGAGAGATATGACCAAAAACTCGTCCTTGTCGCGCTTTGTGGCCATATTCGTGAGCTATTGCCCTCGGTTTTGTGGTTTTAGGGCAATTTACAACGATAGTGAGACCCGGTAAATGTTCGAGAGATATGACCAAAAACTCGTCGTTTTCGTGTTTTATGACCGTTTTCATGACCTAGTGCCCACACTGTTGGGCCTCCAGGGCGATTTACAACATCCGTAAGACCTAACACATGTTTGAGCAATATGACCAAAAACTCGTTGTTTTCGAGTTTTATGGCCATTTTCATGAGATATTGCCCACACTTTTGGGGTCCAAAGCGCAACTGGTATATGTTTGGGAGTTAAGAGTAAAAACTCATTGTTTTCGCATTTAGGCTTGTTTTCATGAGCTATCGCCCTTAGTTTTGGGGTTTCAGGGCGATTTACAACAACCATGAGAACTGATATATGTTTGAGTGTTATGACCAAAAACTAGTGTTTTCGCGTTTAATGGCCGTTTTCATGAGCTATTGCCACAGTTTCGGGGATCTAGGGCTATTTACGATGACCGTTAGACCCGATACATGTTTTTGAGATATGACCAAAACCTCGTCCTTGTCGCGCTTTGTGACTATTTCCATGAGCTATTGCCCTTAGTTTTGGGGTTTTAGGGTAATTTATAGCAATAGTGAGAGATATGACCAAACACTCATCATTTTCGCGTTTTATGGCCATTTTCATGAGCTATTGCCCACACTTCTGGGCCTCCAGGGCGATTTACAACATCCATAAGTCCGATACATGTTTGAGCGATATGACCAAAAACTCGTCGTTTTCGTGTTTTATGGCTGTTTTCATGAGGTATTGCCCACGCTTTTGACGTTCTAGGGCGATTTACAACAACTGTAAAACCCGATACTTATTTGGGAGATATGACTAAAAACTCGTCCCTTTCGCACTTTATGGCCGTTTTCATGAGCTATTGCCCAAAGTTTTGGGGTTCTAGGGCGTTTACAACAATCTCAAAAAATAGGGCGATTTATAACTACCGTAAGACCCGATACATGTTTGAAAGATATGAAATAAAACTCGTCGTTTTCGCGTTTTATGGCTGTTTTCATGAGCTATTTCCCACACTTTTTGGGTTCTAGGGAGATTTATAATGAATGTAGGTCCAGATACATGTTCGAGAGATATGACCAAAAAATTGTCATTTTCGATATTTATGACCATTTTCATGAACTATTGCCCAGTTATTTGGGGCTCTAGGGCGACTTCCAACAAGTGTAAGTCTCGGTAAATGTATGAGAGATATGACCAAAAACTCGTCGTTTTCGAGTGTTATGGCTGTTTTCATGAGATATTGCCCACACTTTTGGGGTTCCCGGGCGGACATGGTACATGTTTCAGAGTTAAATCCAAAAACTCGCAGTTATCGCATTTAGGGCCATTTTCATGAGACATCGCCCTTAGTATTCGGGTTTCAGGGAGATTTACATCGACCGTGAGAACTGATACATGTTTGAGTGTTATGACCAAAAACTTATCTTTTTGCATTTAATGGCCGTTTCATGAGCTATTGCCCACAGTTTTGGGGTTCTAGGGCGATTTACAACGACCGTGAGACCCGATACATGTTTGAGAGCTATGACCAAAAACTCGTCCTTGTCGCATTTTGTTGCCATTTTCATGAGCGATTGCCCTCAGTTTTGGAGCTTTAGGGCAATTTACAACGATAGTGAGACCCGGTAAATGTTTGAGAGATATGACCAAAAACTCGTCGCTTTCGCCTTTTATGCCCATTTTGATGAGCTATTGCCCACACTATTGGGCCTATATGGCGACTTATAACATCCGTAAGACCTGATACATGTTTGAGCAATATGACCAAAAACTCGTCGTTTTCGAGTTTTATGGCCATTTTCATGAGATGTTTCCCACACTTTTGGGGTTTCAGGGCGATTTCGAACAACTGTGGGAACTGATATATGTTTGAGTGTTATGACCAAAAACTCGTGTTTTCGCGTTTAATGGCCGTTTTCATGAGCTATTGCCCATCGTTTCGGGGTTCCAGGGCGATTTACAACTCCGTTAGACCCGATACATGTTTGAGATATATGAACAAAAACTCGTCCTTGTCACGCTTTGTGTCCATTTTCATGAGCTATTGCCCTTATTTTTGGGGTTTTAGGGCAATTTACAATGATAGTGAGACCCGATAAATGTTTGAGAGATATGACCAAAAACTCGTCATTTTCGTGTTTTATGCCCATTTTCATGAGCTATTTCCATCACTTCTGGGCCTCCAGGGTGATTTACAACATCCGTAAGACCCGATACATGTTTGAGCGATATGACCAAAAACTCGTCGTTTTCGTGTTTTATTCCTGTTTCCATGAACTATTGCCCACATATTTGGGGCCCTAGGGCGCCTTGCAACGACCGTAAGTCTCGGTAAATGTTTGGGAGATATGAACAAAAACTCGTTGTTTTCAAGTGTTATTGTCATTTTGATGAGATATCACCCACGCTTTGGGGGTTCCCGGGTACATCTGGTACATGTTTGGGAGTAAAGACCAAAAGCTCGTTGTTTTCACATTTAGGGACATTTTCATGAGATATCGCCTTTAGTTTGGGGGTTTCAGGGAGATCTACAACGACTATGAAGACCAATACATGTTTGTGTGTTATGACCAAACGCTCGTCTTTTCACGTTTAATGGCCGTTTTCATGAGCTATTGCCCACAGTTTTGTTGTTTCATGGAGATTTACAACGACTGTTAGACCTGATACATGTTTGAGAGAATGACCAAAAACTCGTCCTTGTCGCGCTTTGTGGCCATTTTCATGAGCTATTGCCCTCGGTTTTGGGGTTTTAGGGCAATTTACAATGATAGTGAGACCCGATAAATGTTTGATAGATATGACAAAAAACACGTCGTTTCAGCATTTTATGCCCATTTTCATGAGCTATTGCCCACACTTTTCGGCCTCCAGGGCGATTTACAACATACGTAAGAGTCAATACATAATTGAGCGATATGACCAAAAACTCATCGTTTCCATGTTTTATGGATATTTTCATGAGCTATTGCCCACACTTTTGGGGCTCCAGGGTGATTTACAACATACTAAGACCCGATACATGTTTGAGCGATATGACCAAAAACGCGTCGTTTCCGTGTTTTATGGCTATTTTGATGAGCTATTGCCCACACTTTTGGGCCTCCAGGGCGATTTACAACATACTAAGACCCGATACATGTTTGAGCGATATGACCGAAAACTTGTCGTTTTCATGTTTTATGGCCGTTTTCAGGAGCTATTGCCCACACTTTTGGGGTTCCGGGGCGATTTACAATGACCGTAAAATCTGATACTTGTCTGAGAGATATGACCAAACACTCGTCCTTGTCGCGCTTTACAACCGTTTTCATGAGCTATTGCCCATAATTTTGGGTTTCCAGAGCGATTTAATACTACCAAAAGACCCAATACATGTTTGAAAGATATGAACAAAAATTCGTCGTTATGGCCGTTTTGATAAGTTATTCCCCGCACTTTTTGGGTTCCAGGGCGATTTACAACAACCGTTAGAACCGATAAATGTTTGAGAGATATGACCAAAAATTTGTCCTTGTCGCGCTTTGTGGCCATTTTCGTGAGCTATTGCCCTCGGTTTTGTGGTTTTAGGGCAATTTACAACGATAGTGAGACCCGGTAAATGTTTGAGAGATATGACCAAAAACTCGTCGTTTTCGTGTTGTATGACCGTTTTCATGACCTAATGCCCACACCGTTGGGCCTCCAGGGCGATTTACAACATCCGTAAGACCTAACACATGTTTGAGCAATATGACCAAAAACTCGTTGTTTTCGAGTTTTATGGCCATTTTCATGAGATATTGCCCACACTTTTGGGGTCCAAAGCGCAACTGGTATATGTTTGGGAGTTAAGAGTAAAAACTCATTGTTTTCGCATTTAGGGTTGTGTTCATGAGCTATCGCCCTTAGTTTTGGGGTTTCAGGGCGATTTACAACAACCATGAGAACTGATATATGTTTGAGTGTTATGACCAAAAACTCGTGTTTTCGCGTTTAATGGCTGTTTTCATGAGCTATTGCCCATAGTTTCGGAGATCTAGGGCGATTTACGATGACCGTTAGACCCGATACATGTTTGAGAGATATGACCAAAAACTCATCCTTGTCGCGCTTTGTGACTTTTTTCATGAGCTATTGCCCTTAGTTTTGGGGTTTTAGGGTAATTTATAGCAATAGTGAGACCCGGTAAATGTTTGAGAGATATGACCAAAAACTTGTCATTTTCGCGTTTTATGCCCATTTTCATGAGCTATTGCCCACACTTCTGGGCCTCCAGGGTGATTTACAACATCCATAAGACCGGATACATGTTTGAGCGATATGACCAAAAACTCGTCGTTTTCGTGTTTTATGGATGTTTTCATGAGGTATTTCCCACGCTTTTGACGTTCCAGGGCGATTTACAACAACTGTAAGACCCGATACTTATTTGCGAGATATGACTAAAAACTCGTCCCTTTCGCACTTTATGGCCGTTTTCGTGAGGTATTGCCCATAATTTTGGGGTTCTAGGGCGTTTACACCAATCTCAAAAAATAGGGCGATTTATAACTCCCGTAAGACCCGATACATGTTTGAAAGATATGAACTAAAACTCGTCGTTTTCGCGTTTTATGGCTGTTTTCATGAGCTATTGCCCAGACTTTTTGGGTTCCAGGGCGATTTATAACGAATGTAGGTCCAGATACATGTTCGAGAGATATGACCAAAAAAATGTCATTTTCGGTATTTATGACCATTTTCATGAACTATTGCCCAGTTATTTGGGGCTCTAGGGCGCCTTCCAACAACTGTAAGTCTCGGTAAATGTATGAGAGATATGACAAAAACTCGTGTTTTTCGAGTGTTATGGCCATTTTCATGAGATATTGCCCACACTTTTGGAGTTCCAAGGCGCACTTGGTACATGTTTCGGAGTTAAGACTAAAAACTTGCTGTTTTCGCATTTAGGGTCATTTTCATGAGCTATCGCCTTTAGTTTGGGGGTTTCAGGGTCATTTACAATGACCATGAGAACCGATAGATGTTTGAGTGTTATGACCAAAAAACTCGTATTTTTGCGTTTAATGGCCGTTTTCATGAGCTATTGCCCACGATTTTGGGGTTCTAGGGTGATTTACAACTATGTAAGACCTGATACATGTTTGAAAGATTTGAACAAAAACTCATCGTTTTCACGTTTTATGGCCGTTTTCATGATCTATTGCCCACGCTTTTTCGGTTCCAGGGCGATTTACAATGACCGGAAGTATAGATACGTGTTTGAGAGATATGACCAAAAACTCGTCCTTTCCGTGATTTCCCGCTGTTTTTATGAACTATTTCCCACATATTTGGGGCTCAAGGGCGCCTTGCAATGACCATAAGTCTCAGAAAATGTTTGAGAGATATGACCAAACACTCGTCGTTTTCGAGTGTTATGGCTATTTTCATGAGATATTGCCCACACTTTTGGCGTTCCAGGGAGCACCTGGTACATGTTTGGGAGTTAAGACCAAAAACTCGCCATTTTCGCATTTAAGGCCGTTTTCATGTGTTATCGCCCTAAGGTTTGGAGTTTCAAGGTGATTTACAACGCCCATGAGAATCGATACATGTTTGAGTGTTATGACCAAAAACTCGTTGTTTTCGCGTTTTACGGCCATTTTCATGAGCTATTGCCCACACTTTTGGGCCTCCAGGGCGATTTACAACATCCGGAAGACATGATACATGTTTGAGTGATACAACCAAAAACTTGTCGTTTTCATGTTTTATGGTTGTTTTCATGAGCTATTGCCCACACTTTTGATGTTGCAGAGCGATTTATAACAACCGTAAGACCCGATACTTGTTTGAGAGATATGACCAAAAACTCATCCTGGTCGCGCTTTACGGCTATTTCATGAGCTACTTCCCACAACTTTGGGGTTCTAGGGCGATTTACAACTACAGTAAGAGCTAGTACATGTTTGAAAGATATGAACAAAAACTCATCGTTTTCGCGTTTTATGGCTGTTTTCATGAGCTATTTCCCACACTTTTTGGATTCTAGGGCGATTTATAATGTCTGTAAGTCCAGATACATGTTCGAGAAATATGACCAAAAACTCATCATTTTTATGATTTATGGACGCTTTCATGAACTATTGCCCACATATTTAGGTCTCTAGGGCACCTTGCAACGATCATAAGTCTCGGTAAATGTATGAGAGATATGACCAAAAACTCGTCGTTTGCGAGTGTTATGGCTGTTTTCATGAGATATTACCCACACTTTTCGGGTTCTAGGGTGCACGTGGTACATGTTTGGGAGTTAAGACCAAAAACTTGATGTTTTCGCATTTAGGTCCATTTTCATGAGCTATCGCCCTTTGTTTTGCGGTTTCAGGGGGATTTGCAACGACAGTGGGAACCGATACTTGTTTAAGTGTTATGACCCAAAACTAGTCTTTTCGCGTTTAATGGCCGTTTTCATATGCTATTGCCCACAGTTTTGGGGTTCCAGGGCGATTTACAACGACTGTGAGACCCGATAGATGTTTGAGAGTTATGACCAAAAACTCGTCCTTCTCGCACTTTGTGGCCATTTTCATGAGCCATTGCCCTCAGTTTTGGGGTTTTAGGGCAATTTACAACGATAGTGAGACCCGGTAAATATTTGAGAGATATGACCAAAAACTCGTCGTTTTCGTGTTTTATGACCGTTTTCATGACCTAATGCCCACATTGTTTGGCCTCTAGGGCGATTTAAAACATCCGTAAGACCCAATTCATATTTGAGCGATATGACCAAAAACTCGTCGTTTTCGAGTTTTACGGCCATTTTCATGAGATATTGCCCACACTTTTGGGGTTCCCGGGCAGACCTGGTACATGTTTTGGAGTTAAATCCAAAAATTCGCTGTTATCGCATTTAGGGCCATTTTCATGAGATATCGCCCTTAGTATTCGGGTTTCAGGGCGATTTACATCGACCATGAGAACTGATACATGTTTGAGTGTTATGACCAAAAACTTATCTTTTTGCATTTAATGGCCGTTTTCATGAGTTATTGCCCACAGTTTTGGGGTTCTAGGGCGATTTACAACGACCGCGAGACCCGATACATGTTTGAGAGATATGACCAAAAACTCGTCCTTGTCGCATTTTGTTGCCATTTTCATGAGCGATTGCCCTCAGTTTTGGAGGTTTAGGGAAATTTACAACGATAGTGAGACCCGGTAAATGTTTGAGAGATATGACCAAAAACTCGTCGTTTCGCCTTTTATGCCCATTTTCATGAGCTATTGCCCACACTATTGCGCCTATATGGCGACTTATAACATCCGTAAGACCTGATACATGTTTGAGCAATATGACCAAAAATCGTCGTTTTCGAGTTTTATGGCCATTTTCATGAGATGTTGCCCATACTTTTGGGGTTTCAGGGCGATTTCCAACAACTGGGGGAACTGATATATGTTTGAGTGTTATGACCAAAAACTCGTGTTTTCGCGTTTAATGGCCGTTTTCATGAGCTATTGCCCATCGTTTTGGGGTTCCAGGGCGATTTACAACGACCGTTAGACCTGATACATGTTTGATATATATGAGCAAAAACTCGTCCTTGTCACGCTTTGTGTCCATTTTCATAAGCTATTGCCCTTATTTTTGGGGTTTTAGGGCAATTTACAATGATAGTGAGACCCGGTAAATGTTTGAGAGATATGACCAAAAACTCGTCATTTTCGTGTTTTATTCCCATTTTCATGAGCTATTGCCCACACTTCTGGGCCTCCAGGGCGATTTACAACACCCGTAAGACCCGATACATGTTTGAGCGATATGACCAAAAACTCGTCGTTTTCGTGTTTTATTCCTGTTTTCATGAACTATTGCCCACATATTTGGGGCCCTAGGGCGCCTTGCAACGACCGTAAGTCTCGGTAAATGTTTGAGAGATATGAACAAAAACTCGTCGTTTTCAAGTGTTATTGTCATTTTGATGAGATATCACCCACGCTTTGGGGGTTCCAGGGCACATCTGGTACATGTTTGGGAGTAAAGACCAAAAGCTCGTTGTTTTCGCATTTAGGGAAATTTTCATGAGCTATCGCCTTTAGTTTGGGGTTTCAGGGTGATTTACAACGACTATGAGAACCGATACATGTTTGTGTGTTATGACCAAACACTCGTCTTTTCACGTTTAATGGCCGTTTTCATGAGCTATTGCCCACCGTTTTGTTGTTTGATGGCGATTTACAACGACTGTTAGTCCTGATACATGTTTGAGAGAATGACCAAAAA
The DNA here is from genome assembly GCA_910589775.1 of Avena eriantha. Classification (NCBI taxonomy): domain Eukaryota; kingdom Viridiplantae; phylum Streptophyta; class Magnoliopsida; order Poales; family Poaceae; genus Avena; species Avena eriantha. The sequence continues at coordinate 437,981,698 of OU342745.1, read as the reverse complement.
CTCGTCCTTGTCGCGCTTTGTGGCCATTTTCATGAGTTATTGCCCTCGGTTTTGGGGTTTTAGAGCAATTTACAATGATAGTGAGACCCGATAAATTTTTGATAGATATGACCAAAAACTCGTCGTTTCAGCATTTTATGCCCATTTTCATGAGCTATTGCCCACACTTTTGGGCCTCCAGGGCGATTTACAACATACGTAAGAGTCGATACATGATTGAGCGATATGACCAAAAACTCGTCGTTTCCATGTTTTATGGCTGTTTTCATGAGCTATTGCCCACACTTTTGGGGCTCCAGGGCGATTTACAACATACTAAGACCCGATACATGTTTGAGCGATATGACCAAAAACTCGTCGTTTCTGTGTTTTATGGCTATTTTCATCAGCCATTGCCCACACTTTTGGGCCTCCAGGGCGATTTACAACATACTAAGACCCGATACATGTTTGAGCGATATGACCGAAAACTTGTCGTTTTCATGTTTTATGGTCGTTTTCATGAGCTATTGCGCACACTTTTGGGGTTCCGGGGCGATTTACAATGACCATAATATCTGATACTTGTCTGAGAGATATGACCAAAAACTCGTCTGTGTCGCGCTTTACAACCATTTTCATGAGCTATTGCCCATAATTTTGGGTTTCCAGAGCGATTTAATACTACCAAAAGACCCAATACATGTTTGAAAGATATGAACAAAAATTCGTCGTTATGGCCGTTTTCATAAGCTATTGCCCACACTTTTTGGGTTCCAGGGCGATTTACAACAAGCGTTAGAACCAATAAATGTTTGAGAGATATGACCAAAAACTCGTCCTTGTCGCGCTTTACGGCCATTTTCATGAGCTATTGCCCACACTTTTGGGCCTCCGTGGCGATTTACAAATACCGTAAGACCTGATACATGTTCAAGAGATATGACCAAAAACAAGTCATTTTCGTGATTTATGGCTGTTTTCATGAACTATTGCCCACATATTTGGGGCTCTCGGGGGCCTTCAATGACCATAAGTCTCGATAAATGTTTAAGAGATATGACCAAAAACTCATCGTTTTCGAGTGTTATGGTCGTTTTCATGAGATATTGCCCACACTTTGGGGGTTCCAGGGCGCACCTGGTACATGTTTGGGAGTTAAGACCAAAAACTCTCTGTTTTCGCATTTAGGGAAATTTTCATGACCTATTGCCCTTATTTTGGGGGTTTCAGGGCGATTTACAACGATCGTGAGAACCGATACATGTTTGAGTGGTATGACCAAAAACTAGTCTTGTGCGTTTAAGGTCGTTTAATAAGCCATTGCGCACAGTTTTGGGGTTTCAGGGCGATTTTTACAATCATCTTGAGACCCGATACATGTTTGAGAGATATGACCAAAAAATCGTCCTTGTCGCACTTTGTTGCCATTTTCAGGAGCTATTGCCCTCAGTTTTGGAGGTTTATGGCAATTTACAACGATAGTGAGACCCGGTAAATGTTTGAGAGATATGACCAAAATCTCGCAGCTTTCGCCTTTTATGCCCATTTTCATGAGCTATTGCCCACACTATTGGGCCTATATGGAGATTTATAACATCCGTAAGACCTGATACATGTTTGAGCAATATGACCAAAAACTCGTCGTTTTCGAGTTTTATGGCCATTTTCATGAGATGTTGCCCACACTTTTGGGGTTTCAGGGCGATTTACAACAATTGTGGGAACTGATATATGTTTGAGTGTTATGACCAAAAACTCGTGATTTCGCGTTTAATGGCCGTTTTCATGAGCTATTGCCCACAGTTTCGGGGTTCTAGGGCGATTTACAACGATCGTTAGACCGGACACATGTCTGAGAGATATGACCAAACACTCGTCCTTGTCACGCTTTGTGTCCATTTTCATGAGCTATTGCCCTTAGTTTTGGGGTTTTAGGGCAATGTACAACGATGGTGAGACCGGGTAAATGTTTGAGAGATATGACCAAAAACTCGTCATTTTCGTGTTTTATGCCCATTTTCATGAGCTTGCCCACACTTCTGGGCCTCCTGGGCGATTTACAACATCCTTAAGACCCGATACATGTTTGAGCGATATGACCAAAAACTCATCGTTTTCGTGTTTTATTCCCGTTTTCATGAACTATTGCCCACATATTTGGGGCCCTAGGGCGCCTTGCAACGACCGTAAGTCTCGGTAAATGTTTGGGAGATATGAACAAAAACTCGTCTTTTTCAAGTGTTATTGTCATTTTCATGAGATATCCCCCACGCTTTGGGGGTTCCAGGGCACATCTGGTCCATGTTTGGGAGTAAAGGCCAAAAGCTCGTTGTTTTCGCATTTAGGGACATTTTCATGAGCTATCGCCTTTAGTTTGGGGGTTTCAGGGCGATTTACAACGACTGTGAGAACCGATACATGTTTGTGTGGTATGACCAAAAACTCGTCTTTTCACGTTTAATGGCTGTTTTCATGAGGTATTGTCCATAATTTTGTTGTTTCATGGCGGTTTACAATGACTGTTAGACCTGATACATGTTTGAGAGAATGACCAAAAACTCGTCCTTGTCGCGCTTTGTGGCCATTTTCATGAGCTATTGCCCTCGGTTTTGGGGTTTTAGAGCAATTTACAATGAAAGTGAGACCCGATAAATGTTTGACAGAGATGACCAAAAACTCGTCGTTTTCGCATTTTATGCCCATTTTCATGAGCTATTGCCCACACTTTTGGGCCTCCAGGGCGATTTACAACATACGTAAGACTCGATACATGTTTGAGCGATATGACCAAAAACTCGTCGTTTCCGTGTTTTATGGCTATTTTCACGAGCTATTGCCCACGATTTTGGGGTTCCAGGGCGATTTACAATGACCGTAAAATCTGATACTTGTCTGAGAGATATGACCAAAATCTTGTCTGTGTCGCGCTTTACAACCGTTTTCATGAGCTATTGCCCACAATTTTGGGTTTCTAGAGTGATTTAAAACTACCGTAAGACGCAATACATGTTTGAAAGATATCAACAAAAACTCGTCATTTTCTCATTTCATGGCCGTCTTGATAAGCTATTGCCCACACTTTTTGGGTTCTAGGGCGATTGACAACGACCGGTAGACCCGATAAATGTTTGAGAGATATGACCAAAAGCTCATCCGTGTCGCGCTTTACGGCCATTGTCATGAGCTATTGCCCACACTTTTGGGCCTCCAGGGTGATTTACAAATACCGTAAGACCCGATACATGTTCGAGAGATATGACCAAAAAACTCGGCATTTTCGTGATTTATGGCCGTTTTCATGAACTATTGCCCACATATTTGGGGCTCTAGGGCGCCTTGCAACGACCGTAAGTCTTGATAAATGTTTAAGAGATATGACGAAAAAATCGTCGTTTTCGAGTGTTATGGCAGTTTTCATGAGATATTACCCACACTTTTGGGGTTCCAGGGCGCACCTAGTAAATGTTTTGTGGAGTTAAGACAGAAAACTCGTTGTTTTCGCATTTATGGCCATTTTCATGAGCTATTGCCCTTAGTTTTGGGGTTTTAGGGCGATTTACAACGATCGTGAGAACCGGTACCCTATTTGAGTGTTATGACCAAAAACTAGTCTTTTTGTGTTTAAGGTCGTTTAATGAGCTATTGCGCCCAGTTTTGGGTTCTAGGACGATTTACAACGATCGTGAGACCCGATACATGTTTGAGAGATATCAACAAAAACTTGTCATTGTCGCGCTTTGTGGCCATTTTCGTGAGCTATTACCCTCGGTTTTGGGGTTTTAGGGCAATTTACAACGATAGTGAGACCCGATAAATGTTTGAGAGATATGACCAATAACTCGTTGTTATCGTGTTTTATGACCGTTTTCATGACCTAATGCCCACACTATTGGGCCTCCAGGGCAATTTACAACATCTGTAAGACCCGATACATGTTTGAGCAATATGACCAAAACCTCGTCGTTTTCGTGTTTTATGGCCATTTTCATGAGATATTGCCCACACTTTTGGGGTTCCAAAGCACACCTGGTATATGTTTGGGAGTTAAGACTAAAATCTCGTTGTTTTCGCATTTAGGGTTGTTTTCATGAGCTATAACCCTTACAAAAACCGTGAGAACTGATATATGTTTGAGTGTTATGACCAAAAACTCGTGCTTTTGCGTTTAATGGCCGTTTTCATGAGCTATTGCCCACAGTTTCGGGGTTCCAGGGAGATTTACAACGACCATTAGACCTGATACATGTATGAGAGATATGACCAAAAACTCTTCATTGTCGTGCTTTGTGGCCATTTTAATGAGCTATTGCCCTTAGTTTTGGGGTGTTAGGGCAATTTACAACGATAGTGAGACCTGGTAAATGTTTGAGAGAAATGACCAAAAACTCGTCATTTTCGCGTTTTATGCCCATTTTCAGGACCTATTGCCCACACTTTTGGGCCTCCAGGGTAATTTACAACATCCATAAGACCAGATACATGTTTGAGCGATATGACCAAAAACTCGTCATTTTCGCATTTAGGGCCGTTTTTATGAGCTATCGCCTTTAGTTTTGGGGTTTCAGGGCGATTTACAATGACTGTGAGAACCGATACATGTTTGTGTGTTCTGCCCAAAAACTCGTCTTTCCATGCTTAATGGCCGTTTTCATGAGCTATTCCCACAGTTTTGGTGTTTCAGGGCGATTTACAACGACTGTTAGACTTGATACATGTTTGAGAGATATGAGCAAAAACTCGTCCTTGTCGCGCTTTGTGGCCATTTTCATGAGCTATTGCCCTCAGTTTTGGGGTTTTAGAGCAATTTACAATGATAGTGAGACCCGATAAATGCTTGACAGATATGACCAAAAACTCGTCGTTTTTGAATTTTATGCCTATTTTCATGAGCTATTGCCCACATTTTTTGGCCTCCAAGGCGATTTACAATATACGTAAGACCTAATACATGTTTGAGCGATATGACCAAAAACACGTTGTTTTCGTGGTTTATGGCCATTTTCATGAGCTATTTCCCACACTTTTGGGGTTCTAGGATGATTTACAATGACCATAAAATACGACACTTGTTTGAGAGATATGACCAAAAACTCGTCTGTGTCACGCTTTACAATCGTTTTCATGAGCTATTGCCCACGGTTTTGGGGTTCTAAGGTGATTTACAACTACGTAAGACCTCATACATATTTGAAAGATTTGAACAAAAAATCATCGTTTTCACGTTTTATGGCCGTTTTCATGATCTATTTCCCATGCTTTTTGGGTTCTAGGGTGATTTACAACGACCAGAAGTCTAGATACGTGTTTGAGAGATATGACCAAAAACTCGTCCTTTTCGTGATTTCTCGCCGTTTTTATGAACTATTTCCCACATATTTGGGGCTCAAGGGCGCCTTGCAACGACCGTAAGTCTCAGAAAATGTTTGAGAGATATGACCAAAAACTCGCCGTTTTCGAGTGTTATGGCTGTTTTTATGAGATATTGCCCACAGTTTTAGGGTTCCAGGGCGCACCTGGTACATGTTTGGGAGTTAAGACCAAAAACTCGCCGTTTTTGCATTTTGGGCCGTTTTCATGAGCTATCGTCCTTAGGTTTTGAGTTTCAAGGTGATTTACAACAATCGTGAGAATCGATACATGTTTGAGTGTTATGTCCAAAAACTCGTCTTTTCGCGTTTAATGGCCGTTTCATGAGCTATTGCCCACATTTTTTGGGTTCTAGGGTGATTTACAACGACCGTTAGACTCGATACATGTTAGAGAGATATGACCAAAAACTCATCCTTGCGCGCTTTGTCGCCATTTTCATGAGCTATTGCCCTCAGTTTGGGGTTTTAGGGAATTTACAACGATAGTGAGACCCGGTAAATATTTGAGAGATACGACCAAATACTCGTTGTTTTTTGCGTTTTATGCCCATTTTCATGAGCTATTGCCCACACTTTTGGGCCTCCAGGGTGATTTATAACATCTGTAAGACCTGATACATGTTTGAGCGATATACCCAAAAACTCGTCATTTTCGTGTTTTATGGCTGTTTCCATGAGCTATTGTCCACACTTTTGACGTTCCAGGGCGATTTACAACAACCGTAAGACCCGATACTTGTTTGAGAGATATGACCAAAAACTCATCCTTGTCGCGCTTTACGGCCGTTTCATGAGCTATTGCCCACAATTTTTTGGTTCCAGGGCGATTTACAACTACTATAAGAGCAGGTACATGTTTGAAAGATATGAACAAAAACTCGTCGTTTCCGTGTTTTATGGCCGTTTTCATGAGCTATTGCCAACACTTTTAGGGTTCTAGGGCGATTTATAACGATTGTAAGTCTAGATACATGTTCGAGAGATATGACCAAAAACTCATCATTTTCGTGATTTATAGCTGTTTTCATGAACTATTGCCCACATATGTAGGGCTCTAGGGCGCCTTGCAACGATCATAAGTCTCGGTAAATATATGAGAGATATGACCAAAAACTCGTCGTTTTCGAGTGTTATGGCCGTTTTCATGACCTAATGCCCACACTATTGGGCCTCCAGGACGATTTACAACATCTGTAAGACCCGATGCATGTTTGAGCAATATGACCAAAAACTCGTTGTTTTCGAGTTTTATGGCCATTTTTCATGAGATATCGCCCACACTTTTTGGGTTCCAAAGCGCACATGGTATATGTTTGGGAGTTAAGACTAAAATCTCATATTTTTCGCATTTAGGGTTGTTTTCATGAAATATCGCCCTTACAACAACCGTGAGAACTGATATATGTTTGATTGTTATGACCAAAAACTCGTGTTTTCATGAGCTATTGCCCATAGTTTCGGGGTTCTAGGGCGATTTACGAAGACCGTTAGACCCGATACATGTTTGAGAGATATAACCAAAAACTCTTCATTGTCGCGCTTTGTACCCATTTTCATGAGCTATTGCCCTTAGTTTTGGGGTTTAGAACAATTTACAATGATAGTGAGACCCGGTAAATGTTTGAGAGATATGACCAAAAACTCGTCATTTTCACATTTTATGCCCATTTTCATGAGCTATTGCCCACACTTCTGGGCCTCCTGGGCGATTTACAACATCCATAAGACCCGATACATGTTTGAGCGATATGACCAAAAACTCGTCGTTTTCGTGTTTTATTCCGTTTTTCATGAACCATTGCACACATATTTGGGGCTCCAGGGCGCCTTGCAACAACCGTAAGTCTCAGTAAATGTTTGAAAGATATGAATAAGGACTCATCATTTTCGAGTGTTATGGCCATTTTCATGAGATAACACGCCCACACTTTTGGGGTTCCAGGGCACATCTGGTACATGTTTGGGAGTACAGACCAAAAACTCGTTGTTTTCGCATTTAGAGCCGTTTCATGAGCCATCGCCTTTAGTTTTGGAGTTTCAGGGCGATTTACAACGACTGTGAGAACAGATACATGTTTGTGTGTTATGACCGAAAACTCGTCTTTTCACGTTTAATGGCCGTTTTCATGAGCTATTGCCCATAGTTTGGGTGTTTTAGGGCGATTTACAATGACTGTTAGACCTGATACATATTTGAGAGATATGACCAAAAACTCGTCCTTGTCGCGCTTTGTGGCCATTTTCATGATCTATTGCCCTTAGTTTTGGGGTTTTAGAACAATTTACAATGATAGTGAGACCCGATGAATGTTTGATAGATATTACCAAAAACTCGTCGTTTTCGCATTTTATGCCCATTTTCATGAGCTATGGCCCAGACTTTGGGGCCTCCAGGGCGATTTACAACATACGTAAGACCCGATACATGTTTGAGCGATATGACCAAAAACTCGACGTTTTCGTATTTTATGGCCGTTTTTATGAGCTATTGCCCACAATTTTGGGGTTCTAGGGCGATTTACAATGACCGTAAGATCCGATACTTGTTTGAGAGATATGCCCAATAACTCATCTGTGTCGCGCTTTACAACCATTTTCATGAGCTATTACCCACAATTTTGGGTTTCCATAGCAATTTAAAACTACCATAAAACCCATACATGTTTGAAAGATATGAATAAAAACTCGTCGTTTTCTCGTTTTATGGCCGTTTTCATAATATATTGCCCACACTTTTTCGGTTCCAGGGCGATTTACAACGACCGTTAGACCCGATAAATGTTTGAGAGATATTACAAGAAACTTATCCTTGTCGCGCTTTACGGCCATTTTCATGAGCTATTACCCACACTTTTGGGCCTCTAGGGCGATTTACAAATACTGTAAGACCCGATCCATGTTCGAGAGATATGACCAAAAACTCATCATTTTCGTGATTTATGGCCGTTTTCATGAACTATTGCCCACATATTTGGGGCTCTAGGGCGCCTTGCAACGACCGTAAGTCTCGATAAATGTTTAAGAGATATGACCAAAGACTCGTCGTTTTCGAGTGTTATGGCCGTTTTCATGAGATATTGCCCACACTTTTGGGGTTGCAGGGCGCACCTATACATGTTTGGGAGTTAAGACCAAAAACTCGCTGGTTTCACATTTAGGGCCATTTTCATGAGCTATTTCCCTTAGTTTTGGGGTTTCAGGGCGATTTACAACGATCGTGAGAACCGATACCCTATTTGAGTGTTATGACCAAAAACTAGTCTTTTGCATTTAAGGTCGTTTAATGAGCTATTGCGCACAGTTTTGGGGTTCCAGGGCGATTTACAGCGATCATGAGACCCGATACATGTTTGAGAGTTATGACCAAAACTCATCCTTGTCGTGCTTTGTGGCCATTTTCGTGAGCTATTGCCCTTAGTTTTGGGGTTTTAGAGCAATTTACAACGATAGTGAGACCCGGTAAATGTTTGAGAGGTATGACCAAAAAACACGTCGTTTTCTTGTTTTATGACCATTTTCATGACCTAATGCCCACACTGTTGGGCCTCCAGGGCGATTTACAACATCCATAAGACCCGATACATGTTTGAGCAATATGACCAAAAACTCATTGTTTTCGAGTTTTATGGCCATTTTTCATGAGATATCGCCCACAGTTTTTGGGTTCCAGGGCACATCTGGTACATGTTTGGGAGTAAAGACCAAAAACTTGTTTTTTCCGCATTTAGGGTTGTTTTCATGAGCTATCACCTTTAGTTTTGGGGTTTCAGGGCGATTTACAACGACTGTGAGAACCGATACATGTTTGTGTGTTATGACAAAAACTCGTCTTTTCACATTAATTGGCCGTTTTCATGAGCTATTGCCCACAATTTTGGTGTTTCAGGGTTATTTACAACAACCGTTAGACCTGATACATGTTTGAGAGATATGACCAAAAACTCGCCCTTGTCGCGTTTTGTGGCCATTTTAATGAGCTATTTCCCTCGGTTTTGGGGTTTTAGAGCAATTTACAATGATAGTGTTTATGCAAAGTTTAAAAGAGGGAAATATATTTTCCTAATTCTGTATGTGGATGATATCTTGCTTGCTAGGAGTGATGTCAGTTTGCTACTAGAAACAAATAAGTTATTGTCCTCAAATTTTGATATGAAAGATCTTGGTGAAGCATCATATGTTTTGGGCATAGAAATTCACCGAGATAGGAAAATTGGGGTTCTAGGACTATCGCAAAAGGCATACTTAGAAAAGGTTCTAAAGAAATACAGTATGCATGTGTGTAATGCCACACCTGCTCCTATAGTCAAGGATGACAGTTTTTGGAAATTTCAATGTCCCAAGAACCAATACGAGATCGATCACATGAAAGCGGTACCATATGCTTCGGCTGTTGGAAGTCTACAGTATACACAAATGTGCACTCGTCCTGACTTAGCTTTTATCACCGGAGTACTCAGTAGATATCAAGACAATGGTAAAGAAACTGGTAAAGAAATAATTGCATTATGCCCAAGGCACAAAATACCTCATTCGAACATATAGAAGATCTGATTCCCTAGAGATAAGAGGGTATTCATATGTAGATTTTGCAGGAGACACATATGATAGAAAATCCATGTCAGGATACGTATTCACTCTCACAGGTGGGGCTATTTCATGGATCAGCTCCAAACTATCAATAGTTGCATCAGTCAAACAGTTAACAGTCAAACTGATACAACCCTACTGATCTAGGGAGCATAGGAGTAACGGGAAGCGCCACTTCCTAGCCAACAAGCCGTTCTCTCTATCACTCACCACCATGGTCAACTCGTCGGGCCCATCGAGCCAAGGAGAAGGTACCCCTCTCCACTCTCCCTCTCCTTTCTTTCTCTCTCTCACAGTAACCAGATGCAAGTATGATCTATATAGAAATGTTCTACCTGGTTAGATTTGCACCTAGATGGTCCTTGTGATCTAACATATTACACTGATGAAGATTATTGCACTGACATGGACGAGGACAAGAATAAGGATGAGGATGATGCTGATAATGATGGTGATGATGCAATAGTTGAATCATCTGACTTACCGACAGTCATCACCACAAACAAGGATGGGGATGAGGATTTAGCCTAATTCATCCTAGTATACCAAAGCTGTAATTTGCAACGAGTTTTTAGGTTAGTTGTTGATTGTTACTCTCAAATTTGAACTTAATCGACCAAATTCGGCCATCAAATCAATAGGCATTTAGTATGAATGTTACTAGATTAGCTTGTGTTGAAACAATCTGTCCTAGAGATCCTAGCCTCACTTCTGAACAATAGTATTATCGATAGTTTTCAACATAGAAGTGCAAAAGGTAACGGCACACAATCAAGCTTCAAGCATGCTTCTACTTTTGAACACTAATTTTCACAAGAAAACGGAACAAAGGATAGACGGTCTCATATATACTAGTTTTTCTGAACTCGAACTCACACGAAGGTTCACGTAGAGGGAGGTTCTGAAAATAGACCCTCTCACATGAAGCTTGCATAGAAGATGATGCCTAGTAGCATTTTCCATAATTTGCGTGATGGGTTCTATGACGAGCACAAAAAGGATAGGTGAGAGCTGGTCACCTTGTCTAAGCCCACGAACTTGAAGGATATCGAACTTGGCGATGCCATTAAGGACCACGCGGGAGGATGACGAGGAGAAAAGTAAGGCAATCCAATGGCAGAAGCAGCTCAGGAACCCCCGACATTGAAGGAGGTCAAAGATGTATTCCCATCTAACAAAGTCAAAAGCTTTGCGGATTTCAATCTTGAAGAGGAGCGCTGGAATCTTCCCTTGTGGAATCTCTTGGCAAGATTCTTGACTTAAAGGAAGTTATCATGGATGCTTCACATTTTTTATGAAAGCACTTTGGGCATTGGAGACAAGATCATTCATAAGCGGGCTAACACGGATGGCAAGCATCTTGGCAATGATGCTAGCAATGGCGTGTATGAGACTTATTGGCCTTAAGTCTAAAACCTACTATGCGCCCTCCTTCTTAGGCAAAAGGACAATATTGGTGGAATTTGACCAATGAAAATTTTCAGCATGGAGGTCCCTGAAGAGATGAATCACCCTCATAACGTCGACCTTGAAGTTTGCCCAACACTTTTTAAAGAAGGCCCCCGTGAAACCATCAGGTCTGGGTGCTCTATCGCCCATCATTTGCTTGATTGCATGCCAAACCTCCTCTTCAGTGAAAGGTTCACCAAGACTATGCAAATCTGGGTCCTCGAATTGGAGTTCTTCCCAATTGAGATATTTAGATCTTGCCTCTCCACCACCCATGGCCTTGGTGAAGTGGTTTTGGATCATTTCATCCTTACCTTCGTGATCGGTAACCCATCCTTGGTTATGCTTGAGGCGGTGTATGTGGTTTTTTCTCCTCCGTGAATTTACCCTCAAATGGAAAAAACTGAATTTGCATCACCTTCCCTTAAGTTGTTTATCCAAGTGCATTTATTTGTCCTAGAACTTTCCACAACGGCCAAGGCCACCACCTTTCTCTTCAATCTAGCACGAAGATCATTCACATTTTTCATGAGAGCTCTATTGTCTTGGGCCCTGTCAAAATGAAGGATGACCAACAAGGCGGCATGCAATATGAGTTTGGTATTTGAGAAAAGGCCCCGGCTCCATTTAGTAAATTGTTTGGCCATGTGCCGGAGCTTGTGGAAGAGCACTTGGAAAATCTTGACGTGGGTTGTGGGATCATTCCATCCACCTTGTAGGTGCACCACCTCATTGAACTCGGGGATGTGATCCATTGCAAATGTATCTATGCTTTGTTTTATCCACGTGTTTTGTTCCAACTTTGGAGTACTTTTCATATGATTTCTTGGACTAACCTATTAACAAAAGCCACAGTGCTAGCTGCCTATTTTCTGCTGTTTTTGGTTCCAAGAAAGTCAGAAAATGAATATTCTCGGAATTGGACGGGACAAAAGCCAAAGTGCCTATTTTTCCGGAAGTCATCAGATGCCAGAATACAAGACGAAGAAGGCCCAGAGGGCGGCCACACCATCCGGCCGCGTGGCCAGGCTTGGCCCGCGCCAGGGGGTGGTGTAGCCAGCCCAGGCACCCCCTCGGCCTCTCCTTCCGCCTATAAGATGCCCTCAGGACGAAAACCCTAAGTACCCAATAAAAAATCCATGAAAGAGTCTGTATCCGCCGTCGTATCCATCCCTAGATCGGGAGGGATCTGAAGCTCTTCCCGGCACCCTGCCGGAGAGGGGAATTCACCCTGGAGGCCTTCTTCATCACCATGCAAGCCTTCGGTGTGATGCGTGAGTAGTTCATCCTTGGACTACGGATCCATGTAGTAGCTAGATGGCTGGTTCTCCTCCTTTGTGCTTTCATGTTTAGATCTTGTGAGCTCCGTTCATGATCAAGATCATCTATTTATAATTCTGCATGTTGTGTTTGCGGGGATCCGATGGATATTGAGTTACTATTTCAGATTGATTATTGATTCTATCATGTCTTTGTTATTTGTGATCTTGCATGCTTTCCGTTGTTAGTAGCTATCTTGGCCAAGTAGATGCTAGCAACTCCAAGAGTTAGTATTTATGCTCGATAGTGGGTTCATGCCTCGGTAATCTGGGGAAGTGATAGAAATCTCTAAGGTACTAGATGTGCTGTTGCTACTAGGGAGAAAACAACGATCTTTTGTTCATAGAACAATCGTATTGTTTACTTTGCACGCAGTTCGTAACGCAATAATCTGTTGCTTGCAACTTAATACTGGAGGGGGTTCGGATGATAACCTGAAGGTGGATTATTAGTCATAGATGCAGTTGGATGGCGGTCTATGTATTATGTTGTAATGCCCAATCAAGTCTCAAAGGAGTCAAGATGATTAGTATATGCATGTATTGCTTTCTCGGTGTTTGTCAATTGCCCCGCTGTAATTTGTTCACCCAGGATGTTATCTATCTAAGGAGAGCCACCTCTAGTGAACTATGGATCCCGGTCCTTTTTCTTTACATACAATCTACAATCTTTTACTTCTTTGTGTTTACTTTCTACAAACTATTACTTCTTTCCATTCAATACGTTTAATCCTTTGTTTTCCGCAAAACACGGTGAGATTGACAACCTCATCGCAAGTTGGGGACAAAGTTCTGTGGTTGTGTTGTCCAGGTCTCCATGTTGCTACTAGCACCGGTAGTGCGCCCTGCCAAAGCTCAGCTAGTAACACCTTTTGGGTGTTTCCTTACTCCTACTGGTTCAATTAAACCTTGGTTTCATAACTGAGGGAAACTTGCTGCTGTGCTCATCATACCTTCCTCTTGGGGTTCCCAACGAGCTCTACATCAACACTGCTCCAGCATTTTTCTGGCGCCATATACAGAGCCATTAAGCATTTTTCTGGCGCCGTTGCCGAGGAGTCAAGGACATCTTCACAAGGGGAGTCCCTCATAACCAATCTCTTTACTTTGTTATTTTTGTTTTGCCTAGTTTCTTTTTGCTTTGTTTGCTTGTTTTGTTTTCAAAAACAAAAAAAATTAGTTTTACAAGTTTGCTTTCTTATTTGAAAACACAAAAATGACTAGTCTTGAAAACACTAAGTTGTGTGACTTCACTAGCACCAACAACAATGATTTTATGAGCACACCTATTGCTCCACCTGTGCCCGAAGATACTTTCTTTGAGATAAAACCTGCTTTGCTCAATCTTGTTATGAGAGAACAATTTTCTGGTATTGGTAATGAAGATGCTGCTTCCCATCTAAATAACTTTGTTGAACTTTGTGAGATGCAAAAGCATAGGGATATAGATGGTGATATTATTAAGCTGAAATTGTTTCCTTTCTCTTTGAGAGGAAAAGCTAAAGAATGGTTGAATTCCTTAACTAGGAATAGTATTGATTCTTAGACTAAGTGCAAAGATGCTTTTATTGGAAAATACTATCTTCCTGCTAAGATTATATCTATGAGAAGTGAAATAACGAAGTTTAAACAACTTGATAATGAACATGTTGCTCAAGCTTGGGAAAGAATGAAATCTTTGGTAAAGAATTGTCCCACTCATGGACTGACTGCTTGGATGATCATCCAAACTTTTTATGCAGGATTGAACTATTCTTCAAGGAACCTATTGGATTCTGCTGCTGGAGGTACCTTTATGACCATTACTTTGGTTGCTGCAACGAAACTTCTGGACAATATGATGGTTAATTATTCTGAATGGCATACTAAGAGAGCTCCACAAGGTAGGAAGGTAAATTCTGTTGAGGAAACTTCCTCCTTGAGTGATAAGATTGATATTATTATGTCTATGCTTGTTAATGGGAAAGCCCATATTGATCCAAATAATGTTCCTTTGGCTTCTTTGGTTGCTCAAGAAGAGCAAGTTGATGTGAACTTCATAAGAAATAATAATTTTGGCAACTTATGGTAATAACAATTATAGGCCCCACCCTCCTAATAATACTTATGGCTATAATGGTAAACCTGGATTACCTAGTGAAGGAAGAATTTTAGAAGTTGAAAGAGCCACTAAAAACTTCATGCAAATGCAATATGAGCAAAATAAACTATTTACTAAAACTATGGAGGAACAATCTACCATCTTGAAGAACATTAGCCATCAACTTGAGAGTCTAAATAGGGAAATTCCTAGTTTACAATTGAAACTCTCTAATGCTGAAAGAAATATATCATCTTTGTCTGAAGCTCAGTCTTCATTGATTAATAAAATGGCTGCTAAACCTGAAACTAATGAGAATCCCTTTGCAGCTACTAATGCCATACAAGTAAGAATTGATGAAAATGTTAGACTGTTAGGTGAATTACATGCTAAGTGGGAAAGAGAAGATGAAATTGCTAGAAACATTAGTGTTTCTACTATTACCACCACTAGTGTTGAGGCTAGTAATAGTTCTACTACTTTAGCTGATAAAGTTGATTTTGATCTTGATGGTTGCAACATCTCTGAAGTTATTAAGTTCCTACAAAAGCTTGCTAAAAGTCCTAATGCAAGTGCTATGAACATGGCCTTTACAAAACACATTACTGATGCTCTCATAAAGATTAAAGAAGAAAAGATGAAACATGAAGCTTCTATTCCTATAAAACAAGAAGATGGTTGGGAACTCATCATTAATATGAAAGTGAATGACTTTGATTTCAAAGCTTTATGTGATATTGATAATAGTGTTTCTATTATGCCTAGAAGGATTTATGATATGCTTCATTTGCCTCCTCTTGAAGATTGTTATTTGAATGTCCCACTAGATGATAATGCTAAAAAGAAACTCATGGGGAGTCTTAATGATGTTCTTATTATGGTTAACAATTCCTATGTCCCCATTGATTTCTATGTTTTGGATGTTGAATACAATGCTTCTTGTCCTATTACTTTGGGAAGACCTTTTCTTAAAACTATTGGTGCCATTATTGATATGAAAGAAGGCACCATTAAATATCAACTCCCACTCAAGAAAGGTATAGAACACTTCCCTAAAAAGATAGAAAAGATTTCTTTTGCTTATCCTATGAAAACAAAATTTGGTCTTAATGCCTTTTCATTTGAGAACACTTGATTCTTTCTTGCTTCTTATGCCTAACTTAAAGGTGTTAAAGAAAAGTACTTATTGGGAGATAACCCAAAAGTTTTAGATAAGTCTTGGAAGTTATTACCTCTGTAATAACCTCCCCTTATCCTTTTTATTTGCTTTTTTGCCAAGAGTAACCTCTAATGAGAGAGAAGTAATGATTGGGAAAGTTGTTGTCCCGAAACAGATTTCTGTGCTTCACCGTAAACATTCGTGTAAAATCTCTGAACATCTTTTTGAGGCATGAATTTTTGTGCTTCTAACCCAGGTTGTTATGTAACTTTCCTTAGTTCAACACTTTTTGATTTGAGCAACATAAGGTTTTTGAAAAAAATCGTCTTTACCTGCTGGTCTGTTTTGACAGATTTCTGCCATTTTCTGCATTTGCTTCTAGTTGGTTCCTTCTTGAGTTCTTTTGGGGAATTGAGATTTTTTAGGGAAGTACTACAGTAGCTAGTGTTCTAATGGAAGTTTATTTGGTGTTATAACTGAATCTTAAGACTTATTTATCTTGAGTGCACTAATGTTGCTAATAAAGATTGTGTGAAGTTTTGTATGAAGGAAAAATTTCAGGTGTATGGAAGGAATGAGTAATGAGATGAAGGATGGACAAAAGCTCAAGCTTGGGGATGCCACGCGTGTCACCCCAAGAAATATCCAAGAAGTACAAGCATCAAAGCTTGGGGATGCCCAAGGCATCCCCTCTTCATCAATAAAAATCCCAGGTTTCTTCCAAACGCTTCATTTTTATTGTTTCATGCACAGTTGTGTTGTTCTTGGAGCGTCTTATTTTTCGTTTTAGTTTTGGTTTTGTGTTGGCTTTGGTTTGGTTAGTTTTCTGAATAAATTGGTTGGACCCCCTCTTTCATACATTGGTTTGCAAATAGTTTGGTTTGGTTTGGAAAAGAGTAGAAAAGTTAATGCTTATTTGGTTAAAAGAGCTCGTTTTTGATTGTGGCCTATGCTTTGTCATGCCATGCTTGATATTGTTTTAGCTTTATGCTTAGTATTCTTTGTTGTAGCATGACTTGTTATAAACAATTGAGATTGCTTAATGTGCCTTAGATGAATCATGCGTTGTTTTAGCATATTAAAGCATAGTATAGTGGTATTCTCCTTTGATGCTTTATTTGGGTTGACTTGGTGCATGCTCAAACCATGTTATGACTACTCAAGTCACCATAGCCTTTAAGATCCTTTAGTTTTCAACTTGTAGTATCACTTTATGCTTTGATCAATGATGTTTTGTTGCTCTACATGATTATGGCCATTATTGCTCTCTTAGTTTGTCTCTCCCAGTCTTTTGCTAGCCTCCACAACCAAGTATGAGTTCCACTCATGCATCCAACTCCTTAAACCAAGTTATTCCAAAGAGTCCACCATACCTACCTACTAGCTTATGCTATTCCAAGTATATTCATGCTTTTGTTTACCTTCCAAATTAAACTTGTTATGAGAAAACTAGTGATTAAAGCTCTCACGAACTTGATGGCACACTTTACTTTACTTGCCCTTGATAAACTTGAACCATTTGTGTCGTCTATGTTGTATATGCTTGCACTTATTTGTTGGGAATTAGCAGAACCATGCTTTCATGGGGAACGCTTTCAACATTGCACTTGGTACTTGTACCTAGTTGATATCATGCTCTTTTGTGTATGGATGTCGTCGGTGTGAAATGAAAGGGGAGCTTGTAAGTCCATGGAGTTATGTATATGTGTTAGAGAAACGCCTAGGCCGCTGGTGTAATCCATGCTGACATGGTGGAAACCTGCAGCGTAACCATAATGAGCTGTCTATGAAGCATTCTTCTTATAAAAAAAGAGTCCTATATTGAGAAAAAAGAGAAAAGAGAAAAAAAGAGATACTATGAAAATAGGAAAGAGAGAAAAAAGCACCATATTGAAGGAAATATGCCCTGAGAGGCAATAATAAAGTTGTTATTATATATTCCTTATATATATGATAGATGTTTATTTTACATGCTAGAATTTTATTGATCGGAAACATCAATAAATGTGTGTTTAATAAACAAAAAGGGTTCCTAGTTATGCCTCTCTTATAGACTAGCTTGTTGATTAACAAGATGATCAAGGTTTCCTGATCATGGACATTGGATGTTGTTAATAACAAGGTCACACCATTGGTGGAATGATGTGATGAACATTCATCCGAAGTATAGCATTACGATCAAGTCATTATGTTTATATTGCTATAACATCATACGAAGTAATCTTTATCCTTAGACCATGAGATCATGTTAATTGCTAACACCCGAAGAGTATCTTGATAACATCAAACATCACACCGTAACAGGGTGACTATAAAGATGGGTTCAGTACTACGAAGGTGTTATGTTGAGGCTCATGGATCAAGAGTGGAATTTATCAATCTAGATGACGGATAGATATACTCTGGGCTCTCTCGGTGATATCACATTAGGATAGCTTGCAAGCAAGTGATGTGATCACTAGAATGTTATATCACGGGAACGAGAAAAGAGTGCATGTCGGTAACGAGATCAAACTAGGCATGGAGATACCGATGATCGAATCTCGGACATGTAATATATCGAGAGGCAAAGGGATTTAGTTACAAGCGTTAAAGGTTCTCACGATCACAGAAGTCATCGTTGAATGTGTAGGAGTCAGTACGGATCTCCAGGTTGATGAACTGGATGACCCTGCGACGTATGAAGAAGCGATGATGAGCCCGGGTTCCAACAAATGGCTAGAAGCCATGAAATCTGAGATGGAATCCATGTACGAGAACCAAGTTTGGAACTTGGTGGACTTACCTCACGACCGAAAGGCCGTTGAGAATAAATGGATTTTCAAAAGAAAAACTGATGCTGATGGTAATGTGACCATCTATAAGGCTCGACTTGTCGCAAAGGGGTTTCGACAAATTCAAGGAGTTGACTACGATGAGACATTCTCTCCCGTAGCGATGCTTAAATCGGTTAGGATTATGTTAGCAATTGCTGGCAGATGGATGTCAAAACTGCGTTCCTCAATGGTAAGATTGAAGAAGAGTTGTATATGATACAACCTAAGGGTTTTGTCGATCCTAAGGATGCTAATAAGGTATGCAAACTTCAGCGATCCATCTATGGACTGAAGCAAGCATCCCGGAGTTGGAATCTCCGCTTTGATGAGGTGATCAAAGAGTTTGGATTTTTCCAAACATATGGAGATGCTTGTATTTACAAGAAAGTGAGTGGGAGCAATGTGGCATTTCTGATATTATATGTGGATGACATATTATTGATTGGAAATGATATAGATCTTTTCAATAGTGTTAAAACTTATCTAAACAGCAAATTTTCGATGAAAGACCTTGGTGAAGCGTCATATATATTAGGCATTAAAATCTATAGAGATAGATCAAGGCGCCTAATTGGGCTACCGCAGAGTACATACCTTGATAAGATATTAAAGAAGATTAATATGGACGAAAGTAAGAAGGGGTTCTTGCCTATGTTGCAAGGCAAGACATTGAGTCAGACTCAAAGTCCGGCTACGGCAGAAGAAAGAGAGATGGTGGATAAGATGAGTGCGGAAGCACAAATCCCATTCGGAGTTACGATAGATTGTGTAAAGTTTGCAAAGGTTAGGGTGTTGGCGCGCATTGCTCCAAGTGAATCAACGATTTTTTCAAGTGAATATCCTTTTAACTCACGTGATTGAATGGAAGCCCGGAAACGATTTATGCCACGTGGGTTCACATTTCGGTTGTTTTTTTTATCTCTACGTGTTATAAACATAACAAGAAGATAATGAAGAACGAAAACAAAATCACAGAAAGGGGACACGGATTTAACATGGAAAAACCTCTCCAACAAATAGAGGAAAAAACCACGGACGCCAGCCAGCGAAACTTCACTATATCGGGGAGTGTTTACACAATGCCGGGGATTTTCATAGATGCAACTTATCCCAACTGGTGGCTTACAAGAGGTTTATATAGCGGTGGAAACCTAGGTCTTCCACTCGTCCCAAGCCTTCGGCGACGGGGCTCGCTCCGCTCGTTAGAAGTTAGCCTTTACTTTGTAGAATTTGGATCAACATATACCACTAACACTATGCGCGCCGAATTTGGTTGAAGTCTCCAAGTACAAGTACAAGCCATAACTCTCCAATAGGCGGCTTGTTTTTTTTAGATAAAAGACAGCTAGTGCCCAGCTTTAAATTAATAAAGCTCAGAGTACATATAAACAATAGGAAAGACATACACCATGCCGAGGCCTACAGCTTAGCCAATAACGCGACACAGAGGTTCAGACGGGGTCGGCCTCCCCCAAAACATGCCGAAAAGAACAGCAATCTACACATTACGCTTCAATGCTTCCCAGAGCCAATTGTAGGTATAGGCATCTTAGCTCGCCCACCATCCACTCAAGGCCCTCCTTGTCCCTTGTCCCTTGTCCCTTGTCTTTGCGTTTAGCTTCCACAACTGCAAGAAGATAATAATTTTTTACAGCAAGTCAGCGGGGTGGTGGATGACCTTGTTTTCAATGGTTGGCTTGTTGTGGACCAGCCACAGCGACCAAGATTGAGCGATAAAGTAGGTCCAAAGAAGTCGCCTAGCAAGACCCGAAAAGCCCGACAAAATCGCATAGAAGTGTGGGAAGCTAGTAGTGTTCTAGTTGCAGACCAGGATCTGTCTAAGTGCTCCCCAGGCAAACTTGTCCATGGAGCACGAGAAGAAGATGTGCGTGGCGTTTTCCCCCGCCCCGCACAGTGCACATAGGCCATTAGAGGGTCCATGGCGCACCGCGATCACCAGATTTGACGGCGGCCTATCTAAGGCTAGTTGCCACGAAAAGATCCTGTTCTTGAGGGGAATCTTGGCTGCCCAGATATCCTTGAAGTGGGCAGGCCACTGCCACTCCCCTCGAGAGAAGGTTGTACATGGACTTCACCGAGAACACTCCTGTGGGTTCCGGGTGCCAAATTATTCTATCACGCCCCTGTCCAAGGGTTACGGATTCCAAGGAGTTGACCCAGTTAAGCTAGGCCCTCACCCCCTCCTAGTCGAGCGACTGCGTAAAACCCAGGTTGATATTGGTGTGTAAACAGATCTCCGCCACCGTGACTTGTGGATTATCGCAGATGGCGAAGAGCTCGGGGAACAGGTTATGGATTGGGCCCTCACCAAACCACCAGTCCAGCCAAAAAAACGTGTGAGCCCTGTCGTTCACCACATGCTTGGCCCCCGCCTTGAAGTGGTGCTTGATTTTATGTAAGCTCTTCCAGAATCGGGAACCCCCATGACCCGTGCACGAGAAAATATCCTCGGCCTCCACATACTTCGCGTGTATGATTGCAGCCTAGATTGTATTGTCCCCCTGATACAGTTTCTAGACCCATTTCAGCAGCAGTGCAATGTTCATATTGCGAGTGTTAGTGAGCCCGAGCCCCCCTTGCTCTTTGGGTCGACACACCACGGGCTAGTTCACCAGGTGGTACTTACGCTTCAGACCTGTGCTTTCCCAGAAAAATTTAGATCGCAGCGAGTCCATCTTCTCATGAATTATGTCTTGCAGCAGGAAGAGGCCCATCGCAAACAACAGAAGGTTGTCCAAGCACGAACTGGTTAGAATTAGCCTTCCCCCTGAGGATAGGAATCGACTAAGCCACGGCTCAATTTTGCCGCCGATTTTCCTGACCAGGAATATCCATTGTTCAATCGTTAGCTTTCTGTCCGAAATCGGGAGGCCAAGGTAAATTGACGGAAAGCTCCCTAGCTTGTAGTTCAGCATGTTGGCAATGTGCTTTTGTTCTGCCACCGGTTGGTTCATGACAATAACCTCACTCTTATGATAGTTGATCTTCAGACTGGACATGTCTTCAAAGCACATGAGTAAGAATTTCAGGTTGGCCACTATCATGTCATCATGTTAAATCATGATGAGTGTGTCGTCCGCATACTGTAGGTGGGTGATTTCCCCTGGAATCATATGTGGCACCGCCCCGCTAATGTGACCTGCAGAGTTTGCGGCCGAGAGAATGGCTGACAGGGCCTCGCCGATAAAACTGAACAGGAGGGGCGATAGGGAGTCCCCCTGGCACACCTTGATGGCTCACTGTTGATGTAGAGCTCGTTGGGAACCCCAAGAGGAAGGTATGATGAGCACAGCAGCAAGTTTCCCTCAATTCTGAAACCAAGGTTTAATCGAATCAGTAGGAGCAAGGAAACACCCCAAAGGTGCTGCTAGCTGAGCCTTGGCAGGGCGCACTACCGGTGCTGGTAGCAACGTGGATACCTGCACAACACAACCACAGAATTCTGTCCCCAACTTGCAATGAGGTTGTCAATCTCACCGGTTTTGCTGAAAACAAAGGATTAAACGTATCGAATGGAAGGAAGTAATAGTTTGTAGAAAGTAAACACAAAGCAGTAAACAGTTTGTAGATTGTATGTAAAAGAAAGGACCGAGATCCATAGTTCACTCGAGGTGGCTCTCTTTAAGATAGATAACATGCTGGGTGAACAAATTACAGCGGGGCAATTGACAAACATCAAGAAAGCAATACATGCATATACTAATCATCGTGACTCCTTTGGAACTTGATTGGGCATTACAACATTATACATAGAACGCCATCCAACTGCACCTATGACTAATAATCCACCTTCAGGTTATCATCCGAACCCCCTCCAGTATTAAGTTGCAAGCAACATATTATTGCTTTACGAATTGCGTGTAATGTAAACAATACAATTTTTCTGTGAACAAAGGATTGTTGTTTTCTCCTTAGTAGCAACAGCACATCTAGTACCTTAGAGATATATGTCACTTCCCCAGATTACCAGAGGCATGAACCCACTATCGAGCATAAATACTAACTCTTGGAGTTGCTAGCATCTACTTGGCCAAGATAGCTACTAACAACGGAAAGCATGCAAGATCACAAATAACAAAGACATGATAGAATCAATAATCAATCTAAAATAGCAACTCAATATCCATCGGATCCCCGCAAACACAACATGCAGAATTACAAATAGATGATCTTGATCATGAACGAAGCTCACAAGATCTAAACATTAAAGCACAAAGGAGGAGAACCAGCCATCTAGCTACTACATGGATCCGTAGTCCAAGGATGAACTACTCACGCATCACACCGGAGGCTTGCATGGTGATGAAGAAGGCCTCCAGGGTGAATTCCCCTCTCCGGCAGGGTGCCGGGAAGAGCTTAAGATCCCTCCCGATCTAGGGATGGATACGACGGCGGCTACAGATTCTTTCGTGGATTTTTTATCGGGCACTTAGGGTTTTCGTCCTGAGGGCATCTTATAGGCGGAAGGAGAGGCCGAGGGGGTGCCTGGGCTGGCCACACCACCCCCTGGCGCGGACCAAGCCTGGCCGCGCGGCCGGATGGTGTGGCCGCCCTCTGGCCCTTCTTCGTCTCATATTCTGGCATCTGATGACTTCCGGAAAATAGGCACTTTGGCTTTTGTCCCGTCCAATTCTGAGAATATTCCTTTTCTGACTTTCCTAGAACCAAAAACAGCAGAAAACAGGCAGCTGGCACTATGGCTCTTGTTAATAGGTTAGTCCAAGAAATCATATGGAAAGTACTCCAATGTGTGGACAAAACACAAGAAAGTGGATAAAACTAAGCATGGAACATCAAAAATTATAGATACATTTGCAAGACGTTTGTTTGTTTCACATAAAGAAAACATAGCATAATAGTATTCAGGTTGTCCCTCATAGAGTAGCAAATATAAATGTATAGGACACCTTCAAAGTTCATAAGAGTGACTAGATACAAATAGTTTAAAACTAGAAATATCAAGTTATGCATCGATCAACTAGTCTTGGGACAATGCACATAGAACTAAGAATGGCCACTATGCTCTCAAAGTAGGTGTATAAAGATAGAAGGTGGAGACTCAATATAATGGTGGAAGAAAGGTCCTTCATAGAAGGAAGTAGGGATTCAAGTCTCATAAAGAGCTTCCAAAAATTATGGTACTTATAGCTTTCAGCTCTCATTGCCCCTATCATAAGCATCTTGAAGTGATTAAGGTTAAAGTGAACAAACTATGGTGTACATGCTTGATGAAGTATAAGATAGAAATATCATGTCCCTTGTATACGAGGGCCGCTCCTCATGCTACTCAAGTTTAGAAACCGGTAAGTTCTTATCATTGTAAGTACATGTGTATCATAGAGAACCGCCAACAGGGTACCCATTGCCCGATGATACGGAAGAATCCCCATATCAAAATGACAAGGCAAGCAGACAATGAGCATCTCATCAATCTTCTTATTTACCATGGGAATATGGTGCTTTTTCTCTCTTTCCTCTTTTCATAATCTCATTTTTTTCTCTTTTTCTCTTTTTCTCAATATAGGACTCTTTTTTTATAAGAAGAATGCTTCATAGACAGCTCATTATGGTTACGCTGCAGGTTTCCACCATGTCAGCATGGATTAGACCAGCGGCCCAGGCGTTTCTCTAACACATATACATAACTCCATGGACTTACAAGCTCCCCTTTCATTTCACACCGACGACATCCATATACAAAAGAGCATGATATCAACTAGGTACAAGTACCAAGTGCAATGTTGAAAGCGTTCCCCATGAAAGCATGCTTCTGCTAATTCCCAACAAATAAGTGCAAGCATATACAACATAGACGACCCAATAGTTCAAGTTTATTAAGGGCAAGAAAAAGTAAAGTGTGCCATCAAGTTCGTGAGAGCTTTAATCACTAGTTTTCTCATAACAAGTTTAATTTGGAAGGTAAACAAAAGCATGAATATACTTGGAATAGCATAAGCTAATAGGTAGGTAAGGTGGACTCTTTGGAATAACATGGTTTAGGGAGCTAGATGCATGAGTGGAACTGATACTTGGTTGTGGAGGCTAGCAAAATACTGGGAGCGACAAACTAAGAGAGTAATAATGGCCAGAATCATGCAGAGCGACAAAACATCATTCATCAAAGCATAAAGGGATACTACAAGTTGAAAACTAAAGGATCATAAAGGCTATGGTGACTTGAGATAGTCATAACATGGTGTGAGCATGGGCAAAGTCAACCCAAATAAAGCATCAAAGGAGAATACCACTACACTATGCTTTAATATGCTAAAACAACGCATGATTCATCCAAGGCACATTAAGCAATCTCAATTGTTTATAACAAGTCATGCTACAACAAAGAATACTAAGGATAAAGCCAAAACAAAATCAAGCATGGCATGACAAAGCATAGGCCATAGTCAAAAACAAGCTCTTTTTACCTCATAAGCATGAACTTTCATACTCTTTTCCAAACCAAACCAAAATATTTGCAAACCAAGGTATGAAAGAGGGGGTCCAACCAATTTATTCAGCAAACTAAGAAAACCAAGCAAACGAAGAACCAAAATGAAAACGAAAAAGAAGACGCTCCAAGAACAACACAATTGTGCATGAAACAATAAAAATGAAGTGTTCGGAAGAAACCTCGGATTTTTATTGATGAAGAAGGGGATGCCTTGGGCATCCCCAAGCTTTGACGCTTGTACTTCTTGGATATTTCTTGGGGTGACACGCGTGGCATCCCCAAGCTTTAGCTTTAGTCCATCCTTCATCTCATTACTCATTCCTTCCATACACTTGGAATTTTTCCTTCATATAAAACTTCACACAATATTTATTAACAACATTAGTGCACTCAAGATAATAAGTCTTAAGGTTCAGTTCTAACACCAAATAAACTTCCATTAGAACAGTAGCTATTGTAGCACTTCCCTAAAAAAGCTCAATTCCCCAAAAGAACTCAAAAAGGAACCAACAAGAAGCAAATGCAGAAAATGGCAGAAATCTGTCAAAACAGACCAGCAGGTAAAGACGAATATTTTCAAAAACCTTATGTTGCTCAAATCGAAAAGTGTTGAACTAACGGAAGTTACATAACAACCTGGGTCAAAAGCACAAAAATTCACGCCTCAAAAAGACGTTCAGAGATTTTACACGAATGTTTACGGTGAAGCACAGAAATCTGTTTCGGGACAGCAACTTTCCCAATCATTACTTCTCTCTCATTAGAGGTTACTCTTGGCACAAAAAGCAAATAAAAAGGATAAGGATCGGTTATTACTGAAGTAGTAACTTCCAAGACTCATCTAAAACTTTTGGGTTATCTCGCTAGTAGCAACAGCACATCTAGTACCTTAGAGATTTATGTCACTTCCCCAGATTACCAGAGGCATGAACCCACTATCGAGCATAAATACTAACTCTTGGAGTTGCTAGCATCTACTTGGCCAAGATAGCTACTAACAACGGAAAGCATGCAAGATCACAAATAACAAAGATATGATAGAATCAATAATCAATCTGAAATAGCAACTCAATATCCATCGGATCCCCACAAACACAACATGCAGAATTACAAATAGATGATCTTGATCATGAACAAAGCTCACAAGATCTAAACATGAAAGCACAAAGGAGGAGAACCAGCCATCTAGCTACTACATGGATCCGTAGTCCAAGGATGAACTACTCACGCATCACACCGGAGGCTTGCATGGTGATGAAGAAGGCCTCCAGGGTGAATTCCCCTCTCCGGCAGGGTGTTGGGAAGAGCTTCAGATCCCTCCCGATCTAGGGATGGAGACGACGGCAGCTACAGACTCTTTCGTGGATTTTTGATCAGGTACATAGGGTTTTCGTCCCGAGGGCATCTTATAGGCGGAAGGAGAGGCTGAGGGGGTGCCTAGGCTGGCCACACCACCCCCTGGCATGGGCCAAGCCTGGTCGCATGGCCAGGTGGTGTGGCCGCCCTCTGGCCCTTCTTCGTCTCGTATTCTGGCATCTGATGACTTCCGGAAAAATAGGCACTTTGGCTTTTGTCCCGTCCAATTCCGAGAATATTCATTTTCTGACTTTCCTGGAATCAAAAACAGCAGAAAACAGGCAGTTGGCACTGTGGCTCTTGTGAATAGGTTAGTCCAAGAAATCATATGAAAAGTACTCCAAAGTGTGGACAAAACACAAGAAAGTGGATAAAACCAAGCATGGAACATCAAAAAATATAGATACATTTGCAATGTATCACACCCCTCTCTTATTACGGAAGTATGGCCCCATTTCCCCATTAATGGAAATAGCAGTTTGTCCCCCAGACACCAGCTGCAAAATTCTGGGAACATATCCTGCGTCGAAACCCTTGAGCCACAGGACTTCAAGCAGGAAATCCCAATTAACTCGGTCATATGCTTTCTCAAACTCAAGCTTTAGCAGCACCCCCAGCTTCTTCTTACACAGCTCATGAATGATCTCCATGAGAGCCAGCGATTCATCAAGGATGAACCTTCCCTTGATGAACGCAGTCTGGAATGAGCTGATGATTCTGTTGGCAATCGGGTCAAGGCGAGAGGCGAAAGCCTTGGAGATGATTTTGAATATAACATTGATCAGTGCAATTGGGCGATACTGAGCGATGGACTCCGCACCTGCCACCTTGGGGATAAGCGAGAGCACCCCTAGAGTTTAGCCAGGAGATGTCAATACGGCGAAGGACAAAATCATTCAGAATTTAGAGCAACCCCAGCTTGAGCATAGGCCAGAAAGTTTTAAAGAAGGGGACCGGGAATCCATCCGGGCCCGGAGCCGTATGTGATTTCATGTCCTGGACCAGCTCGGTCAGTTCAAGTTCAGTAAAAGTGAGCATCAAGTTGTTGTTCTCCACTTCCGTTACCCTCCGCCCTCCACCCCATGTGGACGAAGCAAGGCGTAGCACCTAGGCGAGGTAGACCCTAGTAGCTCGCGATAGAAGTAGTGGATGTGTTCTTGGATCTCTTCCTTGTTCGAAATCAACCCATTCACAGTGACAAGGGAGGAAATGTTGCATTTGCGCCTGCAACCATTCACTACGGTGTGGAAATATCCCGTATTATCATCGCCCTGGAGAGCCCATCTCACTCGGCCTCGTCCTTCTTCCTGGCAAGAGAATGGCGAGGAGTTGCTCCTCGAGGTAGTATCTGAAAGCCCAGCTCTCCTCGTCTAGACCCGAGGAGTCCGCCTACATATCCAGGTGCCCGATTTGAACAAGTTACTTTTGTTCCGCTGCGCCGCCTTGCCCTGATTGGCACTCCCATGGAGATATTGGCATAGGCATGAGGACGAGAACTACCACGAGCCAACTATGTCCCGCCGTAGGCGGCTTGTGTATAAGAAGCTCGGCAAAGGAGTCATCATCTTTGCGGTATGACGTCGACCGTAAAATCCCCCTCATTGTTGGAGTTTAGGATATGAACGCTGGCGGATAGACAAAACTCGGTCATCTGAACATTTGTGACTTGGAAAGTTGAATTAATCATCCTAAAGCATTAAAATGCCCGCAAAAGCAGCAGCATAATAGTAGGCGAGGAGGAGCAGACCACGGTTGGATAGTCCGAGCCAGGAGACCTGCTGCCTTTCCTTCAACCATACCTGGCCATTGGGTCGTGCCCTCATGGGCCGGTACGTGGGCACGCGTGCTTTGGCGTCACGGACCGGCCTAGCATGCCACTTAACGGGCCATGTCCGGCCCACGGCCCGGCCGTCCCTAGGCTCCTACCCCAAGCCCACGTGCCGGCACGACACAACCCGTTAAGAGTTTTATTATTTTCTTTTATTTTTATACCATTATATCTATAGTTTTTATATTAATTTTGATAAAATATAGTATAAAAAGGTCTTAACGGACCGGACCGTTAGGCCCGTTTAGCTAACATGACATGCCTGGACCTCGAGGTGAAGCCCACGGGCCGGCATGGCATGACCCGTTAGCTTAACGTGCCTAGGTGGGCCGTGCCATGCCAGGCACGCTAATTTCTTAGCGGGCCGTGTCGTGCCGTGGACCGGCCCGTTGGCCAGGAATGCCTTCAACTGCAAGCCAGAATAGGGGAGGCCTGGTGCAGCATCACCACCGGCGCGACCATCGTCCCTCATGTTAAACATAGTATGTACACGTTACGTTGTATTGTGTCCGGTCGTGTATTGTATAGAGTCCTTGTCGTGAACCGAAAGGCAACATGTAAACTCATGTATGTCCAATCAATATATAAGCAGCACACGCGGGCCATGTTTTGGCACCGTCACATACAACTTCTGGTTTCGTTATATGGTATCAGAGCCCGGCTTCCTAGATCGCATCAAGGAATCTCTATGAGCTTCGTTTCTTCTTATCGTCTGGATCCATGGCGGGTGGAGCTCTTGGAGGAATCGTCTCCGAGAAACTAACACGGGAAAACTACCGGATCTAGCACTCCATGATTCTGCCTGATATCCGAGGCGCTCAGATGATGGGCTACCTGGACGGATCGGTGGCAGAACCCGACAACGAGATGAAGGCGAAGGACAAGGATGGGGTCGAGGCGACGATCCCCAATCCTGACTATGCGCGGTGGATCTCTCAAGATCAACACGTGCTATCTTACCTCCTCCGGAACATGACGAGAGAGGTGTTGACACAGCTGGTAGGACTCACGAGCTCCATTGCTGTGTGGAAGAAGGTGACCGAGATTTTCTCGTCACAATCAAAGGGCTCGGATAGTGCATCTTTGCACCCAGATTACTCAAACTAAGAGGGTGAATTTTACCTCCGGTGCGGCCTACTTTGACCGCATAAAATCCTTGACCGATGAGATGGCCACCGCCGGCAAGCCTCGAGACGACGATGATGTCGCCTACTATGTG
Organism: Avena eriantha; assembly: GCA_910589775.1. Classification (NCBI taxonomy): domain Eukaryota; kingdom Viridiplantae; phylum Streptophyta; class Magnoliopsida; order Poales; family Poaceae; genus Avena; species Avena eriantha. The sequence goes on along the minus strand of OU342745.1, from coordinate 437,952,065 downwards.
CTCGCTGGTTTGGATGATGAATAAAATGGTTTTGTAGCAGCAAATACAGCCATGATCAAGGCTCAGCAATCTGTGAGCCTCGGTGATCTATACTCGCAGTTTCTTGCATATGAGTCTCGCCTTGATAGCCAAAATCCTAGCAGTGGTAATGGTGGTGATCCATTCTCCAATGATGCAACTCGCGGAAATTGGAACCGCAATAAGGGTGGACGAGGTGGTGGACGAGGCAACTTTGGTGGTGGTAACCGTGGTCAAAACGGTGGCGGTGGAAACCACTACTATGGTGGAAACAATAATCAAGGAGGGGACGGCGCCTATGGTGGAAACATTGGCTACCAAGGAGGTGGCTATCCAGGTGGCGACTATCAGCAACAACGCCAAGGTGGAGGCCGTCCCAATGTTCGCCACGGTCTCCAGGTCACATGTCAAATTTGTGGCAAAAAAGGACATCCTGCTTTTCGCTGTTGGAAGCGGTTCAATAAGAACTTTCAAGGTCTAGAACGCTCAGCTAATGTGGCTATAGGGTTACATGGAGTCGATCCTACATGGTACACTGATACGGGTGCTAGTAACCACATCACAGGAGAGCTTGATAAACTGACCATGCGTGAGTACTACAATGGTCAAGACCAGATTCATGGACCAAATGGTAAAGGTATGGATATACATCATATCGGTCATTCGTTATATCATACAACCAATCATAATTTTCGTCTAAATAATATCTTACATGTTCTTGATGCCACCAAAAGTCTTCTTTCTGTTCATCAGCTTGCAAAAGATAATCATGCCTTCCTTGCGTATTGGCCTAATTTTTTCTCTATTAAGGACCAGGACACGAGGAAAATTCTTCTTCAAGGTAGATGTGTGGGGGGCCTCTATCCTATGCCGTCTCCATCTTGGTCATCAAGAAAGCAAGCTTTGGGGGTTCAGTCTTCGTCGCATTAGCATAGGCATCTAGGTCATCCGTCTTCGGTCATTGTTAAATAAATTCTTCGAGATAATAATATTTCCTTTAGGGAGTCAAATAAAGAGTCAGTTTGTGATGCTTGTCAAAAGTCCAAGAGCCATCAGTTACCTTATCCTAAATCTTCTAGCGAGTCTTCTGCTCCTTTAGAGCTTGTGTTTTCTGATGTATGGGGTCCTGCTACTCCCTCTGTTGGAAGAAACGAGTATTATGTCAGTTTTATTGATGATTATAGCAAATTCACTTGGATATATTTGCTTTAAAATAAGTCTGATGTGTTTCAGAAATTTCATGACCTTCAGCATCACGTAGAGCGACTCTTTGATAAGAAAATTTTGGCTCTTCAATCTGATTGGGGCGGCGAGTACCACAAACTCAATTCGTTTTTTCAGTGCGTAGGTATCTCGCATCATGTCTCTTGTCCTCATGCACATCAGCTGAATGGCTCAGCAGAGCGTAAACATAGACATATTGTTGAGGTTGGTCTATCCTTATTAGCTCATGCTTCTATGCCTCTTAAATTTTGGGATGAGGCGTTTCAAACGGCGGTTTTCTTGATAAATCGTCTTCCTAGTCGTGTCATTAATAATCAGACTCCTATTGAGTGTATTTTCAAAAATAAGGGTGATTATTCGTTTTTACGAATTTTTAGGTGTGCTTGTTGGCCCAACCTCCGTCCTTATAACTCCCGCAAATTGCAATTCCGGTCTCAGCAATGTGCTTTTCTTGGGTATAGTGGTCAGCATAAAGGCTATCGATGTCTTGATATTTCCACCGGTCGTATTTACATCTCTCGTGATGTTGTCTTTGATGAGTCCGTTTTTCCTTTTGCTACACTTCATCCCGATGCCGGCGCTCGACTCCGTGCTGAAATAAATCTTCTTCCTTCAAATCTTGTTCCTATGTTTGGGGGTACTGATGACGTGATAATGATGATGATGCTAATCCTACTAATTATCCAGCTGAGTTGTTTGTGCAGGATTCTGATGATATTTTGGAGTCTAATTCCATTGGTCTCGATTCTGGAGACATCGTTGAATGTGTAGGAGTCAGTACGGATCTCCAGGTTGATGAAATGGATGACCCTGCGACGTATGAAGAAGCGATGATGAGCCCGGGTTCCAACAAATGGCTAGAAGCCATGAAATCCGAGATGGAATCCATGTACGAGAACCAAGTTTGGAACTTGGTGGACTTACCTCACGACCGAAAGGCCATTGAGAATAAATGGATTTTCAAAAGAAAAACTGATGCTGATGGTAATGTGACCATCTATAAGGCTCGACTTGTCGCAAAGGGGTTTCGAAAAATTCAAGAAGTTGACTACGATGAGACATTCTCTCCCGTAGCGATGCTTAAATCGGTTAGGATTATGTTAGCAATTTGCTACATGTTTTGATTATGAAATATGGCAGATGGATGTCAAAACTGTGTTCCTCAATGGAAAGATTGAAGAAGAGTTGTATATGATACAACCTAAGGGTTTTCTCGATCCTAAGGATGCTAATAAGGTATGCAAACTTCAGCGATCCATCTATGGACTGAAGCAAGCATCCTGGAGTTGGAATCTCCGCTTTGATGAGGTGATCAAAGAGTTTGGATTTGTCCAAACTTATGGAGAGGCTTGTATTTACAAGAAAGTGAGTGGGACCAATGTGGCATTTCTGATATTATATGTGGATGACATATTATTGATTGGAAATGATATAGATCTTTTCAATAGTGTTAAAAGTTATCTAAACAGCAAATTTTCGATTAAAGACCTTGGTGAAACGTCATATATATTAGGCATTAAAATCTATAGAGATAGATCAAGGCGCCTAATTGGGCTACCGCGGAGTCCATACCTTGATAAGATATTAAAGAAGTTTAATATGGACGAAAGTAAGAAGGGGTTCTTGCCTATGTTGCAAGGCAAGACATTGAGTCAGACTCAAAGTCCGGCTACGGCAGAAGAAAGAGAGATGGTGGATAAGATCCGCTATGCTTCGGCCATAGGCCCTATTATCTATGCCATGCTATGTACACGACCGGATATGGCACATGCTATTAGTTTGACTAGTAGGTACCAATCTGATCCAGGTTCGGAACACTGGATAGCGGTAAAGAACATCCTCAAGTACTTGAGAAGAACTAAGGATATGTTTCTTATATACAGAGGTGAAGAAGAGCTAGTCGCTGAGTGTTATGTCGATGCTAGCTTTGACACCAATCCGGATGACTCTAAATCTACATCCAGATACGTATTTCTCTTGAACGGAGCAGCAGTTAGTTGGAGGAGTGCCAAACAATCTATGGTGGCTGGATCAACGACGGAGGCGGAATATGTTGCTGCTTCAGAAGTGGCGCAGGAAGCAGTTTGGATGAAAGAGTTCATTACGAAATTTGGTGTGGTTCCCAGTGTGTTGGACCCGACGGTGACCTATTGTGACCACAATGGAGCCATAGCCAACGCAAAGGAACCGAGGTCTCACAAGAATTCCAAACATATTAAGCACCGGTTTCACTCCATCCGCGGCCATGTCAAGGATGGAGATATAAAGATTTGTAAAGTACACACGGACCTAAATGTAGCAGATCCGTTGACTAAAGTTCTCCCTAGGGAAAAACATGATCAACACCAGAACTCCATGGGTGTTAGATTTATCACTATGTGAACTAGATTATTGTCTCTAGTGCAAGTGGGAGACTGAAGGAAATATGCCCTGAGAGGCAATAATAAAGTCGTTATTATATATTCCTTATATATATGATAGATGTTTATTTTACATGCTAGAATTGTATTGATCGGAAACATAAATACATGTGTGTTTAATAAACAAAAAGGGTTCCTAGTTATGCCTCTCTTGTAGACTAGCTTGTTGATTAACAAGATGATCAAGGTTTCCTGATCATGGACATTGGATGTTGTTAATAACAAGGTCACACCATTGGTGGAATGATGTGATGAACATTCATCCGAAGTATAGCATTACAATCAAGTCAATATGTTTATATTGCTATAACATCATACGAAGTAATCTTTATCCTTAGACCATGAGATCATGTTAATTGCTAACACCGGAAGAGTATCTTGATAACATCAAATGTCACACCGTAACAGGGTGACTATAAAGATGGGTTTAGTACTACGAAGGTGTTATGTTGAGGCTCATGGATCAAGAGTGGAATTTGTCAATCCAGATGACGGATAGATATACTCTAGGCCCTCTCGGTGATATCACATTAGGATAGCTTGTAAGCAAGTGATGTGATCACTAGAATGTTATATCACGGGAACAAGAAAAGAGTGCATGTCGGTAACGAGATCAAACTAGGTATGGAGATACCGATGATCGAATCTCGGACATGTAATATATCGAGAGACAAAGGGATTTAGTTACAAGCATTAAAGGTTCTCACGATCACAGAAGTCATCGTTGAATGTGTAGGAGTCAGTACGAATCTCCAGGTCCCGCTACTGATTATTGATCGGAGAAGGGTCTTGATCATGTCTGCATTATTCGTGAACCATAGGGTGGCACACTTAAGAGTTACTAGACACCATTTTGGAGCACATATGTTTCAGACGAAAGAATTGCAAAGCGCAGGAATTGTTTCAATAGAAACCAGAAATTGTTTCGGGTGAAATTGCAGAAGGTGGTTCGGCATGTGATATTGAAATATTGCAAGGGGCTATATGTGAATGTTTGTTAACTAAAGTAATTAACAAAATTCTGAATAAATTTAATAAAAAGAGTTTTATTAAATGAGAGGGCATTTAATTTGGAGAAATTTAATGCATTTAAAGTGGAGACTTTAAAAGGGAATGTGAAGAGGCATTTTAATGTGGAGGGGTTACCACCACATGAATGGGGGAGGTGAGGGGTCACCCCCCCATGCGCCAGCCATGGAGAGAGGGGGCACCCCCCCTTCCTCCTATAAAAGGCCACCCATTCCCTCCTTCGTCCTCACACCTCCTTGTGAAGGATCTCTCTCCCCCTCTAGAATTATTCCCCCATGGTCTCGGATTAGTGAGATACATGTTCCCGGTGGCATTTCGTCTGGAAGGAGTTGCTGCTTCCGCTAGATCGCTGGAGCGAGGAGGTGGAGGTTGTCCGGTGGCTTGAACGTGTGTGAGAGTGCGGATGCGCTGCTGAGTTGCGGCGCTCGGACTTCCTCACGATCTTGAGATCAGCAGGTGTACGACTACATCAACCACGAGTTCCTACTCGTTAACAAAGCTCGTTGTCTATGAGTGTAAGTTCTCGTTGGATGTATGTCCACCCGTTGCTTTGTACCTAGTAGATAGATCTTGGCGTGTAGTTCACACCGCAGAGAATTTTTTGTTTTCTATGCTGCGGACCCAACAGTGGTATCAGAGCCTGATCTATGCGTAGGTGCTTAGCACGGGTAGTACACATATGTTGATATGTGGGCGATGATGATCATGTTATTGCATCTTCTATGTATTTTGTATATTGGTGACATAGTGGGATGAAGCGTCCCGGACCAACCTTACATGTCATCGTACATGAGACTGGTTCCACAACTGACATGCAACTTGTTTTGCATAAGTGCATGGCGGGTGTCTGTCTCTCCTACTATAGTCAATATCTGATTTACAACGAGTTTCTAATAACTTAGTTATCCTCGTTGTGGTTCATGTTCGTAGGTGAGAACGGTTCTATCTCCGAAAGCCCTAAGCCACGTAAAACTTGCAATTGATAAATTAGAGGTGTCTTGTTTAGATCGTTGCTGGGCTAGTGTATTGATATGGTATTGTCGTAAGTAGATGTATGGTAGATACTCTTACAACACAGTCAACATGTAAGTTCCATAGACCTTGGCCTTACACACAAAGGAATGATAGAGATCATACCACGATGCAAGTGATAGAGATCAAATGCATGGACCATATCATCTCACTTTACACATTAGATGTTAGCATCTTATACTGCTAGTTTGGTGCGTTTGGTAGCATTGTAAGATGATCCCTCATTTAGATATCAAGATAAAAATGTGTTCTTCCTTGAGTATGCACCGTTCTATGGATCGTGTTTCGAGACATCACGTGATGATCGGATGTACTCGAATCTACGCTTTCATAGGAACGGGTGCAAGACAGTTTTACACACGCGAATACTAAGGTTCTTACTTGGCGAGCCTAGCATGTACAGACATGGCCTCGGAACACGGACTGAAAGGTTACGCATGAGTCATATGGTTGATATGATGCCCATATAGATGCTCGCCTTTGAAGCTATATCAACTCACGTGATGATCGGACTTGGTGTAGTGGATTTGGTTCATGTAATCACCAAAAGGACACGAGGGATGTCGTTTTTGAGTGGGAGATCATTAGTAATTTGGATTAGTTGAACTTAATCTATCATAAACTTAGTCCAAATAAACTTTACAAATTTTGTTGTAGATGGCACCACCTTCTTTTAATTTCAATGTTTTCATGGAGAAAGAGAAACTTGCTGTGAATGGTAGCAACTTCACCAACTGGGCTATGAATTTGAGGATTCTTCTCACTGTTGCACAAAAGAAATATGTGCTACATGCGCCGCTAGGCCCCCCACCAGCTCCTGATGCCCCCGACGAGGAAAAGAATGTCTATGTGACTCGTCGGGAGGACCACAACTTAGTTCATTGTGGCATACTGTATGGGCTAGAGCCAGAACTTCGAAAGCGTTTCGAAAATGGCAATGCCTTTGATACCATGGGAGAATTGAAAATGATTTTTGATACCCACGCTGTTGTAGAGAGTTATAATGCTATAGAAAAGTTATTTAGCTGCATGATAGAGGAAAACAGCTCCGCTAGTGAGCACGTACTCAAAATGTCTGGGTACGCCGATAAGCTTGTGTCCTTGGGAATAACGATTCTCATTGACTTAGGCATACATCGTGTTCTCCAATCTCTGCCACCTAGCTATAAGAGCTTCGTGATGAACTATAATATGCAGGGCATGAAGAAGTCTCTTCCCGAGCTTCTGTCAATGCTTAAGACTACAAAAGTGGAGATTACGAAAGAACATCAAGTGTTGATGATCAATAGGACCACCGGTTTCAAGAAGGACAAGAAAGGCAAGCACAAGGGAAAGAAGGGTGGCAAGTCTGTTGCCACGCCTGAAAAGAAACCCCGGGCTCGCCCTAAGTCTGACACCGAGTGCTACTATTGCAAGGGGACTGGCCATTGGAAGCGCAATTGCCCCAAGTATTTGGCGGACAAGAAGTCCAACAAGGCAAACAAAGGTATATGTGATATACATGTTATTGATGTGTACTTGACTAGTACTCGCAGTAGCACCTGGGTATTTGATACCGGATCGGTTGCTAATATATGTAACTCGGTTCAGGGGCTACGGAACAAGCGACAACTAGCAAGGGATGAGGTCAGGATGCGGGTTGGCAATGGATCAAGAGTTGATGTGATCGTCGTCGGGACGCTACCTCTCCATTTGCCATCGGGATTAGTTATAAACCTTAATAATTGTTATTTGGTGCCTGCACTGAGCATGAACATTGTATCTGGATCGTGTTTGATGCAGAGTGGTCATTCCTTTAAATCTGAAAACAATGGTTGTTCGATTTATAAGAATGATGTCTTTTATGGTCATGCACCTATGTTGAATGGTTTATTTCTCTTGGATCTCGATAGTAATATTACGCACATTCATAATGTTAGTGCTAAAAAGATTAAACTTGATGATGATATGTCTACATATATGTGGCACTGCCATCTAGGTCATACTGGCGTTAAACGCATGAAGAAACTCCATTCTGATGGTCTTTTGGAATCACTTGATTTTGAATCATTTGATACATGTGAGCCATGCCTTATGGGCAAGTTGACTAGAACACCGTTTTCCGGTTCAATGGAACGGGCGACAGATCTATTGGAAATCATACATACTGATGTGTGTGGACCAATGAGTGTGTCGGCGCGAGGTGGATATCGTTATTTTGTTACTTTCACGGATGATTTGAGTAGATACGGGTATATCTATTTGATGAAACACAAGTCTGAAACTTTTGAAAAGTTCAAGGAATTTCAGAATGAAGTGGAAAATCATCATAATAGAAAGATCAAATTTCTACGGTCTGACCGTGGAGGAGAGTATCTAAGTTACGAGTTTAGCAAACACATGAAAGAGTGTGGAATAGTTTCACAACTCACGCCTGCCGGAACACCACAATGTAATGGTGTGTCGGAACGTCGTAATCGTACCTTATTGGATATGGTTCAATCTATGATGTCTCTAACTGACTTACCTCTATCATTTTGGGGTTATGCACTAGAAACAGCTGCATTCACTTTAAATCGGGCACCATCTAAATCCGTTGAAACGACACCGTATGAATTGTGGTTTGGAAACAAACCTAAGCTGTCATTTCTTAAGGTTTGGGGATGCGATGTTTATGTGAAGAAACTTAAACCGGATAAACTCGAACCCAAAGCGGAAAAATGCGTCTTCATAGGATACCCTAAGGAAACAATTGGGTATACCTTCTATCACAGATCTGAGGGCAAGGTTTTTGTTGCCAAGAATGGATCCTTTCTTGAGAAGGAGTTTCTCGCGAAAGGTGTGAGTAGTCGGAAGGTAGAACTCGAAGAGGTTATTGAACCTTCTCTTCATGGAATGGCGAGTGGCGCAGCACCGGAAGTTGTTTCGGAGTTGACTTCACCTAATGAAGAGAGAGCTAATGATAATGATCATGAAACTCCAAAAGAGGACACTACCGAACCTCGCAGGTCAAGCAGGACACGTGCAGCTCCTGAACTGTACGGCAATCCTGTTGTGAATTTCATGGTTGATGAAATGGATGACCCTGCGACGTATGAAGAAGCGATGATGAGCCCAGATTCCAACAAATGGCTAGAAGCCATGAAATCCGAGATGGAATCCATGTATGAGAACCAAGTTTGGAACTTGGTGGACTTACCTCACGACCGAAAGGCCGTTGAGAATAAATGGATTTTCAAAAGAAAAACGGATGCTGATGGTAATGTGACCATCTATAAGGCTCGACTTGTCGCAAAGGGGTTTCGACAAATTCAAGGAGTTGACTACGATGAGACATTCTCTCCCATAGCGATGCTTAAATCGGTTAGGATTATGTTAGCAATTGCTACATATTTTGATTATGAAATATGGCAGATGGATGTCAAAACTATGTTCCTCAATGGTAAGATTGAAGAAGAGTTGTATATGATACAACCTAAGGGTTTTTTCGATCCTAAGGATGCTAATAAGGTATGCAAACTTCAGCGATCCATCTATGGACTGAAGCAAGCATCCTGGAGTTGGAATCTCCGCTTTGATGAGGTGATCAAAGAGTTTGGATTTGTCCAAACTTATGGAGAGGCTTGTATTTACAAGAAAGTGAGTGGGAGCAATGTGGCATTTCTGATATTATATGTGGATCTGATATAGATCTTTTAAACAGTGTTAAAAGTTATCTAAACAGCAAATTTTCGATGAAAGACCTTGGTGAAGCGTCATATATATTAGGCATTAAAATCTATAGAGATAGATCAAGGCGCCTAATTGGGCTATCGCAGAGTACATACCTTGATAAGATATTAAAGAAGTTTAATATGGACGAAAGTAAGAAGGGGTTCTTACCTATGTTGCAAGGCAAGACATTGAGTAAGACTCAAAGACCGGCTACGGCAGAAGAAAGAGAGATGATGGATAAGATCCCCTATGCCTCGGCCATAGGCTCTATTATGTATGCCATGCTATGTACAAGACCGGATGTGGCACATGATATTATTTTGACTAGTAGGTACCAATCTGATCCAGGTTCAGAACACTGGATAGCGGTAAAGAACATCCTCAAGTACTTGAGAAGAACTAAGGATATGTTTCTTATATACGGAGGTGAAGAAGAGCTAGTCGCTAAGTGTTATGTCGATGCTAGCTTTGACACCGATCCGGATGACTCTAAGTCTCAATCCGGATACGTATTTATCTTGAACGGAGCAGCAGTTAGTTGGAGGAGTTCCAAACAACCTGTGGTGGTTGGATCAACGATGGAGGCGGAATATGTTGTTGCTTCAGAAGCGGCGCAGGAAGCAGTTTGGATGAAAGAGTTCATTACGGAACTGGGTGTGGTTCCCAGTGCGTTGGTCCCGATGGTGATCTATTGTGACAACAATGGAGCCATAGCCCAAGCAAAGGAACCGAGGTCTCACAAGAATTCCAAACATATTAAGCGCCGGTTTCACTCCATCCGCGAGCATGTCAAGGATGGAGATATAAAGATTTGTAAAGTACACACGGACCTAAATGTAGCAGATCCATTGACTAAAGTTCTCCCTAGGGCAAAACATGATCAACACCAGAACTCCATGGGTGTTAGATTTATCACTATGTGAACTAGATTATTGTCTCTAGTGCAAGTGAGAGACTGAAGGAAATATGCCCTGAGAGGCAATAATAAAGTTGTTATTATATATTCCTTATATATATGATAGATGTTTATTTTACATGCTAGAATTGTATTGATCGGAAACATCAATACATGTGTGTTTAATAAAGAAAAGGGTTCCTAGTTATGCCTCTCTTATAGACTAGCTTGTTGATTAACAAGATGATCAAGGTTTCCTGATCATGGACATTGGATGTTGTTAATAACAAGGTCACACCATTGGTGGAATGATGTGATGAACATTCATCCGAAGTATAGCATTACGATCAAGTCATTATGTTTATATTGCTATAACATCATACGAAGTAATCTTTATCCTGAGACCATGAGATCATGTTAATTGCTAACACCGGAAGAGTATCTTGATAACATCAAACGTCACACCGTAACAGGGTGACTATAAAGATGGGTTCAGTACTACGAAGGTGTTATGTTGAGGCTCATGGATCAAGAGTGGAATTTGTCAATCCAGATGACAGATAGATATACTCTGGGCCCTCTCGGTGATATCACATTAGGATAGCTTGCAAGCAAGTGATGTGATCACTAGAATGTTATATCACGGGAACGAGAAAAGAGTCCATGTCGTTAACGAGATCAAACTAGGTATGGAGATACCAATGATCGAATCTCGGACATGTAATATATCGAGAGACAAAGGGATTTAGTTACAAGCGTTAAAGGTTGTCACGATCACAGAAGTCATCGTTAAATGTGTAGGAGTCAGTACGGATCTCCAGGTCCCGCTACTGATTATTGATCGGAGAACGGTCTCGATCATGTCTGCATTATTCGCGAACCGTATGGTGGCACACTTAAGAGTTACTGGACACCATTTTGGAGCACATATGATTCATACGAAAGAATTTCAAAGTGCAGGAATTGTTTCAATAGAAACCGGAAATTGTTTCGGGTGAAATTGCAGAAGGTGGTTCGGCATGTGATATTGAAATATTGCAAGGGGCTATATGTGAATTTTTGTTAATTAAAGTAATTAACAAAATTATGAATAAATTTAATACAAAGAGTTTTATTAAATGAGAGAGCATTAAATTTGGAGAAATTTAATGCATTTAAAGTGGAGACTTTAAAAGGGAATGTGAAGAGGCATTTTAATGTGGAGGGGTTACCACCACATGAATGGGGGAGGTGAGGGGTCACCCCCCCCCCCATGCGCCGGCCATGGAGAGAGGGGGAACCCCCCTTCCTCCTATAAAAGGCCACCCATTCCCTCCTTCGTCCTCACACCTCCTTGTGAAGGATCTCTCTCCCCCTCTAGAATTATTCCCCCATGGTCTCGGATTAGCGAGATACATGTTCCCGGTGGCATTTCGTCTGGAAGGAGTTGCTGCTTCCGCTGGATCGCTGGAGCGAGGAGGTGGAGGTTGTCCGGTGGCTTGAACATGTGTGCGAGTGCGGATGCGCTGCTGAGTTGCGGCGCTCGGACTTCCTCACGATCTTGAGATCGGCAAGTGTACGACTACATCAACCACGAGTTCCTACTCGTTAACAAAGATCGTTGTCTACGAGGGTAAGTTCTCGTTGGATGTATGTCCACCCGTTGCTTTGTACCTAGTAGATAGATCTTGGCGTGTAGTTCACACCGTAGGAAATTTTTTGTTTTCTATGTTGCAGACCCAACACATATTCCCATGGTAAATAAGAAGATTGCTGAGATGCTTGTTGTCTGCTTGCCTTGTCATTTTGATATGGGTATTCTTCCGTGTCATCGGGTATGGGGTACCCCGTTGGCGGTTCTCAATGATACACATATACTTACAATGACAAGAACTTACCGGTGACTAAACTTGAGTAGCATGAGGAGCGGCCCTCGCATACAAGGGACATGAGACTCCTGACTTATACTTCGTCAAGCATGTACACCATAGTTTGTTCACTTTAACCTTAATCACTTCAAGATGCTTATGATAGGGGAATGAGAGCTGAAAGCTATAAGTACCATAATTTTTGGAAGCTCTTTATGAGACTTGAATCCCTACTTCCTTTTATAAAAAGGTCTTTCTTCCACCATTATATTGAGTCTCCACCTTCTAACTTTATGCACCTACTTTGAGAGCATAGTGTCCATTCTTAGTTCTATGTGCATTGTCCCAAGACTAGTTGATTGATGCATAACTTTATATTGCTTGTTTTAAACTATTGTATCTAGTCACTCTTATGAACTTTGAAGGTGTCCTATGCATTTATATTTGCTACTCTTTGAGGGACAAGCTGAATAATATTATGCTATGTTTTCTTTATGTAAAACAAACAAACGTCTTGCAAAGCATTGTTATTCATGAATCTTTTGTTTGTGCCTTTCCATGTTGCATCATAGTTTCTTTGCTTATTGCTAGAACTTTGTATTTCATGTTATGATTGAAGTACTATGATCCCAGCTTTGAATGTTTTACGAATACTTTGATCAAGTCTTTGATGGTACATGTCACCTCAAAAATTATTGTTTCTTTTTATCACTTACCTACTCGAGGACGAGCAGGAGTTAAGCTTGGGGATGTTGATACATTGCAAATGTATCTATAATTTTTGATGTTCCATGCTTAGTTTTATCCACTTTCTTGTGTTTTGTTCCAACTTTGGAGTACTTTTCATATGATATCTTGGACTAACCTATTAACAAGAGCCACAGTGCCAGCTGCCTGTTTTCTGCTGTTTTTGGTTCCAGGAAAGTCAGAAAATGAATATTCTCAGAATTGGACGGGACAAAAGCCAAAGTGCCTATTTTTCTGGATGTCATCAAGTGCTAGAATACGAGACGGAGAGGGGCCAGGGGGCCACTACACCACCTGGCCGTGCGGCCCAGCCTGTCCCGCGCCAGGGGGTGGTGAGGCCAGCCCTGGCACCCCCTCGGCCATCCATTCCGACTATAAGATGCCCTCAGGATGAAAACCCTAAGTACCCGATAAAAAATCCATGAAAGAGTCTGTATCCGCCGTCGTATCCATCCCTAGATCGGGAGGGATCTGAAGCTCTTCCCGGCACCCTGCCGAAGAGGGGAATTCACCCTGGAGGCCTTCTTCATCACCATGCAAGCCTCCGGTGTGATCCGTGAGTAGTTCATCCTTGGACTACGGATCCATGTAGTAGCTAGATGGCTGGTTCTCCTCCTTTGTGCTTTCATGTTTAGATCTTGTGAGCTCCGTTCATGATCAAGATCATCTATTTGTAATTCTGCATGTTGTGTTTGCGGGGTTCCGATGGATATTGAGTTACTATTTCAGATTGATTATTGATTCTATCATGTCTTTGTTATTTGTGATCTTGCATGCTTTCCGTTGTTAGTAGCTATCTTGGCCAAGTAGATGCTAGCAACTCCAAGAGTTAGTATTTATGCTCGATAGTGGGTTCATGCCTCTGGTAATCTGGGGAAGTGACAGAAATCTCTAAGGTACTAGATGTGTTGTTGCTACTAGGGAGAAAACAACAATCCTTTGTTCATAGAACAATCGTATTGTTTACTTTACACGTAGTTCGTAAAGCAATAATCTGTTGATTGCAACTTAATACTGGAGGGGGTTCGGATGATAACCTGAAGGTGGATTATTAGTCATAGATGCAGTTGGATGGCGGTCTATGTATAATGTTGTAATGCCCAATCAAGTCTCAAAGGAGTCAAGATGATTAGTATATGCATGTATTGCTTTCTCGATGTTTGTCAATTGCCCCGCTGTAATTTGTTCACCCAGCATGTTATCTATCTTAAGGAGAGCCACCTCTAGTGAACTATGGATCCCGGTCCTTTTTCTTTACATACAATCTACAATCTTTTACTTCTTTTTGTTTACTTTCTGCAAACTATTACTTCTTTCCATTCGATACGTTAAATCCTTTGTTTTCCGCAAAACATGGTGAGATTGACAACCTCATCGCAAGTTGGGGATAAAGTTCTGTGGTTGTGTTGTGCAGGTCTCCACGTTGCTACTGGCACCGGTAGTGCGCCCTATCAAAGCTTAGCTAGTAACACCTTTGGGGTGTTTCCTTGATCCTACTGGTTCGATTAAACCTTGGTTTCATAACTGAGGGAAACTTGCTGATGTGCTCATCGTACCTTCCTCTTGGGGTTCCCAACGAGCTCTACATCAACACCGCTCCACAATTTTTCTGGCGCCATATACAGAGCCATCAGGATGCGAAGCCAAAAGTTTTCAAACTTGAAGGAACGAGTCCGTCTACGGCTTCGATCAACGGCAAACAAGAGAGGGCAATGGTACAATAATGATGATGACAAGTGCAGGTAGAACATGAGTGCGGAAGCACAAATCCCATTCGGAGTTACGATAGATTGTGTAAAGTTTGCAAAGGTTAGGGTGTTGGCACGCATTGCTCCAAGTGAATCAACGATTTTTTCAAGTGAATATCCTTTTAACTCACGTGATTGAATGGAAGCCCGGAAACGATTTATGCCACGTGGGTTCACATTTCGGTTGTTTTTTATCTCTACGTGTTATAAACATAACAAGAAGATAATGAAGAACGAAAACGAAATCACAGAAAGGGGACACGGATTTAACATGGAAAAACCTCTCCAACAAATAGAGGAAAAAACCACGGACGCCAGCCAGCGAAACTTCACTATATCGGGGAGTGTTTACACAATGCCGGGGATTTTAATAGATGCAACTTATCCCAACTGGTGGCTTACAAGAGGTTTATATAGCGGTGGAAACCTAGGTCTTCCACTCGTCCCAAGCCTTCGGCGACGGGGCTCGCTCCGCTCGTTAGAAGTTAGCCATTACTTTGTAGAATTTGGATCAACATATACCACTAACACTATGCGCGCCGAATTTGGTTGAAGTCTCCAAGTACAAGTACAAGCCATAACTCTCCAATAGGCGGCTTGTTTTTTTTAGATAAAAGACAGCTAGTGCCCAGCTTTAAATTAATAAAGCTCAGAGTACATATAAACAATAGGAAAGACATACACCATGCCGAGGCCTACAGCTTAGCCAATAACGCGACACAGAGGTTCAGACGGGGTCGGCCTCCCCCAAAACATGCCGAAAAGAACAGCAATCTACACATTACGCTTCAATGCTTCCCAGAGCCAATTGTAGGTATAGGCATCTTAGCTCGCCCACCATCCACTCAAGGCCCTCCTTGTCCCTTGTCCCTTGTCCCTTGTCTTTGCGTTTAGCTTCCACAACTGCAAGAAGATAATAATTTTTTACAGCAAGTCAGCGGGGTGGTGGATGACCTTGTTTTCAATGGTTGGCTTGTTGTGGACCAGCCACAGCGACCAAGATTGAGCGATAAAGTAGGTCCAAAGAAGTCGCCTAGCAACACCCGAAAAGCCCGACAAAATCGCATAGAAGTGTGGGAAGCTAGTAGTGTTCTAGTTGCAGACCAGGATCTGTCTAAGTGCTCCCCAGGCAAACTTGTCCATGGAGCACGAGAAGAAGATGTGCGTGGCGTTTTCCCCCGCCCCGCACAGTGCACATAGGCCATTAGAGGGTCCATGGCGCACCGCGATCACCAGATTTGACGGCGGCCTATCTAAGGCTAGTTGCCACGAAAAGATCCTGTTCTTGAGGGGAATCTTGGCTGCCCAGATATCCTTGAAGTGGGCAGGCCACTACCACTCCCCTCGAGAGAAGGTTGTACATGGACTTCACCGAGAACACTCTTGTGGGTTCCGGGTGCCAAATTATTCTATCACGCCCCTGTCCAAGGGTTACGGATTCCAAGGAGTTGACCCAGTTAAGCCAGGCCCTCACCCCCTCCTAGTCGAGCGACTGCGTAAAACCCAGGTTGATATTGGTGTGTAAACAGATCTCCGCCACCGTGACTTGTGGATTATCGCAGATGGCGAAGAGCTCGGGGAATAGGTTATGGATTGGGCCCTCACCAAACCACCAGTCCAGCCAAAAAAACGTGTGAGCCCTGTCGTTCACCACATGCTTGGCCCCCGCCTTGAAGTGGTGCTTAATTTTATGTAAGCTCTTCCAGAATCGGGAACCCCCATGACCTGTGCACGAGAAAATATCCTCGGCCTCCACATACTTCGCGTGTATGATTGCAGCCTAGATTGTATTGTCCCCCTGATACAGTTTCTAGACCCATTTCAGCAGCAGTGCAATGTTCATATTGCGAGTGTTAGTGAGCCCGAGCCCCCCTTGCTCTTTGGGTCGACACACCACGGGCCAGTTCACCAGGTGGTACTTACGCTTCAGACCTGTGCTTTCCCAGAAAAATTTAGATCGCAGCGAGTCCATCTTCTCATGAATTATGTCTTGCAGCAGGAAGAGGCCCATCGCAAACAACAGAAGGTTGTCCAAGCACGAACTGGTTAGAATTAGCCTTCCCCCTGAGGATTGGAATCGGCTAAGCCACGGCTCAATTTTGCCGCCGATTTTCCTGACCAGGAATATCCATTGTTCAATCGTCAGCTTTCTGTCTGAAATTGGGAGGCCAAGGTAAATTGACGGAAAGCTCCCAAGGTTGTAGTTCAGCATGTTGGCAATGTGCTTTTGTTCTGCCACCGATTGGTTCATGACAATAACCTCACTGTTATGATAGTTGATCTTCAGACCGGACATGTCTTCAAAGCACATGAGTAAGAATTTCAGGTTGGCCACTATCATGTCATCGTGTTAAATCATGATGAGTGTGTCGTCCGCATACTGTAGGTGGGTGATTCCCCCTAGAATCATATGTGGCACCTCCCCGCTAATGTGACCTGCAGAGTTTGCGGCCGAGAGAATGGCTGACAGGGCCTCGCCGATAAAATTGAATAGGAGGGGCGATAGGGGGTCCCCCTGGCACACCCTGATGGCTCAGTGTTGATGTAGAGCTCGTTGGGAACCCCAAGAGGAAGGTATGATGAGCACATCAGCAAGTTTCCCTCAGTTATGAAACCAAGGTTTAATCGAACCAGTAGGATCAAGGAAACACCCCAAAGGTGTTACTAGCTAAGCTTTGATAGGGCGCACTACCGGTGCCAGTAGCATGGATCCGTAGTCCAAGGATGAACTACTCACGCATCACACCGGAGGCTTGCATGGTGATGAAGAAGGCCTCCAGGGTGAATTCCCCTCTCCGGCAGGGTGCCGGGAAGAGCTTAAGATCCCTCCCGATCTAGGGATGGATACGACGGCGGCTACAGATTCTTTCGTGGATTTTTTATCGGGCACTTAGGGTTTTCGTCCTGAGGGCATCTTATAGGCGGAAGGAGAGGCCGAGGGGGTGCCTGGGCTGGCCACACCACCCCCTGGCGCGGACCAAGCCTGGCCGCGCGGCCGGATGGTGTGGCCGCCCTCTGGCCCTTCTTCGTCTCATATTCTGGCATCTGATGACTTCCGGAAAATAGGCACTTTGGCTTTTGTCCCGTCCAATTCTGAGAATATTCCTTTTCTGACTTTCCTAGAACCAAAAACAGCAGAAAACAGGCAGCTGGCACTATGGCTCTTGTTAATAGGTTAGTCCAAGAAATCATATGGAAAGTACTCCAATGTGTGGACAAAACACAAGAAAGTGGATAAAACTAAGCATGGAACATCAAAAATTATAGATACATTTGCAAGACGTTTGTTTGTTTCACATAAAGAAAACATAGCATAATAGTATTCAGCTTGTCCCTCATAGAGTAGCAAATATAAATGTATAGGACACCTTCAAAGTTCATAAGAGTGACTAGATACAAATAGTTTAAAACTAGAAATATCAAGTTATGCATCGATCAACTAGTCTTGGGACAATGCACATAGAACTAAGAATGGCCACTATGCTCTCAAAGTAGGTGTATAAAGATAGAAGGTGGAGACTCAATATAATGGTGGAAGAAAGGTCCTTCATAGAAGGAAGTAGGGATTCAAGTCTCATAAAGAGCTTCCAAAAATTATGGTACTTATAGCTTTCAGCTCTCATTGCCCCTATCGTAAGCATCTTGAAGTGATTAAGGTTAAAGTGAACAAACTATGGTGTACATGATTGATGAAGTATAAGATAGAAATATCATGTCCCTTGTATACGAGGGCCGCTCCTCATGCTACTCAAGTTTAGAAACCGGTAAGTTCTTATCATTGTAAGTACATGTGTATCATAGAGAACCGCCAACAGGGTACCCCTTGCCCGATGATACGGAAGAATCCCCATATAAAAATGACAAGGCAAGCAGACAACGAGCATCTCATCAATCTTCTTATTTACCATGGGAATATGGTGCTTTTTCTCTCTTTCCTCTTTTCATAATCTCATTTTTTTTTCTCTTTTTCTCTTTTTCTCAATACAGGACTCTTTTTTATAAGAAGAATGCTTCATAGAAAGCTCATTATGGTTATGCTGCAGGTTTCCACCATGTCAGCATGGATTAGACCAGCGGCCCAGGCGTTTCTCTAACACATATACATAACTCCATGGACTTACAAGCTCCCCTTTCATTTCACACCGACGACATCCATATACAAAAGAGCATGATATCAACTAGGTACAAGTACCAAGTGCAATGTTGAAAGCGTTCCCCATGAAAGCATGGTTCTGCTAATTCCCAACAAATAAGTGCAAGCATATACAACATAGACGACCCAATAGTTCAAGTTTATTAAGGGCAAGAAAAAGTAAAGTGTGCCATCAAGTTCGTGAGAGCTTTAATCACTAGTTTTCTCATAACAAGTGTAATTTGGAAGGTAAACAAAAGCATGAATATACTTGGAATAGCATAAGCTAATAGGTAGGTATGGTGGACTCTTTGGAATAACTTGGTTTAGGGAGCTAGATGCATGAGTGGAACTCATACTTGGTTGTGGAGGCTAGCAAAAGACTGGGAGCGACAAACTAAGAGAGTAATAATGGCCATAATCATGCAGAGCGACAAAACATCATTCATCAAAGCATAAAGGGATCCTACAAGTTGAAAACTAAAGGATCATAAAGGCTATGGTGACTTGAGATAGTCATAACATGGTGTGAGCATGGGCCAAGTCAACCCAAATAAAGCATCAAAGGAGAATACCACTACACTATGCTTTAATATGCTAAAACAACGCATGATTCATCCAAGGCACATTAAGCAATCTCAATTGTTTATAACAAGTCATGCTACAACAAAGAATACTAAGGATAAAGCCAAAACAAAATCAAGCATGGCATGACAAAGCATAGGCCATAGTCAAAAATAAGCTCTTTTTACCTCATAAGCATGAACTTTCATACTCTTTTCCAAACCAAACCAAAATATTTGCAAACCAAGGTATGAACAACCAATTTATTCAGAAAACTAAGAAAACCAAGAAAACGAAGAACCAAAACAAAAACGAAAAAGAAGACGCTCCAAGAACAACACAACTGTGCATGAAACAATAAAAATGAAGCGTTTGGAAGAAACCTCAGATTTTTATTGATGAAGAAGGGGATGCCTTGGGCATCCCCAAGCTTTGACGCTTGTACTTCTTGGATATTTCTTGGGGTGACATGCGTGGCATCCCCAAGATTTAGCTTTAGTCCATCCTTCATCTCATTACTCATTCCTTCCATACACTTGGAATTTTTCCTTCATATAAAACTTCACACAATCTTTATTAGCAACATTAGTGCACTCAAGATAATAAGTCTTAAGGTTCAGTTCTAACACAAAATAAACTTCCATTAGAACACTAGCTATTGTAGCACTTCCCTCAAAAAGCTCAATTCCCCAAAAGAACTCAAAAAGGAACCAACAAGAAGCAAATGCAGAAAATGGCAGAAATCTGTCAAAACAGACCAGCAGGTAAAGACGAATATTTTCAAAAACCTTATGTTGCTCAAATCAAAAAGTGTTGAACTAACGGAAGTTACATAACAACCTGGGTCAGAAGCACAAAAATTCACGCCTCAAAAAGACGTTCAGAGATTTTACACGAATGTTTACAGTGAAGCACAGAAATCTGTTTCGGGACAGCAACTTTCCTAATCATTACTTCTCTCTCATTAGAGGTTACTCTTGGCACAAAAAGCAAATAAAAAGGATAAGGATCGGTTATTACTGAAGTAGTAACTTCCAAGACTCATCTAAAACTTTTGGGTTATCTCCTAATAAGTACTTTTATTTAACGCCTTTAAGTTAGGCATGATAGTTTGAGAAGATGCTCACATAAGAAATATGAATTGAAGTAAAAGAGAGCATCAAGAAGAAAATTCGAAACACATTTAAGTCTAACCCACTTCCTATGCATAGGAATCTTGTTAGAAAATAAATCAAAGAATGGGTAGATAAAACAAGAGCAACTTCAAAACTTTCACATGCATAAATACTAACTCTTGGAGTTGCTAGCATCTACTTGGCCAAGATAGCTACTAACAACGGAAAGCATGCAAGATCACAAATAACAAAGACATGATAGAATCAATAATCAATCTAAAATAGCATATCAATATCCATCGGATCCCCGCAAACACAACATGCAGAATTACAAATAGATGATCTTGATCATGAATGAAGCTCACAAGATCTAAACATGAAAGCACAAAGGAGGAGAACCAGACATCTAGCTACTACATGGATCCGTAGTCCAAGGATGAACTACTCACGCATCACACCGGAGGCTTGCATGGTGATGAAGAAGGCCTCCAGGGTGAATTCCCCTCTCCGGTAGGGTGCTGGGAAGAGCTTCAGATCCCTCCCGATCTAGGGATGGAGACGACGGCAGCTACAGACTCTTTCGTGGATTTTTGATCAGGTACTTAGGGTTTTCGTCCCGAGGGCATCTTATAGGCGAAAGGAGAGGCTGAGGGGGTGCCTGGGCTGGCCACACCACCCCCTGGCGCGGGCCAAGCCTGGTCGCATGGCCAGGTGGTGTGGCCGCCCTCTGGCCCTTCTTCGTCTCGTATTCTGGCATCTGATGACTTCCGGAAAAATAGGCACTTTGGCTTTTGTCCCGTCCAATTCCGAGAATATTCATTTTCTGACTTTCCTGGAATCAAAAACAGCAGAAAACAGGCAGCTGGCACTGTGGCTCTTGTGAATAGGTTAGTCCAAGAAATCATATGAAAAGTACTCCAAAGTGTGGACAAAACACAAGAAAGTGGATAAAACCAAGCATGGAACATCAAAAATTATAGATACATTTGCAATGTATCACACCCCTCTCTTATTACGGAAGTATGGCCCCATTTCCCCATTAATGGAAATAGCAGTTTGTCCCCCAGACACTAGCTGCAAAATTCTGTGAACATATCCTGCGTCGAAACCCTTGAGCCACAGGACTTCAAGCAGGAAATCCCAATTAACTCGGTCATATGCTTTCTCAAAGTCAAGCTTTAGCAGCACCCCCAGTTTCTTCTTACACAGCTCGTGAATGATCTCCATGAGAGCCAGCGATTCGTCAAGGATGAACCTTCCCTTGATGAACGCAGTCTGGAATGAGCTGATGATTCTGTTGGCAATCGGGTCAAGGCGGGAGGCGAACGCCTTGGAGATGATTTTGAATATAACATTGATCAGTGCAATTGGGCGATACTGAGCGATGGATTCCGCACCTGCCAGCTTGGGGATAAGCGAGAGCACCCCTAGAGTTTAGCCGGGAGATGTCAATACGGCGAAGGACAAAATCATTCAGAATTTAGAGCAACCCCAACTTGAGCATAGGCCAGAAAGTTTTAAAGAAGGGGACCGGGAATCCATCCGGGCCCGGAGCCGTATGTGATTTCATGTCCTGGACCAGCTCGGTCAGTTCAAGTTCAGTAAAAGTGAGCATCAAGTTGTTGTTCTCCACTTCCGTTACCCTCCGGCCTCCACCCCATGTGGACGAAGCAAGGCCGTAGCACCTAGGCGAGGTAGACCCTAGTAGCTCGCGATAGAAGTAGTGGATGTGGGCTTGGATCTCTTCCTTGTTCGAAATCAACCCATTCACAGTGACAAGGGAGGAAATGTTGCATTTGCGCCTGCAACCATTCACTACGGCATGGAAATATCCCGTATTATCATCGCCCTGGAGAGCCCATCTCACTCGGCCCCGTCCTTCTTCCTGGCAAGAGAATGGCGAGGAGTTGCTCCTCGAGGTAGTATCTGAAAGCCCAGCTCTCCTCGTCTAGACCCAAGGAGTCCGCCTACATATCCAGGTGCCCGATTTGAACAAGTTACTTTTGTTCCGCTGCGTCGCCTTGCCCTGATTGGCACTCCCACGGAGATATTGGCGTAGGCATGAGGACGAGAACTACCACGAGTCAACTATGTCCCGCCGTAGGAAGCTTGTGTATAAGAAGCTCGGCAAAGGAGTCATCATCTTTGCGGTATGATGTCGACCGTAAAATCCCCCTCATTGTTGGAGTTTAGGATATGAACGCTGGTGGATAGACAAAACTCGGTCATCTGAACATTTGTGACTTGGACAGTTGAATTAATCGTCCTAATGCATTAAAATGCCCGCAAAAGCAGCAGCATAATAGTAGGCGAGGAGGAGCAGACCATGGTTGGATAGTCCGAGCCAGGAGACCTACTGCCTCTCCTTTAACCATACCTGGCCATTGGGTCGTGCCCTCATGGGCCGGTACGTGGGCACGCGTGCTTTGGCACGTCACGGACCGGCCTAGCATGCCACTTAACGGGCCGTGTCCGGCCCACGGCCCGGCCGTCCCTAGGCTCCTACCCCAGGCCAACGTGCCAGCACGACACGACCCGTTAAGAGTTTTATTATTTTCTTTTATTTTTATACCATTATATCTATAGTTTTTCTATTAATTTTGATAAAATATAGTATAAAAAGGTCTTAACGGACCGGACCGTTAGGCCCGTTTAGCTAACATGACATGCCTGGACCTCGAGGTGAAGCCCACGGGCTGGCATGGCATGACCCGTTAGCTTAACGTGCCTAGGTGGGCCGTGCCATGCGAGGCACGCTAATTTCTTAGCGGGCCGTGTCGTGCCGTGGACCGGCCCGTTGGCCAGGCATGCCTTCAACTGCAAGCCAGAACAGGGGAGGCCTGGTGCAGCATCACCACCGGCGCGACCATCGTCCCTCATGTTAAACATAGTATGTACACGTTACGTTGTATTGTGTCCGGCCGTGTATTGTACAGAGTCCTTGTCGTGAACCGAAAGGCAACATGTAAACTCATGTATGTCCAATCAATATATAAGCAGCACACGCGGGCCAAGTTTTGGCACCGTCGCATACAACTTCTGGTTTCGTTATATGGTATCAGAGCCCGGCTTCCTAGATCGCATCAAGGAATCTCTATGAGATTCGTTTCTTCTTCATCGTCTGGATCCATGGCGGGTGGAGCTCTTGGAGGAATCGTCTCCGAGAAACTAACACGGGAAAACTACCGGATCTGGCACTCCATGATTCTGCCTGATATCCGAGGCGCTCAGATGATGGGCTGCCTAGACGGATCGGTGGCAGAACCCGACAACGAGATGAAGGCGAAGGACAAGGATGGTGTCGAGGTGACGATCCCCAATCCTGACTATGCGCGGTGGATCTCTCAAGATCAACACGTGCTATCTTACCTCCTCCGGAACATGACGAGAGAGGTGTTGACACAGCTGGTAGGACTCACGAGTTCCGTTGCTGTGTGGAAGAAGGTGACCGAGATTTTCTCGTCACAATCAAAGGGCTCGGATAGTGCATCTTTGCACCCAGATTACTCAAACTAAGAGGGTGAATTTTACCTCCGGTGCGGCCTACTTTGACCGCATAAAATCCTTGACCGATGAGATGGCCACCGCCGGCAAGCCTCGAGACGACGATGATGTCGCCTCCTATGTGCTCGCTGGTTTGGATGATGAATACAATGGTTTTGTAGCAGCAAATACAGCCATGATCAAGGCTCAGCAATCTGTGAGCCTCGGTGATCTATACTCGCAGTTTCTTGCATATGAGTCTCGCCTTGATAGCCAAAATCCTAGCAGTGGTAATGGTGGTGATCCATTCTCCAATGATGCAACTCGCGGAAATTGGAACCGCAATAAGGGTGGACGAGGTGGTGGGCGAGGCAACTTTGGTGGTGGTAACCGTGGTCAAAACGGTGGCGGTGGAAACCACTACTATGGTGGAAACAATAATCAAGGAGGGGACGGCGCCTATGGTGGAAACATTGGCTACCAAGGAGGTGGCTATCCAGGTGGCGACTATCAGCAACAATGCCAAGGTGGAGGTCGTCCCAATGTTCGCCACGGTCTCCAGGTCACATGTCAAATTTGTGGCAAAAAAGGACATCCTGCTTTTCGCTGTTGGAAGAGGTTCAATAAGAACTTTCAAGGTCTAGAACGCTCAGCTAATGTGGCTATAGGGTCACATGGAGTCGATCCTACATGGTACACTGATACGGGTGCTAGTAACCACATCATAGGAGAGCTTGATAAACTGACCATGCGTGAGTACTACAATGGTCAAGACCAGATTCATGGACCAAATGGTAAAGGTATGGATATACATCATATCGGTCATTCGTTATATCATACCCCCAATCATAATTTTCGTCTAAATAATATCTTACATGTTCTTGATGCCACCAAAAGTCTTCTTTCTGTTCATTAGCTTGCAAAAGATAATCATGCCTTCCTTGCGTATTGGCCTAAGTTTTTCTCTATTAAGGACCAGGACACGAGGAAAATTCTTCTTCAAGGTAGATGTGTGGGGGGCCTCTATCCTATGCCGTCTCCATCTTGGTCATCAAGAAAGCAAGCTTTGGGGGTTCAGTCTTCGTCGCATTAGCATAGGCATCTAGGTCATCCGTCTTCGGTCATTGTTAAATAAATTCTTCGAGATAATAATATTTCCTTTAGCGAGTCAAATAAAGAGTCAGTTTGTGATGCTTGTTAAAAGGTCAAGAGCCATCAGTTACCTTATCCTAAATCTTCTAGCGAGTCTTCTGCTCCTTTAGAGCTTGTGTTTTCTGATGTATGGGGTCCTGCTACTCCCTCTGTTGGAAGAAACGAGTATTATGTCAGTTTTATTGATGATTATAGCAAATTCACTTGGATATATTTTCTTTGAAATAAGTCTGATGTGTTTCAGAAATTTCATGACTTTCAGCATCACGTAGAGCGACTCTTTGATAAGAAAATTTTGGCTCTTCAATCTGATTGGGGCGGCGAGTACCACAAACTCAATTCGTTTTTTCAGCGCGTAGGTATCTTGCATCATGTCTCTTGTCCTCATGCACATCAGCAGAATGGCTCAGCAGAGCGTAAACATAGACATATTGTTGAGGTTGGTCTATCCTTATTAGCTCATGCTTCTATGCCTCTTAAATTTTGGGATGAGGCGTTTCAAACGGTGGTTTTCTTGATAAATCGTCTTCCTAGTCGTGTCATTAATAATCAGACTCCTATTGAGCGTCTTTTCAAAAATAAGGGTGATTATTCGTTTTTAAGAATTTTTAGGTGTGCTTGTTGGCCCAACCTCCGTCCTTATAACTCCCACAAATTGCAATTCTGGTCTCAGCAATGTGCTTTTCTTGGGTATAGTGGTCAGCATAAAGGCTATCGATGTCTTGATATTTCCACCGGTCGTATTTACATCTCTCGTGATGTTGTCTTTGATGAGTCCGTTTTTCCTTTTGCTACACTTCATCCCGATGCCGGCGCTCAACTCCGTGCTGAAATAAATCTTCTTCCTTCAAATCTTGTTCCAATGTTTGGGGGTACTGATGTACGTGATAATGATGATGATGCTAATCCTACTAATTATCCAGCTGAGTCGTTTGTGCAGGATTCTGATGATATTTTGGAGTCTAATTCCATTGGTCTCGATTCTGGAGACAGCCCAGGAGTATCTCGCGCGCCCGCATCACGCAGAAACGGCGCCGCCAGGTTCTCTTTGATCTGAGTCCAGAGGACGCGGCTTGCCTGTCGCCCGAGCGTGCGACCATCCGTGCGACGCAGACGTCTAGAATCCATCCGACGGCTGCGCCTCCCGCACCTCCCGCCTGTGCCTTTTCTCTACAGGACCTATACGATTCTATTTGGTATCCTTCTTCTCCACTGACAGAAATCGAACCAGAACAGAAACATCTGGAGCTGAGCCGTCGTTCCTCCTGCCTCTAGACCTTCCCGCCAACCACGCCGGTGCCACGTCTCCGTTTCTCCGCCACCGGTTGTTCCTCCCAATCGCGCCGCCGTTCCCTATGAACAACGGAGAGAGATTTCTTAATGTTGGTGTGTGAGATTCATGGCCAGGGACGGGAGAATTTGCATGTGATTCATCATGATTACTTCTTGAGGAAGCCATCACGGATTGGAGATATGCTTCAATTAGAGAGGAGCAATTGCCTATGTTCTGGCCGGGTTAAGCCATGCGGATTGCTCTGATCCAACCTCCTCCTTTTCTATTTGCATTAGCGGCAGATTAGATGTTGGAGCACAGCTGAATATTTTCTCCATGTATTCCCTCGCGATGAGATTGTTTCGCTCCAGTTTTGTTTTCAGTTTTAATGCCTTGAGAATATTAATCGTATAGGAGCTGTATTTGTTTTTTTATCAGGAGAAAAGGCACGAGCCGGAGGTGCGGGAGACGCAACCGTCGAAAGGATTCTAGACGTCTTCGTCGCACGGATGGTCGCATGCTCGGGCGACAGGCAAGCCGCGTCCGAGTCTGGATCGTCTACGGATGCTACTTCTTCAACGAGACCACACACCGTTGTTTCGGTTCCTGCAGGCACAGAATTAAATGGCCCAGCATTAAATGCTCCTGAAACGGCTATACAATTTCCTGTTTTGCCTCGTCCACGCACTCGTTTAAGTCATGGTCTTGTGCAACCAAAGGTAATTACAGATGCAGGTCAAAAAAAAGGTAATTACAGATGGACGAATTCGGTATGATCGGCTCCGTTTTGCCAATTTCTATTCTACCGGTGAACCAGAAAATGTTGAAGAGGCATTGAGTGACCCTAGCTGGAAGGCAGCCGTGGATGAGGAGTTTTCTGCTCTTATGCGTAATAATACGTGGCACTTAGTTCCTGATGATTCTCGGAGGAACATCATTGACTGTAAATGAGTTTATAAGGTGAAACGAAAGGCTGATGGTACTATTGACAGATACAAGGCTAGGCTTGTTGCGAAAGGGTTCAAGCAACATTATGGAATTGACTACGAGGACACTTTTTTAGTCCTATGGTTAAGGCTGCTACTATTAGACTGGTTTTGTCTTTGGCAGTGTCACGGAATTGGAAGCTCAGGCAACTTGACATGAAGAACGCGTTCTTACATGGTGTTCTAGAAGAAGATGTCTATATACGGCAACCTCCTGGTTATGTTGATGCTTCTCGCTCAGAATATATTTGTAAGCTTGATAAAGCTCTTTATGGCCTAAAGTAGGCTCCTCGAGCGTGGTACGCTCGCCTCAGCTCTAAACTTCAGCAGCTTGGTTTTTCTGCATCACTGGCTGATACTTCTTTATTTTTTTACAACAAAGGGGGAGTGACTATCTTTGCGCTTATCTATGTTGATGATATTGTTGTAGTTAGTTCCTCAGATTCAGCTCTTGATGCTCTTCTTCATGATCTTGGTATGCCCTTTGCACTGAAAGATTTAGGAGAATTGCACTTCTTCTTGGGAATAGAAGTAAAGAAGGTTCATGATGGTATTATTCTATCTCAGAAAAATATGCTAATGATTTACTCGCACGTGTTAACATGAAGATGTGTAAACCAGTCGACACTCCTTTGTCGACTTCAGAGAAGCTGTCTTTGACTAATGGGGAAGTATTGAGTAGTGAAGATTCTACTCGCTATAGGAGTATTGTAGGAGCATTGCAGTATATTACTTTGACTCGACCTGACATTGCCTATTCTGTTAATAAGGTGTGTCAGTTTTTTGCATGCACCTACTACAGTTCATTGGACAACAGTTAAGCGGATTCTACGATATTTGCGAGGAACCATCTCTGTTGGCTTACGGTTGAGTAAGTCCGAGTCTATTCTTGTGAGTGCATTCTCGCATGCTGATTGGGCGGGTTGTTCAGATGATAGAAGATCTATTGGTGGCTTTGCTGTATTTTTTGGATCTAACTTGATCTCATGGAATGCGAGGAAACAAGCACGCTCAAGTATGGAGGCTGAGTATAAAGCTTTAACAAATGCCACCGCTGAGATAATTTGGGTACAAACTCTATTGAAGGAGCTCGGAGTACCACAACCAAGAGCTACGTGTTTGTGGTGTGATAATATTGGAGCTACATATCTTTCTACTAATCCTGTTTTTATGCAAGGACGAAGCATATAGAGGTGGACTGTGTGGCGTCCCGCAAAAACCACTACTAGAAAATCGCATTGTTTTTGTGCATTGCATCGTCATGACCGCATGCTCATGTCATCATGCCACATTGCATTTGAGCATCGTCATGTCATCATACATGTGTTTGTACAAAACTATTTTCGAAAAGTCTGTTTTTGTTTTCTAAACGCCCCGTCTTTATTTCCAATTAAAAACCCAGGTCACCGGAATATTTTGGTTTGTCTAAATACGGTTTGCAAAAGCCTCGTTTTTAATAAATAAAATATTTAAATTATTTTTGGGAGGCAGCCAGCCAGGCCCGAAAGCCCAGCCGGCCACCTCCAGATAAAAATCCTACCTACCCCAGAAACACCCAAAACCTATTCTACCAAATACTTACCCAGCCTATCCTACCCAGCCCCTCCACCTCACTCCCTCCAACCCCTGTGCGCCACCTCAGCTCCTGGCCCCACTCCCCTCCACCTAGCCAACCTCCCACACACACAACAGGCACACACGCACTCACGCGACGCACACCCCACCCAGCCACACACACGCACACGCATGTCGACAGCCCCCTCCACCCTGGCCCCACCCTGGCACCGATCCCCACCCTACGCGCCGTTCCCACCTGTCCCTTTCTCCTCGGGCCCACGCGGGGGACGCGGTCGCCCCGCGCGCCGCCCACCCTCTCTCTCTCTCTCCCGTCCGCCCCCTCCTCTCCGCTGCGCTTCGGCGTCCGCCACCACCATTCCCACCGCCCTGGAGCCGGCCGCCTTCCACATCTCTGGCCACCGTCGCCTCTCTCTTCCTCCTCCACGGCACCCCAACCGCCGTGTGGCTGTCACCTCCTCCCTCTCCGCGCCGCCACGGGCCCCCGTCCTCGCCACCATCTCCTGCTCCTGCACCACCGCCGCGGGTGACCTCGTCTGCACGTCCTCCTCGATGCCCTCTGGCCGCGTCGTGGTTGCTCCGTCCCCGAGCCATGTGGCCGCTCCTCCCTGCCGCCTCCGGATCCAGTCCTTGCTCGGTCGCCGCCACCGGTCGTCAGGACGTCGCCCTCTTCGACCTCGCATGCAACTCCGCCGCCCTGCTTCCTCTTCGCGAGCCGCCAGTCGCCGCCCTTCCTCAAGCCGCGACCCTATCATCCCTGAGCCCAAGGCCGCCTCTCCTCTGCTTCCGGGCCTAGCCCCTCGTCTCCGGTCGATGTTCCCTGCAGCGCCTCTGCTTCTTCCGCAGCCGCGGCGTCCCGAGCAGAGCTCGACCATGCAGCACCCCGTGACGCCGTTCGGTACTCTGACCGCCGCGGATCCTCCCCACCGTCCTCGCCCTGGGCCGTTGGCCATCGTTCTTCCTAGCTCTGAGCACAGTACCTCACCAAGCACCACAAACAGCAAGACGTCCGGGACCTCCACGTTGGCGAGGACGACTAGTTTGGCAAGACATCGATGGTGATGCTACTCGACAAGATCGACCCCGACCCTGTGCCTGTGTGTTTGCTCGAGACCCTTTCGATGAACAAGACCGACAAGTGATCATACCTCCGGCACCGTCCATGACATCACCGAAGCGCTGCTTCCGGAGTACCGCAAAACCATCGACAAGTGCGCCCCTTCTCCAGCCGCATGAACCCCAGGTTTTCGACAAGGTCCCCATTCGCCCGCGAGCACCATACGACACCAAGATCTTCCCGAACGCCATGACATCTAACAAGATCGCCATCGACAATGGAACCGAGACCGATCTGGAGCACCAAGGCCTTCGACACCGACCGGCAAGACCTCCAACAAGTACGCCAAGTTCTTCTACCCAAACGACAAGACCTTCTCCCCGATGACCGAGACCCCGGACGACGAGCTCTTCTACATGTATCCGAAGCCCGCACCCGAAGACCAAGGATGCGACAAGATCTACTTCCTGTTGGCCGAAGAACGATCCCCTGAGACCAGACCCGGAACCCCCGGCACCCAAGACCTTCGACCCCAGATGTGTGACCCTAAGACCCTATTTTTATAATATGACATTATCAACTGTCGCATATTGAATTGTTCATGCATGCATACCTATCTGTGGTTTGGGGGCATTATGCCGATTCACCGCATAATTAAATATGGAGTATGTCTGTGGGTTATCTTTGTCTTATTCCGGACTCCATTTAAATTTGAGTAGCGAACCGATGCCATGTTTTGCCCTGTTAATACAACATTTAAATTGCGGGGGTTCTAAATAACTCGAACCGTGTAATTAATGGTCGGGACCCCAGTTGCGCTTAATACTGCCTAATCGCACCGCATCTGCATCTTATCATAAAGCATCCCGGATCTTCTGCCGTAGTATTAAATATTGCATCCGGTGTTTCTTCTAGTGTTTGCTTCTTCGCGGACTAGGCCGATGAGTTGACGCGAGTATCGACAAGTTCTCCGGTTATGATCCTTCGGTAGTGTTTTCCCAGGCGAGCATCTCTCCCCCTTCTACCTATTTTGCATTTATAGTCTTTATTTCCTCCTGTTGATCTATTGCTATCCGTGTCGCGATGCTTTAGTTTCCGTATCCCAGTTATATCCTGTGTAGCCTCTATATTGCCTTGGACACCTCCTATTACCTGTGTTTGGTAGATAGCTGGCCTTGCGAGTCGTAGTTGCTTGCTCAGGTGTGATCTCGTGTTGTCAAGTACCACAGTTGTTGGAATGCTGGCAGATGTTTATTGGTGGAGATGATCATGATTTTAAATACAACTATTAAAATGCTAGATATAACTAATGCAGAGGCATCGGTGGGCAATAGATGTTATTGGTTCTTCCACGCTCACTTGTGTCCCGTAGGACCCCGAGTACTTGATACCTGTTCCTTGATTTTTCGCACTATCCACATCTGGGAGGCCTTATGGAACCCCCTGAGCCAGAGCTTGATTCATTTCTATTTCTTGGGGCCACAAGTAGTTTGGGGCTTTATTACTATCCTGTACTTATGCCATGTTACTGCTTTATTTAAGATTGTCCGTGGAGCACCTGTACTATTTTGGATCGCGCCATGTTTTCGCGGTATCGACAAGCCCAGTCACACTTTCGGGTTCCCAGTCGCTTACAGCCGTCGTCGCAAACCCTGGGTCCGTTCCGGAGCCAGCCAACTTCGTTGTGGGTAGCTTAGTGGGGTGGCCCCCTGAAATATTTATGAATCCTGTGATCGCTTTGTCGTGAATGCCTCGTTGGGTTTTGAGTTGGTTTTTCCGAGGTTGATCGAGTGTGTGTTGCTATTTGTGCACCCCTGCAGGGTAAAACTTTCTGAAACCGTGTCCGCGGTTATGGACGACTTGGAGCACAGTATCTCGATCATAGACAAGCATAACTAAAGTAGTGCTATAAATTTGACTTAATATGTGACTAGTAATCAGATGCAACTATAACGGAATGGATATTAAAAATGCCAACAACTGCTGGGTCTGGGTTGTTCCGTGACATGCTGGACCTGCCTAGTAAGTATTGCAACTCCAATGGAATGTGATAAAAGTGCCAACAATTGCTGGGTTTTGGAATTCCTCGGGACAATTATATCTGACTAGTAAATGTTCCAACTACAACGGAATGTTAATTAAAACTGCCACTACTTATGCTTCAGGATGACTCATGCTATCTATATCTGATTAGTAATTGCTGCAACTATAACGAAATCAGTAAAACTGCCAACTGTGTGAGTTCCTTGGTCCGACTTCCTCGTTTGGTCTCGAGGGGGAAATACCAGGATGGGTTTGTTTGGTGTTAGCTTCAGGTTGGATCCGAGTAGGTCTTTCTTATCCCTCTCTGATAACCGCCAGATGTATCGAGTCTCTATAGGTTGTTTAGTGCCGCTGCGTTGCCGCTTCAGCCCACCATACCTATGTAGGCGAGAGCCGCCGAATTCTAGCCTCGCCGTGTACTGGCCTCAGTACTGACGCTCCTCTTTTCCTTTGCCCTTTGTCGGCACCCCTTTTGTTCTAGCAGGTTTGAGATCGACGTCGTTAGTAGGGTTACCCTTCCGGCTTGGCCTGGGCAGGGTTATGGACGCCATTGGTTATTCTTCAGGGCTCTTAGCCCCATGTGCATCTTGTCCGTAGTCGGACGCTCTATCGTTTCCAAGGTGATTTGGATCTTTGTATTGTATATCCGTATTCTTGACCCAGGGAGTCGTTGTTGTATATATATCTGTTCTGTGGGTCCCATCGAGGACTGTTGTGTAATGTTATTACTTCGT
Organism: Avena eriantha; assembly: GCA_910589775.1. NCBI lineage: Eukaryota > Viridiplantae > Streptophyta > Magnoliopsida > Poales > Poaceae > Avena > Avena eriantha. The sequence goes on along the minus strand of OU342745.1, from coordinate 437,919,298 downwards.
TTTCCACCCGCACGAAAGTGCCTGGTGGGCGTCCTTGAATCGTTTCTATGCGGGTTTGGCGGAAAGGGCTAAAACTTGCATAGGCCGATTTGAGGGTGTTACAGAGTGGTATCAGAGCTCAGCAGTTACGATACCCCCACAAGTCCAGCCTGTAGGATAACCTAGCTAACGGCCGAAGTAGAGTGTCAAAACTATTTTTGCAAAATCTGTTGGATAGATCTGATTAGGTCTGTTTTTACTCCTTACCCTCTGTTGTTCTCCTCTTACCTCTACGTGTTTTGAATCTGCTCTCTTATCTTTTCTTCGAGTCCAGGAATTCTCGTGGTTGGGTTTTCCGTCGTACCTTCACGATTTCGCTTTGGCAATGGTGTTTCTACCTCCGTACTTCATGCTATTTGAGTGATCCTTTGTCTGTGGTACCAGTCTTTGTTCCTTGTTTATGCCTTCCGGTGTTTTCTGACGCGACGACATCATCTATGCCAGATCCGATACAGAGTATACATCCCTCCTTGTTTCTGAACCTCGCTTGTCGAGATCTTCAGTCTAATTCCGAGAGTTGGTTGCATAATTCTCCTATTCATGTACAGAGTAATGGTTTGGGTGCGCGATGGACTGATCACCATCCGACTACTCTTATCATTTGCTCTTCTACATTGAATCGGTGGATCCAGCAATTTTACTCCGTCCACGGAGGTTAGAGGTGGCTTTATTTGTGGATACCTCTACCTTCGCCTTTTGTTCCCGGAGTGTTCTCTCGACGATCACGGACAAGGACCTCTTGTTAGTGGTGTCCGGGGATCTACATAAAGCGAGAAGATTCAAATCGCCAACCTTCTTTCCGTTACCATGAGGCGGATCTCGAGGGCGAGATCCATTGTTGGTGGTATCGAATTGTGGCGCCCCGCAAAAACCACTACTAGAAAATCGCGTTGTTTTTGTGCATTGCATCGTCATGACCGCATGCTCATGTCATCATGCCACATTGCATTTGAGCATCGTCATGTCATCATACATGTGTTTGTACAAAACTATTTTCGAAAAGTCTGTTTTTGTTTTCTAAACGCCCCGTCTTTATTTCCAATTAAAAACCCAGGTCACCGGAATATTTTGGTTTGTCTAAATACGGTTCGCAAAAGCCTCGTTTTTAATAAATAAAATATTTAAATTATTTTTGGGAGGCAGCCAGCCAGGCCCGAAAGCCCAGCCGGCCACCTCCAGATAAAAATCCTACCTACCCAGAAACACCCAAAACCTATTCTACCAAATAACTTACCCAGCCTATCCTACCCAGCCCCTCCACCTCACTCCCTCCAACCCCTGTGCGCCACCTCAGCTCCTGGCCCCACTCCCCTCCACCTGGCCAACCTCCCACACACACAACAGGCACACACGCACTCACGTCACGCACACCCCACCCAGCCACACACACGCACACGCCTGCCGACAGCCCCCTCCACCTTGGCCCCACCCTGGCACCGATCCCCACCCCACGCGCCGTTCCCACCTATCCCTTTCTCCTCGGGCCCATGCGGGGGACGCGGTCGCCCCGCGCGCCGCTCACCCTCTCTCTCTCTCTCCCGCCCGCCCCCTCCTCTCCGCTGCGCTTCGGCGTCCGCCGCCACCATCCCCACCGCCCTGGAGCCGGCCGCCTTCCCCATCTCCGGCCACCGTCGCCTATCTCTTCTTCCTCCACGGCACCCCAACCGCCGTGTGGCTGTCACCTCCTCCCTCTCCGCGCCGCCGCGGGCCCCCATCCTCACCACCATCTCCCGCTCCTGCCCCACCGTCGCGGGTGACCTCGTCTGCACGTCCTCCTCGATGCCCTCTGGCCGCGTCATGGTTGCTCCACCCCCGAGCCCTGCGGTCGCTCCTCCCTGCCGCCTCCAGATCCAGTCCTTGCTCGGTCACCGCCGCCGGTCGTCAGGACGTCGCCCTCTTCGACCTCGCCTGCAACTCCGCCGCCCTGCTTCCTCTTCGCGAGCCGCCAGTTGCCACCCTTCCTCAAGCCGCGGCCCCATCGTCCCCGAGCCCGAGGCAGCCTCTCCTCTGCTTCCGGGCCTAGCCCCTCGTCTCCGGTCGACTTTCCCTGCAACGCCTCTGCTTCTTTCGCAGCCGCGGCATCCCGAGCAGAGCTCGTCCGTGCAGCACCCCGTGACGCCGTTCGGTACTTTGACCGCCGCGGATCCTCCCCATCGTCCTTGCCCTGGGCCGTTGGCTGTCGTTCTTCCTTGCTCTGAGCACAGTACCTCACCAAGCACCACAAACAGCAAGACGTCCGGGACCTCCATGTTGGCGAGGACGACTAGTTTGGCAAGACATCGATGGTGATGCTACTCGACAAGATCGACCCCGACCCTGTGCCTGTGTGTTTGCTCGAGACCCTTTCGATGAACAAGACCGACAAGTGATCATACCTCCGGCACCGTCCGTGACATCACCGAAGCGCTGCTTCCGGAGCACCGCAAAACCATCGACAAGTGCGCCCCTTCTCCAGCCGCATGAACCCCAGGTTTTCGACAAGGTCCCCATTCGCCCGCGAGCACCATATGACACCAAGATCTTCCCGAGCGCCTTGACATCTAACAAGATCGCCATCGACAATGGAACCGAGATCAATCTGGAGCGCCAAGGCCTTCGACACCGACCGGCAAGACCTCCAACAAGGATGCCAAGTTCTTCTACCCGAACGACAAGACCTTCTCCCCGATGACCGAGACCCCGGACGACGAGCTCTTCTACATGTATCCGAAGACCGCACCCGAAGACCACGGATGCGACAAGATCTGCTTCTCGTTGGCCGAAGAACGATCCCCTGAGACCGGACCCGGAACCCCCGGCACCCAAGACCTTCGACCCCAGATGTGTGCCCTAAGCCCCTATTTTTATAATATGACATTATCAACTGTCGCATATTGAATTGTTCATGCATGCATACCTGTCTGTGGTTTGGGGGCATTATGCCGATTCACCGCATAATTAAATATGGAGTCTGTCTGCGGGTTATCTTTGTCTTATTCCGGACTCCATTTAAATTTGAGTAGCGAACCGATGCCATGTTTTGCCCTGTTAATACAACATTTAAATTGCGGGGGTTCTAAATAACTCGAACAGTGTAATTAATGGTCGGGACCGCAGTTCCGCTTAATACTGCCTAATCGCACCGCATCTGCATCTTATCATAAAGCATGCCGGATCTTCTGCCGTAGTATTAAATATTGCATCCGGTGTTTCTTCTAGTGTTTGCTTCTTCGCGGACTAGGCCGATGAGTTGACACGAGTATCGACAAGTTCTCCGGTTATGATCCTTCGGCAGTGTTTTCCCAGGCGACCATCTCTCCCCCTTCTACCTATTTTGCATTTATAGTCTTTATTTCCTGATGTTGATCTATTGCTATCCGTGTCGTGATGCTTTAGTTTCCGTATCCCAGTTATATCCCGTGTAGCCTCTATATTGCCTTGGACACCTCCTATTACCTGTGTTTGGTAGATAGCTGGCCTTGCGAGTCGTAGTCGCTTGCTCAGGTGTGATCTCGTGTTGTCAAGTACCACAGTTATTGGAATGCTGGCAGATGTTTATTGGTGGAGATGATCATGATTTTAAATACAACTATTAAAATGCTAGATATAACTAATGCAGAGGCATCGGTGGGCAATAGATGTTATTTGGTTCTTCCACGCTCACTTGTGTCCCGTAGGACCCTGAGTACTTGATACCTGTTCCTTGATTTTTCGCACTATCCACATCTGGGAGGCCTTATGGACCCCCCCTGAGCCAGAGCTTGATTCATTTCTATTTCTTGGGGCCACAAGTAGTTTGGGGCTTTATTACTATCCTGTACTTATGCCATGTTACTGCTTTATTTAAGATTGTGCGTGGAGCACCTGTACTGTTTTGGATCACGCCACGTTTTCGCAGTATCGACAAGCCCAGTCACACTTTCGGGTTCCCAGTCGCTTACAGCCGTCGTCGCAAACCCTGGGTCCGTTCCGGAGCCGGCCAACTTCGTTGCGGGTAGCACAGTGGGGTGGCCCCCTGAAATATTTATGAATCCTATGATCGCTTTGTCGTGAATGCCTCGCTGGGTTTTGAGTTGATTTTTCCGAGGTTGATCGAGTGTGTGTTGCTATTTGTGCACCCCTGCAGGGTAAAACTTTCTAAAAGCCGTGTCCGCAGTTATGGACGACTTGGAGCACAGTATCTCGATCATAGACAAGCATAACTAAAGTAGTGCTATAAATTTGACTTAATATGTGACTAGTAATCAGATGCAACTATAACAGAATGGATATTAAAAATGCCAACAACTGGTGGGTCTGGGTTGTTCCGTGACATGCTGTACCTGCCTAGTAAGTATTGCAACTCCAATGGAATGTGATAAAAGTGCCAACAATTGCTGGGTTTTGGGATTCCTCGGGACAATTATATCTGACTAGTAAATGTTCCAACTACAACGGAATATTAATTAAAACTGCCACTACTTATGCTTCAGGATGACTCATGCTATCTATATCTGATTAGTAATTGCTGCAACTATAACGAAATGAGTAAAACTACCAACTGTGTGAGTTCCTTGGTCCGACTTCCTCGTTTGGTCTCGAGGGGGAAATACCAGGATGGGTTTGTTTGGTGTTAGCTTCAGGTTGGATCCGAGTAGGTCTTTCTTATCCCTCTCTGATAACCGCCAGATGTATCGAGTCTCTATAGGTTGTTTAGTGCCGCTGCGCTGCCGCTTCAGCCCACCATACCTATGTAAGCGAGAGCCGCCGAATTCTAGCCTCGCCGTGTACTGGCCTCAGTACTGACGCTCCTCTTTTCCTTTGCTTTTTGTTGGCACCCCTTTTGTTCTAGCAGGTTTGAGATCGACGTCGTTAGCAGGGTTACCCTTCTGGCTTGGCCTGGGCAGGGTTATGGACGCTATTGGTTATTCTTCAGGGCTCTTAGCCCCATTTGCATCTTGTCTGTAGTCGGACGCTCTATCGTTTCCAAGGTGATTTGGATCTTTGTATTGTATATCTGTATTCTTGACACAGGGAGTCGCTGTTGTATATATATCTATTCTGTGGGTCCCATCGAGGACTGTTGTGTAATGTTATTACTTCGTTTTCCACCCGCACGAAGGTGCCTGGTGGGCGTCCTTGAATCGTTTCTATGCGGGTTTGGCGGGAAGGGCTAAAACCTGCATAGGCCGATTTGAGGGTGTTACAGAGTGGTATCAGAGCTCAGCAGTTACGATACCCCACAAGTCCAGCCTGTAGGATAACCTAGCTAACGGCCGAAGTAGAGTGTCAAAACTATTTTTGCAAAATCTGTTGGATAGATCTGATTAGGTCTGTTTTTACTCCTTACCCTCTGTTGCTCTCCTCTTACCTCTGCGTGTTTTGAATCTGCTCTCTTATCTTTTCTTCGAGTCCAGGAATTCTCGTGGTTGGGTTTTCCGTCGTACCTTCAGGATTTCGCTTTGGCAACGGTGTTTCTACCTCCGTACTTCATGCTATCTGAGTGATCCTTTGTCTGTGGTACCAGTCTTTGTTCCTTGTTTGTGCCTTCCGGTGTTTTCTGACGCAACGACATCATCTATGCTAGATCCGATGCAGAGTCTACATCCCTCTTTGTTTCCGAACCTCGCTTGTCGAGATCTTCAGTCTAATTCTGAGAGTTGGTTGCATAATTCTCCTATTCATGTACAGAGTAATGGTTTGGGTGCGCGATGGACTGATCACCATCCGACTACTCTTATCATTTGCTCTTCTACATTGAATCGGTGGATCCAGCAATTTTACTCCGTCCACGGAGGTTAGAGGTGGCTTTATTTGTGGATACCTCTACCTTCGCCTTTTGTTCCCGGAGTGTTCTCTCGACGATCACGGACAAGGACCTCTTGTTAGTGGTGTCCGGGGATCTACATAAAGCGAGAAGATTCAAATCGCCAACCTTCTTTCCGTTACCATGAGGCGGATCTCGAGGGCGAGATCCATTGTTGGTGGTATCGAATTGTGGCGCCCCGCAAAAACCACTACTAGAAAATCGCGTTGTTTTTGTGCATTGCATCGTCATGACCGCATGCTCATGTCATCATGCCACATTGCATTTGAGCATCGTCATGTCATCATACATGTGTTTGTACAAAACTATTTTCGAAAAGTCTGTTTTTGTTTTCTAAACGCCCCGTCTTTATTTCCAATTAAAAACCCAGGTCACCGGAATATTTTGGTTTGTCTAAATACGGTTCGCAAAAGCCTCGTTTTTAATAAATAAAATATTTAAATTATTTTTGGGAGGCAGCCAGCCAGGCCCGAAAGCCCAGCCGGCCACCTCCAGATAAAAATCCTACCTACCCAGAAACACCCAAAACCTATTCTACCAAATAACTTACCCAGCCTATCCTACCCAGCCCCTCCACCTCACTCCCTCCAACCCCTGTGCGCCACCTCAGCTCCTGGCCCCACTCCCCTCCACCTGGCCAACCTCCCACACACACAACAGGCACACACGCACTCACGTCACGCACACCCCACCCAGCCACACACACGCACACGCCTGCCGACAGCCCCCTCCACCTTGGCCCCACCCTGGCACCGATCCCCACCCCACGCGCCGTTCCCACCTATCCCTTTCTCCTCGGGCCCATGCGGGGGACGCGGTCGCCCCGCGCGCCGCTCACCCTCTCTCTCTCTCTCCCGCCCGCCCCTCCTCTCCGCTGCGCTTCGGCGTCCGCCGCCACCATCCCCACCGCCCTGGAGCCGGCCGCCTTCCCCATCTCCGGCCACCGTCGCCTATCTCTTCTTCCTCCACGGCACCCCAACCGCCGTGTGGCTGTCACCTCCTCCCTCTCCGCGCCGCCGCGGGCCCCCGTCCTCGCCACCATCTCCCGCTCCTGCCCCACCGCCGCGGGTGACCTTGTCTGCACGTCGTCCTCGATGCCCTCTGGCCGCGTCATGGTTGCTCCGCCCCCGAGCCCTGCGGCCGCTCCTCCCTACCGCCTCCGGATCCAGTCCTTGCTCGGCCGCCGCCGCCGGTCGTCAGGACGTCGCCCTCTTCGACCTCGCCTGCAACTCCGCCGCCCTGCTTCCTCTTCGCGAGCCGCCAGTCGCCGCCCTTCCTCAAGCCGTGGCCCCATCGTCCCCGAGCCCAAGGCCGCCTCTCCTCTGCTTCCGGGCCTAGCCCCTCGTCTCCGGTCGACGTTCCCTGTAGCGCCTCTGCTTCTTCCGCAGCTGCAGCGTCCCGAGCAGAGCTCGTCCGTGCAGCACCCCGTGACGCCGTTCGGTACTCTGACCGCCGCGGATCCTCCCCACCGTCCTTGCCCTGGGCCGTTGGCCGTCCTTCTTCTTCTCTCTGAGCACAGTACCTCACCAAGCACCACAAACAGCAAGACGTCCGGGACCTCCACGTTGGCGAGGACGACTAGTTTGGCAAGACATCGATGGTGATGCTACTCGACAAGATCGACCCCGACCCTGTGCCTGTGTGTTTGCTCAAGACCCTTTCGATGAACAAGACCGACAAGTGATCATACCTCCGGCACCGTCCGTGACATCACCGAAGCGCTGCTTCCGGAGTACCGCAAAACCATCGACAAGTGCGCCCCTTCTCCAGCCGCATGAACCCCAGGTTTTCGACAAGGTCCCCATTCGCCCGCGAGCACCATATGACACCAAGATCTTCCCGAACGCCTTGACATCTAACAAGATCGCCATCGACAATGAAACCGAGACCGATCTGGAGCGCCAAGGCCTTCGACACGGACCAGCAAGACCTCCAACAAGGACGCCAAGTTCTTCTACCCGAACAACAAGACCTTCTCCCCGATGACCGAGACCCCGGACGACGAGCTCTTCTACATGTATCCGAAGACCGCACCCGAAGACCACGGATGCAACAAGATCTACTTCCCGTTGGCCGAAGAACGATCCCCTGAGACCGGACCTGGAACCCCCGGCACCCAAGACCTTCGACCCCAGATGTGTGACCCTAAGCCCCTATTTTTATAATATGACATTATCAACTGTCGCATATTGAATTGTTCATGCACGTATACCTGTCTGTGGTTTGGGGGCATTATGCTGATTCACCACATAATTAAATATGGAGTCCGTCTGTGGGTTATCTTTGTCTTATTCCGGACTCCATTTAAATTTGAGTAGCGAACCGATGTCATGTTTTGCCCTGTTAATACAACATTTAAATTGCGGGGGTTCTAAATAACTCGAACCGTGTAATTAATGGTCGGGACCCCGGTTCCGCTTAATACTGCCTAATCACACCGCATTTGCATCTTATCATAAAGCATGCTAGATCTTCTGCCGTAGTATTAAATATTGCATACGGTGTTTCTTCTAGTGTTTGCTTCTTCGTGGACTAGGCCGATGAGTTGACGTGAGTATCGACAAGTTCTCCGGTTATGATCCTTCGGCAGTGTTTTCCCAGGCGAGCATCTCTCCCCCTTCTACCTATTTTGCATTTATAGTCTTTATTTCCTCCTGTTGATCTATTGCTATCCGTGTCGTGATGCTTTAGTTTCCGTATCCCAGTTATATCCCGTGTAGCCTCTATATTGCCTTGGACACCTCCTATTACCTGTGTTTGGTAGATAGCTGGCCTTGTGAGTCGTAGTCGCTTGCTCAGGTGTGATCTCGTGTTGTCAAGTACCACGGTTGTTGGAATGCTGGCAGATGTTTATTGGTGGAGATGATCATGATTTTATATACAACTATTAAAATGCTAGATATAACTAATGCAGAGGCATCGGTGGGCAATAGATGTTATTTGGTTCTTCCACGCTCACTTGTGTCCCGTAGGACCCCGAGTACTTGATACATGTTCCTTGATTTTTCGCACTATCCACATCTGGGAGGCCTTATGGACCCCCCTGAGCCAGAGCTTGATTCATTTCTATTTCTTGGGGCCACAAGTAGTTTGGGGCTTTATTACTATCCTGTACTTATGCCATGTTACTGCTTTATTTAAGATTGTGCGTGGAGCACCTGTATTGTTTTGGATCGCGCCACGTTTTCGCGGTATCGACAAGCCCAGTCACACTTTCGGGTTCCCAGTCGCTTACAGCCGTCGTCGCAAACCCTGGGTCCATTCCGGAGCCGGCCAACTTCGTTGCGGGTAGCTTAGTGGGGTGGCCCCCTGAAATATTTATGAATCCTGTGATCGCTTTGTCGTGAATGCCCCGTTGGGTTTTGAGTTGGTTTTTCCGAGGTTGATCGAGTGTGTGTTGCTATTTGTGCACCCCTGCAGGGTAAAATTTTCTGAAAGCCGTGTCCGTGGTTATGGACGACTTGGAGCACAGTATCTCGATCATAGACAAGCATAACTAAAGTAGTGCTATAAATTTGACTTAATATGTGACTAGTAATCAGATGCAACTATAACGGAATGGATATTAAAAATGCCAACAACTAGTGGGTCTGGGTTGTTCCGTGACATGTTGTACCTGCCTAGTAAGTATTGCAACTCCAATGGAATGTGATAAAAGTGCCAACAATTGCTGGGTTTTGGGATTCCTCGGGACAATTATATCTGACTAGTAAATGTTCCAACTACAACGGAATGATAATTAAAACTGCCACTACTTATGCTTCAGGATGACTCATGCTATCTATATCTGATTAGTAATTGCTGCAACTATAATGGAATGAGTAAAAGGGCCAACTGTGTGAGTTCCTTGGTCCGACTTCCTCGTTTGGTCTCGAGGGGGAAATACCAGGATGGGTTTGTTTGGTGTTAGCTTCAGGTTGGATCCGAGTAGGTCTTTCTTATCCCTCTCTGATAACCGCCAGATGTATCGAGTCTCTATAGGTTGTTTAGTGCCGCTGCGTTGCCGCTTCAGCCCACCATACCTATGTAGACGAGAGCCGCCGAATTCTAGCCTCGCCGTGTACTGGCCTCAGTACTGACGCTCCTCTTTTCCTTTGCCCTTTGTCGGCACCCCTTTTGTTCTAGCAGGTTTGAGATCGACGTCGTTAGTAGGGTTACCCTTCCGGCTTGGCCTGGGCAGGGTTATGGACGCCATTGGTTATTCTTCAGGGCTCTTAGCCCCATTTGCATCTTGTCCGTAGTCGGACGCTCTATCGTTTCCAAGGTGATTTGGATCTTTGTATTGTATATCCGTATTCTTGACTCAGGGAGTCGTTGTTGTATATATATCTGTTTTGTGGGTCCCATCGAGGACTGTTGTGTAATGTTATTACTTCGTTTTCCACCCGCACGAAAGTGCCTGGTGGGCATCCTTGAATCGTTTTTATGCGGGTTTGACGGAAAGGGCTAAAACTTACATAGGGCCGATTTGAGTGTGTTACAGACTATCATTTTGTTCGCGAGAGAGTAGCTTAGAAGCTTTTAGACATACGGTTTATACCAACAGGAGATCAACTAGCGGATGGTTTTACTAATTCACTCTCTACTAGTCGGTTAGAAGATTTAAACGCAATCTTAACTTAGATAAGTTATGATTGAGGGGGAGTGTTAAACATAGTATGTACACGTTACGTTGTATTGTATCCGGCCGTGTATTATACAGAGTCCTTGCCGTGAACGGAAAGGCAACATGTAAACTCATGTATGTCCAATCAATATATAAGCAGCACACGCGGGCCAAGTTTTGGCACCGTCGCATACAACTTCTGTTTTCGTTATACCTCATTGCGGTGGCCAGGCCAGAGTGATCATGCTCGTGGCCCTGGCCCTGGAGCCCTCACCATCCCTGTCGTGGCCACGTGCAGTGCGTGAGAGGGAGGCTACGACGGATGGATTCGATCGAGTTGTGGCGGCCATCGTCGTGTTTGTGCTCTCTACGTACGCCCACGACCAACGCGGTCACTCTTGTGCGCTTGCCATCGAATGCCCCCCAGTTCCAGTCGCCCTTTCCCCGCATCGGATCAGAGGCTACACCTGCACGCACGCCAGGAGTGGCTCAGTGAACGCGTTGCACCTGCATGCGCTGGGCTCTCCGTCCACGCCCACAGGCAGAGGACCTTCCAGACAGAAACTTTTAACCATCAGCAGTTTCACCACCACCATCCACTTCTCCTCCGGAAGGGTGCATCTCTCCTCCTTCTCTAGGAACACACCCTCCCGTTCCACCTCATTCAGCTTCATCTTCCTGAGCAGATCCTACACATCTACGCCTCCTTTCTTCTTAGAAGGTTCTACCTCCATCATGTCAAAGCCACCAGACTGATCTACCCTGGTATCCCATGCACTCCACAACTCCCAAGGCTGGGTAACTGTGCGCGACAGTCCCTTGATCAGCCCGAACGGAGGGGAGGAGTGGTCTGCCTGGGAGAGCAGGATCAGGACCCACGTCGGAGCAGGTCGCCGCCGAGGTCGCCAAAACCCTAGATTAGACTAGGTCATCCAACATAGTACATATTGTTTTTTTTGTTGGACTGGTGTGCACACCGGGACCTCCAAGTTGCGGCCCACGTACGGGCCAGGCCTTGCAACTTCGTCAGGCGCTTGCACCACAGCAGCCCGCCTGGCCCAGGTCGGTCTGGTTTCGTCCCATACTCGGTTGATTCCGGGCTCCGGGTCCGGCTCGTACCTGGTTCCGATTCCCACCGCCGAAACCACGCCAATATATACAGGCTGCTCCTGCTCATATCGAGATCGAGAACCCGCCCGCCCCCAAACCAATCCAGCAGCCGATCGAGATGGCCGGCAATCTAGAGCAGCAGCAGCCCGCGGCGGTAGCGGAACAGACCGTCGATCAGGACAATTGCGCCGGCGACGGCGACATGGCCGCAGCCCCTAAACGCAAGGTCCGGATGCACCCCGACGACGTGCGTTTCACCCTGTCCCTGAAGCTGCAGGAGAGGACCTCGGCGGCACGGAGTTCCTGGACCTGCTCGCCCACAAGTTCACACCCCAAGAACTCGACGAGAAGCGGCGCCTGCACGAGGAGCTGGTGGACATCTTCCGCAAAGACGACGAGGAGTTGGAGGCGCGGCAGGCCGAGGTCGCCAGGGAGCTGGCCGAGAAGGGCTACGTCGACATCGACGAGGTCGACCCGGCCGACGAGGCAGAGTTTGACAGGTTGGCCGCCGAGCAGTGGAAGACCATGACGGATACACCATGGTTCAAGAGCATGGAGTTTGCCCACCCCCGCGATGTACAGAATGGTTGGGCTGTCAGACGATTCGACGCCGAAGAAGATGAAAATGAAGACGAAGATGAAGATGAATATGATGATGATGAAGAAGAAGGTGAAGTAGAAGCACAAGCTGAAGAAGTTGGAGATGAGAAACAAGATAGTGCAGCTCTTGAATCCAACTGACAGGAGATCATCTTTGTGTAGTATCCATGTATAAGTTCTCTCTGTGGAGGCTGATTAAGTGGGAGGGTTTTGTATTTCTTGCAATATTTATTATATTATATATGATTATATATGATATAGTATGATGAAGGACTCAAACTGAAAGAGCTGAATTTTTAAACCGGACAGTGAAAGGAAGAGCTCAATCATCGAGAGATCAGGTACAACTGATTTCCACCAAGCAGCTAACCAAACATCAAAATATTATTACTACTTGGCCATGAGATGTTGTGACGCACCACAGCCACAAAATTCTGAACCCAAGCCCACAGCCATCAAGTTTGCTGCTATTGTACATACCTGCCTGCAGACTACATTGCATATTAGATGACTAATAACTGCATCGAGTATGTTCATATAGCAGCAGGGGAAACAAGATTTATTTCGTGTTTAACATTCAACAACCCAAAACACAACTCTAGACAGATGGCTAATAACTGCAAGGGCCACACATCTACCATGTCATTACAGCACTTTATCCAAAGGTGTCCAACTTATACTTTCACAAAGGTCAAAAGTACAACAAGAACAACACATCAATCTGGACTACAACAAAGAACAAGGGGGAATGGCATCATCCCACAGGCAGCAGTTAGACCTACCATTAGCTCAAAATGAAATACTTACCCTATATATCAAGTCCTGGACCAAAAAAACTGCTAGGGTGGGCCAAAATATTCGTGAAGGAAAGCAAGTAGATTACAAGTGAATTATCTGCTTATGCAAAGTACTGCTAGCTCCAAGCAGTTGCGAAAATGAACAATCAGAACAGTATATGAAAACAGAGCACTAAGGTAAGGTAGCAATTCCGATTGTGCTATGGGGTTACATCACAAGGAAAAACTTCATGAGGATGCAACATCCAGTGGGTTCATGTCTTGGAATTCGGAATCCTTATTTTCTCTCAACATTTATTTAACATGTTATCAACACTTATACAGAGAGCAAAGCCAGTTGGTCTTAACTTAGGAAGTAGCTACCCACCAAATCGTTAGCAGAATCAGCAGTGTGGATCTGGAATCCCTTGAAACAGCCATCAAAAAAAACATTTTAACATCTGCTGCACACATAAGTGAAACTGTTATATCATCACACCAGATGCACATGTGTTGCAAAGCAGCAAGGACTCTTCTCAGACCAACCCAGCTAGAGCAGATTCGATTAAAATCCTACTGCAAGCAAGCAGAAATTTGCCCCCGCGACCACACCGGCTGTCTGCCCGTATAGCACACCCCGTCACTCCCCAAAGGGATTCAGGTGGACAACTCATTTTCACTGACAGCAAACCACATATCAAATATATATATTTACTTAGACAGAGAACATGAGAAGAACAGATGTTCTAATGATCCCTACGCACCACAAACCAAAAAATTCACACGGTTCTGAATTGAAGCCCACAACTGAGCAGTATTAAGTTTGCTAGTACATGCCTGCACACTATGTTGCATATAGATGGCTAATAACTGCATCGAGTATGTTCATTTAGCAGTATTCAAAAGGTGACTACCCCAAACTCCACAATGTCAAATACAACACATAAAGCTGGATGGCGATTATATAAGAATTTGCATCAACCAACGTGACAAACTGTTATCAGCACCCACAGGAGACAACCCAAGAGAACAATCATAATCTTTCCTTTTCTTGTAAACAGATTTAGGGAACTGATGAAATTCTGAACTAATAGACATATATATATATATATATATATATATATATATATATATATATATATATATATATATATATATACTCAAATAGATCAGGCAAGTCAAGGCTGGTCGGGCAGACCAACTCAACATTAATAACAGAACCAGCAGAAATACACCAGGACACACAAACATGCGTCTGCAAACCAAATTCATCATTCAGATAAGAGACAGCGGCAACAAGTGTGTATTATCCTCCCTCCTTTACAAGTTGGCTAACGATTGTGTTGTCTACAAACAAAGAAATTGACCTATTCAGACACTAACCCGATGCTTTACAGTAAGTAAAAGAGGATCTGTACTGATTCACTGGTAGGCAGCATCGCGTGCAGGAGAGCAAAGGAGAATTGTCTATCACTTTTTACATGAGCATTTCTTCAACTTCTACAGCAACGACGCTGAGCTACAGGACTGGAACTGTTTCAAGAGATATCAAGCTACAGAACTGAGAATTAAGGAGCAGATGACAGACTTCAGGAGCACTTTCCAAAGCAAAGCTGACTTTCATAGCAGGGGCGTCTTTACTGTAGGCTGCAGTGAGTAATCTGGTTAGTGACAAGCATATACTAGTATTGAAGTATCATTCGAAACTACACTGACTTTGGTTAGGTTATTACCGTTAAGTTCGCTTTAGCTTTGGTAGTTCCACGAAGACAACAGGAGTTTGTGGTCAATAGCCATTTGCGGCCTTGATATCATCAAGCAGGCTCTTGGCTGACTCAGCATCAGTCTGCACATTCTTTAGCATCCTTAGCATCTCACTGCCCCAAGCACCGTGAAGCTTCTTTGAGAGGTACCTGCCCAATTGAACAAAGAGATGCCAAGATAAATATTAAGCTGCATAACCGAATCATCTTGTGGCTGAAGGCAGATCTGCATATATTGGAGATGATAACAGTACCCAAACACCGGCCACCAACTAAACAGGAAGAAAAATACTCGGACATAAATAGAGAATAATAACCAGACAGCTTGACAGCTTGTACTACACACGAACTTGAGTCTTTCAAACATCACTGGGCACACCAGACACAACCAACAATGCATATAACAACATTTTAGTATAACAAAGCTAGGAACACGAAAAAAAAGCACACGCTAATATGCTACTGTCCAGAACACAAAAGAGTGGCAATTTCGGCATCAATACGGTCTGCAAATCAAAATTGGAGAAATATAATGACATAATAAGGAAGCGTGTTTCATGATATAAAAAATTATACAGATCATTTTGAAGTGTCAGATCTAAAGTTTTATAAAGATCTCGATAGCCAAGGTTTACACTTTAGACAGAACTGCCCACACAGCAGAAAACCACTCTTTTTTTTGTGACTAGAGGAACTTAGGGAGAGAGCAATTAGCGATTAATTGGTTTTAGATTTTCAATACCAGATAACTATATAGATATGTCAAAACAGTTAGCTACAACTGGATTGGAATTTCAGGAAGAATAAGCATAAAATTGAGTCTGGAGTGAAATATTCTATGAGCACATTACAAATTCCTAGAACAATAGACAATTTTATGTTGAAAGCTCAAGAAATCAGCAGATAGCAGCAACATTAAGGCCAATGCCAGCATGCCCGATATGTTTCATCGGCAACATTATACTTAAGGGTAAGTGCAATGTTAGCATAATACAGCATATTTTGTTAAGATTTCTCTATTAGTTTCTCCATGCCACTGCATCCGGCTGCAACAGTGACGGTTCAAGAAGATTCAATAAAGTTAAAATAAAATCAAGCAATCGTCATGTACATCATGAAAGAAAAATAACAGGACAATTTTACATCTGAAGTATATATATATATATATATATATATATATATATATATATATCCTTCTTACTCCTTCTCACAAAATACTTATCTGAATTAGAAAGTTGTGTAGCAGAATTTCCAGATTTCACAACTCCTATTATCTAACAAATCTATATGGTTCTGGAAGATCACTTTCCCACAGTTAAGCATCTATATGACGATACCAGGATATATATATATATATATAGGACATATTCATACTACTCCCGGGTGTAACTACACCCACATGTGTTTCACACCATGTATTTAATATCTATCATACCGAAGAGTATGTACGCGTAGTATGAAGTATTATATGACTATTTAGTAGTATATATACTACTTTTGATGTAGTATGTATAAGTTTTTTCCGTACTCTTATTTTACATACAAATATGAAGGGTATATCGGAAATATAGTGCAAACTATGTCTCCGCTTGCATTTTTTCCACGTAACTTGATTTGAAGTATCTTAGATGTAGTATATGAACATACTCAAACCGATAAAGTATCACGTATACTTTCGTATGGGAGTATATAAGACATGGGTGTAACTACACCCGGGAGTAAGAAGAGACATGGGAGTATGGGAATATATATATATATATTTTTTCTACTTTGCATCCTTGTTTTACTTCCATTAAAACAATCTTAGCTTATGATAAAATGGCCTTAAACCATCATCATTCAATGAGAAAAACACAATAAACTCAAAAGGCTACTACAACGTAAGTGATTAGATCTCCTTACCTGCGCCGTGTTTTCGCCATCCTATTGTATATGGCCACGACCTCATGCAACATCCTGACAACGTTGTTTTCCTGCACAAGCAACCCAGCAGTAACCCCATAGCTGTTCAATTCATCTTGATCAATTTTTGGATTGTTCTCTAGTTCCCTGTAGATCTTCATCTCGAGCTCCAGGTCCTTATTTGGCTTCTTTGAAGTGTTAGTGTTGCCCTCCTTCCAGAATACCCACTGGAACCCAATTGGATGGTTGGCCTACAAAAGCAATATCATTGATTTCAGCAAAGAATAATACACAATAGAGAAAGGGGTAAATGATTCAGCGGTATGAGGTGCACAATTCGTGGCAGAAATTTACATTTACAGAAACAGCAATTTCCAGGAACTATAAATGAAAGGTAATATTAAGTAAAAGGGAACCACAAAGTGTAAACGATTGGCCACCTACAATAGCAATACCACCAGGAAAGAGGTGACCAAATTTAGGCGTAAGAACAATACACAATAACAGAAGGGGTAAAAGTATTTCAGCGGTATGAGGTGCAATTGGTGCCGCAAATTTCCATTTGCAGAAACAACAATTGTCGGAACCAGTAAATGGAAGGGAACATTAAGTGAAAGGGAAATATAAAGTGTAAACGATTGACTGACGACCTACAAGAGCAATACGATCAGGAAAAGGGTTAAACATAAAAAAATTCAGCTCTATGAGGTGCTGAACCATAAATGAAAGAGAACCCTAAGTTTAGGGAAAGTATTCTAAGGTGGGAGGTGTACTCAACAAACATCTACATCCCATAGAGTAAAATCTAAGATTTGGGAGGGCTTGGGATGCCTCACCTGCAATGGACAGGACGGGCACTCAGACTCCGATGGCCTTGGCTACAGTGGACTGATCCTCAACGCACTTGGGCGGGTTCTAAGCTCCCCTGCGATGATGCCGACATGGACCTCTTCAGAGCTTCCACGAAAATCTCCCTGGGAGATGGAGAGACGGCCTCATTTTGGCATGACAGCTGGTCTCAGCATGGCCCCATATGCCTTTGGGCGCCGGACCTTTTCAAGATTGCTTCAAGAAAAACCAGGAGCGTGGCCAAAGAACTAGCTGGCGGAAACTGGATACGTGCCATTTCTAGCATGACCACTCCGGTGCAGCTCGCCCAATACATAAAGGTTTGGGACGTGGTGGAGCACACGCAGCTGACTCCAGGACAAAAAGACGGGATAGTTTGGACTTTGACGACAGATGGTAATTATAGTGCTACCTCTGCGTACCTTGCGCAATTCCATGGCAGTCACCCCAAGTCCATTGCCCAGAAGTTGTGGACTGCCCACGCCAAACCCAAATGCAAGATTTTCGGCTGGCTGGCCTTGCATCGCAAGCTCCTCACGGCAGATAACTTAGCCTCCAGGGGGTGGACGCACGAACCCATCTGCGTTCTTTGTCTTAGCGCGCCTGAGACGGCCGATCACCTCTGCAAAGACTGCCCTTTCACTACTGTTGTCTGGAACCTCACGCAGGTTTGGGACAACACCGCAGGGAGGGGGGCTCTATGGCCACGACTTCCACTCCCTCACAGAATGGTGGGACACTCTGATTGACGGAAGACCATCGAGCGGAAAAATAACTTTAAGTGGTCGACTGTTATATGTCCTTTGAAACGCATGGAAAGAGAGAAACAGACGAATCTTCACCGGCCAGCGGTTGACTTATGTTGAGGTGGCTGAGATGGCAAGGGAGGACATTAGGCAGCGCGCCCGGGCTTGTGTGGCCTTCGGGCCTGCCATTCCTGCGGAGCCTGACTAGGCATTTTTCAGTTTTGGTTTTATCCGGTGTTTTCCGGCATGTTTTCACCTTAACCAAAATATGCCCCTGTACAAACATGCCCCTGTACTGTGTGGATCGCTTTCCCTCTTATCTACTTGAAAAGGCAGAGCTCCTGCCAGTTGCTCCAAAAAAAATCTCGTCCTCACCTATGACACCTAAGGGTGCCATAATCACAAAAAACTAAAGGAGATATGCCCTAGAGGCAAATAAGAAATAGGTTTTTATTATCATATATCAATTAATTTATAATAATTTCAGATTGTGCTATAACTGTGCCAAGTAGAAACATTGGTACAGGTGTGGTATGAAACAACCAAGTCCCTAGTAGCCTCTATTCATACTAGTTCGTTGGTCATGAAGATGATCTGGGTTTCAAGATCATGAGAATTTATGCCGAGTGACAACGAAATCATATCATTGGAGAATGATGTGGTTGGACATTCCTCGAAGGATTGCCACACGATCAAGTCATCTAGTTCATTGTTGCAACAGCTATACCTAGACTCTTTCTCCTTAGACCGTGAGCTCATATTACTCACTGTTTTCCTAGGCTGCTTAGACTGCATCAACCGTCATCTGGTAATACGGTGGCCATAAAGGTGTATGTTGGGTATTCCGAAGGAACAGTAGATGACATGTGACTACAAGACCAGGATTTGTTCACCCACATGACAGGTAAAGATACATATGGCCGGCTTGGTGAGATTACATCTATAAATGTTGCAACATGTGACTAGGTCACGGGGATGTAATATCACGGTAACAAGGAAAACATAACTTGTGATGAACAAGATTGAACAAAGGTATGGGATAACAATAATCGGATCTCGGACAAGTTGTATCGAGAAACAAAAGGAAGAGGATGCTACATTTAGGCGGTTCAAGCGACATTGTCATCAGGAATGCATAGAGGTCACATGGATATCCCTGGTCCCTCTGTTGATCATTGATACAGATCATGTCTAGAGCATTCCCGAGCCATGAGAGGATACACTTAAGGGTACGATGAGAGCGATCATTCGTAAGATGGAATCACAGTAAAGAAAGAGAAAGCCGAAATTATTCCGCAGAGAGATTCGAAGTTGTTCGGAGAAAGAATAAAGGACCGGAATCATTCCGGAAAAGATCCGAAGTTGTTCAGAGGAAATCGAAAGGGAACCGAAAGGTGTTTCGGGTCAAGGCGGATTTTGTAATATGTATTTACATATTAATTAATGTAATTAATATTAAATATAATATTAAAATCTAATTTGAAGGGTTATTCCACTAATGGGCCAAACTTCCTAGGGAAATAGGGCCCATGAGGGAAAACCGAACGAGGGAAGGGACAAAGGGCCAAGTCCCAGGCGCCTTGAGGGGGCCCACCCGGCCAGCCTAGGGCTGTGCGCGGGGTGGAGCCCACCCCAGGCCGGCGGCCCATGAGGCCCATGCGCCTCCCCCTCTCTCCCTTGTTTAGTCCCACATGGGAAACCCAAAGGGGAGGGCACACCCCCTCCCCCTATATAAAGGGGTGTCCATGGGTGGGATGAGACACACCAATATTTGGAGAAGTCCTTTGGTTGACTTCCTCTTTTTCTCCCTCTCTCTATACCTTGTGACCATGGCCCCAAATCTGGGTTGTGCGATCGAGGCACACCTGCAGTACGCCATTGCGCTCTAGGGATTCCTAGCTGCATATCAACTTCCGCACTCCTGGCGGGATCGGGGAGCCGGAGGTTTCATCGTGCACCGGATGTGTACGAAGACACGAGGCGCAACACTTGGGGCGCTTGAATGTCGTGGGCCGGAGCTGTTGCACGATGAAGACAATGAAGATCAAGAAGGAGTTGAAGGAGTTATGCCCTAGAGGCAAATAATAAAGTGTATTATTTGATATATCTCCTGTATGTTCATAATACGTTTCATATTGTGCTATAAATGTATTAATACGAAACGTTAATACACGTGTGGTATGTAAATAAACCGTGTCTCTAGTTACCTCTAGTGAACTAGTTCATTGGTCATGAGGATGGTCTGTGTTTCAAGATCATGGGCATTTATGCCAACTGACAATGAGTTCATGTTATTAGTTGAATAACATGATAGACAAACATCCGACCGTTATATCTTAATGAGATCTAGTTACAAAGTTCACCATTGATGATAAAACACAGAGAACCTCGCAACCTGATCCTTTGACTATGAGGTAATGCAAATCACCATTCTGGAAGAAGCTTAGATGGTTATCAAGAATCATCTCGTAACAGGGTGATCAAAAAGGTGCCACTCGGGCTTTCCGAAGGGATGCGTAGAGGAGTACATATCAAGACCAGGTTTTGTCTAGTCTGTGTAACGGATAGATACATGTGACCATCTTGGTGACATTGAATTAATGAAGCTTGCAAGCATGTGACTAGGTCACGGAATGCAATGACATGAGAACAAGAAAATAAGTTCATCAGTAACGAGATCGAACTAAGGTATGCAGATACCAAAGATCAAGTCTCGGATGAATTAGGTATCGAGTGTGGTGCCCCGCAAAAACGACTACTAGAAAATCGTGTCGTTTTTGTGCATTGCAACATCATGACCGCATGCTCATGTCATCATGCCACATTGCATTTGAGCATCGTCATCATCCTGCATGGTTTTGCCTAAAACTATTTTCGAAAAACCTAGTTTTGGTTTTCTAAATACCCCGCCTTAATTTCAAATTTAAAATCCCGGTCTTCCATATTATTTTGTTCTGTCTAAAAATAGTTTACAAAAGCCTTTTTAAAACATAAAATACAAGTTTTGTTTTTCTAGGGGAGGCCGCAAGCCGACAGGCCCAAAGCCCAGCAGCTAGCAACCTACAACCCTGACCTTTTATTCCCATGTCAAAACCTAGCCAATCCCCAACCTGCTACCTCAGCCGCCGCCACCACCCAACAATCTGGAACCCCACACCAGTCAACCCAACACCCCACCTGGACCCACCGACACACGCACACACGCAGCACATGTGCCCAGCCGACCCGTTCCCACCGCCGCCACCTGCCTTCCCCTCCACATCACCCCAGCCTATCCCAGGCCGCCACATCATCCCGCCTAGCCCACCCCACCACCATCTCCCGCCCATCTGCGTTTCCCCCCCCCCCCCACCACCACCACCTGGCCACCGACCAGCCCCACCCCACCTATTCCCCACCTACCGCGTCGTCAGCCAGGCCCCCACCAGTGATGGACACGCACGCCTCCCGATCCCCACCTGCCCGATCCCCACGCGGCCTCGTGTCCCCGCCCACACCTGCGGCCTCGGGTCCTCCGCCCCGGCTCCCTCTCCTCGGCCGCGGAGCGCCACCGCGCCCCCTCGGCCGCTCGAGCCGGGCGCCCCGTCGCCGCCCCTCCGCCTTCTCGCCCCTTCTGCGAGCCGGCCTCGCCGACTTCCCCGCCGCCTCGCGTCGGTCGGCCTCGCCTCCCCTTCGTTCACCTTCTTCTGTGCCCTCTCCCTGCGCCTCTCCGCCGCCAGACGCGCCGGCCTTCGCGTTGCCGCCCTCTGCTCATCGCGTCCACGAGCGTCGCCATGCACCCCACCCGGGCCCCCTTCGTCCTCGACGCCGGTCACGCGCAACACCGCCTCTCCGTCCCGCGACGCTGCCCTCTGTTCAAGCACCGTCGCCCCTCTCCGTGTCACCGCCTTCCCAAGCCATCCTCTGCGACCGCCGCCGATTGCCCTGCCCTTCCCCGAGCCCGGTGCCCCGTCCCCGTCGACGCAGCAGAGCCTCTCCAGTGGTCGTTGGCCTCTGCTGCCGCGCCGCTCACCTCTAGGGCCTTCTCGTGCTGGCGAGTTCCTCCCCCCCCCCCCGAGCATCTGCGACCCCCCGTGCTTCGTCTGTTCGCCGGTGTGTGTAAGCCAGGAGGTGCACGACCGTGTCCGTGCGTGTATGTGTTGGTGTTTGTGTGTTGCTTGTATTCAAGTCAGTTTCCAAGACCTATGCTCGCAGAACCCGGCTGTCCGACACAAGACCCATCGACGGTACCAAGATCCCCTGCTGAACAAGATCGACCAAAACGATAAGATGTACAAGGACTACGCCAAGATCTTCTCGGACCCAAAGACCTGATCCACGGATCCGGTGATGCCGAACCCCCCCTCGGCGACGACATGATCTTCCTCACGGAGCACCGAGACCCTGGACCCAGAGAATCCCTGAACACCGAGATCTACCGGTGCCTAACCCCAAGACCGACAACGTCACCCGAGAACTCCGACAAGGACGCCAAGTTCTTCATCCCGAATGCCAAGACCGACCCGATATGAGGACCCGACGAGATCTTCGCGACGACAAGATCGACACCGACCAGGGCGAGTCTGATGAGCCGTCGACGCCAAACCAAGTCCTTCGTCTCGGAACGCCAAGATCTACTTCCGTTGTCCGAGACCGTTCCCGTTGAGCCGTTTCCGTCCCCGTCGAACCCTGTCGAACCCCGAACCCCTCGGAGCCCAAGTTCGCCGAACCCTAATGTGATTCCCTATCCGAGACCTCCATTATTTTTATAATATGACATTATCGACTATCACATATTAAATTGTTAATCTCGCATGCATATCATAATCATGTCAAATCTTCTGCCGTAGTATTAAATATTGCATCCGATGTTTCTTCTAGTGTTTGCTTCTTCGCGGACTAGGCCGATGAGTTGATGCGAGTATCGACAAGTTCTCCGGATATGATCCGTCGGCAGTGTTTCCCAGGTGAGCATCTCTCCTCCTTCTACCTATTTTGCATTTATAGCCTTTACTTCCTCCTATTGATCTACTGCTATCTGTGTCGCGATGCTTTATTGTTCCGTACCAGATATATTCCTTGCAGCCGTTATATTGCCTTGGACACCTCCTATTGCCTGTTGCTTGATAGACAGTTGGCCCTGCGCATCGTAGTTGCTTGCTTAGGTGTTGCCTCGCGTCGTCGATGTTCCACAGTTGTTGGGAGGTTGGCAAATGTTTGATGGTAGAGCTGCTCATGTTTCTAATTATAGTTTATTAATTAATGTTGGAAATAGATTAATGTAGAGGCACCGGTGGGTAATAGTAATTATTTGGTTTTTAACCGCCCACTTGTGTCCAGCTAGGACCCGAGTTCTTGACACCTGTTCCGAGATCGAGCGCGCTAACCACAGGTGGGGTGTGTGGGCACCCCCATCGCCTTATTACCTGATTTCAAAGTATTGTACCGGGGGCCACAAGTAGTTTGGGGCTTTATTACTATTCTGTACTTATGCCATGCTTTACTGCTTTATTTAAGATTGTGCGTGGAGCACCTGTACTGTTTAGGATGTGGAATGTTTTCGCGGTATCGACAAGCCCAGTCACACTTTCGGGTTCCCAGTCGTTTACAGCCATTGGCACAAACCCTGGGTCCGTTCCGGAGCCGGCCGACTTCGTTACGGGTAGCTTAGTGGGGTGGCCCCCATGTACTTGCTTTGGATCTTGGAAACGTCATGACTTAGGCCCCGCCGACATACCGATGGGTGTATGTTAATCGATCTGGCAAAAAGGGTCGAAGTGCGTGTGGATACTTTGGTGCACCCCTGCAGGGTTAAATCTTTTCGAAAAGCCGTGCCCGCGGTTATGGACGACTTGGAGCACAGTTTCTCGACCATAGACAACTATAACTAAAGTTTACTGCTATAATTTGACTTGTATGTGAGAAGACTAGTAAGTGGGATAACTGCCTTGGAAAGATTAAATAAAATTGCCAACTGTGTGAGTTTCCTCGGCTGGACTTCCTCGTTTGGTCTCGAGGGGGAATACCAGGATGGGTATGTTTGGTGTTAGTATCAGGTTGGATCCGAATAGGTCTTTCTTACCCCTCTCTAATAGCCGCCAGTATTACAGAGTCTCTATAGATTGTTTCGTGTCGCTGCGCTGCCGCTTCAGCCCACCATACCTGTGTAGGCGAGAGCCGCCGAATTCTAGCCTCGCCATGTGCTGGCCTTAGTACTGACGCTCCTCTTTTTCCTTTGCCCTTTGTCGGCACCCCTTTTGTTTGAGCAGGTTTGAGATCGACGTCGTTAGCAGGGTTACCCTTCCGGCTTGGCCTAGGCAGGGTTATGGACGCCATTGGTTATTCTTCAGGGCTCTTAGCCCCATTTGTATCTTGTTCGTAGTCGGACGCTCTATCGTTTTCAAGGTGATTTGGATCTTTGTATATTATATCTGTATTCTTGACTCATCAAGTCGCTGATGTATATATGTTCTGTGGGTCCCATCGAGGACTATTGTGTAATGGTATTACTTCGTTTTCCACCAGCACGAAAGTGCCTGGTGGGCGTCCTTGAATCATTTCTATGCGGGTTTGGCGGAAAGGGCTAAAACTTGCATAGGGCCGATTTGAGGGTGTTACATCGAGTGACAAAGGGAATGGGGAACGACTATCTCACGGTTCGAGCGATTGTATTCGTGAAACGCATGGGGGTCACATGGCCATCCAGGTCCCTATGTTGATCATTGATATGAGAGTGGTCTCTATCATGTCCGGAGTATTTCCGAACCGAAGGATGTCACGCTTAAGGATAGGGACGCTTAGGGTAGATGAGGCATCACATGAGAAATAGAGAGAGACCGGAATAGTTTCGGTAACATCCGGTGGAGATCGGAAAGGGGTCCGGAAGTTGTTCTGGAGTGAAGAGATAATATAATATGTATGTTTGAATGTTAATTGGAGAATTAATATTAAATATATACTTTTATTTTTGAAGGCACTATATTGCTAATGGGCCTCACCCGAAGGGAGGCCCAAGTGGGCAAGGCGCCTAGGCGCCTTGTGCCCCAACACACCCAATACACTTGTCAGGTGTATAGGTACACTAGTTCGGCGAAGAGATAGTGAAATACAAGTGGTATAGATAATTATAAGTGGTAAGAGTGATAGAAGATAGCTTGCTCGCGTGTGGTTGACGTGGGAAAAGACTAAAGGCAAACTGAAATAAAGATGGAAGCAAGCAAACATGTAACAGATCTAATTGCAAATGGTGTTTCAATGCTTAGAAATAAGGCCTAGGGATCATACTTTCACTAGTGAACACTCTCATATAAATATCTTATCTTTATGATACTACTCTTAACTACTCTCCGGTTGGACACTCTAATCGATGGTAGGGCTATAACAGCACACCTCAAAGTAAGTATTTCCTATCTAGAAAACCCCACACTGTCACCTTGAGCACTAGATGGTTCCAACAAACACCACAATTTCATAAAGACATCCAACTCAAAATATAACTCATAACAAGTATTTGTAATCTCTAGCCTAAGTGCCACCATGGTGTGCACGCTGTCACTTTCACACACATGGGAAGAGCAGAGATCTATTAAAGCACTTGAGTAGCAAGGTAGATCTATAGATTACAAGCTCATGATCACAATATGATCATGCATAGAGAGATGAACACATAGCTACCGGTAGAACCCTTAGCCTCAAGAGAGAACTACTCCCTCCTCATCATGGGAATCAGCAATGGTGATGGAGATGGCGCTGGAGATCGATGGAGATGGCTCCGGGGGCACTTCCCCGTCCCGGCAGGGTGCCGGAACAGAGACTTTCTGTCCCCCGAATCTCCCCTTCGGTGGCGGCGGCGCTGCGGAACTTTTCGTGGATTTCTGATTAACGATTTAGGGTTTTGGTATTGGGAGGCTTCTTATAGGCGAAGAAGCAAGGTCGGTGGCCGGCCAGGGGGGCACACCATGCCCTAGCGCGGCCTGGGGGACCCGCGCCTAGGGATGGTGTGGCCACCCGATGGCCCCTCTCCGTCTCATATTCTGGCTCCGTGAGTCTCCGGGAAAAATAGGCATATTGGCTTTTGTCCCGTCCAATTCCGAGAATATTCATTTTCTGACTTTCTGGAACAAAAAACAGCAGAAAACAGGCAACTAGCATTGTGGCTCTTGTTAATAGGTTAGTCCAAGAAATTATATGAAAAGTACTCCAAAGTGTGGACAAAACATAAGAAAATAGATAAAACCAAGCATGAAACATCAAAAATTATAGATACATTTGCAATGTATTAGTGACTTCATGCTTACTATAGGTATCTCTCAGGTACAAAATATGCATGAGTTCCTCGTGTTGCCACTTGTGCTATACTATACGACTGATTGGCTGATTTGTTTTAAAACTTTACTAGAAAGTTGAATCTGTTTCATTTGATGGATCATCTTGATGTGGCTGGTGGGCCTGACAATGCCATGAATTTTCTATTCTAGGAACCGTTGTTTGCCTTCCATTGACACGAGAGGTCATATGCTTCAGCCAGGTAGGGCTTAACTTGGTCCGGTTAATATTATAAAACTTGATTTTCTTATTTTTGTTATCCTTTTTTCAAAATTTTAAATGATCACTTTCATGAGTTCTTAAACACTATAACATAGCACGCGGGCCCTGACGGTTATAAAAGAGAAGACACAGCCTAACAGACGGGCCCGCACTATCGCGCAAAAAAGGCCGCATGCGGCGCATGCTCGTCCACCATGTCTTCTTTTCCGGAGAACCAGACTGGTTTCGCTTTGGTACATTACAGAAAACAAAGAAAATTTTGTATCGTATAATGGTAAGATGTGTCCCGTTACTCTGTCATTTTCGTTATACCTTTCAGTGGCACAACGGTCTTCTTTTCAGCCGCACGACAGTTAATCATAATTAAAGGTAACAATTTTATATATCGAGGTGCGGCAGGCGGAGATCATGAGACAGCTAGACGAGAAGGGCTACGTGGAGACCACCGACGAGGTCAACCAGACTTATGTCGACGATATCAAAGAGTGGACCAAGGTGCAGTGGGAGAGGCTGGCGAGCTCCAGTGAGAGGCTGAGCCGCCTGCGAATCACCACTGACGAGGAAAAGAAGGAGGCGTTTAGGAGCTTCCTCCTCAGGCAAGCTGAGGAAGCCGAGTGTTTCAGAGACACACCGACTCTCATTGCATATTGCCTACCTAATTTAGTTAGGATCCTTTTCTTGTATTACAATCCTTGTAACCTTGACTTAAGGCATAAGTCCATCCTTGTAACTTGTCTATATAAATAGGATGAAGGTCTCGAGGCGTGCCATCGGGCAGCCCGAGTTGTTATGCCAAACTGCATGGTATCAGAGCAGGCCGCATCCTAAAACCCCTATTTTGCTATGGTCGATCCATACCATCTCTTGCCCTTTTTCTCTGCATACATGGGATCCCCTAACTCAGATCTACCTGCTCATGTCCCTCTTTTGCCTTAGGGACGCGAGAGGCCGCCATCCCAAGCTCTTGTCCGAAGGGAGTTATTCCACGAGCCCCTTGAGCTCGCGCACCTACGGCAACTCCACCACCATCCACACATTTCCTCGGCTCCCCTCCTTCACTCGGCCCCCTCGCCGGCGACATGCAGACACCCCAGGGCATGTACTAGCGAGCATCTAAGCAGTCCCAACTACCGGTGATGCGCATGAATAAGATCTGTACCGAACCTGTCGCTAACGCCCATCCCCGAGCTCGCCACCGACCGACATGATGCCTCCCCGGTGCCTCTTCGTGCCCTCAGGTGAGCCCCCAAGCCCCGTCGTTCCCCAGCTAGGGTTCTTGCGCAGCGACGCTATCGTGAGGTCGACGACGAACGCAGGCCGCTGATCGTCGCCTAATCCCATGACTGAAATCCGCCCATACATCTTCGCCCTCCTCACTCGCTGACAGTGGGCCCTGGCCCAAGGTTTCAAACCCCGTCATATCCCACACGCAGTGACTCCGGGCAGGTCTGAATCCCATGTGCAACCCGTGCTTCCCCCCGATGGCCCAGTATCCGCATGCCCCCTTTTCCTTTTATTTCCTTCTCCAAATCAACAATTTTGATTCTTAGCTTTAAAAGAAAAACAAAACGAAAACACCTAAGTTTTCCCAAATCTAATTTTATACATGTTCACTAGGGTTTTCTCTACCATGTAGAGCAAGCACCAGGTACAAAACAAATTCCATTATTTCCTGACTTCAAATCTACCGAATAGTATCAATTTCAATAAATAAATTCCCCCTAGAGTTCCACATATGCAATTGGGATGAATCCAACTTCCTCTGGAAGGTATTTGACTTACCTCTCCATTGCCTTTTGTCTCAAGCCAAGTGAAGCCATGTTTCTAAAGTAGTAAAAATAACAAAAACCTCTCTCATCTGATTTTGAGATTTTCCCTAGGTCACACTATGATTTTTTTAGGTAATTCCAACTCTTAGTGTTGAAGTACTACAATAACTACCAAAACCTAGGATCTAAAGAATTATTGAACTAATAATGAATTTTATGGAATTAAACTCTTTTGTTTAGGGTAGTTTCACCCAATAAATTGCATATGTAGATATACAACTCCAAAAATAATGATTTCAATTTCTATAAAAAAATATTTCAAATACCTACCATGTCACCTTGGATTCTTATTAAAAGCTTTCGTAGATTATATCTAGTGAGAAAGACAAATTACTAATAGAACTGACTTTGGGAATTTGCCAAGGGTATTCTAGTAATTATTTTGGAGTGAATCCAACTCTCAAAAATCATAAACTCAAGGATATGAAAAAAAAAACCTGAGAACAAATTTCTTTTGACATGTGGATCTTTTCTGGTGATTTATTCACCAAAACAAGTATTATTTCCACTAAGAAATCCATAACTAATTATAGTAAATTGATAAAATAATTAAACCACTTTTGGTGGCCTTGTTATTTCAATACCTACCTATTGATATCATCTTTGTACATTGATATCATACACACCCAAGCTTTAGTTCAAAACCCCTTCAGTAAGTAGTATTTGACAATTAAATCATAAAATAAGTTCCACAAATGAAATTAAAGTAATTCCAATTGCTATGAACTCAATCTATCAAACCCTACTAAAGTTAGTAATGTGTTGTATGTTTCTTTATTGTATTTACTGGTGCTTGTTTGTCTTGTGTTGATTGTTTCCTTTGCTTGCTTGCATGTATGATCATTGACGATGATAGATGCGATTATAACAAAGTCAAGAAGAGAAGATATTGGATATCATTTTGGATTTCTAAGAATAAGCCTAGGGACATCATATTGCGGGTCACAGGCCATCCATCTACTTGCTCATAAGCCTTGTCCTACTATTTTACCTATACATATTTTATCTACCGCTTTATGCAAATTGCATTATTTTACTATATGACTATATGTATCTGGCAGTGGATTGGCTCCTCCAAACAATTACACAATTGTACTGCTAAGTACAACCACTTTGATGACAGATATTTGCCCCTAGTTTTGTAAGTGGTGTATAACCCCATACTCCTTAGAGACTCCGTTTTAGCCAAAGCAAAACTATAGGTTGGGAAGAATCCGGAAAAGTTTACAAAAAAATTATGGTAAAACCTTGGTGAGGTTTGACTTACCAAGAGAAATTTGAGAAAGAAAAAGGGTTTGTTTTGGAAATGATGCTGAAGAGGAACAGAAAGAAAATGTTTACGAAAACGCACCCGGTTTTTTGAAGTTTGCTATAACAATTAACCTGTGTAACCACATTACCCTGGTATAGGACAGGGCTTGACTTGAAGTTTGTCTACTCTAGTATGAGATTCCTCGCAACTACTTATAAGGGACAATGTCTCTCGAATGTTTGGTTTCCCATATAGAAAGGGTCATGTGCGGAAGCAATGTCCTGGGAGAGATGCGAACTGTCCTTGTAGGCAGTCAGACGATACTATGAGCCTCTCATTGAAAGTGCCCGCTTTCGAGGAGTCGGATGCGCTCCAGTTGGTCCACTAGTACCCGTTGTCTGGTGTTGAGAGGAACAACTCATAGGGTAGGGCCTATACTAGAGTGGTATTCTGAGGGTCTCGATCGGTTACTCGACCCATGATCCCTGCGAGATCGGGGCAGGGTACCCAGATGGTGTGGGTAAAGTGTACAACCTCTGTAGAGTGTAAATCTATTCGAACAGCCGTGTCCATGGTCAAGGACGGTTGGGAAGGTTGTTGTAGAGCAGTGCTGGTTTTGATTTCTAAAAGGGATTTCGAAAAAAAGAGGTTTTCTAAAAAGGGTGGTCTGAGGTGACCATAGAGGAAGTGAGGTGATCTTCGTCCAGTGACTGCAAATAATTTAGCTATTTTTACTTCGCTACACAGTGTTGTTTAGTGGTGACCAAAGTAGATGATGCAGACATTCTACAGGGTAGACCACCTTGTGCCAGGACGAAGTACACGCGGTGTGGTGAAGCAGCAACCTTCATCTAGTATCATGAACGGTTAGACTAGAATGGAAATCCACGAAGGCATTTGATGCAAGGCTTTTAGTGAAAACATCTGCACGTTGAGAGGCCGTGGATACATGGAGTACCCGTACTTCACCGACTTGAATCTTGTCGCATACAAAATGAATGTGGATTTCAGTATGTTTTGTGCGCCGATGTTGGACAGGGTTAGAAGATAGATGTTATCATAATGTACACAACAATAGATTTATCAATTGAAGGATGCAACTCCTGCATAAGATAACAAACCCAGCAGCTTTCTGCAGTCACGTGAGCAACCGCACGGTACTCAGCCTCAGCACTTGACTTGGACACGGTAAGTTGGCGTTTGGATGACCATAAAATGAGGTTGTCCCCGAGGAAAACACAAAACCCTGTAGTGGAGCGGCGTGTATTGGGACAACCAGCCCGGTCAGCGTTGGAGTAGGCTACTAGGGACAAACTATTTGTACTTACTTTTTCCACTTGTGTTCACGTGCCTAAAACCATATACTTGGCTTGCCAAAATATCTTATAAAAGGGAACGGAGAAAGTAACATATTGTAGTATGTGTTTTTCAACATTCTGCTTCTCATATTTTGGTCTTCCCGTCTATCTCTCTATGATTACCACTCTTGTTCACTATTATACTATTGTTAATTGTCCGTCATATATGAAGTTGTCGCATTCTGTATTAGGAAATACTACTGTTCAGAAGTGAGGGTAGGAACTCTAGGACAGATTGTTTCAGCACAAGCCAATCTAGTAACATTGAACATCTAACCTAAAAAACTCGGGTGCAAATTAGAGCTTTGATATAGTAGGATGAATCCTCATCCTCATCCGTAGAAAGGTGACTTTGCTCTTAACGTTAGATGATCCAGTTCCATCCTCATCTGTGGTGACGACCGTCGGTAAGTCGGATGATTCAACTATTGTATCTACTATTGGTAAGTCGGATGATTCAATTGTTGCATCATCACCATCATTATCGCCATCATCCTCATCCTTATCCTCGTCAGTGCAATAATCTTCATCAGTGTAGTAATCTACATCTTCCTCCCCAGCTTCCTCAGCTTGCCTTCGAAGGAAGTTCCGGAGAGCCTCCTCGTTTTCCTCGTCGGTGGTGACGCGAGCGCGGCTTAGTATCTGGCTGGAACTCACCAGCCTCTCCCACTGCACCCTAGTCCACTCGTTGATCTCGTCGATGTAGGTCTGGTCGACCTCGTCGGTGGTCTCCACGTAGCCCTTCTCGCCCAGCTGCCTCATGATCTCCGCCTGCTGCGCCTCGATCTCCTCGTCATCTCTGCGGAACATGGCCACCAGCTCCTTGTGCTCCCGTCGCCGCTGCTCCAGCACTTCCGGCGTGTACCGGTCCGGGTGGCTCCGGCTGAGGAGCTCCAGCGCGGCGTCATCGTCGTCCGGGATCTCGCTCCGCTTCAGCGACATGATGAAGCTGATCTGCCACTCCGGCATGCGGATCTTGGCGCCTGAGGCCGCGGCACGGCTCTTCCGGCGTGCAACGATCTCGTCGAACTCCGCCGCCGCCGCCGCTTCGTACTCATCGTCCACGGGATTCGTTCTCGTCGCGTGATCTGCGGAACCGGCCATCGCAGCGATCTACTCGTCTGGACAGCGGTGTTGTGGGGGCTTCTCGATCGAGATCGATCTGATTCTGATCCATGATATAGCTGGACGTGGGCTTTGCGGCTCTGCTGCTGCTGTCGGAATCTGGGGACGACCCGGACACGGAGGCCGAAATCGGGATCGAATCCGTGACAATGGGTGCGTTCTAGTTGCGCCAGGCTCACGGCGGGATAGATGTTTCAAAGCTTAGCTCTTTTTTTTTTGTTTCGAAAAGACAAAGTTACCTAAAGTTTAACGAAACTTGAAAAAAACTATTCTCTCATGTTTATATTAAGGGGACGCCTAGATCATAGGCGACCGAGAAATAGTAATTTCTCAGTTGACCTGATACCAGATCAATTATTAATTACCCGTTAGCCCACGCGCTGAGTGTGTCTAGGTGTTTCTCCTGTACGCACGTACCCGGTGCGTGTTTGTTGGGCCTCTAGTTGTTCTGCCTGATTTGAGTGGGCTTTACTTGTTAGATAACTTTGAGCAGGCTTGTGTGTTTATACTTTCCTACTGCATGTTGTTATTGAGCTTTATGCATTATTTTGTGCAGCCCTATACTTCGACATGAACAAACAATTTAAATTTTGAACCGTAGCCTAGAAATAGCTTCGGGCATAAAAATTGATTTGACAAAAAAGAACTACGAATTTACAAAGACTTTTTGATTAAAGACACTATGGATTAAAA
This sequence comes from Avena eriantha, assembly GCA_910589775.1. NCBI lineage: Eukaryota > Viridiplantae > Streptophyta > Magnoliopsida > Poales > Poaceae > Avena > Avena eriantha. Next base: position 437,886,339 of record OU342745.1, on the reverse strand, counting down.
CATTGTACATGAAAGATAAAAAAATAAAGGAAATAATTTGCCAATGGTCGTCATTTTGGCCGGTTCAACTTGCACAAAAATAATGATGCAACTTTAGCCAATAGTGTAGCTATTTTTTTAAAAGAAAATATCTTAGTTAAATCGTGTGTGACTACACTGATACCTTAGTTTTGCAAGCAAACCTATCTAAAGTTGCAAGTTGCGAGTGGGTCAAATTCCAGGTCTCAGTCGCGACCAATTTGCAACTAGCCCTGATTCTTTCTTAGTTACAAAAGCAAGTTGCAAAGTGGATCGTTTTCAGGGCTCGGTTTGGTTCATTCTCTGTTACAAGCAAAAGTTGCAAAAAATGGCTCAAGATTTCTAGGCTCAGTCACAATAGAGTTGCAACTAGCTCAGTTTATTCTCGGTTACAGGTGTGAAAATGGTTCAACATCAGGGCCTCAGTCGCGAAAAACTTGCAACTAGCTTGTCTTCGTTCCTAGTTACGAACAAGTTGCAACATACTTGCAACTAGCTCGGATCGTTCTGGGTTGTAACCAAGTTGCAAAAAATGGCTCAAATTAAGGGGCTAAAAAATAACAACGGACTTGCAACTAGCTTGTTTTGTTCTCGGTAAAAAAACCAAGTTGTGAAAAAGGCTAATTACAGTGCTTAGTTGTGACTAACTTGCAACTAGCTTGTTCTGTTCTTAGGTACAAGCAAGTTGCAAGCGAGTCAAGCTCGGTCGCGACCAACTTGCAGCCAGCCCTAGTACTTTCTCAGTTGCAAAAAGCAAGTTGCAAAGTGGCTCATTTTCGGGGTTAGGTTTATTCTCGGTTACAAAGCAAAGTTGTAAAAAATGCCTAAAGATTTCGGTCACTGACTTGTAACTAGCATGGTTCTTTTTTAATTACAAGTAAGTTGCAAGTACCATGCTTAAGAAATGTCAGTTGCATGTAGGTTGCAATTTGGACCGATTAAAAAAAGCTCTATTGCAAGCAGGTTGCGAGTGGTCCATGACGGGACGCTAAGGGGTTCAATTGCAAGCAAGTAGCTATGTTTCAAGTCTCGCAACCAACATGCAAATGGCTCAGTTTTTCTCGGATACAAGCAACTTACAACTAACTTTCTTAATCAAGGCCAACTGCAAACATGTTTCATTTTTGTATAGGTTAAAAAGAAGGGCATGCCTACGTATCAGGCCACTGAGATTTAACTAATCTCAGTCACCTGACATCATACGTGTTAACCAAAAGAGTTTTCAGTTTACTATTATTTGATCTTTTTTAACGTGTTCTCGGCTTTAGCGAGGGAGCTAGGTTGGGTTGTCTCAATTCAGCCTAACATTCTTTTCATGTATTGCTTGTTGTGCTCATACTGCTGGAGGGTACGTATTAGTTGTTGTGCTCATACTGCTGGAGGGTACGTACAATAATGATTTTTTTTCATCCGCTCTCTTGCTTTATTTTGCTTATATAGACACAAACCAAGTACACTAGGGAACTGAGCATAACCATGCCTCCTCAGTTGCGAGCTATTTGCAACTTGCCCCACCTACACTCCCAAAGAGACAAAAAAAACGCCGCCTTAGTTGCAAGTTCATTGCAACTGGTCCCACACACCCCCACCGCAAAGAATAGACCGTTGTCTCAATTGCAAGCTACTTGCAACTAGCCCTACCTCCCTCAAAAAGAGATAGAAAAAGACCGCCACCTCAATTGCGAGCAACTTGCAACTAGGGCTACCTCTCCAAAAAGAGGCAGAAAAAACCAATACCTCAGTTGCGAGCTACTTGCAACTAGAGCCACCTCCCCCCCAAAAACAGTTACAAAGCGATCGTCCCCTTAGTTGCAAGCTACTTGCAACTGCCCAGCTCCCCCAATAGGGGACAAAATAGACTGCCGCCTCAGTTGCAAGCTACTTGCAACTATCCCCACCTCCCAAAAAAGAGACACGAAAAGATCACCGCCTCAGTTGCGAGCTACTTGTAACTGACCCCACCTCCCCCAAAAAGAGATAGAAATGACCACTGCCTCAGTTGCGAGCTAATGGCAACTGGCCCCACCTTCTCCAAAAGAAAAAAGTCGCCACCTCAGTTGCGAGTTCATTGCAACTGGCCCGAACCTCCCTTAGAAAGAAAAAAGGGTCGCCACCACAGCTGTGAGTTCATTGCAACTGGACCCCTCCTCCTAAAAAGAGACAAAATAGACCGTTGTCGCAGTCTCAAGATACTTGCAACTAACCCCACCTTCTCAAAAAAGAGACAGGAAAAAACCACCACCTCAGTTACAAGCTACTTGGAACTAGCTACACCTCCCGCCAAAATGAGACAAAAAATACCACTACCTCAGTTACAAGCTTCTTGAAACTGGCCCCACACCCCCTCCCCCAAAAAGAGACAGAAATACTACAACCACAGTTACAAGCCGCTTTTTCAAACGGCGTCGGTCATGAGCAAATTGCAACAATAGGGTCAGTTACGAGTACATTGTGACCGGGGTGTCAGTTACTACCACATTACGAGTGTGGGTCAGTTACAGCCACACTGTGACTGGGGATCGGTTACGAGCACATTGCAACAATGGAGTCAGTTATAAGCACACTATGAACGGGGGCAGCCACATTGTGATTGTGGGCCTGTTACGACCACATTGTGACTGGGGTTGGTTATGAGCACATTGCAACTGGGTGATCCCTAGATGTGAGCACATTGCAACAAAACGTCAATTGCAAGCACATTGCAGCTGGGTGATCCCTAGATTTGAGCACATTGCAACACAAGCACATTGCAACTGGGAATCAGTTGCGAGCACGTTGCAACTCGGGGTCAGATACAAGCACATTGCAATTAAAAAGGTCAATTTCTAGCACATTATGCCAGCCTAGGATTAGTTATGAGCATATTGTGACTGGGGTCAGTTACGAGCGTACAGTTCTATTGAGTCGTTTGAAAAATTATATTTTCAAAAAAATGGTCCCCTCTATGGGTTAGTTGCAAGCTAATTGCGATGGGGTCAGTTGCGAGCATATTGTAACTGGTGGTCAATTCAGAGGATAGTGCAACTTGGTCGGTTAAAGGAAAAAATAAGTCAGTTATAAACAAGTTGTGACCGGGCCAGTTACAACAACTGCAGATACACATAACATCATAGTCAAACTGAATATTTAAAAAGGTAATGTATTTCAAAAGTTCAAAACTGAAATTTTTAATTAAATATAGAACGGTAACATCAAAAGGAAGGTCTTGATTTTGTTTAAAGCTTCAGATTTAAAAAATGTTCGGTAGGTGAAAAAGGTACATATTTTTAAAATGTACAAAAGTAAAAAAATGTTCATTTTGTAAAATCGTTCATGATTTTAAAGAAGGTTCAAATTTTGAAAGTTAGTCATCGGTTAAAAAAATTCAGATTTCAAAATATTTGGTTGATGTTCAGATTTAAAAATTGTTCGCCAAGTAAAAACGAGAAAGAAACAAAAAAGAAAAAGAAAAGAGGAAAAATTCATACACATATTTGACTAATAACTATAGAAACATGACAATTGATTTACTAACACAATAGCTGTTCGGAGAGATAAAATTGGTCGCCTTCCACTCCCATCCAAAAACAGGACACATAAAAAACACCAAAAAAAGCAAAATGGCTTCTTATTGCAACGCACGGAAGCAAAGGAAAGGCTGAATCCGCAGAAAAACAGCTCCTAGGCACACGAAAGAAAAACAGAGACACAAAAAATGAGGGAAGAAATGGCTGGGTGAAGGAAGAAAAAATATGATGGATGACGAAAAACTAAATGGAATTCAAAAGATACTAACCACCCGCTTATTATTATTTTCTTAGTTTCTTCATACATAAGAACAAATCAAAAACATGACACAGAAAATAAAAAAAGCCAATAAATGTTCGTGCTAAACCATTTACATCATCACACATATTCTGTCAGTTTGAACCGTCGGCAACGCACATACCAAAACACAGACAAAAAAATCCGGCACGACAAAAAACACGACAACTTCACCCCACCTCTGGCAGAAAAAAAACCAGGCCAAAAAGTACCCCGCCACTTCTGTACAAAATACAGCTCTGGCCAACCTCTTCTCATAGTTTCCAGTGCCCACGCTCACGGCCCACGAAAAAACAGCCCACGAACACAGAGGAACATAAAACCTACAAGCCCACACAAAACGCTGCACGAATCTTGGCACCACAGATCCAATGGTAGGGCTGGTGACTGAGAAATAGGCGCCTGAAAAATAGCAAAACCGTTATATTAATGGCCTCAATTTTATATCATTAATATGGACCAGAGGAAGTATCAAAAATTAAGATATTATTACTCCGTGCATTGCACCGGGAGCAAACCCTACATCTCATGGACACAAAATGTAAATTGACCATGGAATCGCTACAATTGTGGTCATGCACTTCATGTCAAGCGCCGACCTACTTTGTCCACCTCATCGACCATGCCATCTGATGCATGTGTGCCTACGCCAGCAGAGTCATGCTCCTCCATTGCCATCTCACCCCACTGCGGAAGGGCAACACCGAGGCCTTCGTCGAAGAATTCCGGAAGAAAATCCTATGAGTTATTGGTCTTTTCCCTTATAGCATTGACATGTGGCACATGAATCATCAACCCATCTTCTTGCTTTTTGATCGTGTTTTCTATTATTCCGTCCACAGCCGAACTATGAGTACGTGACATGAAGGTAAACCAATTATTTTTCTTTGGATTAAGCTCTTCACGTTGATTTTTCTCTAGAAATTTTAGAGGCCCTAAGAAATAAAAGACACAACGTCGTGAGTACAATGAACCAGCTACCGCTTCTCTCTAAAAAAAATCCCCAGCTATGCTTACTAATTAGAAAATCCCGATATTTGCCATAGCTGGCTTATGTGATCTCAACAACTGACCTACGACCATGCAAGCCATTGACAATACCATGGCATGTCATTTCATCCTATGTTGTGCTAGGCGCTCTTGCGCCACCACCACATCGAAGTACTAATTCTACACTATGCAAGCTAGCCAAGCCCTCGGTCCAGCCCCATCAGCAGATATGAATTCTATTCGATTTTCCTTCTTTCAGATCAATCGGTCGTGTTGCTTATTGGACTCTCGAGGCGCCTTGTCAATTCTAGGCAACTAGGATTGGACCCAAGGGAGCGATGTGGGATTATTGAATACAAATTGTGGAGCACTTCATACTTGACCGCGTCTGCAACCCACCTCGCTTGCCAGCAGTCGCGTTCGAACATCACCATCGCACCCATGTTTCCTCCTTGATTCACGTCCTGTTCTTCTGCTCACCCTCTCAGACTCTCTTGCCTGCTGCATCAGGGCGGGTAGGAATGCTCTGTATTCTATGATTAGTTAGGGCGGGTAGGAATGCTCTCTATTCTATGATTAGTGTGGGAAACAATAAATCTCCACATGCATAAGACTCTATGTAGTACACTGAAACTGTGTTCCAATGAAACAGTATAAACAAGTTTTAGCGGTAAAAATGCAGAATGCGATTACGCTAGATAAATCATAAGATTTTAAGCAGCTGACAACTTATTTTTAGCATTTTAACCAATACCAGCACATTATTAGTCTACCCACTTCGGTTATATGGTTATCTGCCACTATACGATAACTACCTAAAGTTTAGTACTGAACATTTCAGGTATATAGATAGATATATAAAAGGGCGACTGATTTAGGGCCTATTAGGGCATGGCCAACGGTATGCCCCGGTGGTGCTGCCTCACAACTTTAGTTTGGTTTGGGTAGTCTAAACTAGGCTCGGATGAGGAGGCGGTCTCTTCTGCAGGAGGCGGGCTCTTCAGCTATAAAGTAAGGAGTGGAGGGAAATGTGAGAGGGAAAAAGGTAGGTTAAAACAATGGATATCACGAAATCCCATACCTCCCTTCTTTTTGGGGATACACATCTTCCACCATGCCACCTAGTGCATTTTCTTTTGGTTAGCACTATCTCCCCACCAATACTTTGACATCGCTGAAATGATTCTTTTACAGATTTTCTGTGGAATCTTAAAAACCGACATCGCGCATGATGGTATAGCTTGTGCTATTGCTTTCAACAAGACCTCTCTTCCTCCTGCTGACAGTAGCTTCTCTTTCCAGCCACTAATCCTTTTGATCACCCTTTCCACTAAGAACATGAAATGGTCACTCCAATCCATGCCAACAGTCGTCGAAAGACCCAAATACTTATCAGTAAGGGCCTCTGTCATAATATTCAAAATATTGCAAATAGCTTCCTTTTCTTCCACACGAGAATTTAGACCGAAGAAAACACGAGAATTTAGACCGAAGAAAATACTCGACTTTTCATCACTCACTTACTGTCCTGATGCTCTGCTGTATTCATCAAGTATGCGCTTGAGACAAACAGCATTAGCTTCATCCGCTTGCATCAAGATTAATGAGTCATCTGCGAATAGCAGGTTAGTAATAGCCAGTGCTTCACGGCATACTCTAACCCCCACCAGCTCCTCTTGTTGCTCCGCCTTAGCCAGTAGATCACTAAGTCCCTCTGCACACAAGAGAAAAAGATATGGTGACAGGGTATCTCCTTGGCGAAGTCCCCTAGTTGGCAAGAAACTTTCACTCTCGGCCGAATTTAGACAAACCCGGTAGCGAACAGAAGAGACACATGTCATAATGAGCTTCATCCAAGAATGGTCAAAACCCATCTTTAGCATGATTCTCTCCAGAAAAATCTCACTCAACACGATCATATGCCTTGTGCATATCTAGTTTCACTGCACAAAAGCCTATACCTCTGAGTCTCGCAGCAAGCATCTTAGAAATCACCTTATAAACCACATTGCAGAGACTAATGGGTCTGAACTGGGTAACCTTCTCAGGCGCCTTAATTTGTATTGATGTTATTTGATAAGTGCTGTTTTATGTCAAAAAAAAGAGGGGAGGACAAGCCGAAAACAAGATTTATTTCGTGTTGTCCATACGCCCAAAACAGAGCCGCAGACCTGATCATTAGAACTGCTCTGTCAGTACTACTCCCTCAGTCTCAAAAAGGATCTCACATATTTATCTAGATTCACATGTATCTATAGACAAATATTGGACATTCTTTTCCGGGCGGATGTAGTAGTAGTAAAGACCGAGAAACAGTTGTAACGTAGATCCACAGAGGATTCAGATGGAGAACTGATTCCCACTGATCATCTAATTTCAGACTAAATGTATGTACCCAGTCCCAGGGGGGGATCGATAGAACAGGTGTTGCAAAGACTGCACTGCAGCATGCAGTTCACATAGTTCTGAATTCAAGCCCACATATGGCATATGAACAGAACATTAGTCGGTCCACAGGGTGATGACGCTGAAAGCAAGATTTGTTTCATGCTTTCCATACAGGCTGTATAATAATACAGCCCAAAACAGAGCCGTATAATCAATCATCAATTTTTTTGTATCAGTACCAATAAAGTTGTTATGTAGATCCCCAAAGGATTAAGGTGCAGAACTGAGTCCAGCTGAGCATCTAACTGGCAGAGCATATATACATAGCGAGTGGGCACGATCACATGAAAAGGACAGATGTTGCAATGGTTCTTGCACAGTTCTAGATTCAAGTCCACGTATGAGCAGAAATTAAGCCTCAGTTCTAAATTCAAGTCCACAGTACTAGATTCAAGTCCACAGTTCTAGATTACACTGCATTTAGATGGCAAATAGTAACTGCAAAGGCAGCATCTATGACGTTCATATAGCACTCAGACAGAAACGTGTCCAGTTTAGTTTCACGGAGTCAAGAGTACAACATATATAAATAAATCTGTATTAAAGCAGAGAACTAGGAAGAATGGCATCATCCTACATGATAAACTGGTAACTAAAGTTACATGGCAACCCACAGGAGGCAACAATGGACCTAGCATTAGTTAAAAAATGCAAATGCCTTATACGATTAAAAAAAAACACATCTTGTGTGCTGAACCGATGGGAAAAATACTAGAGCTGGCACATGAAGAGACGCTGAGTGTATAACAGACTTCAAGTGAAAAAACAAAGCAACGACTCATCTGGTTACACAGCCTGCGCTTTGTTCTCAGCGAGCGCCAGTTGGAATGCAGTAGCCTCGACCTTTCTCCAACTCCTCTTTGGCATCGCCCTTCATGGCCTTCTTCGTCGCCATGCCGACCTTTGACAGCCTGGAATGGCGGCACCGACTTGTTCTCCAAGCTAGTGCAGAAGCAAACAAGCGCTTCTCGACCATAAGTTTGCTTCATGCCTGCAGATTACATTGCGTACAGATTGCCAAAAACAGCAAAGGCAACAAAACGACATTAGTCAGGTTCCGTGGCAGAACAAGCTGAAAACAAGCTTTATTTGGTGTTCTCCATACATACAGCCCAAAACAGAGCCATGGACCCGATCACCAGAACTGCTCTGTCAGTACTACGCCCTCAGCCCAGAAAATGATGTCGCATATTTGTCTAGATAGCACTACTCTCTCGGTCCGGAAAATGATGTTGAATATTTGTCTAGATTCGCATGTATCAATAGACAAATATGCGACAACCTTTTCCGGACGGATGTAGTAGTATAGACCGAGAAACAGTTCTAACCTAGTATGGACGGATGTATCCAGGCGGCATCGATACAACAGCTGTTGCAATGACTCCCCTGCAGCATACACTTCACATAGTTCTGAATTCAAGTTTGTTTCATGTTCTCCATACAGCCAAAAATAGAGCCACAGAACCCATCATCGGAACATTTCTATCAGTACCCACAAAGTTTTGATATATATATCCCCAAACGATCAAGGTGCGCAACTGAATCCAGATCATCATCTAACTGACACAGCAAATATACAGACATAGCCAGTGGGCACGAGCACACGAAAAGAACAGATGTTGCAATGCTTCTTGCACAGTTCTAGGCTCAAGAACATGTATTAAGCCTGCAGATTACATCGCATTCAGATGGCCAATAACTGCAGAGGCAGCATCTATGAGGTTCATGTAGCAGTTGATCGAAATGTGTCCCAGCTAGTTTCATGAAGTCAAGAGTACAACATATAAATCTGGACTGGAGAAAAGAACTAGTAGGAAGAATGGCATCATCCAACATGATAAACTGGTAACTAAAGTTACATGGCAACCCACAGGAGGAGGAAACAGTGTGCTGAACCAACCAATGGAAATGCCTTATATGAGAAAAAAAATACATTTTGTGTGCTGAACCAGTGGAAATACTAGAGCTGGCACATGAAGAGACGCTAACAGATTTCAAGTGAAAAAACAAAAACAACGGCTCATCTGGTTACACAGCCTGTGCTTTGTTCTCAGCGAGCGCCAGTTGGAACGCAGCAGCCTCGACCTTCTCCCACTCCTCCTTGGCATCGCCCTTCGCGGCCTTCTTCATCGCCATGCCGATCTCCTTGGCATGCTTCACCTTCCTGCTCTTCACCAGTCCCGCGATCAGACCTTTGACGGCCTGGAACGGCGGCGTCCACTTGTTGGCCAAGCATTCCTTGCACACCTCCAGTGCCGAAGCAAACATGAGCTTCTCGACCAGCACCTCAAGAAGCATCTTGTAGGTGTCAAAGTTGGGCGACACACCTTTCCCGCCGTTGGGCCTCGGCACCTCGGGCATCCTTTTGAGCAGGGCCACTGCAGCACCCGCCTCGCCCTGCTTGCACAGCCCCCAGATGACGGTGTTGAAGCTGTCCCTGTTGGGAGGGACGCCGTTGGCGGCCATGACGTTGAGAAGCTCCTCGGCCTCGAAGCTCTTGCCCTTGGCGCCCAGGGCAGCCATCCGGATGTTGTAGGTGGTGACGTTGGGCTTGAGCCGCTTCTTGCCGCCAGTGACATCCTTCAGCAGCTGGTCGAACGCGGCGAAGTCGCCCACCTTGAGGTACCCCCTGAGGACCTCGTTGCAGGAGACGATGTCGGGCTGCACGCCGGCCCTGTCGGGCATTGCGTCGAACACCGCGCGGGCGGGCGCGACGTGGCCCATGACGACCATGGACTTGAGGAGCACGTTGTGGGAGACGAGCCCTGGCTTGATGGAGAGCTCGGCGGAGAGGTCGGGGAAGGCCTTGACGACGCGGTCGTGCTGGCCGGCGTCGTGGTAGGCGGCGAGGAGCGCGGAGAGCGCGCGGTCGGTTGGGGGTTTGACGAGGCGGAAGGTGGAGAGGGAGTGGTCGGGCATCCCGGCTTGCGCGTAGAGTCCGATGAGGCGCAGCAGGAAGCCCTCGGAGGGGTGCGGCGCCGGGAGGGCGGTGAGGGAGGTGGAGAGGAGGGAGGCGACGAGGTCGCGGCGGCCGGCGGATGCGAGGCGGGTGACGGCCAGGGAGAAGATTGGGCGGTCGCCGAGGAAGGCCGGGTGCGGGAGCGCCTGGAGGAAGTTCGTGGCGAGGTCGTCGGGCGCCGTAGCGGCGCTCCGGATGGTGCTCTTGATGCGGGCGAGCTCGGCGGGGCTGGTGGTGGTGGCTGGCTGGGGATGGGGCTTGGTCTGGGTGGAGAGGAGGCGCACGAGGATCTGGCGGCGGAGGAGGAGCGCGGGGGCCGGGGCGAGGGACCGGCGGAGGGCGGCGGCGGCGGCCATGGGGGGAAATGCGGAGGATGGAGAGGGTTTGGAAGGCGGCACGAGATCAGGGGACGGAGGGTTTAGACCAGTTTGTATCACTTACGGTGACAGGAGGAAGATCTCCGTCCGTTCACTCCGTGATCGGACGGCGGCAACGATTTTCAAGCATCCAGTACAAACGTCGATTTGCAAACCCAGTTTATAGCTCAGTTTTGTCACTTGTGTGATCTTCCATATGTCTGATGATCTTTCAGTAGGAGCTACATTTGATGCGACCAGAAACGAGCCTGACCATGGATAGTGCGTTTGGGTTACTCGTGTGTGACCAAACATCTTGAAGAAATTGAAGAGGTGCCACCGAAACTCACGATGTCGGCCAAGAGAGAAATAAGGAACAACTATAAGCTTCATGTTTCAAGTTTGAATATGGCGTGGAAGGTGTCTTTATACAAAATCTGTATGTCGCGACACTTCCCCGAGAGAATAAACTAGGTTACCGTCATGTTTCCCACATGGTTACCGTGGAGGTTTAGACCAGTTTGTATCACACGGTGGCAAGAGGAAGATCTCGTCCGTTCACTTTGTGATCGGACGGCAGAAACGATTGTCTCCAGTCCAAATGTCGATTTTCAAAGCCACCATAGCTTACCCGTGTGATCATTCAGTATCTCTGATGTTTTTTAGTTGGGACCAAACCCCCATCAGCAAATATATGGGCGATAGTGCCATTTTCAGTTCTGATCCTAGTGCTTTGACTCAACCCGAATTAAGTAGGAGCTACATTTGATGCTATCAGAAACGAACATGTCCATAGATAGTCTTTGAGTTACTATGAACATGTTTAAATTGAAGAAGTGCCACAGAAACTCGAGATATCGGAGACGAAAGCATTTACCCTACTCCCTTTGATCTAAATTAATTGGCTTGGATTTAGCTAGATTCGAATGTATCTCGTACTAAAACATGCCTAGATACATCAGAATCTAGAAAAATTCGAGTCAATTAATTTGGATCGGAGGGAGTAGTTACTATTCCTGGTGTATAAAACAGTAATGTGTCATGACAATTTTTCTTGACCAAGCCAAAGGGATGCAATGTTGTTTATTCAATGAGAGAGATACAATTAGATGTTTATAGGTGAGATTTTTTACAAACAGTAGGAATATTCATGGTTCCGTTACATTAAGAATTGAACCTATCATTAGTTTAGTACAAGTTAAGCAAAAAAATAATTTTAACTTTGAAAGGTCTAGTTCTAAAATTATAAGTAATAAAAACCTGACGAAGATTTCAGATTTAACAACCTATCAGAGGGCATGGAGACATTTTCCAAGCAAAAAATAACCACATTGGTTGATCAAGTAAAGGGAAAATATATGTTGATTTTAAATATATTTTTCATTTCTTTTTAATATTAATGTTACACTAATCGTCTACATATATACCAAAATAAGTTAGTATAATAATATTCCAAAGTTATAATAAGTACAAATACTGAATTATCATATTATCTTACAGAAGTAAGCAATGTACATGCTATTTCCGTCCCTCACATGTATTACAATTTTCTCAATGTTTGGTAACTTAAACTTTCTTTGTTAATATTCTCTTGGCTAACATGGTTGCTCTGTGGTCTCTTTTTTACTATGTACCTTTTGATCCACCACTCAGGGCAAACTTTGGTCTACATTTTTCTTCTTGGGAGCTTATGTAAACATTTGTTTTACCTTTTATACATATTTGTTCAAAAGGGACAAATATCTAGAAAAATACATGTGTCACTACTACTCTTGTAGTCTAGACGGTTCCTTTCAAGGCAAGCACACTCATGCGACTGTTGTAGTTGCAAAGTTTCAGTCGGAAGGACCAGGTCCTGCAAGTTATCAGAAATTACTGAGTAACATCAACTCTTTAGGTGCGACCATGCTACCTCTTCACGGTTTGGCAATAAAATAGTCATAGATAATTTTTGACATCATTGGCACAAGATGTTTCTACCATTGTACAAAATTGTAAACTCAAATTCAAACTATACAATGGGGGAAAATGACAAATTCTACCTCGGCGGTGCTTCGGTCGAGGGCAAGAGGTGGACGAGAAGTGGTGAAGCCAGGGGAAATACGTCGTTGGCGTCGGTTCTCTAGGTTGCATATCACTTGGAGTATTTCTTTACAGGGCTAGCACGAGTGCCCGGTGGGGGGTGGTGGGGGGAGGTCGCGGAGGCCATTAGGGTTGGAAGGAAAGAAGCAATGAAGGGAGGAGAAGAGTGTTTCTTTCAGGAAGTAGGAGTTGTGATCCAACAGCTGTCCCATGTCCAACATCACTCCAACAAATGAAACGTGACAATTTGCAATCCAAGTGAAGTGAATGGTAATATTGCTAGAGGAGGAGGCATCCAAGTTTTTTTTATTTTCTTATAATTAAGATATACTCTGTAAAACATGCGTGTGATTCAACTGTAGGGAATTAATTATTGGCTGCCCTACATGAATTAAATCATTCCTGAATTTATACCTGACATTATTAGCACCCTGCAACTAAACACCAAGCAAGCAAGCAGTGCATACACAATTGAATAATTAACTTACCATTCGTCTATCTATATCGATCTGGCATGAAGAATTAGTATTGTACTACATGGCTGCTGCACTTTGAATAACAAAGCTAGGAGAGGCCGGGTCTGAAAGTCTGAATCATCGTCACTTGTAGATCCACTCGTCTGCTCTGGCCCCTCCGGTGGTGTCCACGTCGATGAAGATGCTGACGGCCTTGCCGATGCGTGGGCGCTCCCTGACCTTCTCGAGCGTGTTCCGGACGTGGGCGACGGCGCCCCAGCAGCGGAGCGTGTTGGCGACGTCGTCGAGGCGCAGCAGGTACTCCTCCTCCGTGAGCGGGAACGACCGCTGCTCCCGGTACTTCCACATCACGTTCATCGCCAGCAGGTTCCGCCCCATGAACTCCTTCCGGATGAGGGTGACGTCGTAGGAGCGGCCGTACCGCTTCCGGATCAGCGTCGCCAGGTCCAGCCCGCTGAAGCTCGCGTCGCCGTCGCTGCCCACCAGCCGCTCCAGGTCCGCCCTGTCGCTCTTGCTCGACGACGACGAGGACGACGACGAGGAGGCCTCCTTCTTGTTCTCTTCTTCTTCCTCCTCGTCGCCGCCGTCGTCTTTGGCGCCGCCATCGATGACCGCTCTGACCGCGACGACGGCGGCGCCTCGACGGCTGAATGAGTTACAGCAGGGCCGCCTCATGCTGCTGCTGCTGCTGCCAGGGTCGGAGCTGACGGCGAGCTGGCCTGAACTCTGGTGGTGGACGCGGGGAGGCACGTACCGGCGGTGGGCAGAGAGGACATTCATCATGGGCACGTACGTCACCACGCCCGGCTCGGTCGATCGAAACCTCCGTGGGGACAGAGCTGGAGAAGACAATCATCATTATTTGGCAGGACAAAGCAAAATCAACAAAAAAACAGCCAATCGTTCACAACTGTAACAGAGGAATGTGTAGCTAACACCTTCCTCGTGGGAAGAAAGGACACAACACGTAGAGGTACTACATAGTTTAGCCAACTCAGGGAATTTTGTCTAGTGGTATGATTCTCGCTTAGGGTGCGAGAGGTCCTGAGTTCAATTCTCGGAATGCCCCATATTTTTTGCCCCTTTTTCTTTCTTCTTCCCACGCCTAGATAGATACTCTACCTGGTAGACTGCTGGAAAACTCCCCTACTGCGCAATCCGGCTACTACTGGAATTTTCCATCCAAAGATTTTTTAAGCAAAGTAGTGGATCTGTCTGAAGAAACAACTGATCCTGTGCTGTGTATCTCATCTGCCAATATGACTAAGCTGCTAGCTACAGGGGATGAACCGATTAGGTGGGTAGGCATGCGGCAACTAGATGCATGGTTACCTTGGAAGCTGCTGAGATCTCAGTCCGGCCGGCCGCTGCACCGGTTGATGAAGCTCCGGACGCGCGGGAGGAGAAGACGAAGAGGAAGAAGAAGAAGACAAGTGCCTCCTCTTGGAAGATGGAAGAAAACCAGACGAAAAGAGAGGTTGGCTCTTGGCGTGACACCACCCAACTGACTGAGGCAAGACGTGTGGTGGCAGGGCAAGGGGCCAGGAGATCCTCACAACATCACCAGTCACCACACCACTAGTATTTCCTTCCCTTTTCTTTTCTTTTCCTTCCATCTCAAAACACGTGAACAAAACATTCCACATCCAAATACTATTAACTGATTACTTGTTCGATCGATTGATTCATTTGTTGTTTTCACAGGACCGTAACACAAAAGGCAAATCAGTAAAAAAACAACAACTTGGTCTCCATGGGAGACAAGAGCCGCAAACCCTTTTTTCTTCGAGGGAAACAGTCGGACCCCGTCCAGCCGTGAGGCTTTATTAATTATCAAACACGTTTACATCGACTACGAAATGGCTAATAACAAAACCAGACGGATCCTCGTGCCAAACAACGGTCTCAGATCCCTCTGCATTACAGGCCAAATGATGAGCCACAAAATTTCTTTTCCTAGGATAACGAGAGTAAACTCAATAATATCAAATCCTCCAACTAGAAAGGTGCACACTTCATATATATAGCCGCGGCAGCTCCCAACAAATTCCCTCCATTGCGCATTGTATCGATCACCTCCATGCACTCACTGTTTATCAGAATCAGAAGCTTATTATAACAACCAACTTGGCCTCCTAGGATTAGTCCGTCTCTTAACGCCCTTACTTCTGCGCTTGCAGCATCTCCAATATTTGGAATTGATTCAGCCAAGGACATGCCACCGTCAACTCGTGAGATCGAACTGGTCGTCGCACCTGTAAAATTACCTGTGGAAAAGGCAGCATCAATGTTTAGTTTCACAAAACCCTCAGGTGGTTTTTCCCAATCATGACGTATAATGCCCGAATGGTTCTTGCAAGATTTCAAAAATCCGAAGCCAAAGCCAGGATAGCTTGGATGACCTCCAAGGCTTCTGAGCTCGCTCGTCATGTGTAATTCTCCAACTCTCCCACCATATGTACCAACAAGCGGTAGAAATTAGTTCTTTGAGACCTAGGTTAGACCTATGGTAACTGTTCGCGCTCTAGAGCGTATTGAGGCTTTGTCGGATCATGTTCCATTACTTTTTATCTGTTGGGACACCACCACAAAAATCCAAACTTAGTTTCAAATTTGAACTTGGATGGATAGATCGTGATGGTTTTCTTGACATGGTGAAAGCTAGGAGAAACCTTGTAGTGGTCAAACGCCTATATAGCGATGGAACAACGAAGTGTGTGCCTTACGCAAATTCCTTCGTGATTGGGCCAGACATACTACTGGAATCCTTAAAAAAAAGAGAAAATACGCCTTTTATCTATTATTAACAATTTAGAAGCTTCTATGGAAGTCAGGCTTTTAACAGCACAAGAGATTAAGCTTAAAAGCCAGTCGAATGCGGAAATTTCCAGACTACTTTGTGAGGTGGAACTCAAATGGTACCAACGATCTAAAGCGAAATTCATTCTTGAAGGAGACGCAAATACAAGATACTTCCATGCTATTTCCAACGGCAAGCATAAGAACAAAATTATTCACTATTTAATTCAGGATAAATGTATGATTGAGGGTCAGGAGCAACTAAAATCTTATATTACAAGCGATTACAAATCCTTATTTAGGGTATCACTAGAAAACTCTTTCTCGTTGGATGAGTCCAAAACAACGATATTCCTAAGGTTTCTGTTGAGAAAAACAACTTTCTAACCGCTCCTTATACGGAGGAGGAGGTTAAGAAAGCTATTTTCCAAATGGAACATAACAAAGTGCCAGGGCATGATGGCTTTCTAGCGGAATTTTATTAATAGTTATGGGAAGTTATCAAAGAGGACCTGATGCATTTGTTCGAGTTTTTGTATATTGGTCAGCTAGACCTTTTTAGACTTAATTTTGGTAACATAATTTTACTTCCTAAGGTTAATAATGTAGAACGTATATAACAATATCATCCAATCTGTCTTTTTAACGTTAGTTTTAATTTTTTTACAAAAGTTGCCATGATTAGACTAAATTCAGTAGTTGACCATGTTGTACATCCATCTCAAACTGCTTTAATACAAAGAAGAAATATTCTCGATGGTGTAGTAATCTTGTATGAAACAATCCATAAACTATACTCAAAAAAATTAAATGATGTACTGTTCAAGATTGACTTTAAAAAGGCTTATGCTAAAATTAATTGGTCATTTCTCCAGCAAACACTCCGTATGAAAGTTTTTTCGCAGGAGTGGCGTGCTCTCATACAGTATTTTGTGTACGGTAGTAGTGTTGCCATAAATGTCAATGACGACACTGGCAAATACATCCAGACCAAAAAAGGGCTGAGACAAGGGAATCCACTATCGCCTATACTATTTAACATAGTGGCTGATATGTTGGCTATCCTTATCGAGAGAGCCAAGACTGATGGCCAAATTGAAGGATTAGTTCCCTATCTTGTTAATGGTGGTCTCTCCATTCTTCAATACGCTGACGATACAATCTTATTTATAGAACATGATCTGGAGAAAGCTAAGAATCTGAAATTAATATTATTAGCATTTGAGCAACTCTCTAGATTGAAAATTAACTTCCATAAGAGTGATTTGTATTGTTTTGGTGAGGCTGAAAAGGAGGCCCATCTATACGCTGAACTATTCGGCTGTAGCCAGGGGCAATTTCCAGTAAACTATCTAGGAATATCGATTCACTATCGGCGTCTCACGATTGCTGGGTGAAAACTCGTTGAGGAAAGACTATAGAAATACCTTAATAGTTGGAAAGGTAAATTGTTGTCCCATGGTGGAAGACTTGTACTCATAAATTCAGTACTCACTTACATGGTACCGTATATGATCTTGTTTTTCCAGTTACGTAAAGGTTTCTTGAATAAAGTGGATTATTGGCAAGGGGATAGTGAAAAAAAGAAATATCGACTAGGTAGATGGAATTGTGGTTTGCGGGCCAAAAGAATACGGTGGACTGGGCATACATGATCTGTAAGTCAAAACCATCGCATTTTTGGGTAAATAGCTTTTCAAACTACTTACTAAAGATGGCGTCTGGCAAACCATTCTATGAAGGAAATATGTTGGCTCCAGAACTGTGTCTCAAGTGGTTTGGAAACCCAGTGATTCACACTTTTTGGCTGGACTAATGACGTCCAAAAAGCATTTTTCCTACTTTGGGGTTTTCAATATTAAAGATGGATCTCAGATTAGGTTCTGAGAAGATAAGTGGCTTGGCCAAACTTCTCTTCGTGAATAATATCCAGCTCTATGTTCGATTGTTAGGCACAAAGGGGATACACTTTCCACAGTAATGAAATCTAATCCTCTAAATGTGTCTTTCAGAAGAAGTCTCATCGATCCTAGACTGGTATCTTGGAATAATCTTTTATTAAGATTATCTACGATACAACTGTCGGAGGGTGTGGGCGAGTTCAAATGTAAATTACTAGAGAATGGTAACTTTATAGTTTACTCAATGTATAGAGTTTTTATCCAACCTAATATTCCAGTCGATGATAATATAGTAAAATTTGGAAGATGAAAATACCCCTTAAAACGAAGATATTCACTTGGTATCTCCGTAGGAGTAATTCTTACAAAAGATAATCTTGTTAAAAGGAATTGGCATGGAAGTACACAATGCGTTTTTTGTTACCATGATGAGACAATACAACATTTATTCTTCCAATATAAATTTGCTTGTGCTATGGTCAATCATCCAAGTAGCCTCTGGTTTATATTCTCCACGTTCGTTGACCAATCTATTTGGTAACTGGTTGCATGGGATAGAGGATAAGTACATGAATTAGTTTAGGGTGGAAGCTCTTGCTATTATTTGGCGCTTTGGCTGTGTAGAAATGATAATTTTTTTAATAACATTGTGCCTTCTTCCCTGCAGGTTATCCATCGAGCCAGGGCTATGCTCCGATCATGGACCACTCTCCAACGTATAGAGTTCCACGACTTGTTTGTGGAGGGGTGTATGCGATTGGAGGACACCGCAAGAGATATTTTCTCCTGACATAGATGCCAGCGTGATCTGCGGATAGATCTGCCATAGCTAGAGGATGTTTTCTATTATTTATTGCAAGTTTTGTAATGCTGGTGCTTTTGCTTCGATCACTAGTTCTGCGGTTGGTCGGCTGTGTGCATACTAGCTGAGGCTGGGTGTAAACATTACTATTAAGTAATATAGCGCCCATTTTCAAAAAAAAAAGCGCCTCACTTCTCGGCACCTCTTCAATAATAGCTGACCCCACACGGTATGATTTGCATGCGTCAACCGATGGTTCGTGAAATGCCCAAATGCTCCCATATTTCTTTAAACACGTGTGCATTCAAAGAAGATATGTTTTGTATCTTCACAGTATACCTTGCACACATGATCGATAGACACTTGATTGATTGGATAATGTGCCTGTTAGCAGGAGTGCTACTGCATGCAATGGTTCTATGTGAAAATCTTAATCTTTACAGCAGCTTTTAATTTCCACACTTGCATCCAGATTGGATTTATATCAGACGGCTTTTAATTTCTCCATCAGATACAGCTGTAGTAGCTCGGATCTTGGTAGGAGGAATTCGTTAAAACCTTTACTAAACTAGCAAGGGAAATTTGAATTCGAAGTTTCTCTGAAAAATTCAGTGGGTAAATAGCTAGGGTTTTCCGGTTACTACACTTGGTTGAAACTGATAAGAGTGAACCGTCATGCCTACTAAAGTAGACCATTCATTGTTTATTCTACGTTGGGTTTATTTCTTAATTCTTTTAATAAGCAACATAATACCCAAATGTTAGAGTATTCTAAAAGATGGCACTCTCCCTTAGCACCCACTCACCTCACCGGTCGCCATAGGTCCCCTCCCCCCTCTCTATTCGGGCCGTGCATGTGCTCGCGGATCGATGTTTCGGGTTCTCCGGTTTATTTCTCCCCCTCTACTTGGACAAAAGGAGTTTTGCTTGGTGGCTTCTTTATCCTAAGGCCTCATTCCTCCTCTCAGCAAAAATGTGTGGTCATTGTTTGATGTGACCCTAGCTAGAGGCTAAAATTAATTAGCTGTGACTGTGTGGTCATTAATTATTGGTTGTGACGATGCCAGAGTTAACTAGAAGCTAAAATTAGTTGCCTTGCTACACGCGTAGTGCGGCCATCCCCATTGGTGGGTGGCTGGGTGCTAGCTAAGCTCGCCCATATTATGTGTACACATGCATGGATGGAGGTCTAGCTCTCTTACTCACCTCCACGTACGTTACCATTACGAGACGATCCATCCATCCATCGAGCGACCATGGCGAAGCTCTCCATCGCGCTCCTCGTCCTCCTTAGCTGCGCAGTCGCCGGCGGTGCTTTCACCGATCTCAAGACGAAGTGCGACACGACGCCTCATAAAAGTAGGACACACGCTGGAATTTGACAAGGCAACGATCGATAGATCGTTCCGACCAAGGCATGCAACAATGTCGTCTTTGCCCGATGACATCGTGACGGAGATCTTCTCCTACCTACCTGCCGGCCAAGTCGGCCGGACGCTTCCGCTGCATCTCGCCTGGTGGTGTGGTCAAGAAGCTCACGCCCAACTATTTAGGACTCCCGATTCCTCTCACCAGGCCCCTCCATGGCCTCGTCCTCATGCGCAGCACCACCTATCACGTCCTCAACCCTTGCACCGGTCAAGCCTTGTCCCTCCCCGATAGCAGCAAACTGCCGGCCAAGATGATCTGGCGGCCTTCTGGGCACGGCGAGCTACCACCGCCTTGTTACAGCTATGTATCCTACGGCCTCGGTTACTGCTCAGTGGCCGGCGAGTACAAGGCGGTGCGTGTGTTCAGCAAAATTGCAAGCGACAACGACGAGTACAGTCCCATCCTTTGCGAAACGGTCGAGCTGGCCGGGCAGGCCATCTTCGAGGCGGTGTTGGTCCCTAGATTGATTGGAAATCGTACCGGACTGTGGAACCTACGGTGGCACGGTGACTAAACTGATCAGGACCCAACTTTTTAGCGTCACGGACGAAAAAACACCAACGAAAACCACCTTAAAACCTTTTTATATAGCAGAGATAGAGATAGGGATAGAGAAGAGAAAGGCCAAAGAACAACGAGGACCAGCGATGGAACCCATGGACGAAAACATCTGGGACTTGATCCCCACTGACGTCTTCGTCGAGGTCCTGCAGCGGCTTCCCACGAGCTCCCGCCGGCGATCCCGTCTTGTTTGCCGGCATTGGCGTTACACCGTCGACACACGCACTACCGAGATGAGGAGCCGCCCAAAGACACTCATCGCCACCGATAGTACCGTGCATATCGTCGAGGACCTACCACCACCATCGTCCTTGGAAGGCAGCCCACCTAGAAGCCGTGAGCTTTTCACGGGCGGCTCCTACGACGGCATGAGCTTTGTCGGCACGTGCAACGGCATCATCTGCATGTGCTACAGCCAGAAGCCCAATAGGCCCATCACCCTAGCAAATCCGGTCACAGGCGAGACACTGGCCGTACCACCGGTACCGCTGCCATACACGGATACCACCTCATACTCGCAGCTGACATACTGCTTCGCGTACCACCCCACGACGGGGCAGTACAAGGTCGTGCACGTTCCGTACCACTTTCAGAGCGTGTGGGTGTTCACGCTCGGGGACACGCTCTGGCGGGATGTCTCCACGGGCTGCCCAATGGAGACACTTGACCTCCGCAATGGCGGCATTGTTACCATAGACGGCAAGGTGTACTGGGCTGTGAAGGCCATGGAAGCGAAGATAATGTCCTTTGACCTTGACACCGAGTACGTCACATCCGTTGGGCTGGATCCGAACGTATCGTCCACCAGCTGGCACCTTACGACGATACACGGGAGGCTGGGTGTCGCCTTTTGTAATGAGTGGTGGATGTCTGAAGAGACAGAGGTTTGGGTCATGGAGCAACCCATAGCAGGACAGTGTACGTGGAGCCGTTGGTACAAGGTACATGTTCAGAAGGCACAACAACATCGCCAACGTTACCATCATCTCACACAACCAAACTTTACACACGATGGCAAGTATGTCCTCACGATGAGATGGAACGGAAAAAGTCATGTGTTCTACAAACACATGCTAAGCATTGCAGGAAAGAAGACAAAACGTGGCATGGTGGAGATCAACAAAAGTAACCAGGGGACAATAGTTGCGGACATTAGTACCCGAGGCCACTACCACTGGACCTTCGCCTACGTCGAAACCACATAACCTTTGAGTGTTTATCGTTGTTCATGACTGGTTGGTCTTTTGTTATCATTACTAGTATTTTGCTTATGGGCTTTCCGAACCTGCTTGTACATGAAAGCTATAGCACGAGAACTGTATACGGTTCAACATAGGGAGTAAGCTTGAATTGTTAAATCAATGTTATAGCTTTCTCAATCAAAAACAGATTGACCGTTGCTATTTTTTATCAGGATGGTATATTAACATTGCGAAGATACAAATTACACAGCCTCTGCAATGACACATTGCCCTAGCGGCCTCACAGATGCATATAACCAACAAAAAAAGATGAAGAAAAAAAATCGTACCTGCGAGCCTGTGTTGTGGACCGACGGGCCAGCTCTAATAGGTGTCTTTGTGGTTAAAAGGGACCATGTGTCCTGAGGTCGGGGGTATGCTTGTAACAAAAGTGCGAATATTCTCAACCCCAATTCGACTACTACCTCATCCCCTTGATCATCCTCTTATCCTTGATCTGCTTCCTAATCCCCTGCTTGCTGAAATTCGTGGCGATCGATCCAATCATATATTGGGACACCACATGACCTCCGATGATGGCAGGGTGGCCCTTATTGTTGTTCTCCTCCTCTCCGTCACTGCCTGTGCATTGAATGTCGTCACGACCTATGCCCCGATTGGACGTCCTTCATCTTGGCGCTCTCAGCTCCTTTCTCGGCCTAATTTGTATCATAAAATAGCGTCCTAGAATAATGTCACCAAGTGAGGTGTGGTGTAATGGCCAATACATGAGGTTTGTTCGACGGACAGGTGGGACCCACGTGTAAGGCAGCCCAAGGTCACATGTTAGAAAGAAAAAACATATAGGGGCTTTAAGCTAAAGTTATAATGCCACATGTCCGATGCAATGCATGTGAAAAAAAACGAGATTGGACTCTGATCCTCTTACGATCCATCCGAGGTATAGACTCGACGTTTTTCTTAAAACTAGGACAGGCCACGACTACAAATCGCAAAACACACGTGCGATCCACGAACGTACATAGCAATGATGACATCGTGACCGAGATATTCTCCTACCTGCCGGCCGCTTTCACAACCTGTCACGGTCATGGCACACTGCGCTCTCGTCAACGTCCTTTGTCCATCTACATCTCTGGCGAGCAAACAAGCCAGGCGAGCTCAAGTTCTTCTTCGGTTTGCCCGATGAAGAACTTGACAACGACGCCGGAACCCCGGAAGAAGAATCCAATAACGGGGATTCCATGGAACCGGAACCCAACGAAGGTGGCAGCACCCGGGAAGAAGAATCCCACGACGTCACCATCCCAGAAGCGGAAGAAGAAGAATCCTACTTTTATGAGTGGCAACCTGGTGGTGAGCCTCGGAAGCTGATGCCTTACAGTTTTCACATGCCGACTCCTCTCACCAGGTCCCTCCATGGGCTCATCCTCATCCGCTGCACGGAGAGCGGCGGGGCACCGGTGGAAGGGATTCGACGCAATAGTGGCTCGCTGGAACCGATGGTGGCAGAGGTTTGCCACAACTGAAGGTTGTAGCGGGTCACCGCAGCCGAAGATTGTAGCGGGTCATCGAGGTCAGAGCCGATGCAGCGGACGTGTCGACGCAATGGGTGTGTGGTCCACGTTGATGGAGTCTCGTGGTGGACACATAGTCGACACAAAGGATGGAGTCGACGCAGCTGACATGGAGTATTCGGTGGTGATGGCGAAGTCAGTCACGATGAAATTGAAATTGCGACCATGATGACGAAGAAAGCCATGGTGAAGCCACGATTGCGGTGCTGACGTCGAGCTCCAGATGCCAAGTGGATAATTTATTGTCGCTGGCTGGAGACTTGTCCGATCTTCATGCATATTTTTCGTAAACGCTCAATGGATTGTTCACTTCAACCTTGTGATTTTAAACATGTATGTGTGCATGCGCCTAGAGGCCGCCAAAAATCCTTGCACAACATTTCCGCAAAATCAAAGTACATACGTACATGCCTAATATCTGTGTCGTTAACATGTCTTTGCTCCATGCATGTGTGTTTTCTGTACTGTCTTCTAGTGGATGGATCGATGCAACATGTTGAACATATCCAGCGGATTGTATTGGGACGGAATGAAACTTGCTTTGCCCGGCGTGGTGTCACGTGATGCCAACTTCAAGTGCACACGTTGTTGCCTCTAGATCGGTTTGAAGTCAGGGGCACAAGATTACCCAGGTTCAGGCCCCCGGAGGGAAACCATACTCCTTGTCTGTTCTTGATTGATGGCGAAACCGAAGGATACAATGTCGTCGAGATGGCGGTGGATTCGCAGATGTTACAGGTGTTGTGTGTTTTGTTTTTGCGTATACCGATTCCTCCTCCTCGGGGGCTCCTCCTGGCCTTATATGAGAGGCTACGTCCCAGGTACCGTGACCAAGTAGGTTACAAGTTAGATTTAAACTCTAGTTTTTTACTTCTCTTGTCTTGTACGCTTGGAGTCCGTGTCCATATGGGCTTCGTATCAGCCGAACTGTCTTGGACTTCGTGGACCTTGGCATGTCGTAGAGTGAGCCTTCCGTTGGACCACACAAGGTAGGATGTACTCAGGTGCCTGTTGGACATACCTATGTCACCGCCCTCAGGTGGAGCCGTCTCCTGCTCGCCTGTTTCCATGTAGGATGTCGATGCCGTGGCCATTGCTACTGCATTTGCCGTCGATGCAGCCATTGATGATGTTGTTTCTACTGCTCGCTCCAATGTCGCCACCGCTGAACGTCCATTTCTGGCAAGATGGCATCACGATAGAACATGTGCGCCACATTCACTTCTTCATTCATCATCGAAGTGTTGGCCTACAAAATCATGAACTCCTCCTTCCTTTTCCTCACGACCACTTTCTCCTTCTCGATCTTCTTGTCCTGCTTGGACAACAACAACTCCCACCTTTGATCTCAAAATGAGAAGTTGGTGGCGGGCGGAAGTGGTGGAGGTAGGTGGAGGTAGGTGGGAGAAATGAGACGGGAGAAAGGAATGGTGAGCCAAATTTATTGCGGCTTGTGTCAATGACAGGGCTGGCCCATACACCGTCGCTGCATGTATCCGTCGCGCGCGCAAGGAGCCCTGTGGGGCATGGACGGTCTCGGCACATGGAACACGCTATTCGGCCATGCCGAATGGAAATGGCCCTTTGGGGCATGCAACTGTGCGCGACTTTCTGTCCAGCACGCCCAATAGCCCTTGGGGCGCTATTTGTGGGACACAACAAGAGATGCTCTTATAAAGCTGATTCTCCTTCAATGGAGAATCAGGTCCGTCACTACACTCGGAAAAATTAGTGATGCAAGTGGGTCAATATTATAGTACCTTCTATCCTCTTTAGCTCAACAAAATGAACTAACTTCTATAATGGCATCATCATTTTAAAAATGTTACTACATTTTCTTAAACTAAATAGGTGAAGGATATCACAATGGTAACTCACTTGCATATATAACAAAAATCTTGTTTGTTACATGCAGGGCCGGCCCTTGGGGGGGACCCGCGGGGCAGTCGCCCTGGGCCCAAAAAAAGTAGGGGCCCTCCTAGAAATATGTTATATAGGCAGGCCTAGTATATATCCTAAAAAAAGATTTTTTTATTGGGATGGTGCATTAATTGGGCTTTTTTCGGCTGTCGTGGACTCTGAGCTGAGGCGATTGATACGGGTACAGGGCGAGGCCGAGGCGGAGTCCAACCGCTCGACTCCTAGTCCTAGATGGCGTCGGTCACTTCTCTTCCTCCCAGACAAACAGAACCAACAATTGATCGTACGCCTCATGTCCGAATCCTATCGCCTCCACTAGATCCGAATATCAGATCGGGATACGGGAACAGGGAGCCTCGAGGCCCTCAACGATCGACGCGAGGCGCGAAGGCCAGACCATTGACGATACGATCGACCGCCTGGCTGCTGGTCTAGTGGTCCGCTCCTTCCCATGTCTCTGTTGGTTACACTCTAATTCTTAGTTCTTAAATCTTAATTCTAATTAGAATTATTAGCGCATATTTGAAGAACTCCAGTCATACAAAAGTATATTTGGGTTTTTAATAAGTTCGACATCCTTGAAGGCATTGGATAGTTCTCAACTGAAAGAACATTGCACTATATTTGCAAAAACTTTTACTCGGCCTCGTACAAATGGTAAACCTGATATATGTGATGTTGAGTTAAATGCACTTATTTCTGAATTAAGTGTTATGAAGTTCACTTTGCCAAATACATCAATGTCTGCTATGGAGACTTTTGAGTTTGTCAGGGAAGCGGATTGTTATCCTAATATTTGTATCAGATATTATTTACTATGCCCATGACTGTTACATCAACCGAAAGAAGCTTTTCAAAGTTGAAATTGTTAAAGAACTATTTGAGATCTATAATACCTTAGGAGAGCTGAAATGGTTTGATGACTATGCATCGAGAAGAAGTTAGTGGACAAGATTGATATTTATTCCATCGTCACGAAGTTCTCTTCTACGAATTTTTGGAGGAAAATTTAAGATATCATATAAACATTGTTATTTTATATGAATATTATAGTTAGAAGTATACTTAAACTATTTATTTTTCATAATCTCATATATCCATTAAAAAAATTATAATAAGGGGCGCAAAATTTTAGTTCCGCCCCGGGCCCCTGAAATCTCAGGACCGGCCCTGGTTACATGATAACCTGTCGCAAAACTTCTACTGTCTCAAAGGTTGCATGACATATTCTTAGTTGGAACCGGCCATGGTATATTCTTAGTTGGAACCTCCGTGATGTCAACGATCGGGATAAATGTCCTTTGGCTTAAAACAACCTTGAAGAAAGTGGCGCATTGATCATTTTTCAGCAAGAAACTAAAAAATACAAATTTTGATTTGAATTTCATCAAAAAGTTTGCTCTAGGCAAGAAACAAGTGAATGGTAATACAATTTGTATTGAGAAAATACCGATATTATTAACGAAGTGTTTCATAGTATATTAAATTAACGGAGTCTAACAAATAACATTGTGAATCCAAGAATGGTGTTCCCATACATTAGTGACAACCTTGTAACAACTTACTTATGCCTATAGCCAGGAAACACATGTCTATCACTACTCTAATATATGAACTAGTTTTAGAGGCATAACAAGGGACCTTTTGTTGGTGTTTATAATTCCACATGTTACTAGGCTTTTCCTCTGAATCTTATATTCGGTAACTGACACAATTATAGCACATAGAATATAAACTTAATTTTTTTTCGAAATGGGGAAGACCCCGGCCTCTGCATCCAGACACACGGCCATTTATTAAAAATCATCCAAATTCATGTACAAAAGGTCTTGCAAATCATGCATCAGATAAGGTTGATACAAACACCAACCATTTGAAATAGGCAAAAGGTCTCACATGAGACATCAAACAACAGCTAGACACATGTCAATCTACTAGAATAATGCCACGAAGCCTGGCTGAAAAAAACCGAAGTAACCGCCACAAGACGGGTGCACCCAGAAACCATGGGTTGCCTCTGATACTCTGGGAGAAGGAAAATCCAGAGTTGAATCCAATGCACCGCCATAAGGATAACCTGCAAAAAAGATGGAACTCTCGATTTGTTAAAAATAAAGTTATTCCGACATTTCCACATGGACCAACATATGGCCGAAATGCCAATACGAATTCTATGTTTGTTCTCCTTGTCCACTCCATTCAGCCAATTCCCAAACATATTAGTGATATTGGTAGGAGGAGGTAAATTGTATGTACAAAAAATCATACGCCAAATGATTTTAGCAAAAGGACATGCAATAAATAAATGCTCGATTGTTTCGTCTTCGTCACAATTGCAACATTTTTTACAGCCATTCCAGTTCCTTTTAGCAAGATTATCTTTAGTTAATAACACTTTGTTATTGAGAAACCACATAAAGATTTTTATTTTTGTAGAGATTTTGATCTTCCAAAGATATCTTGTGGGTATGCGCGGATGCTCATTCATGAAATCCTCATACATGGACTTAACTGTGAATACCTTATTCTCAGTTAAACTCCACAAAAACTTGTCTTGTTCATGTGTTAGATTTACAGTCATCAATCGCTCACATAGGTGTAACCATGCATCCTAGTAATTTCCCAACAAGTTCCTTCTAAAACTGATTTCTAAAGGATTGTGAGACAATACTGAATGAACAGAAACATGTTTCCTATGCACAAAGTTATACAAGGAGGGGTATTGTTGATTGAGAGGCCTCTCTCCTAACCAAGCATCCTCCCAGAAACGAGTACCTTTCCCATCACCAATTTTGAAAGTACCTCTGACAAAGAACTCATCTTTTACACCCATCAGTCCTCTCCAAAAAGGTGAATCAGTAGGTTTGGCTTCAACCTGCGCTAGTGTTTTGTTTGTCAGGTATTTATTATGAAGCAGCTCTTGCCAAACTCCTTCTTCTGACAGCAACTTATGTAACCATTTGCTTAACAAACATTTGTTCTTAAGTTCAAGTACTTCAATACCTAAACCACCCTGATCTTTGGGTCGGCAAATAATATTCCACCAAGTTAATCGATATTTCTTCTTATGTTCATCACTTTGCCAAAAGAATCGTGAACGATAGAAGTCTAACCTTTTCCTTACACCCTTTGGTATTTCAAGAAAAGATAACATAAACATTGGCAAACTCAATAAAACAGAATTAATTAAGACAAGCCTATCCCCATAGGATAATAATTTCCCTTGCCAGCATCCAAGCTTACCCTCAAATATATTTTCAACCGGGTTCCATTTAGAGTTCCTAAGTCTCCTATGATGAATAGGTACCCCAAGGTATCTAAATGGTAGAGACCCTACCTCACACCCAAAAATTTCCCTATAAGTATGCTCATTATCTACCGCATTACCAAAGCAATAGATTTCGCTCTTGTGGAAATTTATCTTTAAGCCAGACAATTGTTCGAAGATGCATAAAATGAATTTCATGTTTACCGCTTTCTGAAAATCATGTTCCATGAACAAGATTGTGTCATCAGCATATTATAGAATGGACACCCCCTCGACTAGATGAGGTACCAATCCAGCTACCTGGACATTCTCTTTTGCTCGCGCTATGAGAATAGAAAGTAAATCATCAATAATATTAAAAAGCATAGGAGAAAGGGGTCACCTTGCCGGAGACTTTTTTTAGTCTGGAAATAGTGGCCTATGTCATCATTGACATGAATGGCAACGCTTCCATCCTGGACAAAATTATCAATCCACTTGCACCAAACTGGATCAAACCCTTTCTTGTGAAGTACTTGTTGTAAGAAGGGCATTTTACCTTATCATAAGCTTTCTCAAAGTCAATTTTAAATAAAACCCCATCCATCTTCTTCCTATGTATCTCATGTATGGTCTCATGTAAAATGACCACTCCTTCAAGTATATGTCGTCCAGGCATAAATGCCGTCTGAGTTGGTCTAATTATCTTGTGAGCAATCACTGATATACGGTTTGTTGCAACCTTAGTAAACAAATTGAAACTTACATTTAGAAGACAAATGGGTCTGTACTGTTGTATTTGAATGGCATTCTCTTTTTTGGGAAGCAAAGTAACAACTCCAAAGTTGAGTTTAAAGAGGAGCAGCTCGGCTGTTTGCAACCGTGCAAAAAGAGCTAAAAGATCAGATTTAATTACAGCCCAACAAGTTTGGTAGAATTCCGCAGGGAACCCATCAGGACCAGGACTTTGTTATGCTCCATCGAAGAAATGGCATCAAAAACTTCTTGTTCGGTAAAACCAGAAGTTAAAATCTCATTCTCATGAGGCGAAACCTGAGGAATATCATTATTCCTATTCTCCGAAAGAAAAAACTATTGGGAGTCGGCTCCCAAACAGTTTCTTGTAGTATTCAGATATATAAACTCTTAAATTCTCCTCCCCCACAATGGCCCCTTCATCTTGTTCTAATTGGAGAATATAAACTTAAATAATCCTAGAAATAATAATAACTTATCTCATTGTTTCCTCTAAGGCATATTTTCAACACATCGTTGAAAAAAGATCTATACAACGTGACAATTCTTGTTGGCCCCTATCTACAAGGCATCGCTGCCATCTTGCCACACTTAGACCGCTCCAAGACCTAACGCTAGGAGAAGGTACAAGTGTAACCTAGTAGGTCTACACAAATATTTATACATTATACATCAACGCTACTACTTCTCTAGACAATGGCTTTACAACAATCAACTAGTGATCTACGAGTAGAATTGGTATTTCTTAGCCTCCATGATGATCTGCCTTAGCCCTCCAATGGGCGCAAGCACCGTCAGCAGTACTCCAACAATGATGCGAAACTGAAGACAATGGAAATACAAAAGAAAAAATTTGCATGGTCAATGAGATGTCTATTGCAGGTAGACATGACAAAACCACTATTTAGCTGATCTTACCCAGTTGGCGCACCATGAGATGCTGAATACTCTGGGCTTGTAGACCATGCGCCAAATGATGCAAGGAAGCTGGTCCGAACAAGATGTTGTTTCTGATCAGCTCCGAATGTATATGGAAGTGAAATGGAGCCGGACGGCCGGAATGCTTACATAATAACTTGTCGGTGCAAAGGCAAACCCACCGAAGAATCCGATCATCCCACCGAAGAAGGGGAATGTGATGCCTATGAACATTGTGAAGGCTGCACACATTGCAACATGTTTGTTTGGGACGAAATTATAAGTGTGAAACGGTTTAATTTGGATTGAGTCTATTTCAGACAAAGAGGCATTATGAAGGTATTACCAACAAAGAGGCTATGGGAAACCAAACGGAGCTTCCAACTGGAAGAAAAACGCATCTTCCTCACCAACACCATCTCCATCATGTCGAACACCGGCATGGCATAAACCTGAGAAGGGTCGTCCCCCATGTTTATATGTACACATGACATGAACGGTTAACCTAATTAATGAGTGCTAGGAGGATGCATGTGTGTACGTTAGTGGCGGACCCAAAGAAAATAATGAGCGGGGGCCAATACGGTGAGTGGGGCATTTCATGTATGAACTTGCTGAAATTTGAATTTTTTCTTTCAAATATGACTAAATATTACATACCTGGTAGCTACCAATGACATGGACGACCACCACCATATTGGTGGTGGCGATGAGCCATTTCGGCCTGTTGAGGGTGATGAGGATGTCGTCGTCGACGCTGTTGCCGAAGGCCCAGTAGCTGACGAAAGCCACGGGGAAGTAGCACAGTGCGACGATGGTGTAGGCAACGACCACACCCTTCCACATGGGCTTCTTGGACGGCTTCTCCGTCGTCGACGGTATGGAGGCCTGGATCTCTAGCACCACGTTATGACCTGAGAAGGAAAAGGTCAGTTGTCCGAGGCCTCCTAGGAAGCCGAACACCATGCCTTGGGTAGTGGTCGCCCGTACGCTATAGTTCACCACCTTCTCCGCGTTCCCCTTGCCCACTGCGGCGCCCCATGCAATTGTCGAGTAGCTGTGGCACTTGTCTAGCTTAGCTAAAGTATTAATTATAGTTTTTAGAAATTAATTTCCTACCAGATCGACATAAGGGCGGCAGCGAGGGAGATGGTCGCGATGGAGTCAAAGTTGGGGAGCTGGGAGAGGACAAACTGGGCAGAAGCAAAGATCATGATGAAGTAGGAGAGCTTCATGTCCTTGCAGTTGTTGATGTCCTCGCAGATGAGGTCATGGAACATCTTGAGCGACTTACCGCCGGTGATCATGTACACGATGTCCAAGCTAACCTCGACGAGGAGCTGCTGCGGCACTACGATCCACAACCCGAGTGTCTCGCCAAATGCGTACTGTCCAAGCTCGTGGTAAAGGTCGAACCGTTTCCGGGCACCATCTCGTGCATTTCCACCATCTGCCACAGAGTGTACAATGTCATCATCCACGACATGGCCATCACCGCGATGCCAGGACCCCTAAAAATAAACCATCAAACATCAGTAAAAGTGACCGACGAACTGTACAATAAAATACACAATATGGATTCCATTGTAGTATATATGTACCAGCCGAGCTCTGACATGGCGTATGGTAGGGTGAGCACGCCGGCACCGACCATGGCTGTCACATTGTGAAAGGCCGAGTACCACCACTTGCCGTTCCTCGATGCTGTTATCGGGAGCCAGTTGTCTATTTTCTGCTCCTCCACACTCCTCATATCATGCTAGTTTTTACCATTGTATGTTGTTAGCAATGGGGCACAATACAACTTAAGCTAGCTAGAGGTCCTTGTTTCGACAAGTTGTATATCTATTCCTACCATCTACATTTCATAGTTGTAAGGACCAAGTTTTGACTAGTCACTTGCATTCTTCTTGCATTTACTTTAGCATTTAATTCATGTAGTCATTGAATCTAGTCTTGAATAAAGTAATAAAAGGCTATATGCATCAACCGATGCAGAGGCCGGAGTAATCCCCATTTTGAAAAGAAAAAAAAGTAGTAATAGCATTAGTAAAAAAGCAACATATGATTGCAAAGATAATTCTCAACCCAAATAAGTGGTACCGTCTAAAATTATAAATGTAGGAGGATCAGTATTAGTTCCTCTCTGGCTTGACAAAATTTTGGTTGTGTAGAGTCGGTTGCCCCCACTGCACTTACCCTTCCCCCATTGATCTCATGTGTTCCTCTCTTATTTAAGTTTGTTGCACAGCTTGTCTAGCCCTACCAAAGGTTGGCAAGATTTGGCTTGCCAAATATTTGGCTAAGGAATCCTGCACCCATACTTGACCCAACATTTTGGCAAGAATCTGTGAGAGGGATGGGACTCGTTGGCCACCAATTCATTGGCAGCAAACCAAACTTCTAGAAAAGTATACTAGGCTACCAATTTTATCGGCAGGGCTAGCTTGGGAATGAACCAAACATACCCTTCGACTGTGGGAAATACGTCCATGCCATCGGCTAACACCGCGTCGAGCATGTCGTACGGCTGGACTATGAAGACACCATCGAGCCAAGAATCCCATCGGTCTAGCTAGCGGCCGCGGGTGCGCCACATTTGGGCCACCCACCAGCTCGTTCATTATCATCCATCACATTGCCGAGGTCTGTCCATTCAAGAAATTACTAACCACACTAATAATCTTATCCTCCTGTTGCATGTATTGATCAACGTGGGTATAGAGGGTGCCACTGAATTCAACGGAGAGAGCAGCATGCCACTAACATGCATGGTAGAGAGAAGAGCAGAACCGGAATTGAAAGGATGCCAAGTCCGACATTTCAGAGGATTGGACCACACTAATAACAGCAGCAAATGCAACGACCGCGACATGATTTTCGTCCAATTTATGTCGAGGGTAGCTAACATGTGTATATACATTAGACGAAGAACTCGACGAACCTAACTATGTCACGCTCAGCCGAAGGAGAGCCAAGGGTGTGCGGCAGCATGGTGGGAAGACAAAGCACCAATGGACGGCAGAACAATAGGAACAAAGTTGTCCTCGTGCCAAACTTTATGTGCAACCATATTGACCTTATTGGATCCACTTAATACTACACTTAAATTCTGTAGTACGATAGAAATACCCTAAAAAAAAACCAATATTGGTTGTTCCATTCTTCCCTAGTTATGAATGCAAATTTTTGGCTATGATTTTTACCCTAGTATTCTAGTTAACCTTTAGAAATAACGGTCCCTAGAAATAAAGGACATAAATTAGTGCTTGCCTGGTGCCCAATCAGGACAGAAACGAGGGAGAGACTCATTCAACAATGCTACTGGTCCCAGTAGGAGCAAAAAAGAGTGTTCTTTTTTCCAGTAAACGATTAATGAAAACGACGCACATGGAAGGGGCCACAGAAGACAAGTGATTCCTTTAAATTCTCGTAAGATGACTAGTCATATTGACTATATGTTAAATTAGGGACAAGTTACTTTCATCACTTTGCGTGAGGAAACCAGCGGCAAAAACCGGATCTCGTTGATGGGGCGGCGCCGCCGGCTTACCCTGGCGCCCGGCGACCTACTCCGGACCTTCGCGTCTCGGCCTAGCCATGGAATCGGATCTCGGTGGTGTGTGCGGCATCCTGTGTCGGCCTCACTGGGATCGCCGAAGCCGTGGCGCGGGCCGCTGCCTCGCCGGCGGTTGTCTGCCCCGCCATTTCTGGGGTGGCTGATCGAGGAGGCGATCGACCGATCCAGGGCAGTGTTGGCTGATCGCTCGGTGGGCCCTGCGGCTGACATCTGCGATGGGCCTGCTAAGGCCGAACTGGGCCAGGACAGACAGGATGGTGCGGGGACTGACTCGACCGCGGACTGTGATCGATCTTTCTCCTGGTTCGCGATCGCGAGGCGGTTTAGGGCAGCGTGGACGCGGACTCTCTGCCAAAGTTCTACCGCTCTTGATCGATCTCCCCTGCTCTGCACCGCCGACTCCCCTTCGCCTCGGACCGCGCAGCCTACCGTCCCTCTGTTCCTCTCGGCTGCGCGGACGCCTTCTCCAACAAGACGGTCGTACGCGGCAGCCCTTGCTTCTCCACCGGCTGCCATGGCAGGGCTTAACCCTAGGGGTTCCCAGGTCGCGGCCTCGACGCCCTGGCCTCCACCTGTGGGTGCGCCCCTACCTCAGGGTCCCTCTGCCGCGGTTCCTTCGGCCCTGGCCGCGCCTCGGCCTGCTCCGCCGCCTGCCGGTGCGCCGGCGGTGTCTTCGGCCTTCGCGGGGCAACCATATGCACCGACGGCTCCCTATGCTGGACCACCGGTTTTCCCGCCCGGGGTTCAGTTCCGCCCACCGGCTGCTTACTTTGCTGCTGCTCAGAATATGCCGATGCAACCTCTCCAGGCAGCGTACCGTGGCCCGACTCCGGTGGCTTTTGCTGGAGGTCCGCCTCATGGATTCGTTGGAGGCACGCCGGGGGTGGCACTGACCTCTGGACATTGTGGGGCTCCCCACACAACACCCTCGGGTGGGGGACCGCAGTTTGGTGAGAGTGGAAAGTACACCTGTGAACGCTGCGCCGAAGAGGAAGAAGAAGAAGAAGCCTTCTGGGGTTAATCAACCATCGTTGCAGCCTAGGTCGTTTGGTAATGGGTCTTTTGCGGCTCCGCCATCACAGTTTATGGGTCATCAGCAGGGTGGTTTCTCGCAGATTCCTGGTTCTGGTGTCCAGCAACCTTACCAGCCTTTGGTGTAGCCTCAGCACTTGCAGTATGCTTCTCCAGCTGGGGATTTGGAGGCCTCGGCTATTCTGAGTCCTGTGGTGGTCCCAAAGAAGCCTAAGAAGGCTGTCAGATGTTGGAAGTGTGCCACTGATTCCCATGCCACCAAGGACTATAAGACCGTCCACTACTGTTACATTTGTGATGTTGCTTCCCACCCAACCTTGCATTGCCCTGTGCTTAAGCAACCTCGACCGACTGCATACATGGTTGGGTGTGGCCATGATAAGACATTGTTTGCGCAGATCTCTAACAGTGTGGTTCGAGATGATATGGGCCCCCAGTCAGATCCCCATTGCTTTGGTCTAGATTTCAGGTGAGGCGGTCACTGCGGAAGTGGTCCAGCTATAGATTGCGCGAAGATGTCAGGTCAGGCCAAACTAGAAGTGGGAAGCTGTGCCGCACGGGGACAATGCTTTTCTGGTTAGCTTCCCATCTTTCAAGGACTTGGATAGGGTGGATGGGAGTCAGTTTTCTATGCCGTTGGGCAAGACCCAGCTAGCTGTTTTTGCCTACAAGACCCAGGAAGTGCCGCACAAATGTGAATTACATCAAGTTTGGCTGCATGTGGAAGGGGTACCGCATTCCCTTCGCACTTTTCTCGGTTTGTGGGCGGTTGGATCTCTTTTGGGTACACCTCTGGACGTGGATTTATTGTATTTGCGGAGGAGAGGTATTACGGTGTTTAGGAGCCAGGATGCTTTGGGTTCTTATCTTACGTCTGATGTTGTGGTTAAGCTGAAGGGGTATAAGCTGAGGTTTAGGTTGGAACCTGTGGGGTATGTCCCTGAGCCAGATTTCTCACCGTTCTTATGGAAGAGGCCGAATGATGACTCTGAGGGAGATGTCATGGGGAACAATGGAGATGATGTGATGGACACCTCAGATACTTTTGCTCCGCCTCCTGGGGACGGGACGTCTTCTGGACATCTGTCCGGTCAGGGGATTTCTTCTTCATCTTTGATGCGGCAGATTCCTTCGATAGTTTATGCGGTTACTCCTTTCAATGCTTCTCCTTCGACTCCACGTGGAAAGGAACTCCTGGATGCTTTGCCTTTGGATTCCCCGCTGCGCGGGAGTGGTTTGTCTGCTGGTTCGCCGTGTGTTTCGTCTGCCCAGTTGCAAGAGGCTCTATGGTCGGTCAAGGGATCTTCTTCTGTTTTGGCCGCATCGGCTAGGTGTAGACCGAACGTCTTGGGTCAATCTATCCCTAGGACAGAGCCGGTGCTGGTGGAGGTTTCTGCTAAGGTGGTGACCGATGGGCTGGCCCAGGAGGGGCTGGATGATCGGTTGTGTGTTGGCTCTGTGCCGGCGGATTCGACCTCCACCGCAGAGGTCCCTGTGGTGGCGCCGATGTTGGGGCTGGTGGGCACGACCAAGGGGCCTACTGCAGCGGCGGTGTCGGACTCGGGGGCCCAGGCGGGGCTCCCAGAGGTCGATGCCCAGGTGGGGCTGCACGTGGAGGGGGACCTGGCCCAGGAGGGGTCGGGTTCCTCCCCTATCGCGTCGCCTTGTAGCCCAAGCGGGGCTGCAGGTGGCCATCTGCGTATGCCTCCGGTGGTTCACGTGCCAGCGCGCAGGAGTTCCCGACATGGTACTGATGCACTTGGGGCGTCGGTGACGGACTAGGATTCGTTGGCCAAGGCCATGTGAAGGAAGGCTGAGAAGAATCTGGATTCTCATGGTATATTTAATTCGTCCCCATCTTTCCTTTCTTTTTCAACCCCTGTTATTGTTGATAAGCTTTCCAATGTTGGTATTATCATGGGTAGATCTGTAAAGGAAATTAATTTTTCTAGTTCTGTTCTGAGACATATGGAGGTTGACCGTCTAACGGTTACTCCTAAGGTCCTAGTTGTTCCTGCTTTATCAACAGAGGAGGAGGAGTTGCATGCCACAGTAGATGGTCAACTCCTTTCTCACTTAGTTGTTGAAGTGTCAGATGTGAGTTATGATGAGACTGGGCTGGGCGCATTATATGAGCTTACAGCTTCTGGTCGAAAATCTAAAAACCTGAAGTCTCGCAAAAGGACTCGTGTATCCAAATCTACTATTGTTTCTCAATGAATGGCATGTTCTCAAATAGCAGAGGTCTTCGTGACTTGGCTAAACATTTGTTTTTTGCCGATTGTGTGAGAGATTATAAGTTGCATTTTTGGGTATTTCTAAGACGGGGAGACGTGATTTCTCACAAGCCCAACTCAATCGCCTTTCTGGTGGAGTGGACTTTACGTGGGTATCATGTCTACCGTGAGGTAGATCTGGGGGAATCCTATTGGGCATCAGAGATGAGACTATGGAAGTCTTAGCTAGTTCGAATGGTGACTTTTTTATTAAGCTCCATATTCGCTGTTTATGGGGCTGCCCAGGATGTTTATAAGGCTGTTTTTGCGTGAGTTGGTTAAGCTGGCTAAGGATAATCCGTACCCTATTCTTATAGGGGGATTTTAACTTGCTACGATTCCCTCATGAGAAAAGTCGGGGTCGTTTGACGAACATTGGCCTTTCATGTTTAATGCTGTCATTGACAGTTTAAACCTGAGACAGGTTACGATGTTAGGAAGACAGTTCACCTGGGCTAATAGTCTTCCGGAGCCTACATATGAAAAACTCGATAGAGTGCTTATGGATACTGAATGGGAGAAGATAAATTCCCTATGGTAACTATTCGCGCTCTACAGCGTATTGAGGCTTTGTCAGATCATGCTCCTTTATTACTCTATGTTGGAACACCAACACGAAATACCAAACATAGTTTCAAATTTGAACTTGGATGGATGGATCATGATGGGTTCTATGGTTTAGTAAAGGCTATTTGGGAGAAACATGTTAGTGGTCAGACGCCGATACAACAATGGAATACTAAAATGCGGGCCTTGCACAAGTACCTTCGTGGTTGGGCTAGACATACTGCTGGAATCCTAAAAAAGAAGAAATTACGCCTTATATCTATTATTAACAATTTAGAAGCTGCTGCAGAACTCAGGCTGTTGACTGCACAAGAGATTGCGATTAAAACACAATCGAATGTAGACATCGACAAACTACTCCATGAGGAGGAACTTAAATGGTATCAACGCTCTAAAGCGAAGTTTATTCTTGAAGGAGACGCGAATACAAGATACTTTCATGTTGTTGCCAATGGCAAGCATAAAAAGAAACTTATTCACTCTCTTGTTTAGGATGAAGGTACCATTGAGGGTCAGGAGCAACTAAAATCTTATATTACTGCTTATTACAAATCCCTGTTTGGGGCAACGCTTGAGAATTCGTTCACATTGGATGAGTCCCAAACAGCTGATATTCTTCAAGTTTCTGTTGAGGAGAACAACTTTCTAACCACTCCCTATACGGAGGAGGAGGTCAAGAAAGCGGTTTTTCAAATGGAACATAATAAGGCGCCAGGACCTGATGGCTTTCCAGTAGAATTCTACCAAAAATTCTGGGAAGTCGTTAAGGAGGACCTAATGCATCTTTTTGAGTTCTTACATGTTGGTCAGTTAGACATTTTTAGTCTTAATTTTGGCAACATAATCATATTGCCTAAGGTTAATAATGCAGAACGAATACAGCAGTATCGTCCAATTTGCCTTCTTAACG
This sequence comes from Avena eriantha, assembly GCA_910589775.1. NCBI lineage: Eukaryota > Viridiplantae > Streptophyta > Magnoliopsida > Poales > Poaceae > Avena > Avena eriantha. The sequence continues at coordinate 437,847,727 of OU342745.1, read as the reverse complement.
TTAGCTTTAAAATCTTCACAAAAGTTGCTACGATTAGATTAAATTCGGTTGCTGATCATGTTGTACGCCCATCTCAAACTACTTTTATGCAAGGAAGAGACCTCCTAGACGGTGTATAATCTTGCATGAAACAATCCATGAACTACACTCAAAGAAATTAAATGGGGTATTGTTCAAGATTGACTTTGAGAAGGCTTATGACAAGGTTAATTGGTCTTTTCTCCAGCAAACACTCCGAATGAAAGGTTTTTCGGAGGAGTGGTGTGATCTCATACAGTATTTTGTGTCTGGTGGTAGTGTTGCTATTAATGTCAATGACGACACAAGCAAATACTTCCAAACAAAAAAAGGACTAAGGCAAGGGGATCCACTATCGCCTATACTATTTAACATAGTGGCTTATATGTTGGCAATCCTTATCAAGAGAGCCAAGGCTGATGGCCAAGTTGAAGGATTAGTTCCCCATCTAGTTGATGGAGGTCTGTCTATTCTTCAATACGCGGATGATACAATTCTATTTATGGAACATGATCTGGAGAAAGCTGGGAATCTGAAGTTAATTCTATCAGTATTTGAGCAACTCTTCGGTTTAAACATTAATTTCCATAAAAGTGACTTGTATTGTTTTGGCGAGGCTATTAACGATGCCCAACTATATGCTGATCTTTTCGGCTGTGGTCTGGGGAAATTTCCTATCAACTATTTGGGAATACCGATCCATTATCGGCGTCTCACGATTGCGGAATGGAAACTCATTGAGGAAAGACTACAAAAACGTCTAAATAGTTGGAAAGGTAAGATGCCATCGGTTGGTGGAAGACTTGTTCTCATAAATTCAGTACTCACCAATATGGTACTGTATATGATCTCGTTTTTCTAATTGCCGAAAGGGGTCTTGAAGAAAGTGGATTATTTCCGATCAAGATTCTTTTGGCAAGGGGATAGTGAAAAAAAGAAATATCGACTGGCCAGATGGAATGTGGTTTGCCGACCTAAATAGTATGGTAGACTGGGCATACATGATCTGCCTAAACTACGAAATCGTGGCATTCGACATTGAGGCAGAAGAATTTGAGGTTCTACGAGGTCCTCCATGCAACAACCATGACAACGGGCATATGTCCATCCTCAAGCTTCAAGGTTCACTATGTGTGTCTTTTTGGGACAAGAGCATCAATGCAATTGACATATGGATGATGAAGGACGTTGGCATCTGGTCAATGGAGTATCACATAGGGCTCGAAGGGTTCTCCTCGGAGTATTCATTAGATAGAACTACACCATTGGATATGGATCCGATGGATGGACAGATTTTTCTTAGCACACACTAGTAGAAAAAGGGCCTTTGGTTCGGGCCACTAGTCCCGGCCGTGGCTGGGGCCGGGACTAATGGTCCGAACCGGACGGCCCGAGGTCGTCGAATTCTGTGTCCCGGTCCATAAGAGGCCACTTGTCCCGGTTTGAGACACAAACCGGGACTAGTGGGTCTGGGCACGCCCGTGTGGTCCTGGCAGAACCATTAGTCCCGGTTTGTGTCTCAAACCGGGACTAATGGTCTGGCCCTATATATATGCACCCAGCCCTCCACTCTCTCCTGTTTTTTTCCTATGTGATGTGGGTATAACTTTGTGCTAACTTTTTTTCTTCATATGCACTAGAGGTGTTCGGTGAAATGTCTGTTAGAGCGATGCCACTTGAGTTCACACAAGACAAAACATGATATGAGGTGCCAGAGCGACACTTAAGGTTTCTCCTCTTTGTTTTGAAGTGTCCTAAAAGGTTAGAAACTATTTTATCGTTTTGACCGCGTGGTACTAATTTAAGCATCGTGATTGCGTTTGATATATTGCATGGTTGTATGATGCAGATGAGCCACCCATGGATGTACGGTGACCGATGCTCTGACACTTACAGAGAAGGCGTGCGTTCTTTTCGCCTTGTGGCCGAGGCGAACAAGCGGCGGGATGGTTTTATGTGTTGTCCATGTGTTGAATGTCGGAATGAGTAGGCTCACACTTCCCCAAGAGTCATTCAGAGCCACCTGCTTTGGTTCGGTTTCATGTCCGGCTATAATGTTTGGACCAAGCACTAAGAAAGAGGGGTTATGATGGAAGACGGCGATGAAGAAGAGAACGATGATGACAACTACCGATCTATGTTCCTTGAATACGATGATACCGCAGTTGAAGATAATGAAGAAGAAGGGGGTGAAGAACGAGAACCAGATGAGCCCGTTGATGATTTTGGCCGGGTCATTAGTGATGCAAGGCGAGACTGCGACACAGAAAAGGAGAGGTTGCAGTTCGAGCAGATGTTATAGGACCACAACAAATTGTTGTACCCAACTTGTGAAGAGGGCCAGAAGAAGCCGGGTAGCACACTGGAATTGTTGAAGTGGAAGGCATAAACTGGTATGACTAACTCGGGATTTGAAAAGTTGCTGGTAATAATGAAGAAGCTGCTTCCAAGAAATAACCAATTGCCCTCCAGTACGTACGAAGCAAAGAAACTTGTCTGCCCTCTAGGATTAGACGTGCAGAAGATACATGCATGCCCTAATGACTGCATCCTCTACCGCGGTGAGAAGTACGAGAATATGGATAAATGCCCGGTATGCACTGCATTGCGGTATAAGATCAGAAAAGATGACCCTGGTGATGTTGAGGGCGAGCCACCCAGGAAGAGGGTTCCTGCCAAGGTGATGTGGTATGCTCCTATAATACCATGGTTGAAACGTTTGTTCAGAAATAAAGAGCATGCCAAGTCGTTGCGATGGCACGTGGAAGACCGTAAGAAAGATAGGATGTTGAGGCACCCTGCTGATGGTCGGCAGTGGAGAAAAATCGAGGGAGACTTCCTAGACTTTGCTGGTGACGCAAGGAACTTATGGTTTGGTCTAAGTACCGATGGCATGAATCCTTTTGGGGAGCAGAACTGCAGTCACAGCACCTGGCCCGTGACTCTATGTATCTATAACCTTCCTCCTTGGTTGTGCATGAAGCGGAAGTTCATTATGATGCCAGTGCTCATCCAAGGCCCGAATCAAACCCGGCAACGACATTGATGTGTACCTAAGGCCATTAGTTAATGAACTTCTACAATTGTGGGCCAAACCAGGTGTACGTGTGTGGGATGAGCACAAACAGCAGGAATTTGACCTACAAGCGTTGCTGTCCGTAACCATCAACGATTGCCCTGCTCTTAGTAACATTTCAGGACAGACGAACAAAGGATACAATGCATGCACGCACTGTTTAGATGAGACTGAAAGTATATATCTGGATAAATGTAGAAAGAATGTGTACCCGTACAATCGTCGTTTTCTTCCACCCAGTCATCCCTTAAAGAAGAAAGGCAAGCATTTCAATGGCAAGGCAGAAACCCGGACGAAGCCTGTCCCCCGTAGTGGTGCTGATGTTTTTGGTATGGTCAAGGATTTTGATGTAATCTTTGGAAAGGGTCCTGGAGGACAACCTGTTCCGAAAGACGCCAATGGATACGCACCCATGTGGAAGAAGAAATCTATATTTTGGGAGCTACCCTATTGGAAAGTGCATGAGGTCCGCTCTGCAATCGACGTGATGTACCTGACGAAGAATCTTTGCGTGAATATTCTAGGTTTCATGGGCTTGTATGGGAAGTCAAAAGATAACCCCGGCAGCACGGGAGGACCAGCAACATCATAAAGGACGAGACGTCAAGCATACATGGCAGTTTCAAGGGCTTGCCAGCTACGCTCTTACCAAAGAAGAGAAGGAAATCTTTTTTGAAGTCCTTTTCAGTATCAAGGTCCTGTCTGGTTTTCGTCGAATATAAAGGGAATAGTAAATATGAAAGAGAAAAAATTTCAAAACCTAAAGTCTCATGACTGCCACGTGCTTATGACGCAATTTCTTCCGGTTGCATTGAGGGGAATTCTACCAGAAAATGTTCGACTAGCCATTGTGAAGGTATGTGCATTCCTCAATGCAATTTCTCAGAAGGTAATCGATCGAGAAAGTCTATCAGGGTTACAGAATGATGTGGTCCAATGTCTGGTTAGCTTCGAGTTGTTGTTCTCGCCATCCTTCTTCAATATTATGACGCACCTCCTAGTTCACCTAGTCGAAGAGATTAGAATTCTCGGTCCTGTGTTTCTACACAATATGTTCCCCTTCGAGAGGTTCATGGGAGTCTTAAAGAAATATGTTCATAACCGTGCTAGGCCAGAAGGAAGCATCTCCAAGGGCTATGGAACAGAGGAGGTCATTGAGTTTTGTGTTGACTTTCTTCCTGACCATAAGCCGATTGGTGTTCCTGAATCTCGGTATGAGGGGAGGATGACTGAAAAAGGCACACTAGGAAGGAAATGAATGGTATGTAGGGACGGGCATTCTTTCACTCAAGCACACTACATAGTTCTACACAATTCCACCATGGTAGCTCCGTATATCGAGAAACACAAGAATATTCTACGCTCCGAAAACCCAGGGAAGCCTGAAACCTTCATTAAAGGGGAACACGAGAAGAATTTTGGCAGTTGGTTGCAGACACATCTCATGAATAACACCACTATTGGAGATGAGTTGTACTCGTTGGCCAGGTTACCATCTTCGACTATATGTACTTTCCAAGGGTACGAGATAAATGGGATTACATTTTACACGATCACCCAAGATAAAAAGAGCACCAACCAAAACAGTGGTGTCCGCTTTGATGCAACAGATGACAATGGGCAGAAGGACACATATTATGGGTACATAGAGGAGATATGGGAACTTGACTATGGACCTACTTTTAAGGTCCCTTTGTTTCGGTGCAAATGGGTCAAGCTGACAGGAGGCGGGGTACATGTAGACCAAAAGTACGGCATGACAACAGTGGATCTCAACAATCTTGCGTACATGGATGAACCATTCGTCCTAGCCAACGATGTGGCTCATGTTTTCTATGTGAAGGACATGTCTACCAAACCGAGAAAAAGGAAAGATAAGCAAAAGAATACAGAATACGATGAGCCAAAGCGCCAAATAGTTCTTTTAGGGAAAAGAAACATCGTGGGAGTGGATGACAAGACAGACATGTCAGAAGATTACAATAAGTTTCATGAAATTCCGCCCTTCAAAGTGAAAACTGACCCAAGCATCATGTTAAATGATGAAGATTCTCCATGGATACGGTTTAGAAGAAAACCACAACACTAGATGTTGGTGATGTGTAATAATGTATTAAACCTTTTATTTGAGACATAAATCTATGTAATGTATTAAACCTTTTATTTGAGACATAAAGGTCCCCTTTCATGTAATACATCTTGCTCAATCAAACTAGATGTTGACGACCGGGTTCTGAGCCGCGAGAGGTGATCACCCAAAGAGAAGGAACCATCACAAGAGAAGGAACCCACAAACACTAAGGATACATAGCACAACTGAAAATTAAGATACATAGCACAACTGAAAATTAAGAAACATGCCTAATGTTGGAGTGATTCAGTCATGCTACTGCCTAGCCCTGTAATACGCGCCACTATAGTCGCCGGCGCCGGCATTGTTGTCGTCGTCAGGGTCGCCGTAGTCGAACCTTGAAGGTTGGGCACGCGTGGGCTGGATTTGAGGGTACCGCAGGCGGGGGTTATTGCCGGTCGTGTTGTAGGCCATGACACTCTAGAGTGTCCGGCCGCGCCACCACAGCCGATGGCTGGCCTCGTGGAAGTTCAAAGGAGGTGGGCCGTCCTCCTCGTGCCTGGCGAGCGTCCTCTCACGCTGATTGATGAAGAAGGCTTCCCAAGTCGGGAAATAGTCGAGATGCTAGTTGGGATTCCTCCGCTACTCTGGCGTGAGCTCGAGGTAGTAGTGGTTTGTGATGGCCATCCGACGCTCCACACCTAGAGGGACAGGAGGGACCGGCACGCCTCCGGCGCTCAGCATCCAGCCGGTGGGGACGCGGTAGCCCGGTGGGCAGGGGTAGTTCGAGGCGCAAAGCGCCTCCGCCTCCCTGGGGGTTAGAGGTATGGTGGAAGCCATGGGAGAGAGTGGAGAGAGGCGGCAGATATGAGTCTAGATGTGCTATGGCAACGACCAAGCCTACATATATATAGTGAGAAATGGCGGGAAGTCAGAGGAGGGAAGCTGTGGAAAAGGCGGGAAGAAAACGGGCGGGAAAAAATAAGGCGGGAAGAAATACGGCGGGAAGAAACATACCTTTAGTACCAGTTTCGTGCGAATTTTTTACCAATCGGGACTAAAGGGGCTTATTTTTTGTAATAAAATAATAAAAAATGCATTTCTTTAGAACCAAGTGTTAACGGAACAAATATGACATTGATTTCCATGTTGAGATACATATGTGCGCCGAAACCCGAAACCCTAACCCTAAACCTGTATTTTTAAATTGAAAATGGCAAAATGGTTAATAGTTTCACTAGTTAGAATAATTATTTTATAAAACATAAAATAGATTTGGATTACTTATTCAAATTCAAGAAGTTTTCATGTTGAAAATTTTCTCAAATTCATAAGTATGCAAAAACTGTATAATTCAAATGTTTAAAAAATATGCAAATTGAATTTTTTAAAACATACGCACCGGGACTAAAGGGGTGCCGTTGGCGCGCGTGCTGAAAACCCTTAAGTCCCGGACCGTGGCACGCACCAGGACTAAAGACCCTCCTTTAGTCCCGGTTGCAGCCACGAACCGGGACTAAAGGGTGGGAGCTATTTAAGCCCTCTTCTTCCCCCGGTCGATCCATCGACCGGGAGCAATCGCGAGGAGCACGCCAGAGCGCCGCCAGGCTGCCAAAATTTTCGGTCGACATCCGCGCCTCCGGCCGCCGCCGCACCTCGTCCTCCCTCTCCGGGCGCCGCACCTCGTCCTCCCTCTCCGGGCGCCGCATATCGCAAAAACCAGCTAGTAACAATCCCTAAAAATGGCTGAAGAAATTACTACCCTAAGGCCCTTTAGTCCCGATGCTCGCGGGCCGCCCGGAGATAGGTTTAGGGTGGTGGTGCTCGCGGGTCCCCGGACTTAGAGTTAGGGTGGTGGTGCTCATGGGCCGCCCGGAGATAGGGTTAGGGTGGTGGTGCTCGCGGGCCCCCGGACTTAGGGTTAGAGTGGTGGTGCTCTCGGGCCCCCGAAGATAGGGTTAGGGTGGTGGTGCTCGCGGGCCCCCGGACTTAGGGTTAGAGTGGTGGTGCTCGCGGGCCCCCGGAGATAGGGTTAGGATGGTGGTGCTTGCGGGCTGCCCGGACTTAGGGTTAGGGTTAGGGCATCACTAGAATTTTGCTATTGTTTAGTATTATTGTAGCAAATTGCGTGTTCATATTATTGTTTAGTATTATTTTATGCAGTAATATTGAATGAAAAATGTTATTGTGTGCATTTTGTAGGAAACTATGGATCCAATCCAGAGAGACCTAGCACAGGAAGAAATTCTCGAGGATATGATCAACGACACCCCCATGTTGATCCACCCGAATCTCCGTCGATTTATCTGAACCCCTCCGGTGAGGGAGAGGAGGTCGACCGAAATGATCAAGGAGAAGCCGACGGCTCCGGTGGTGGAGAAGCCGACGGCTTCGGTGGACACTTAACGAAGTCCGGCGAGGTATACATATGAAGTCTGGTGATCAGTAGATGCATTAACTGAGTTGTATATATATAAATTGACGAATGTTTCTTCTCTTAGGCCTCCACATCGAGGAAAAAATATTCCAAACGAGGCCCGGCCAAAAAGTTGGACGCATCTACGCGTTATACAATTGCGCTGGTATCAGCATGGGGTGAACCGTTGGAACCTGAAAAGGCTAAAAGTGTATTTGTACAACAATGCGGAGTTATGGTTAGGGATCGCATCCCGATCACCGTTCGAGAGTGGAATAAGACCAAAGGGGCGGAAGAGGGTGAGTATGTCGCCGACAGGTACAAAGAGGGTCTTTGGAATGACCTTATGGCACATTTCACCCTGCCAGAATGTGAGGATGAAGCCGACACAGGTGCATTGAGGAAGAAAGTCAAGTAGTGGACTCTTACGAAGATGGCCGAACTATTCAAGAACTGGAAGAAAGCATTATGGCAAAAGTATCAGAAGACGAAGACTCCTCCTAAATTTGAAGGTTATCTATCGAAGCAGCAGGCTAACTGGGATGCATTTGTGAAGTACAAGGATTCAAAACCTGCTAAGGAAATGTCGGAACAAAACAAGAAAAATGCCGCGATGAAGAAATATCACCATCACCTGGGGCCAGGGGCTACGCGACTGCCATGCCAAAGTGGGATGCTAAAGAGAATGAGCTGCTTGCTAAAGGGATCACTACAGAACCAATACGCGAAGAATGGGATCTGAGGGCAAGGAATTGGTTCCTTGGGCATGGGAGTGAGTATGACGAAAGTACAGGGGACCTTATTTGCAGTGACGGGATTAGGATACCCCAGGATACATGGCAGAAAGTGGTGAAGGAGATTAAAGTAGGGACAACAAAGTTCCATCCCGATAGAGAGAAAGACTTGCTGACAAAGGTCCTCGGGAATGACGAACACGGAGGACGTGTACGAGGCCTTGGCCCTAGTTATACGTGGGAGATGGGGTTTCCCAAAGATAGAGATACTTATAGGAGCCGAGAGAGAGCAAAGAGGCGAAAATAGGAGGAGGAGGGAGACAGGTTCACCGAGTTGCTAGGAACACTTCGAATGCATCAGCAACAGATTGATGAACTTCGAGGAGCAGTGCGCCTGCAAGTTCCTGCACTCGATATTACCGCCGTTCCATCTCAGCGGAGAAGCAGCGTGGCTGAATCGGAGGTCCCTTCTGACGATGCACGTATGGTAGATGGCGGTCCCGGCTACCCCGTGGATGGAATCAAGGAGCAGGCATCTTGTGAGCTCCATCAGAAGGTGAAAAACCTATCCATCAAGGTGGCGGTCGGATGTGCTTTACCTTGTCCACCTGGCACACGCTGGCATGGCCCTGAGATTCCAGCTGGCTATGCTAAAGTTGCTGTGGATGAAATCGCAATGGGGTGGGACTCAATGGAGCTTGACATCCCTAGACCTGAAGGTGAGAGGACACTCGGAGAAGTACTGGGTGGTATCATTCTATGGGACAAGAACAACATCAAGCTTCCAGGCTCGACGCCAAAGCCAACACCGCCTCGAGTCGTCGCGTGTCACCTTCACCTCCATCACCTCCAAGAAGCCCACCCCATGACTACGACCACCACAACCCGAGTCCATCTCGATCTCCACCGCAGCCTCCGATTAGTACTAAACGACGCATCAGCCCAAAACGACAAATGTCGCCCCTCCCAAGAGTACCTCATAAGAATCTTCCCATCAGACCTTACGATCGTACTGACGAGGAAAATTCAGCAATCACAAAGGCCCATTGTGATGTGCATTTTCAAATGAAGAAACCCGAGCCCGCCCTGGTATACACCGAGAAGCAAAAAGCGTATGCACATTCTTTTCTGAACACAAAATCGCAGTATGAGTTGCACCATAAGCCAGATGACTATGTATGCACACTTCGGAAGGAAGCAAAGAAGAGCAAATCAAGTAGAAGTGCAAGCGGGAGCAAATCAATAGGTCAAAGTGCAACCGGGAAAAGAATGGACGTCCCCCAGCTCGGGAAACAGGCCAAAAAATCGATCCCACCCCTCCAGGTGTTATCCTATGACACTCCCCAGCAGGATATGGAAGAAGCTAAGAAGCTTGTGGCCACTATGAATGTGACTGTTGAGGAATTGCTAGGTGCCCAGGACGACAAGTTACCCAAGGCTCAGGTAGTCCCTAAATATGTCCCAGGGAAGCAGCTGGTCCCATTTGAGCAGTTCCAACAACTACCAACACACATGCGGAGTTTACATAAATGGTACATGAAAGCCGTAAAAGGAGGACAGAATAATGATCGTGGCGAAAGTCCCACATGACTACTACTTCCGAGCCGACGAGGTCCATGTTGAGTTTCCAGAACTCTTCCAGTTATATAGTTTCGACGCCCTCGACAAAAGTCTCATGAGTTGCTATTGTCTGTAAGTTGTTGAATTCATTGTCTATATATAAGTTGTTCTTTTTTTCAGTTTTTCAGTTCATTGCATATAATTATCCTCATTATATCCTTTTGTACTCTGTTATTGTGTAGAATGAAGACCATGGAATGTAAAAGAAGGTCACTCTTTAGTGTTGGGTTCATTGACCCAGATAAAATACATTGTAAGACGCTAAAGGATAATCCCGAGGAGACGCAGGAAAACCTTCTAAGGTTTCTAACAGAGCAACATTTCTGTGACCACATACTGTTTCCTTACAATTTCCGGTGAGGGTCTTACTATGTTGTACACATTCACTTTTTCTTACGCGATGTTAAATGTAATTGATGAGTTACTGATGTATATATAAACGTGTGCAATTTCCACTGGATTCTCATGGACATTCAACTTGATAATGGAAGAGTTGAAGTCATGGACCCATTGAAGAGACCCCTAGAACAGTTTAGGGACATGCAGGACATGCTCCAGAGGTAATTTCCGTGCTACATCGGTCTCTTTATTTGATTTCCTGAGATATCACGTAATAAATAACTCATTTATTCATTTTCTTTGCCGGGCAGGGTTTGGAGCATGTTCAAGAGTAGGGTTAAGGGTTCCTTTAGTAAGGAGCTGACGTTTACTCCGGTCTCGGTAAGTAATACGTGATATGTTCGCGGATCTCTTTACTTCTAGTTTCAAGACAATTATGATGATAGATTATAATTTTGATTGAATTCTATTCTCGTAAAGTGCGCGAGGCAGCCACAGGGGACGAATCTATGTGGATACTATGTTTGCGAGTTCATTCGCACGTTTACCACTGAGCACAATGATAATAGAGTCGATGTAAGCAATACATTCACAACATTATTTTATTACCGTCACTTTTTGTTATCATGATTGATATTCATATTGATCTCCTTTTCTTATATACTTCGAGAGAATGCGGGATCAGCTCCTACCAGAGAAACGCGTACTAGGAATTGCTGAAGAACTGGCAGGATTCCTGATGAACGAGATGATAGATGACGCCGGGGAATTTAGCATGAATAGGCGCTACCGAAGATCCCCACCCGTGTAATTAAATCGTCAAATTGTGATCTCCATGTAACTATCATGATCATGTATATATTTGTATGCTCGATCTTAAGAGAAGTTATCTTATGTATGCACGAACGTGTATGGTATGTGGTAGCGTAGAAAACTATTTTGAAATGAAAAAGAGAAAAAAACATACAAATTGAATTCTCTGCCGCGGCAGAGAAAGTGCTTAAACTTCTGCCACGACAGAGAACCATTTGTCCCGGTTCGTAATACGAACCGGGACTAATGGGGGGCACCCAGCGCCCATAGAGACGTCCACGTGGATACCCATTGGTCCCGGATGGTAAGCAGTCTGGGACTAGTGGGGGGGGGGGGGGGGCTTTAGTCCCGCCCCTCCAGTCCCGGTTACCAGGACCGGGACTAAAGCCCCTTACGGGCCGGGACCGGAGGCCCTTTTTCCACTAGTGACGGGTCAGTCATTGGGCTACTACGAACCCAAGATGGCGGCAATCGAGACTCTCTACAGCAAAATTGATGTGCAATGGCCGGACTATACGTTCTGCCCTATTATCTGCGATGAAAGTTTTGTCAGCACACTATGTGATGAAAGACATATCTGAACAACTCTGATTATAATCCTTCATCATATCTTTCTTTCATTTTATTTCCCAATCCTTCCCGTAGACCTTATGTATTTTCCAAGACTGCCTTCACTTAAGCTCTTCATCTTATTCCCTAAGAAACTGTAACTTCTTCTCCTGTCAATTCAAGTGGCTATTAGTAATTATCTGCTTGAGTTCTTGTTATCATACTAATTTTATCATACTTCTTACTAGTATGTACGATTAAGGTTGTACTGCGTCTTGTCTGATATTATCCCATAGTACTTTCTATTTGCACTATTGAAATGCCACAATTCTACCATTCATTGAACTACGACAAGAATGGCAGGATTCGGATATTGGAGGTATTGGGTCCCGCGGAAGAAAACAAAAAAATTCTAACTACGCGAACACTATAACCAAGATCTATTCTATGTAGACGTAAGCAACGGAGAGGGCAACCCCAACACTACCCTCACCCCGAAACGGTCGATCTGGCCGGGCAGGCGATCTTCGAGGCCGTCCCCCTCCTGATGGACATGTTCTCTACCGCTCGCGACGAGCCATACCTCACATTATTCGTCGACAACACCGGCAAGGTACCCGTAGAAATCACAGACAGCTTCGCGGACGGTGGCGGGAAGCTGCTCAACGCCTCCATCATACTCGTCGACTCATACAAAGGCGTGAAGCATCTCTCGAAAGCCAGGTTCACCGACGTGCAAGGCTTCCTCGCCGAATCCAAGGACAAGCACGTCGAGTGGAACTGCGACCCGTGTCGCAGTGAAAAGGAAAAGAAGAAAGCGGTCGAGGTATCCAAGGGGAGTAAGCTCGACAAGTTCATGGTTGTCATGTCTTTCTTCGTCGACGGCGCCCTTGCCCCCAAACTTGAAGAAAACAACCTGCCGGAGGAAGCATATAATAATAATAAATTATACTTCATTTGATCTATAATAGGTGTCACTAATTCAGTACAAATCTTTATATAAAGTTGTACTCTTTTTTTTCGAAAAGAGTATATATTAATATCGCGAAGATACCAATTATACCTAGCCTCTGCAACAACGCATGCCCTAGTGGCCTTACAGATGCACACAGCCAAGAAAATGGAAGAAGAATTTTAAAAAAGAAAAGTCCTGCTACAAAGAACTATTCCTCAAAGCAACGACACTAACACCAACAGAACAACACCAGTCGTCCAACCACTCCAATAGCAATGCCTTCAAGAAGGAAACAGTGCACAAGCGCCATCGTCGCCCGATCAAAGATCATAGGTTTTCACCCTAGAGAAAGTCCTCGCTCGCAAAACAATGCCTTCAACAAGGCCATTGTCAGGCACAACCAAATAAGGCCAAACCTTGGATTTTCACCCAGCAAGGTAAGACTGAGAACTCCTCCTGTGTTGTCGCCCCCACAAACAGTCTTTGCTACGAGTCACAGATCACGCAGTCAGTTCCTCGATGCCACAAAGACTCAAACCACCATCACATCCCTCATCTTCCTCCTTTCTTGAAATTCTCCGCCTCTTCACCATGGATCGTCGAAGAGATGACGCATGATGGTAACAGATAGCAGAGCTTCACAATGCTCCCGCTGAAACCAAATGGCTAGAAAAACATGGGTTCGCATGACCGAATACCTCCCGATCCAGCAATCTACAGACATATTCGTCCATGGGAGTTCGACGGCGGAGCCTTCGGGAACACGCCGGTCCAGATCAGATAAACGAGGGCAAGTAACAAGCAAATCTTCGTCTTGTCGCAGAAGGAACCCTAGGACCACCTGCCATTATTCGCAAGACTCGCAGCCCCCATGCTGCCAGCCACCATCCAGCAGGTGAGGGCAATAGAGGAGGGGCCAACAAGTACTTGGCTGCAGAATCACCGGCGTGACTGAGGTTACCGCCGGAACCCACGGCCTAAGCCCTCCTTGGTCCGACCGACCCAGATCTGACCAGATCTTGGTCATCCAGGCACAGATCGCGCCGCCGCCTCCTCGTCGGAACGGCTACACGGCGATGCGTCGCCGCCTCCTTGTCTCCTCTCCACTGGAGGGCCTCAGGCCCCAGCCTCCCGGCCACGCCGCCTAGTGCCCACCGCCGGCGCCCCACCGTCCCTCATGCGGCACCGCCTGGGATACCTCCCCTTCCCACCATCAGTTCGACGAGATGGGCGCCGCCACCGCCGTCGGAGCCGCCAGCAGCGATGGCCAGGAGGATAGGGATCAGGGGGAGGCGGGAGTTAGGGTGGGAGGGAGCCTCCGGAGTCTCCCGAGGGAGGAGTGACTCGAGAGGGCTGAGTTGTATGTGGCTACATAAAGTTGTACTCAGTCAGCGAGAATTATCATGGAACCAAGGGAGTAGATTTATCTGAGCGACCTTCACTTTAGGTCTACCATGGGTTCCAATTAGTAGATTTTTTTCTAGCCATTATCATTTTCTGATATGTAAATTTTAAGGAGACTTGTGCGATGGCATTAGAAAGATTACCATCATGCATGCTTATTAAAAAATGACTCATCCATTAGTTCAGATAGACAATATAATGCACCACTGCGAACGTACCGATTGCTTGTTAATTCAAGAGCAGCCCTGAAAAATGCTAATTACTATCAGATATTGAAGGAGGGCCAAGAAGACAACTGAGGTAGGCTTTGGAGATGCAGGAGGCGATCGAAGCCCGTGCTGAGAGCTTCTCCACTGGCGGCCCCAATAGCGCCCCCAGTATATAGAGCCCTATTGGGGCAGGGGCCCAAAAAAAGTCCCTCCACCGGCACACCCCATGCGATGCCGGCACCAATTCGGGTCCAATACAATAGCCGGTAAACCCACGCCGGCCCCAACACGCGAGGCCTCTCGTAGGCGTGCCGGCGCGGGAAGCCACGTCGGAAGCCCGCCCAAATCCGACGTGGGCCCGCCTCGGCAGCGTCACGCAGCGGTGTAACGCTCGCGTCAAATCGATCTGACTGTGATGGACAACCGTCATGCACACATTTCACGCCACTCGACGCCAGCGCTTAATGCCTCGCCGGCCTCTCCGCCTCCCATTTCATCGCTTCCCTGATCGCCTCGCAAACCCTAGCTGTCGACGAGAAAACCCTAAACCCTAGATGGCAAACAACCACGAGGCCGGTGGCTCCAGATCGGTGGCAGAAAAAGCTGCAATGGTGGTGGAGGAGGAGGCGCACCCCAACCGTAACCACAACCAAGAAGAGGCGAGGGTGCTGTTGGAGCACCAACTACTCATGCTACCAGATCACCGGCTCTGGCACGGCTAGAACATTTCCGCCGCGGGCTACGTCGTGCCACCGATCCCGGAGGGCAACCACCCGCACACCTACTGATGGGGTTCGTTGCATAGAAAACAAAAAAATTCTATGATTGCAACCACAAAGATCATATCTATGAGATATATGTAATGGTTTCAAATGGACTCACCCTCGAAGACCGTAATGTGGGATAACGTTCCCACAAACAAATGTGGTTGTTGTAGAGTGTACATGACCGTCGTCAAGGACGTGTAGATGATCATCAACACAAGAGGGTAGCGCGTCCGTAATCGGTCACATGAACGGTGTGCCGACGACTCCCGAACCCTTGCTCCAGCCGGGCAGCGACAGTAGTGGATCCCCGGGAACTCCAACAGTGCTACGTGATTGTAGAGATGCTGGAGGGGAAGATCTCGAGCAGGGCTTCACCTAAGCACCTTTTTATATTGGCATTGGACAAGGCTAGCAAGAGGGAGAAGATGCCAACCAAAGAGCATATGGGAGGAGTAGGCAAGTGTGTATGGAGGAGGAGGTCTCCACCTCCTTTTATAGGGGTGAAAGAACATTTCATGGCTCCCTGTGTTTTGTGTGTTAGATAACAATGTCGCGGAGTTTTATCATGTGTGCTAAGTGTGCAGGGAATGTTTTTGTGTTTGGGGGGCCAGATTATCCGGCCCTTGGCAAAGGCTGGCATGGCGCATCGCTCTGTCTGGGGACGGATTTTCTCCCGGAGAATCCGGACAGGGGCGGACTTTCTTCCCCTGACCGGATAATCCGGCCCTCGCCTTGGGACGGATAAGACGGCCCCTAGAAGATGACAGGCAAGGCACGACGCTCTGTCTGGGTTCGGATTTTCTCCCGGAAAATCCCAACAGGGGCGGATTTTCCTTCCCTGGCCGGATAATCCGGTCCTCACAAGGGGCCAGATAATCCGCCCCCCCAGGAGACGATCAAGGGCAGGCTCGACATGTTGTTCTGTGTGAGGGTGGATTATTTGCCGGATAATCCGAGTCTGGGGCGGATTTTCCCTAGGCCGGATAATCTGGCCCTCACTTGGGCCGGATCATCCGGCCCCAAATGGCTTCAATGATTCAGTGGGTGCAGGGGGTATAAAAGCCCCTTCATCCTCTCCAATCAGAACTCTTGATTCATTCGAAAAGTGTCAGACCCATTGCAAGAGCTCTCTCTCTAGATCTCCCACTTCAACCACCAGAAGGCTTTGATCTTTGGGGGAATTGAAGGACGAGAAATCTACATCATCATCACGAATCAAGCGCATCAACTCCTCTCCATTAACTTGGAGAAATCCCCGATCTAGTATTCTCGTTAATAACTAGATCTTGTGTTTTGTTATTGATAACTTGTTCTTGTGGCAGCTTGTTGTCATTATGGGAGCCTCCAATTTGATTGTGGAGTTGTGCCCCGCTAGTTGTGTAAAGGCATCAGTTCCTGCCTCGAAGGGTTCCTATAGTGGAAAGGTGGATCAGGCCTTTGGTGGCGGGATCCATCGGAGAACAGGGTGAGGCCTATTGTGGCGTGGTGGTCTTAGTACCGCCCACCCCTCCAATGCAGATGTACTTCCCCTAACAAGGAAGGAACTGGGGTAAAACAAATCCTGTGTCTTCGCGTCCTCCACTACGGTTTACTCGTTCCTCTTTCTCACTCGCCTTTACTCGCTAGTAGATACGTTTGCTTATAGGGAAATTCTTCATAATAGCTTTTCTAGAGAATTTACCTTTTGTCTCAAGCCTAAAATTGAAAAATCATTAAAATTTGAAGTAGCACCTATTCACCCCCCATCTAGGTGCCCATACGATCCATTTCAATTGGTATCAGAGCCCCGACTCTTTATTCGGGCTTAACCGCCTAAGAGAAGTATGGGTACCAAGGAGAATGGGAATGAGGCTGTGGACAAGGTCACAATGGATGACCTCAAGATGTTGGAAACACCTTGTTGAAATCCTTTCAGACCAAGATGGAGGAGATGCAACACATGATTGCTCGCCTCACATCATCCGTAGCCCCATCTCCATCCTCCTCGGAGGCTGCCACTCTGTGATCCAAGGATAAGGCTAACACTGGATCCAAGGAAGATGAAGTGGTAGGTGAAAAACATAATGGTTCCGCCTCCAAGAAGGGAAGTGGTAAGGAGGACTATAGTGAGGTTCATCACCTATATTCCCCCGATCCACCTATCCCTCATCCTCATATAAACAATAGGGGTGATCCACCCAAGCTTACTGCATCCTCATTTAATCAATGACAATTCTTAATGAAGTCTCATGTTTGCAGCTCTTCAATTGAACTTCGGAGGATCATCGAAGAGGGTCTTCATATTGGAGATCACAACTTGACAAGAAGAGAAGTGGTGGATAGTCAATTGAATGCAACGGCTCTCCACATGATACAGCTCGGAGTGGGTCCCAAGGACATGCCCCACATTGAGCATTTCAACACCGCTAAAGAAGCTTGGGATGCCCTCACCGATCTATTTATTGGAAATGAAAGCATGAGGAGGAATAGGTATGATGCCCTTAGCAATGAAGCTGAAGGATTCTACATGTTGGATGGTGAAAACCATGAAGATATGTATAGAAGACTCAAGGGCATTGCAACAACATTTAGAAAGCATGGAGCCACTGACATTGATGATGCTTGGATAAAAAGGAAATATGTGAGTGCTCTAATGCCTTTTGAGCCAAGGGACTTGAAGAGCTTGCAGGGTAGACACAACTACCATCAAATGACCTCCAATGAAGTCATGTGAGAAATGACATCATTCAAGGTTGCTGCTAAGAATGCGGAAGATGCTCGTGCCCAAGCCATTGTAATGCAAAAATGGGTCAATGTTGCTCTAAAGGCAAATGTTGTTGAGCAAGATGAAGATGAAAGAGGTTTCGAGAGTGTCTCCATGGGATGCATGCCCCGAGGAATTCAAGCGTGCTCATGGTGAGTACATGGCATTCTATGCAAGGAATTTTTGGAAGGATCCAGCCAAGGCCAAGTCGGAACTAGAGCGCAAGAATGGTTCAAGTGGAAGAAGAGAGAATGGCCCAAAACTGAGAACATGCTACAATTGTGGAGATAGGCTACACTTTGTGGCTGAGTGTCCATATCAAAATAGAGAAGACAATGATGGCAGGCTCATCCTTAAATAAAAATCCAAGGCACCTCGAAAGAAGCCATTTATCAAAAAGAATGGCCCTTACAAGAAACAACCCAAGATTGTCTTGGTGGTACAAGAAGAATATTCCTCTGCAAGTGAAGATGAAGAGGATGAGGATAGTACTCGTGAGGTGGCTGCCATAGCCACTACATCTACTCCATCATCACTCTTCGACTCTCCAAACGAAAACGTCATCAACAATAATGTCACCTGCCTTATGGCAAGAGGGTCCAAGGGCTATGCTTCCGGTGGGTCTAAATGGGTACTCGATAGCGGGTGCACAAGTCACATGACCGGAAGCAAGGAGATCATCACGGAGATGCGGCTAAATCATGATCATATAACCGTCTCCTATGGTGTCAAGTCAAAATCTGAGGTATTGGGTCTCGGCAAAGTTGTGGTTGCTCACGATATATCTCTCGTGGACGTCATGCTTGTTGAGACCCTCGGTTACAATTTACATTCATTTCGTGCCCTTGGTAAGATGAGCTTTGTAGTTTTTATTGATGCTGATTTGGTGGTACTCTTGTGGAGAAAGTCTCTAAATGTCACTTTCGTGGGATATGTCGAAAATGACCTGTACGTGGTGGACTTTTCGGGGAAAACCACTACAGGCCCGATGTGTCTTTTCAGAAAGACTGACACGGGTTGGTTATGG
Organism: Avena eriantha; assembly: GCA_910589775.1. Lineage (NCBI taxonomy): Eukaryota > Viridiplantae > Streptophyta > Magnoliopsida > Poales > Poaceae > Avena > Avena eriantha. The sequence goes on along the minus strand of OU342745.1, from coordinate 437,828,986 downwards.
CATCGCCGACTAGCCCATGTCAATATGAGAACTTTGCAAAGTCTCCACAAGGGTCGCCACGTGCTTATACTAAAAGAAAATGTTTCCTTCACCAAAGATCGTGTTTGCAAGGCTTGTGTTAAAGGGAAAATGCATGACTCTCCTCATCGAAGGAAGACTATTATTTCGTCAAAGAGGATCTTAGAGCTCCTTCACGTGGACCTCTTTGGTCCTCCATCACATGCAAGCCTCGGTGGGAAGAAGTACTGCCTTGTGATTGTTGATGATTATTCAAGATACACTTGGGTCTATTTCTTCAAGTTGAAGAGCGAGACTCAACAAACAGTCATCGACTTCGCCAATGAAGTTCAACGTCAACACAATGTCCCTATATTGGCAATAAGAAGTGATAACGGCTCTGAGTTCAAGAACTACACCTTAAATGAATTTCTAAGTGAAGAGGGGATAAGACATCAATATTCTGCTGCGTATACCCCTCAACAAAATGGTATTGCCGAGAGGAAGAAGCGGACCTTAATGGATATGGCAAGGTCTATGCTAGCTGAATTCAAGTCTCCTTATAACTTCTGGGCTGAAGCGATCTCTACCGCTTGCTATTCATCCAACCGGCTATATCTCCGCAAAATCTTGGACAAGACTCCGTATGAAATACTTACCGGTAACAAGCCAAACATCTCATACTTCCGGGTATTTGGCTATGTTGAAATACCCCCAAGATGCCATAAGAAGAATGGGCGTGGGATTTTTCCGCCCCATTGAGGAACCCCTTGTGGCGGATCGGGAAGGAAAATGCTCTACTCATGTAGAGCCCTCATCTACATAAGCTCAACATGCTCCAACCACGGGAGAAACTTCTACACCAACTCCACCACATGCTGAAGGTCAACTTGCTCTTGAGTGCTCCAGGCCGGATTATCCGATTGACACCGGATTATCCGGCCATACCTCTACATGTGACCACAGTGGACATCATATCGGAGAAACAACTGCAAGCCCCAGGCCGGATTTTCCGGCTGCCCCCGGATTATTCGGCCACTCTCCAATTCGAGCAAGTCCTAGTCAAGTTAGCGAAGATGCTTCAGGTTCTCCTAGGCCGGATTATCCGGCTCCACCCTCGACCGGATTATCTGGCCCTAAAATTCCTGAAGAACAGCAGCCTCCTGTTTCGGTTGTTGATTTAAGTCAAAGGCAAGGTTATTCATCTCCCACTCCTGCTAATCAAGCTACAGATCAAGGCCAAGCCAATGAATACTCAAATGATGAAGTTATTCCCCCAAGAGACAACAAGCTAATTGAACTTCGTCGCAAAGCTCGTGCCGATAGGAACCTTGATTTAAGGGGTCACACTCTTGACAAAGTTGTAGGTGATCTTCGACGAAGGGTTTCCATAAGAAGGGAGTTGGCAAGTTTCGGTGAGCATCAAGCTCACATCTCAATGGTGGAACCCAAGAAAGTGTTTGAAGCTCTTGCAGATCTGGACTAGGTTGTTGCTATGCATGAAGAGTTGAACAACTTTGAACGCAACAAGGCTTGGAAATTAATAGAGAAGCCCAAGGATTGCCGCAATGTTATCGGCACTAAATGGATATTTAAAAACAAGCATGATGAGAATGGCATTGTTGTGAGGAACAAGGCGAGACTCGTGGCACAAGGCTATTCCCAAGTTGAGGGCATTGACTTAGGCGAGACCTATGCTCCCGTGGCTCGTCTTGAGTCGATCCGTATCCTTCTTGCTTATGCTGCTCATAATAATTTTAAATTGAAGAAAATGGACGTTAAGGTTGCTTTTCTTAATGGTCCTCTACATGAGTTGGTATATGTAAAGCAACCCCTGGGATTTGAGGATCCTAACTTCCCGAACCATGTCTACAAACTCGATAAGGCACTCTATGGCCTTAAACAAGCCCCACGTGCGTGGTATGAGCACCTTAAAGAGCTTTTGCTAGACCATGGCTTCGAATTTGGGCAAATCGATCACACTCTTTTTACTAAGAAGGTTAAGGGGGAGCTCTTCGTATGCCAACTATATGTAGACGACATCATCTTTGGCTCTACAAATAAAGCTTTTAATGATGAATTTTCAAAGCTTAGGACTGACAGGTTTGAGATGTCTATGATGGGGGAGTTACGGTTCTTTCTTGGATTCGAAATCAAGCAACTTAGAGAAGGAACCTTCATCAATCAAGCAAAATACATCCAAGACATGCTCAAGAGATTCAAGATGACGGATCTTAATGGCGTCGCCACTCCAATGCAAACAAAATGTCACCTTGAACTTAATCCCCATGGTAAAGATGTGGACCAAAAGGTATACCGGTCCATGATCGGCTCTCTTCTCTACCTCTGCGCATCTAGATCCTATATTGTGTTGAGTGTGGGGGTGTGTGCAAGGTATCAAGCAGCTCCTAAAGAAAGCCACGTAGTGGCGGTCAAGAGGATCTTCCGATATTTGGTTCATTCCCCTAACTTTGGTTTATGGTATCCCAAGGGCTCCAATTTCTCTCTATGTGGTTACACTGATTCAGATTGGGCTGGTGATAAGGATGATCGGATATCAACTTCTGGAGCTTTTCCAGTTCTTGGGAAGGTCTCTAGTTTGTTGGTCTTCTAAAAAGCAGAATTGTATATCTCTCTCCACCGCCGAAGCTGAATATGTTGTTGTTGCTAGTGCCTGCACTCAGTTATTATGGATGAGGCAAACTTTAAAGGAATACGGTGTCAATTGTGACAAAGTGCCTCTTTTATGCGATAATGAAAGTGCAATCAAAATTGGGTACAATCCGGTACATCACACAAGGACGAAGCATATTGAGATTCGGAATCATTTTATTCGGGACCATGTTGCTCGAGGCGATATTGACCTATCTTTTGTGAGCACGAAGAACCAACTTGCTGATATTTTCACGAAGCCACTTGATGAAGCAAGGTTTTGTTACTTGATGAATGAGCTAAATATCGTTGATTCATGGAGCTTGTCTTGATTACCCATGCACTCACTCTTACATCTCAGTCTTATTTGGTCTAGGTGTGGGCATGGATATAGGGGGAGTGTGGTCCTAATTGATTGGGCTATCCCTCCCCCCATAATGCCGAAAGCAAGTCAAATCATTTCTCTTAATATCATTTTGTGATATGTGAGCTTATTGATGAGTATTGGTCATGAACCCAAGGTATATCTTCGCGGTGTCATACCATACACTCCAACAAGGTGGCTTCGGCCACCGCCCTCTTCCATGAGAAGAGTTGGATTTTTGTGGATATTTTTGGTTCTTTTATCTCATCTCATGTTCTTATTGGAATAACACTCAATTTTGGCTTTTAGTTGATTTGTTTCTTGCAATTTTGAATGTGTAGTACCATCTCAGTTTGGCACTCTTAATCCTAAGCCTTTCCCTGCCCCTAAGCCATCCTTTCTTGCACACAAGTCCCTTGTACACCTTGTGGGGGTTTTGTTTGGGGACGCGCGGGCCTGAATCTGTGTACAACAGAAATTCAGATTTTAGGCCAGATAATCCGGCCCAAGTATAGGACGGATAATCCGGCCCTGGCGGATGCAGTCTTTAAGGGCTAGGATCGGGGGGAGGGCTCATAACGAGCAACACTTCTCCCCTGACCCTCTCCCTCTCCCAGCTGCTGCCTGCCATCCCCCACCCTCCTCGGAGCCTCTCCGGCTGCCAGATTCTCCGGGCCTCCCCGTCTCTTCTTCTCCGTGCCTCCGGGTACCTTCTTCACCGCATTTTTCCTCCAATGAGTGAGGGTAACTCCCTCTCTCCCCATCATTGGCTAGATGTGTTACTTGTTGGGAGGACGCTGTCTACAAGGGTGTTGTTTCGCGTAGAATTTGTAGTCTTGAAGTATCTAGGCCCGATCTACTCTTATGCATTTGATCTAACCAATACTAAAATTTTCTGCCATGGCCGGATTATCTGCCCCTGGCCAGGCCGGATAATCCGGCCTGACAGAGTTAGAACTAGTTCAGTTTTGTATAGATCTGTGCATTGAGTAGTATTGGACTATGAACTGTTTGACTACTTTTTCTACTCTCTATCTTGGACTTGTGTGTATGCTTATCCCCATGTTATCCATCTTGCTCCCTTCATAGGTGGTTCCAGTGCTCCCCAGACCTACAAGCGGCGTCCTCGTGCTAAATACTTACGGGACGACGGTTAAGATAACCTAGTGGACGAGGCTGAGCTGAGGAGAAGGAAGAACGAGGAGAAGCGCTTGGCTGAACAAGCAAAAAGGGATAGGAAGGGTGTGTCCAAGAGGAAGGGAAAAGGGCCCAAGATCAACTATAAGAAGATGGATCATGTTACCTTCTCCTCCATTCGTCATCGGGAACTGTTTGATGAAGTGCCGCATGATACTGAGCTGGGTGACTCTCCTTTTTGGTGTGCTGAACAAAAGGGTATCTATGAAGATGTGTATGCTCATCAGAAGATTCGGCCTATGCATCCTCTGGTTCTTGCTGATGCCTTGGAGAAACCTCACTTTGTTGATGCCATGTATGTGTCTGAGAGGATGGGGCTGCACCATCTCATGGCCCTCCAATGCTCCTATGATTCTGAGATTGTGAAGCAGTTCTTCTCCACCTTGGTCATTTTCGGGGATGAGCACTGCACCATGAAGTGGATGACCCGTGACAGGCCTATGCAAGCTGATTTCCACATTTTTGCTGAGGTTCTTGGTTATCCCTTCCGCCATAGGGATCATGCTAGTGGTCATCGTATCATCACCCATCTCAAGCCCAATAAAGATGCCGCCCTCTCTCCGTGCACCGATGACAATGATATTGTGGGCACCCTTGCTGGTCTGTCTCCCATATATGCTAGTTTGGTGGGTCTCTTTCGTGATTCTATCACTCCAGGTGGAGGAAACAATGATAGCATCCGTGGTCACCTTGTTCAGCTTCTTGCCTTCTCTCATGAGGTGGCGTCCTGTGAGGATGAGTCCGTGTCATACCAGCTGGATGTGATGGATTTTATTTACCATGAGTTGACCGACGCCATGTTTAATAGGCGTTCCATCCCATATGCTCCATACATCATGATGTTAATCAAGCACCCGCTCCCTACTTAAGAGTTCAACCTTGATGTTGTGCACAAGGCCAAGAAGATCTACACCAAGGTTAGGAAGACCTCTCACCCCTTCTCTGCTCTTGAGGGACTCATGAGGGATGCTCGTGCTAGTACTTGTAGGCCCCCAATGCCTCCTATTGCTCGTGAGATCAAGAAGCTAAACTGGCTCTAGCGGAACATTCTTTGCATAGGCGTGGACACCCGCAAGGGCCAGTATGAGGCTTACAAGCAACGCCATGATATGGCTCACTCTTAGCAGCTCAGCCTTCACCATGTGTCCGGTGCTTCGGGCAATCCCTCGGCTCCTACTCCTCCCACACCATATGCTCGGTGGAACTCTTCTTCTGGGCTTAACTATGGAGAGCTGGAGCGTCACCTATTTCCTTCCGCGGACACTGCTGATGATGAGCAGGATGACACCGAGGAGCTTGAGGATGAGGACGAGGACGAGTATGAGGACTTCGAGTGATCCCTTGGGGCGTTAGCATCGCTCTTCTTCCTTTTTGGCATCTCGATGACAAAGGGGGAGTAGTAGTTCTATTAGGTCTCCGAGGATTTGCATGGGTCAGGCACAAGTTCTTGATCTTTAGCGTTTCGTTTTTTCTCTCGCTTGTGCCCTTTTAGTGTCGAACTTTTATGTGTGTTTTGTGTCGTATGAGACTATGTTTATGTGGCTATGGATTTATCTTGTGGACTATTCATATGGAGTCATCTATCATATTGGATATTCTTATGGCTATATTGGATATCTTTATCAAGGGAGGCACTCACTATGGCTATCATTGGATATTCTCATAATGCTTTGAGGATGCATATGTCTCCCTACCGGTGGTATGAGCTTTTCACATATGCTTCAATGAAATAGACTTTTACCCTCTTGTGTGCATTTGTAATCAAATGCATTTTTCTGGTATGCACACATTGAGGGGGAGTCTTATTCATTCATTAATGTTTTTTTTCTTGAGAACTATCTTGCAAATCCTAGTATTGTCATCTAACACCAAAAAGGGGGAGATTGAAAGAACATTTCATGGTTCTCTGTGTTTTGTGTGTTAGATAACAATGACGTGGAGTTTTCTCATGTGTGCTAAGTGTGCAGAGAATGTTTTTGTGTTTGGGGGGCCAGATTATCTGCCCCCATCAAGGGCCGGATAATCCAGCCTAACTCATTTGGCAAAGGCTGGCACGGCGCGTCGCTCTATCTGGGGACGGATTTTCTACCGGAAAATCCAAACAGGGGCAAACTTTCTTCCCCTGACCGGATAATCTGGCTCTCGCCTTGGGCCGGATAATCCGGCCCCTAGAAGATGATCAAAGGCAGGCAAGGCACGACGCTCTGTCTGGGTTCGGAGTTTCCGGGAAAATCCGAATAGGGGTGGATTTTCCTTCCCTGACAGGATAATCCGGTCCTCGCAAGGGGCTGATGACCCACAAGTATAGGGGGTGTATCGCAGTATTTTCGATAAGTAAGAGTGTCGTACAACGAGGAGCAGAAGGTGCTGGCTAGTGGTATGGATCAGGAATTCTCTGCAAATACTTAGCAAACGGATTTTTAGGGGTTTTCGATAAAGCAAGTAAAAAAAGTACGAGTAAACAAAAGATAGTAGGAATAAATGCAGCAAGTGGCCCAATCCTTTATGCAGCAAAGGACAAGCCGGTTGTATTACTTAAGATGACCAAACGTTCTCGAGGACACATGGGAAGACTGTCAAGTGCTTTCGCTTCATATAGTTGATTAATCTTCTTTAGCTTGCTAAGTGTTGTGTGGGTGAACCTGTGCTAATGTACCGCCCCATCCAAGACTAATACATACTTGTGATTAAACCCCTTGCAAACATCCGTAAGTACAAGAAAGTAATTAAGGTAGAAACCTAACCACAACTTTAAACTCTAAGACCCTTGCAATGGTTTCCTAATGGGGGTTTAGGTTTTTGTCACTCCGGCAACCCCTACGATTAGTAGCCAAATACACAATGCATTCCCCTAGGCCTATATAGGTGAAGTGTCATGTAGTCGACGTTCACATGACACCACTAGAAGAAGTACACCAGAACTTAAATAACAATCTATCAAATCTTTCTCAACGCAACTCCACTAGTAACAACAAGACTTCTCCCATGTCCTAAAGAACAAAACGAACTACTCACAAGACATCATATGGATCATGATCACAGATGGAATAATGATGTATAACAATCTGAACATAAACAATAACTCAATGGTTCACTCAATAGCATCAACTACAAAGAGTAATCAACACCGGGAAAGTTTCCCCTATGAACTAATGCAAGACTCAACTCAATTGTTACAGTAATATGGAGATGGTGATGAGGGTGCTGATGGTGATGATGATGGTGGTGATGATGATGATGATCCCGATGAAGTCCAGCTTGATGGTGGTGTTGATGGCGACGATCTCCCCTCTCCGGGAAGGAATTCCCCCGGCAGAAATCTGTCTGCCGGAGAGATCTTTCTCTCTCGGTGTTTTCCGCCCCGTAGAGGCGGCAGAATCTTTCTGTGGTCGCTCCCCGAGTCTTAGGGTTACGTGGGGATGATATACACCAGAGGAGAGAGGCTGGTGGTGTCGCCGATTTCAAGATAGATCAAGAATCTTTGTTAGTGGTGTCGCGAGGATCTACGCGAAGCGAGAAGATTCAGATCGCCGACCTTCTTCCCGGTACCATGAGGCGGATCTCGAGGGCGAGATCCCTTGTTAGTGCTGTCGAATTGTGGCATCCCGCTAAAACAACTACTAGAAAATCGTTGTGTTTTTGTGCATTGCATCATCGTGACCGCATGCTCATGTCATCATGCCACATTGCATTTGAGCATCGTCATCATCATTCATGGTTTTTGTCTAAACTATTTTCGAAACGCCTAGTTTTGTTTTCTAAATATTCCCGTCTTTATTCAAATTAAAGCACCGGTCTCCGGATTATTTTGATCCGTCTACAAATGGTTTTCAAAAGCCCTGTTTTAAATAAATCATTTTTTTAATTATTTTTTTAGGAGGCAGCCCGCCAGGCCGGAAAGCCCGGCCGGCCACCTCCAAACCCTAAATCTAATCTACCTAGACCTGTCTAAACCAAACCCTACCCTAACCTACCTCACCTTAACCTAATCTACCCTAGCTAACCACCCAGCCAGCCGCCGCAGCAGCACACACGCACACACCCAGCCGCGCGCGCAGCTCCCATCCCCTCCTGCCAGCACACCCCATTGCCACCTCACTCCCTCCACTCGCAGCGCACCACATCACCCCGCCTGGCCCCACCCCACACGCCGCTCTCTCACCTGGTCCCTCCTCGACCCGAGCGAACCCATCCCCCGACGCCACCTGCCCCGATGCCCGCGCCAGCCCGACCCCACCTATCCCCCACCCCGTCATGCTCCACCCAGCCATGGACACTGAGTTCCTCCCCGAGCGGACGTCGCTGCCTCTCCCTCTGCCTGCGGCGTGCGGCAGCGCCCTGGAGCTTCACCGCCTTCCTTCCCCTCGTCTACGGCCGTCACTGCCATAGCCGGTGGGCCCACCATGCACGCCTCCAGCCAGGGTCTTCCCCACCTCCGGTCGATGCCCACCTCGGCCGCCGCCTCCCGCGATGCGGCCTTGCCCGCTCCTTCCGCCACCTACCGCCCGGCCTCTCCAGTGAGCCCACGGCCCCGCCGAGCACCACTACTAGGGACGGGCACCACCACCACAACCTCCTCCTCTGCGCCTCCCGGGATCCACCGGCGGCACCTCGCCGTCAACCCTCTGCGCATCCCCACCTCCACCGTCTGTTCGGCCCGGGTCGCAGCCTCTTTGTCTTCTACTTTGTGTGTGTGCGCATGGGTAGCAACAGCAGCACTGCGTGTCTACAGTGCAAGTCGTGTGGTTCCTGTTGCCGTGTCGTTCAACATCACAAGCCCATCGTCAAGTCTGGCATATTCCAAGGAGGACAACATGGAACCTGACAAGATCTCCGTCACGGACTCCAAGTACCCCTCGGATACGACAAGATCCCCTTCCCGGACCCCAAGAACTCCTTCCCGGCTCCGCTAGCCGAAACCCCGAAGGCCGCGATGATGTTGAACCAAGATCGCCATCATCAATGGAACCGGCACACCCAGACCTTCGTACAGGGATGCTCACTGACAAGACCGGTCCAATGCCAATGGGTTCGAGGGGTGTACATGGTGCCACTAGAAGACCGCCAAGATCGCCACCTGAACGACAAGCACTTCACCGCGGATGCCGAGTACGCCGACATGGAACCGAAGGACACCAAGTTCTTCATCCCGAATGCCAAGACCGACCGTTACGCGGACCCGACAAGATCTTCTCGGTGACAAGATCGACACCGACCAGGGCGAATCCGATGCACCCTCGCCGCCAAACCAAGTCCTTCTTCCCGGGATGCCAAGCTCTCCTTCCGTTGTCCGAGAACGATCCCATCGATCCGAACCCCAGATCCAGACCCTGAGACCGAACCCCGATCCCCGGAACCCAAGATCGTCCGAACCCAGATGTGTGACCCTAAGCCCCTATTTTTATAATATGACATTATCAATTGTTGCATATTAAATTGTTCATGCATGCATACATCTCTGTGATTTGGGGGCATTATGCCGATTCACCTCATAATTAAATATGGAGTGTTTATGCGGGATATCTTTGTCTTATTCCGGACTCCATTTAAATTGGTGTAGCGAACTGATGCCATGTGTTGCCTTGATAATACAACATTTAAATTGCGGGGTATCTAAATAACTGGAACCTATTAATTAATTGTCGGGACCCCGGTTCCGCTTAATATTGCCTAATTGCACCGCATCTGCATCATATCATAATCATGCCGGATCTTCTATCGTAGTAATAAATATTGCATCCGTGTTTCTTCTAGTGTTTGCTTCTTCGCGGATTAGGCCGATGAGTTGATGCGAGTATCGACAAGTTCTCCGGATATGATTCTTCGGTAGTGTTTCCCAGGCGAGCATCTCTCCCCCTTCTACCTATTTTTCTTTTATAGTCTTTATTTACTCCTTTTGATCTATTGCTATCCGTGTTGCGATGCTTTAGTTTCCGTGCACCATTTATACTCCTTGCAGCCTCTATATTGCCTTGGACACATCCTATTGCCTGTTGTTTGATAGACAATCGACCTTGCGAGTCGTAGTTGCTTGCTCGGGTGCTGTTTTGCGTCGTTGTTGTTCCACCGTTGTTGGAAGGTGGGCACATGCTTAATGGTGGAGATGCTTAATGGTGGAGATGATCATGACTTTAAATACAACTATTAAATTGCTAGATATAACTAATGTAGAGGCATCGGTGGGCAATAGATGTTATTTGGTTCTTCCACGCTCACTTGTGTCCCGTAGGACCCCGAGTACTTGATACTTGTTCCTTGATTTTTGGCACTATCCACATCTGGGAGGCCTTATGGACCCCCCTAAGCCAGAGCTTGATTCATTTCTATTTCTTGGGGCCACAAACTAGTTTGGGGCTTTATTACTATCCTGTACTTATGCCATGTTTTACTGCTTTATTTAAGATTGTGCGTGGAGCACCTGTACTGTTTAGGATCGTGACACGTTTTCGCTGTATCGACAAGCCCAGTCACACTTTCGGGTTCCCAGTTGTTTACAACCGTCCACACAAACCCTGGGTCCGTTCCGGAGCCGGCCAACTTCGTTGTGGGTAGCTTAGTGGGGTGGCCCCCTGAAATATTTATGAATCCTGTGATTGCTTTGTCGTGAAAGCCTCGTTGGTTTTTCCGAGGTTGATCGAGTGTGTGTTGCTATTTGTGCACCCCTACAGGGTAAAACTTTCTGAAAGTCGTGTCCGCGGTTATGGATGACTTGGAGAACAGTATCTCGATCATTGACAAGCATAACTAAAGTAGTGCTATAAATTTGACTTAATATGTGACTAGTAATCAGCTCAATTATAACGGAATGGATATTAAAAATGCCAACAACTGGTGGATCTTGGTCGTATCGTGTTCTGATATACCTGCCTTGTAAGCATTACAACTCCAATGGAATGTGATAAAAGTGCCAACAAATGCTGGGTTTTGGGATTCCTCAGGACAATTATATCTGACTAGTAAATGTTCCAACTACAACAGAATGGTAATTAAAACTGCCCACTACTTATGCTTCAGGATGACTCATGCTATCTATATCTGATTAGTGAGAGCTTCAACTATAATGTAATGAATAAAACTGCCAACTGTGTGAGTTCCTCGGTTTGACTTCCTCGTTTGGTCTCGGGGGGAATACCAGGATGGGTATGATTGGTGTTAGTATCAGGTGGGTCCCGAATAGGTCTTTCTTATCCCTCTCTAATAGCCGTTAGTTGAATCGAGTCTCTATAGGTTGTTTAGTGCATGCTGCGCTGCCGCTTCAGTCCACCATACCTATGTAGGTGAGAGCCGCCGAATTCTAGCCTCGTCGTGTACTGGCCTCAGTACTGACGCTCCTCTTTTTCCTTTGCCCTTTGTCGGCACCCCTTTTGTTTTAGCAGGTTTGAGATCGACGTCGTTAGCAGGGTTACCCTTCTGGCTTGGCCTGGGAAGCATTATGGACGCCATTGGTTATTCTTCAGGGCTCTTAGCCCCATTTGCATCTTGTCCGTAGTCGGACACTGTATCGTTTTCAAGGTGAGTTGGATCTTCGTATTTGTATATCTGTTTGCTTGACTCGCTGAGTCGCTGTTGTATATATATATGTTCTGTGGGTCCCATCGAGGACTGATGTGTAATGGTATTACTTCGTTTTCCACCCGCACGAAAGTGCCTGGTGGGCGTCCTTGAATCGTTTCTATGCGGGTTTGGCGGGAAGGGCTAAAACTTGCATAGAGCCGATTCGAGGGTGTTACAACGAGCAGGCACGGATGACGTGGGACGGGAGGCGGCAAGGTAGGCTTGGTGCAGGGGCGGCCATGCGATGTCGGAGTGGAGCTCCTGCATCGGGCGTCGTGGGGCTCGATGGAGAGGGATACCACGTCGAGGAGGCGGAGGTGTCCTTAGCGGCAGGGGCGGTGGCGAGCTTGAGAGTAGCCGGGACGCAGGGGGACTGAGCTCTGGCAACGAGGAAGTACCGCATGGCGATGGCGCAACTGGGGCGAGGAGGGCGCCGTCGGGGCAACGAGGAGGACGAGGGAGGGGCGGCTCCTGCAGAGGGAGGCGACGGGGCGGTCGGTCGAGGACGGAACCAAGCTGGGGTCGACGGAGAGGTGACGGCCGGGGGCGAGGGCCGAGGCGACGGTGGACGTGTAGAAGGGGGCGGCAGCCATGGCTCAACGGCGACCGTGGAGGGGAGGACAACAGGGTCGTTGCATCGAGGGAAGAGGACAGCGCACGGCCGCAGGCTCCTTGAGGCGGCATGGATCGAATAGGGGATGATGGCGCGGGGGGGAGCTTGGTGAGTCCGGCGAGATGCAGCCGGTGGAGGACGAGCGGAGAGCCGGCGAGGCGCTCGGAAGAAGAGAGGCGGGGCCACGTGATGCAGAGAGGCGAGCGACGTGCGGAGAGAGAGGAGTAGGGCGCTCCGGCGGCGCACTAGGGAAGCGAGGAAGGGACGGGGCGGCACCCTGCGATGCAGAGAGGCTGAGCGCGTCACGACGGTAGGGTGGGGCCAGGCTCGCGTGGAGGGGACGCGATCGAGCGGCGCGGTTGCTGGCGACACGTGGTGGACGCGGTCGCTGCGAAGGTGGGGCCAGTGTATGACGAGGTGGGGGCTCCGAGGTGGTCGGGGAGGCCAGGCGCGCAATGAGCGTGAGGAGGTGGGCCATGGAAGATTCGCGTGCGGGAGGTTTTCGGTGGGTCAACACATACACGCGCATGTGTACCGCAGCGCGCAGGAGGGTGGGGTCGGTGGCGCACAGGTGGGTGGATGGGAACGAGCGGGAGAGTAGGTGGGGATAGATCAGATCGAGGTAGGTGAGCTGGGACCAGGTGGAGGCGACCGGTGTGGGGGGATGTGCAAGTGGCGGGATGGGGTAGCGCGCCTAGGCGACGGCTGAAAAAGAGAGGGAGGGAAACGGGTAGAGGGTAGGGGTGTTGGGGTTTGGAGGTGGCCGGCCGGCTTTCGGGCCTGGCGGGCTGCCTCCTAAAAAAATATAGTTTAACATTTTATTTTATTAAAATAAGGCTTTTGCAATCCGTTTGTAGAAAAAATGAAATAATCCGGACAAGCCCGGGTTTTGTGTTTGAATAAAGACGGGGCTTATTTAGAACAACAAAATAGGTTTTCGAAAATAGTTTTAGACATAACCATGCATGATGATGACGATGCTCAAATGCAACGTGGCATGATGACATGAGCATGCGGTCATGATGATGCAATGCACCAAAAACACAGCGATTTTCTAGTAGTGGTTTTAGCGGGATGCCACATGCATGGTTATGGATGAAGGTATGGAAGGGATCCTTGGTGTGTGGAGGAAGTGACCTTGGAGCCAATCTGTGACGGGGAACGTACCCCCCAGTCTGCATCTATGCCGTCCTTCTAACCCTAGCAGGTTTCACCACTCCAATGCTTGCAATGGTAGTGCCGGTATGCGGATGTTGGCCTTGCTCCTCTTCACCTTCACTCTTGATCTCCTTCTCCTTCCCGGGGTCTTGGAGGTCTTCCTCCATGGGATCCTTCCCTTTATCCTTGGCGGACACCATTGTGCTTCTAAGCTTTCAAAGAGTTTGTCGTGACAAAAACAGATCGAAACGAAAACACAACGAAAACACGATATACGGACCTCGGGGGATCCGAGGGGTTATATATTACGAAGTTTCATGTCAAAAGGAAGGTACTGGGAGAAAACGAGTCGGAGGCGGAGTCCTGGGTGGCCTCACCACCTGGTGGTGCGGCCAGGGGTGGGCCTACGCCATGGGGTCATGTGGGCCACCCCGGCTACGGTTACGTCCCTTTTTCGCTTCGTAGCTTTCCTTATTGACTGAAAACTGCAAAAATATTGTTAGATAGTATTTTCGCGGAACTTTTCTTACCAGAACTGTTACCTAGTTGGAAACGGACTCTGCAGGTCTCTGAATTTGGTCCTCAATGAATTTCTCCGGATTTATAACTTGAATCATCAATATCTTCATCTTCATACACTTATTTCTTGAGTCATAAAACCCTTCTCTTCCTTATTACACCATTATCTCCACTTCCTGGAAATTGCTTTCACGAAAAACTTCACACAGTTCTGATTAGCAACATTAGTATAAGTGAAGTGATAAAACCTTTTGGGTCCAACTTCAACTGAAAACCATCAAAACAAAAGCTACTGTAGCAACTCCTTCCAAAAACCCAAAAAGAATTCAAAAAGAAAATCGAATAAAGAAGCAAATGCAAGATTGGCAAAATCTGTCAAAACAGACCAGCAGGTAAAGATAAAATTTTTCGAAAATCTTCTGTTGCTCAAATCAAAAAGTGCAAAACTAACGAAAGTTAAATAACAACCTGGGGCAGAAGCACAAACAATTACAGCTCAATCCGACATACAGAGATCTCTCACGAATTTTTACGGTGATGCACAAAAATCTGTTTCGGGACAGCAACTTCCCCAAATATTACTTCTCTCTCATTAGAGGTTGATCTTGACACAAAAACCAAAAAAACAGATAAGGAGCGGTTATTAATGAAGTAATAACTTCCAAGACTCAAAGAAACACAAACAAACTGAAAGCAAAAACAAATTGGGTTGTCTCCCATAAAGCTCTTTCTTTATAGCCATTAAGATGGGCATGATAATTTTGAAGAAGCTCTCATAGGGATATGAATTGAAGCGAAAGAGAGCATTAATAAGCAAAAACACACACATTTAAGTCTAACCGACTTCCTATGCAAGGGGATTTTGTAAACAAACAAGTTATTGAAACCAAAGGCAACTTGCATAAGAAGGCAAAAGAAGCGCAATATAAAAAACTTTCAGCATAAAACGGGGAAACTTGATATTATTGAGATGCATAAGAACACTTTTCCCTCTCTCATAAGAACACTTTTCAGTATCATGCATAAACTTAACAATATAGCTATCACAAGGACTATCATAGCAATGATCACTTATTCTAACAGAAAACACAGGGATACTAGCTCTCATAACACTACTTTGTGAAACAATATTAGAGGTATCCTTACAAAGGATAGGGTATCCCTCTTTTTCATGCTTAGTGACAAAGTCTTTCACATTTGCTATCATAGGTTCATCAACCATTTGTTTATCAGGTTCAACAGCTTTATTCATACTTTCATCTACCATACTAGCCATCATAGAATGTTCCTTTACCTTAACTGGAAAAGGCATTTTCTCAATATAAGGTTTAGGTAAAACATGATTAGCAGTATACACTTCAGTATTTCTTGCAGGAACACTCTTAGCAATATCTTTATAAGGTTCATGATACTTATTCCACTTCTTTTTAGGCACTTCAATATAGGAAGCAAAAGCCTTAAAATAAGAAGCAATAGCTTGAGAGTCTAGACCATAAGCTTTTTTAATATTTTGAAAGTCATCAGTTCCCATAAAAGATTCAATGCATTCATAATCATAATTTATACCTGACTTTCTACCTTTGTCATTCTCCCAAGCTTCAGCATTGTCTTGAATATGATCCAGAAGGTCCCATTTAGCTTCTTCTTCCATACGAGTGAATGATCCAGCACAAGAAGCATCCAATAAATCTTTGTCATGTAGAGGGAGCCTTGCATAAAAGTTATTGATAATAATATTGTTGGGGAGCTCATGAATGGGACATTTGAGCATTAGTAACTTCAATCTCCCCCAAGCTTGAGCTGTACTCTCTCCATCAAGAGGCCAAAAGTTGTATATTTGATTCCGATCTTTATGAATCTCACTCGGAGGATAAAACTTTGAGTAAAAGAGAGGCACTATTTCCTCCCATTCCAGAGCTTGACCATTCTTCAGCAGCTTATACCATTCCACAACTCTTCCTTTTAGTGATAATGAGAATAACTTCTTCTTAACTTGATCTGTAGTAATACCTACACACTTGAACAACCCGCATAATTCGTGTATAAAGAGTAAATGATCACCAGGATCGACAGTTCCATCCCCAACATAGTAGTTATCCATAACACGATCAATAATTCTTGTAGGTATTTTGAAAACATCATTCTCAGCAGGTGGTGGCTTATCTACTACCTAAGCAGTGGTAGTAGCATTACCAAATAAGAAACTCAGCGAATTATCCATAACGAAAATAAAGCAACTAGAAGAAGTAAACAATACTCACAGTAGAAGTTTCCTTTATCAGTTCCACTCTCCAATAGCGCTTCACTCCCCGGCAACGGTGCCAGAAAATAGTCTTGATGACCCACAAGTATAGGGGGTGTATCGCAGTATTTTCGATAAGTAAGAGTGTCGAACCTAACGAGGAGCAGAAGGTGCTGGCTAGTGGTATGGATCAGGAATTCTCTGCAAATACTTAGCAAACGGATTTTTAGGGGTTTTCGATAAAGCAAGTAAACAAAGTATGAGTAAACAAAAGACAGTAGGAATAAATGCAGCAAGTGGCCCAATCCTTTATGTAGCAAAGGACAAGCCGGTTGTATTACTTAAGATGACCAAACGTTCTCGAGGACACATGGGAAGACTGTCAAGTGCTTTCGCTTCATATAGTTGATTAATCTTCTTTAGCTTGCTAAGTGTTGTGTGGGTGCACCTGTGCTAATGTACCGCCCCATCCAAGACTAATACATACTTGTGATTATACCCCTTGCAAACATCCGTAAGTACAAGAAAGTAATTAAGGTAGAAACCTAACCACAACTTTAAACTCTAAGACCCTTATGTCCCTTGTGCAATGGTTTCCTAACGGGGGTTCAGGTTTCTGTCACTCCGGCAACCCCTACGATTAGTAGCCAAATACACAATGCATTACCCTACGCCCATATAGGTGAAGTGTCATGTAGTCGACGTTCACATGGCACCACTAGAAGAAGTACACCACAACTTAAATAACAATCTATCGAATCTTTCTCAACGCAACTCCACTACTAACAACAAGACTTCTCCCATGTCCTCAAGAACAAAACGAACTACTCACAAGACATCATATGGATCATGATCAGAGATGGAATAATTATGTATAACAATATGAACATAAACAATAATTCAATGGTTCACTCAATAGCATCAACTACAAAGAGTAATCAACACCGGGAAAGTTTCCCCTATGAACTAATGCAAGATTCAACTCAATTGTTACAGCAATATGGAGATGGTGATGAGGGTGCTGATGGGGATGATGATGGTGGTGGTGATGATGATCCCGATGAAGTCCAGCTTGATGATGGTGTTGATGGCGATGATCTCCCCTCTCCGGGAAGGAATTCCCCCGGCAGAAATCTGTCTGCCGGAGAGATCTTTCTCTCTCGGTGTTTTCCGCCCTGTAGAGGCGGCGGAATATTTCTGTGGTCGTTCCCCGAGTCTTAGGGTTTCGTGGGTATGATATACGCCAGAGGAGAGAGGCTGGAGTGGGCCAGGGCGGCCACACAACTCCCAGGCGCGGCCTAGACCTGCCCGCGCCATGGGGTGGTGTGGGCCCCCTATGGCCCACCTCCACTCCATCTTCTGGCATCCTGGGTCTTCTGGAAAAATAGAATTTTCCGTATATTTTCCCGGATTTTCTGATCTTCGTGAATTTTGCCTCCAAACAGCACCTTTTCCATCAGAATCCTGACTGCAGCGGTCCATGCTCCAAAAGTCATCGACCATGCAAAAATAGATGAAATAACATAAGTATCGCCTCTCAATACGAAATATATCAATGAATAATAGTGAATTAAGATATAGAATAGTGATGCAAAATGGACGTATCAGGGGCCGGATAATCCGGCCCCCAGGAGACGATCAAGGGCAGGCTCAGCGCATCGTTCTGTGTGAGGGTGGATTATT
The DNA here is from genome assembly GCA_910589775.1 of Avena eriantha. Classification (NCBI taxonomy): domain Eukaryota; kingdom Viridiplantae; phylum Streptophyta; class Magnoliopsida; order Poales; family Poaceae; genus Avena; species Avena eriantha. The sequence goes on along the minus strand of OU342745.1, from coordinate 437,811,007 downwards.
TGTCGGATAATCCGAGTCTGGGGCGGATTTTCCCTAGGCCGGATAATCTGGCCCTCACTTGGGCCGGATCATCTGGCCCCAAATGGCTTCAGTGGCTCAGTTGGTGCAGGGGGTATAAAATCCCCTTCATCCCCTCCATTCAGAACTCTTAATTCATTCGAAAAGTGTCAGACCCATTGCAAGAGCTCTCTCTCTAGATCTCCCACTTCAACCACCAGAAGGCTTTGATCTTTGGGGGAATTGAAGGACGAGAAATCTACATCATCATCACGAATCAAGCGCATCAACTCCTCTCCATTCACTTGGAGAAATCCCCAATCTAGTATTCTCGTTAATAACTAGATCTTGTGTTTTGTTATTGATAACTTGTTCTTATGGCAGCTTATTGTCATTACGGAAGCCTCCAATTTGATTGTGGAGTTGTGCCCCGCTAGTCGTGTAAAGGCGCCGGTTCTCGCCTCGAAGGGTTCCTATAGTGGAAAGGTGGATCAGGCCTTTGGTGGCGGGATCCATCGGAGAACAGGCTGAGGCCTATTGTGGCGTGGTGGTCTTAGTACATCCCACCCCTGCAACGCAGATGTACTTCCCCTAACAAGGAAGGAACTACTATAAAACAAATCCCGTGTCTCCGCGTGCTCCACTACGGTTTACTCGTTCCTCTTTCTCACTCCTTTACTCGCTAGTAGATAGGTTTGCATATAGGGAAATTCTTCATAATAGCTTTTCTAGAGAATTTAGCTTTTGTCTCAAGCCTAAAATTGAAAAAGCATTAAAATTTGAAGTAGCACCTATTCACCCCCCCACCCCCTCTAGGTGCCCATACGATCTATTTCAAGGGGGAGCAGCCCCCACACCCATGGCCGGCGCCATGAGGGTTCCCCTTCCCTTCCTCTCATTCATGTGGGTGGACACTCCACTCACAAATAATGAAGCTCGACTTTCTCCTATTAAAACTCCAATCAAAAAACCAAAGGTCTTTCAATTAAAGCACTTCAAATCTATTTATTTAATACAACTAAATTTAATGAACACTTCATTTAATGAGTACTTCATTTAATTAACTCATTAACATTTCATTCCCTCACTTTGTTTCGATATCCCGAAACTATTTCGGAAGATTTGATAGATCAAATTCCTACGATGTCCATCTTCTCATGCGTTTCCTATCCATTCAATTGTGTCGACTAATCTTAAGTGTGTATCCCTATGAGTTCGAGAACTATGTAGACATGATTGAGACTCTCTGTGATCAATAATCATTAGCGGGACCTGGATTTCCATAATGACTCCCACTAGCTCCACAAAAATCCAATGATCGTATGAACCTTTTTCGCTGTAATCAAATTCCTTTTGTCTCGTGATATTTTACTTGTCCGGGATGCGATCACTCGGTATCATCCATACCTTGTTTAATCTCGTTCCCGACAAGTACTATTTTTCTCGTTCATGTGATATAACATTCTAGTGATCAAATCACTTGGTTGCAAGCTATAGAGCCCAGGAGCGGCATGATCCAAACATTGATCCGGAGTTTATTCAACTGTACAGAGAAAAGGCCAAATTATATGGACTGTCTATTACAGAGTACATGAGCCGTATGGATGAGTTCGAGGGGTACCAACAAATAGCATACGTATACCGGCACGGGGCTCCTCACGTCAAACCCGAGTTAGTCAAAGATCTACCAACAAAAATGCGAAGATTGCATAACTGGTACATGCAAGCCTCTGCTGAATCCAAAAACTGGATCTATGCTGGATATAAACACCACCATTACGGAATTTTCATAATTATTTTAGTTTTACCAACGAGACGCCCTCGACAAAACTATCCTCAGTGCCTATTGTTTGTAAGTATTATTAATTTCTGTAATTAAGTCTTTCTAGCTCAGCTCATTTGTTGCTTGTATAATCTTACTCATCACTATACTAATTATATATATAGAATGAAGATTCTCGAATGCAACAAAGGACAAATCTATGACGTTGGGTTTGTTCACTGCAATTTCGTTTATGAAGTTACTCTAAAAACAAAACCCAAAGAGACAGAGGATAACTTGGTACAAGCGTTGACGTATTTCGGCAACAGAAGGGAAATAATATTTCCTTACAACGCTCGGTGAGTGTTACTGTCTTGTACACATTCTATTTTTGCTTACTCAATGTTAAGCGTATAATTGATTCGTCTTATATTCTGTTAGTGTGTCCAGCTTCCACTATATTCTGTTAATCATTGTTGTTTACCAAGGAGTAGTAAAAGTCATGGACTCGAAACACACACCTTTAGAAAAGTGGGCGAACATGTAGGAATGCCTCCAGAAGGCTTGGAAACGGTTCACCGCCAACACTAGGGGTGTTTGCAAGCTAGAGCTTACATTTCAACCATTGACTGTAAGTACTACTTGCTAGATCCACGCATCTCTTTGATTCTAGTTTCAGTACCATGATCATGCTTGATTATTATTTTGATTGAACTCCGTTCTCGTAAAGTGCTTGAGGCGGGAAGCCGGGAATAACTTATGTGGATACTATGTCTGTGAGTTCATTCGCCAGACGATCAAAGAGAAGGGGGCAGACCGGAACATCGAAAAAATTGAAGTACGATAAACAATAATCACAACTTTATTTTATTACCACCAATTGTGTTTAGTTTCATTCATATATATTGATCCCCTTCTTTAAATTAGATCGAACGGATGTGGGACGGTCTTCTATCACAAGAACGCGTGCAAGCAATTCAAGAGGAAATTGCTGGATTCTTATTAGAACATGTCATAGATCTGAAAGGAGAATACTATTACCCAGTTCATTTGGAAGTGTGAAGTGTAAAAAGAAGATGTAAATTAGATCAAATTCGTGTGAGTACTGATTGTAATTAATATGTTTCGACCAAGCACGACGGATGAGACGGTGTATAATATATTCGTGACCATGATGTGTAATATATATATATATCGTGGTTTCATTATTGTTGTATATATGTAGTACCATTAAATTGAATACGAAACACTAAATAAATAAATGGAAAAAAACTCAAACCCCTGCCGCGGTACAAAAATAGCCCGAAATGCAGAGACCAACGATCCCGGTTCGTGCCACGAACTAGGACCAATGATCCACCCCCCCTCGTTGCGCGTGCATCCACGTGGAGACCCATCGGTCCCGGTTTGTGCCATAAACCGGGACCAATGATCCACCTCCCCCCCTCGTTGCGCGCGCGCCCACGTGGAGACCCATTGGTCCCGGTTCGTGCCCAAACCGGGACCAGCATTGGTCCCGAGTGATTGGTCCCGGTTCAAAAACCGGGACCAATGGCCCTTATGAACCGGGACCAAAGGGGTGGTTTTGCACTAGTGGTTGGTGCATGAGTAGATGTAGTGGATTCTACATCAGTATGTTGTACTAGCGGCTCCATGTACGTCGTCCCGCCATGGCATGCTCCATGACCCACACCTCCGTTTTTTCCCACGGCAGTGGTGACTCGTGGCTAAAGGCGACGCCCAGCCTCCCATGTGCCTCAGTAAGGTGCCAGTTGCCTAGATAGCATGTTTGGCAATAGCCTCATGAATGTAATGTCCTCGCTACTGAGGTCAAAGGCCATGATCTTCGCTTCCATGCCCTTCACCACCCAGTATACAGTGCCATCCGTGCTGACAATGCCCTTGCTGATATCATATGTATCTATTGAACTTCCCGTGGGAATGTCTTGCCAGATCACCTCCCCGAGCATGAACACCCAGACCCTGTCAAAACTGAAAGGGATGTGCAGGATCTTATACCACCCTGCTGTGGGGTGGTACGCAAAGGCGTAAATTAGACGCGAGTCCGACACGGTCTTCGTGTGCGGCAGTGGCAGTGGCAGTATTCACTAGTGGAAAAAGGCCTTCGGTTCGGCACCGAACTAGGCACCAGTCCTGGTTTGTTACGGGCCGGGACTAGTGCCAGCACTACTCCCGGTTCATAACGTGTCCAACGGCTAAGAGCGCGGGGAAGCACTAGTCCCGGGTCGTTCCGTGTCCCTAATCCTGGGCCATAAGACGGCCCGGGACATGAGACCTAGAGCCGGGCTACTGCACTTTATGGGGACAATTAGTCCCGGTCCGTATCGCGGCCCGGGACTAAAAGGTTCCTCTATATAATGCAGCTTCGTCCATGTCCTAGCCATGGCCATTTTCCCTCCCAAGCAAGAGGAGTTTATGCCCTTTTTCTCAAGATTTGGTTGCAACCCCTAAATCCAAGATTTAAAAAGGTTAGGAACTTCATCCTTTCATCTCATTGTTACTTTAGCTAAATACGATAGAAGTAGAGATGGATTTGCATGCTCTAGAAGTAGAGGATTTTTAGATCTGTAATTTTAGGCAAATTTTGATTAGGCACAAAGTTACTGAAAATTGAAATGTAAGTTTCAGAGCTCAAAATGGAATGAGGATTTCACTACTAGAACAATAAATAAAAACTCCACATTTTTCATGGTAATTGTTTTCTCCAATTCAAAAATTGGTGCATGTAATTTTTTCAAAATTCCAACTTAATGCTCTAGAAGCTCACATTATAACTTGTATTAAATTGATCATTAATCTCTATTCATGATGTTGTGTAATGGTTTTTGATATACTTTTACAATAATGTAGATGGTCCGGGAATGGATGTACGGTACTGACTAACGCTCTAGCGAGTTCATTAATGGCGTGCATGAATTCATCCGTGTGGCTGATGCGAACAAGAGGAATGGTTTTGTATTCTGTCCATGTAGTGGATGTAGCAATCAGAAGGATTACTCTGACTAAAAAAGCCTTCACAACCACTTGTTTAAGTCCGGTATCATGCCCAGTTATAATTGTTGGACCAAGCACGGAGGGAGAGGGGTTATAATGGAAGACAATGAAGAAGAGGATGATGATGACAACTATCATGGTTTCCCTAAGTATGGTGCTACTTCCATGGATGAAGCTGAAGAAGAGGCACATGATGAGCCTGCTGATGATCTTGGTCGGACCATTGCCGATGCACGGAGAGACTGCAAATCTGAAAAAGAGAGGGAGTAGTTCAATCACATGTTAGAGGATCACAAAAAGTTATTGTATCCGAATTGCGAAAATGGTCTCAAAAAGCTGGGTAGCACACTAGAATTGCTCTGATGGAAAGGCAGAGTGTGGTATACCTGACTCCTCATTTGAAACGTTGCTTAAAATGATGAAGAATATGCTTCCAAAGGATAACGTATTGCCCGCCAGTACATACAAAAGAAAAGAAGGTTGTCTACCCTCTAGGTTTAGAGGTTCAAAAGATACATGCATGCCCTAATGACAGAACTTTGCCCCCAACTTGCGATGAGGTTGTCAATCTCACCGGTTTTGCTAAAAACAAAGGATTAAACATTTTGAGTGGAAGAAAGTAATAGTTTGTAGAAAGTAAACACAAAGCAGTAAACAGTTGATTGTAGGTTGATGATAAAAGAAAGGACCGGGGTCCATAGTTCACTAATGGTGGCTCTCCTTAAGATAGATGACATGTTGGGTGAACAAATTACAGCGGGGCAATTGACAAACATCGATAAAGCAATATGCATATACTACTCATCTTGACTCCTTTGAGATTTGATTGGGCATTACAACATTATACATAGACCACCATCCAACTGCATCTATGACTAATAATCCACCTTTAGGTTATCATCCAAACCCCCTCTAGTATTAAGTTGCAAGAAACAGATAATTGCATTACGCATTGCGTGTAAAGTAAACAATACGATTGTTCTATGAACAAAGGATTGCTGTTTTCTCCCTAGTAGAAACAGCACATCTAGTACCTCAGAGATTTCTGTCACTTCCCCAGATTACTAGAGGCATGAACCCACTATCGAGCATAAATACTAACTCTTGGAGTTGCTAGCATCTACTTGGCCAAGATAGCTACTAACAACAGAAAGAATGCAAGATCACAAATAACAAAGACATGATAGAATCAATAATCAATTTAAAATAGCATCACAATATCCATCAGATCCCCGCAAACACAACATGTAGGATTACAAATAGATGATCTTCATCATGAACGGAGCTCAGAAGATCTAAACATGATAGCACAAAGGAGAAGAACCAACCATCTAGCTACTACATGGACCCGTAGTCCAAAGATGAACTACTCACGCATCACACCGAAGGCTTGCATGATGATGAAGAAGGCCTCTAGGGTGAATTCCCCTCTCCGGCAGGGTGTCGGGAAGAGCTTCAAATCCCTCCCGATCTAGGGATGGAGATGACGGTGGCTACAGAATCTTTCATGGAATTTTGATCGGGTGCTTAGGGTTTCTGTATCAGAGGCATCTTATAGTCGGAAGGGGAGGCCGAGGGGGTACCGGAGGCGGCCAGACCACCCCCTGGCATGGGCCAGGCTGGGCCGCGCAGCTAGGTGGTGTGGTGGCCCTGGCCCCTCTCTGTCTCGTATTTTGGCTCCTTGTGTCCCTCGGTGAAAAACTGACATTGGCTTTTGTCCCTTCCAATTTCGAGAATATTCATTTTCTAACTTTCCTGGAACCAAAAACAGTAGAAAACAGGCAGCTGGCACTGTGGCTCTTGTTAATAGGTTAGTCCAAGAAAGTGTATGAAGAGTACTCCAAAGTTGGAACAAAACATAAGAAAATAGATAAAACCAAGCATGGAACATCAAAAATTATGGATACGTTAGCAACGTATCAACATCCCCAAGCTTAACTCATGCTCGTCCTCGAGTAGGTAAGTGATAAAAAGAAAGAATAATTTTTGAGGTGACATGCACCATCATAAACTTGATCAAAGTATTTGTAAAACATTGATAGTTGGGATCAAAGTACTTCAATCATAACATGAAAGACAAAGTTCTAGCAATAAGACAAAGCAACTATGTTGCAACATGAAAAGGCAGAAACAAAAGATTCATGAATAACAATGCTTTGCAAGACGTTTGTTTGTTTCACATAAAGAAAACATAGTATAGTGGCATTCAGCTTGTCCCTCATAGAGTAGCAAACATAAATGCATAGGACACCTTCAAAGTTCATAAGAGTGACTAGATACAAATAGTTTAAAACAAGCAATATCAAAGTTATGCACCAATCAACAAGTCTTGGGACAATGCACATAGAACTAAGAATGGCCACTATGCTCTCAAAGTAGGTGCATAAAGATAGAAGGTGGAGACTCAACATAAAAGTAAAAGAAAGGCCTTCATAGAAGGAAGTAGGGATTCGAGTTTCATAAAGAGCTTACAAAAATTATGGTACTTATTAGCTTTCAGCTCTCATTGACCCTATCATAAGCATCTTTAAGTGATTGAGGTTAAAGTGAACAAACTATGAAGTATATGCTTGACAAAGTATAAGTTGGAAACCTCATGTCCCTTGAATACGAGGGCCACTCCTCATGCTACTCAAGTTTACTCACCGGTAAGTTCTTGTCATCGTAAGTACATGTGTATTATATAGAACCGCCAATGGGGTACCCCTTGCCCGATGATACGGAAGAATCCCCATATCAAAATGACAAGGCAAGCAGACAACAAGCATCTCAGCAATCTTCTTATTTACCATGGGAAAATGGTGCTTTTTTCTCTCTTTCCTCTTTTCTCATATCTCTTTTTTTTCTTTTTCTCTTTTTTTCTCAATATAGGACCCTTTTTTATAAGAAGAATGCTTCATAGACAGCTCATTATGGTTATGCTGCAGGTTTCCACCATGACAGCATGGATTAGACCAGCGGCCCAGGCGTTTCTATAACACATATACATAACTACATGGACTTACAAGCTCCCCTTTCATTTCACACCGACGACATCCATAGACAAAAGAGCATGATATCAATTAGGTACAAAGTACAAGTGCAATGTTGAAAGCGTTCCCCATGACAGCATGTTCTGCTAATCCCCAACATATAAGTGCAAGCATATACAGCATAGACGACACAATGGTTCAAGTTTATTAAGCGCAAGAAAAGTAAAGTGTGTCATCAAGTTCGTGAGAGCTTTAATCACTAGTTTTCTCATAACAAGTTTAATTCGGAAGGTAGATAAAATCATGAATATACTTGGAATAGCATATGCTAATAGGTAGGTATGGTGGACTCTTTGGAATAACTTTTTTAAGGAGTTGGATGCATGAGTGGAACTCACACTTGGTTACGGAGGCTAGCAAAAGACTGGGGGCGACCAACTAAGAGAGCAATAATGGCCATAATCATGCAGAGCGACAAAACATCATTAATCAAAGCATAAAGTGATACTACAAGTTGAAAACTAAAGGATCATAAAGGCTATGGTGACTTGGGATAGTCATATATAACATGGTGTGATCATGTGCCAAGTCAACCCAAATAAAGCATCAAAGGAGAATACCACAATACTATGCTTTAATATGCTAAAACAACACATGATTCTTCAAAGGCACATTAAGCAATCTCAATTGTTTATAACATGTCATGCTACAGAAAATAATACTAAGCATAAAGCCAAAACAATATCAAGCATGGCATGACAAAGCATAGGCCATAGTCAAAACAAGCTCTCTTTACCACTTAAGCATGAACTTTCCTACTCTTTTCCAATCCAAACCAAACTATTTGAAAACCAATGCATGAAAGAGGGGGTCCAACCAATTTATTCAACAAACTAAGAAAACCAAGCAAACAAAAAAACAAAACGAAAACGAAGAAGAAGACGCTCCAAGAACAACACAACTGTGCATGAAAACAATAAAAATTAAGTGTTTGGAAGAAACCTATGATTTTTATTAATGAAGAAGGGGATGCCTTGGGCATCCCCAAGATTTGACGCTTGTACTTCTTGGATATTTCTTGGGGTGACACGTGTGGCATCCCCAAGCTTGAGCTTTAGTCCATTCTCCATCTCATTACTCATTCCTTCCATACACCTGAAAATTTTCCTTCATACAAAACTTCACACAATCTTTATTAGCAACATTAGTGCACTCAAGATAATAAGTCTTTTAGGTTCAGTTCCAACACCAATAAAACTTCCATTAGAACACAAGATACTGTAGTACTTCCCTCAAAAAGCTCAATTCCCCAAAAGAACTCAAAAAGGAACCAACAAGAAGCAAATGCAAATAATGGCAAAAATCTGTCAAAACAGACCAGCAGGTAAAAGACAATTTTGTTCGAAGACCTTCTGTTGCTCAAATAAAAAAGTGTTGAACTAACGAAAGTTAGATAACAACCTGGGGAAGAAACACAAAAATTCATGCCTCAAAAGGACGTACAGAGATTTTACACGAATTTTTACGATAAAGCACAGAAATCTGTTTTGGGACAGCAACTTTCCCAATCATTACTTCTCTCTCATTAGAGGTTACTCTTGGCACAAAAAGCAAATAAAAAGGATAAGGAGAGGTTATTACAGAGGTAATAACTTCCAAGACTCATCTCAAACTTTTGGGTTATCTCCCAATAAGTACTTTTCTTTAACGCCTTTAAGTTAGGCATAAGATGCAAGAAAAAGAATCAAGTGTTCTCAAATGAAGAAGCATTAAGAGAAAATTTTGTTTTCATAGGAGAAACAAAAGAAATCTTCTCTCTCTTCTTAGGGAAGTGTTCTATACCTTTCTTGAGTGGGAGTTGATATTTAATGGTGCCTTCTTTCATATCAATAATGGCACCAACAGTTCTAAGAAAAGGTCTTCCCAAAGTAATAGGACAAGAAGCATTGCATTCAACATCCAAAACATAGAAATCAACAGAGAAATAGGCATTGTTAACCATAATAAGAACATCATTAATACTCCCCATGAGTTTCTTTTTAGCATTATCATCAAGTGGGAAATTCAAATAACAATCTTCCAATGGTGGCAAATCAAGCATATCATAAATCCTTCTAGGCATAATAGAAAAACTACTATCAAGATCACATAAAGCTTCGAAATAAAAATCATCCACTTTCATATTAATGATGGGTTCCCAACCATCTTCTTGTTTTATAGGAATGGAAGCTTTATGTTTCATCTTTTCTTCTTTAATTTTTATGAGAGCATCAATAATGTGTTTTGTAAAGGCCATATTCATAGCACTAGCATTAGGACTTTTAGCAAGCTTTTGTAGGAACTTAATTACTTCAGAGATGTTGGAACCATGAAGATCAAAATCATAATTATCATCTAAAGTAGTAGAGATATTACTAGCCTCAACACTAGTGGTAGTGATAGTAGAAACATTAATGTTTCTAGCAATTTCATCTTCTCTTTCCCACTTGGCATGGAATTCAGCTAATAGTCTAACATTTTCATCAATTCTTACTTGTATGGCATTAGTAGCAGCAAAAGGATTATCAATAGTTTCAGGTTTTGTAGTCATTTTATTAATCAAAGAGGATTGTGCTTCGGACAAAGATGATATATTTCTTTTAGCATTAGAAAGTTTCAGTTGCAAACTAGGGATTTCCCTATTCAAACTCTCAAGTTGATGACTAATATTGTTCAAAAGGGTAGATTGTTCCCCCATAGTTTTAGTAAATAATTTATTTTGTTCAGATTGCATTTGCATGAAGTTTTTAGTGGCTCTCTCAACTTTTAAAATTCTTCCTTCACTAGGTATTCCAGGTTTGCCATTATAACCATAAGTATTATTAGGAGGGTAGGGCCTATAATTGTTATTGCCATAAGCATTATTGCCAAAATTATTATTTCTTATAAAGTTCACATCAACTTGCTATTCTTAAGCAACCAAAGAGGCTAAGGGAACATGATTTGGATCAATATGATCCTTCCCATTAACAAGCATAGACATAATAACATCAATTTTATCACTCAAGGAGGAGGTTTCCTCAACAGAATTTACCGTCTTACCTTGTGGAGCTCTTTCAGTATGCCATTCAGAATAGTTAACCATCATATTATCAAGAAGCTTTGGTGCAGCACCCAAAGTAATGGTTATAAAGGTACCTCCAGCAGCAGAATCCAATAGATTTCTTGAAGAATAGTTCAATCCTGCATAAAAGTTTGGATAATCATCCAAGCAGACAGTCCATGAGTGGTACAATTCTTTACCAAAGATTTCATTCTTTCCCAAGCTTGAGCAACATGTTAATTATCATATTGTTTAAACTTCATTATTTCACTTCTCATAGATATAATCTTACCAGGAGGATAGTATTTTCCAATGAAAGCATCTTTGCATTTAGTCCAAGAATCAATACTATTCCTAGTTAAGGAATTCAACCATTCTTTAGGTTTTCCTCCCAAAGAGAAAGGAAACAATTTAAGCTTAATGATATCTCCATCTATATCCCTATGCTTTTGCATATCACAAAGTTCAACAAAGTTATTTAGATGAGCAGCAGCATCTTCATTACCAATACCAGAAAATTGTTCTCTCATAACAAGATTGAGTAAAGCAGGTTTTATTTCAAAGAAAGTACCTTCAGGAATAGGTGGAGCAATAGGTGTGCTCATGAAATAATTGTTGTTGGTGCTAGTGAAGTCACACAACTTAGTATTTTCCAGAGTATTTTTTTGTGTTTTTAATAAAGAAAGCAAACTAGTAAACCTATTTTTTTGTGTTTTTGATAAAGAAACAAGCAAACAAAGCAAAAAGTAACTAAGCAAAAAATAATAACAAAGTAAAGAGATTGGTTATGAGGGACTCACCTTGTGAAGATGTCCTTGACTCCCCGGCAATGACACTAGAAAATCAATTGCTTAGCCCAAAATATATCGAGCCCTTCGAGGAACCCCAAGAGGAAGGTATGATGAGCACAACAGCAAGTTTTCCCTCAGTTATGAAACCAAGGTTATTAATCCAGTAGGAGCAAGTAAACACCCCCCAGGTGTTGCTAGCTAGAATTTGGTAGGGCGCACTACCGGCGTCAGCAGCAACGTGGAGACCTGCACAACACAACCATAGAACTTTGCCCCTAACTTGCGATGAGGTTGTCAATCTCACCGGTTTTGCTAAAAACAAAGGATTAAATGTATCGAGTGGAAGAAAGTAATAGTTTGCAGAAAGTAAACACAAAGCAGTAAACAGTTGATTGTAGGTCGATGATAAAAGAAAGGACCGGGGTCCATGGTTCACTAGTAGTGGCTCTCCTTAAGATAGATGATATGTTGGGTGAACAAATTTTAGCGGGGCAATTGACAAACATTGAGAAAGAAATATGCATATACTACTCATCTTGACTCCTTTGAGATTTGATTGGGCATTACAACATTATACATAGACCGCCATCCAACTGCATCTATGACTAATAATCCACCTTCAGGTTATCATCTGAACCCCCTCCAGTATTAAGTTGCAAGCAACAGATAATTGCATTACGCATTGAGTGTAAAGTAAACAATATGATTGTTCTATGAACAAAGGATTGTTGTTTTCTCCCTAGTAGCAACAGCACATCTAGTACCTTAGAGATTTCTGTCACTTCCCAGATTACTAGAGGCATGAACCCACTATCGAGCATAAATACTAACTCTTGGAGTTGCTAGCATCTACTTGGCCAAGATAGCTACTAACAATGGAAAGCATGAAAGATCACAAATAACAAAGACATGATAGAATCAATAATCAATCTGAAATAGCATCTCAATATCCATCGGATCGCCGCAAATACAACATCTAGGATTACAAATAGATGATCTTGATCATGAACGGAGCCCACAAGATCTAAACATGATAGCACAAAGGAGAAGAACCAACCATCTAGTTACTACATGGACCCGTAGTCCAAAGATGAACTACTCACGCATCACACCGGAAGCTTGCATGATGATGAAGAAGGCCTCTAGGGTGAATTCCCCTCTCCGGCAGGGTGCTGGGAAGAGCTTCAGATCCCTCCCGATATAGGGATGGAGATGACGGTGGCTATAGACTCTTTCGTGGAATTTTGATCGGGTGCTTAGGGTTTCTGTATTGGAGGCATCTTATAGTCGGAAGGGGAGGCCGAGGGGGTGCCGGAGGCGGCCAGACCACCCCTGGCACGGGCCAGGCTAGGCCGTGCAGCCAGGAGGTTTGGCGCCCCCCTGGCCCCTCTCTGTCTCGTATTCTGGCTCCTTGTGTCCCTCCGTGAAAAACTGACTTTGGCTTTTGTCCCGTCTAATTCCGAGAATATTCATTTTCTGACTTTCGTGGAACCAAAAATAGCAGAAAACAGGAAGCTGGCACTATGGTCTTGTTAATAGGTTAGTCCAAGAAAGTGTATGAAGAGTACTCCAAAGTTGGAACAAAACATAAGAAAGTAGATAAAACTAAGCATGGAACATCAAAAATTATGGATACGTTAGCAACGTATCAATGGCATGAATCCTTTTGTGGAGCAGAGCTCCAGTCACAGCACCTGGCCCGTGACTCTATGTGTATATAACCTTCCTCCCTAGTTGTGCATGAAGCGGAAGTTCATTATGATGCTAGTGCTGATCCAAGGCTCGAAGCAACCCGGCAACGATATTGATGTGTACCTAAGGCCATTAGTTGATGAACTTTTATAGTTGTGGCATGAACGCGGCATACGTGTGTGGATGAGCACAAGCAGGAAGAATTGACCTTCAAGCATTGCTTTTCATAACAATCAAATATTTGCCTCCTCTTAGTAACCTTTTAGGATAGACAAACAAGGGATATAATGCATGCACACACTGTTTAGATGAGACTGAAAGTATATATTAGCAACATTGTAAGAAGAATGTTTACACGGGGCATCGTCGATTTCTTTTGCCCAATCATCCCTTAATAAAGAGGCAAACATTTCAATGATCAGGCATGTGACCAGCCAAAGCCTAAGGAACGTACTCGTGCTGATGTATTTGATATAGTCAAGGATTTGGATCAAATAGTAATCTTTGGAAAGGATCAGGGCGGACAATCTGTTCTGAAGGATGCTGACGGACACACACTCATGTGGAAGAAAAAATCTATATTTTGGGAGCTACCCTATTGGAAATTCCGAGAGGTCTGCTCTGCAATCGACATGATGCATGTAACGAAGAATCTTTGCGTGAACCTGCTAGGCTTCTTGGGCGTGTATGGGAAGACAAAAGATACACCGGAAGCACGGAAGGACCAACAACGTATGAAAGACCCAAAAGGCCTGCATCCAGAATGGTTTCGAGGTCATGCCAGCAACGCTCTTACCAAACAAGAGAAGGAAATCTTTTTTGAATGCTTGAGCAGTATCAAGGTCCCGTCTAGCATCTCATTGAATATAAAGGGAATAATAAATATGGCAGAGAAAAAGTTCCAAAACCTAAAGTCTCATGACTACCACATGATTATGACGCAATTGCTTCTGATTGCATTGGGGGGCTTCTACCGGATTATGTTCGAGTACCCATTGTGAAGCTATGTGCATATCTCAATGCGATCTCTCAGAAGATAATCAATCCTAAAGATCTACCACGATTACAAAATGATGTGGTCCAGTGTCTTGTTAGTTTTGAGTTGTTGTTCCCACCATCCTTCTTCAATATTATGACGCACCTCCTGGTTCACCTAGTCGAAGAGATTTCCATTTTTGGTCCTGTATTTCTACACAATATGTTCCCATTTGAGAGGTTCATGGGAGTCTTAAATAAATATGTTCGTAACCATGCTAGGCCTGAAGGAAGCATCTCCAAGGGCTATGGAACAGAGGAGGTCATTGAGTTTTGTGTTGACTTTGTTCCTGACCTTAAAGCGATTGGTCTTCCTCAATCGCGGCACGAGGGGAGACTGAGTGGACAAGGCACTCTAGGAAGGAAATCAATAATATGTAGGGACGGGCATTCTTACACTGAAGCACATTACATAGTTCTACAGAATTCTATCTTGACGCCTCCATATATCGAGGAACACAAGCAAATTTTACGCTCCAACAACCCTGGGAAGCATGACGACTGGATTAGAGATGAACACATGAAGACTTTCGGGGGTTGGTTGCAAGATCTCATGAAAAACAACACTCTTGGATATGAGTTCTACTTGTTGTCTAGGTCACCATCTTCGACTATATCGACTTTCCAAGGGTACGAGATAAATGGGAATACATTTTACACGATTGCCCAAGATAAAAAGAGCACCAACTAAAACAGTGGTGTCCGGTTTAATGCAACAAACGACAATGGGTCCAAGACCACATATTATGGTTACATAGAGGAGATTGGGAACTTGACTATGGACCTCCTTTTAAGGTCTCCTTGTTTCGGTGCAAATGGGTAAAGCTGACAGGAGGCAGGGTAAAGGTAGACGAGTAGTATAGAATGACAACAGTTGATCTCAACAATCTTGCCTACTTAGATGAACCATTCGTCCTAGCCAATGATGTGGCTCAGGTTTTCTATGTGAAGGACATGTCTACAAAACCGAGAAAAAGAAAAAATAAGCAACATAATACATCTGATGATGAGCCAAAGCGCTACATAGTTCTTTCAGGGAAAAGAAACATCGTGGGAGTGGAGGACAAGACAGACATGTTAGAAGATTGTCATAAGTTTCATGAAATTCCGCCTTTGGAGTGAACACTGATCTAACAACCCTGTTAATTAAAGAAGATGCTCCATGGTTACGATGCAATCAGAAAGGGAAACACGCGAATAAATGATGTGTAATATAATGTATTAAACATTTTATGTAACTGTTTTCTGAAAACTCAGAAGAAAACATTTATGTAATGTATTGTTCCTGAGCATTCTGAATAGTTTCAAGGCAATCTTTTCATCTTTAGTCCTGGTTGGAGACACCAACCGGAACTTAAGGGGTTGCGGCAGGCTGGGGCTGGTGCGAGCATGTTTAGTGTCGGTGGGTGTCTCCAACCGGGACTAAATATGAACTTGTAGTCCCGATTGGAGACACCATCCGGGACTAAACGTGAGTGTCCACACTATTTCGTAAGTGGTAGCACTATTCCAGTGAGTGGCAACACTATTTTGGTGCGTGGCAGTACTATGACAGGGGTGAGTGTCGACATTATGTCGTGAGTGTCGACACTACATTGTGCTGCTTAATCTATAAATAGGCATCCTTGTGAAGTTATCAACTTCAAACAATATGGTGTCCGAGAGCAGGGAGAACACTACGGCCAACTTCAGGGAGATGCCTACGGATCCAGTCCTCAGGCATCTCTCTAAAGCTGGCCATAGAGGCACTCCCTGTCGAGCAAAAAAATGGGACTAACACTCAAGACATTTATTATTATTAAAAAACTATGACTAAAGGCCCCCCTTTAGTCATACTCATGTATAGCCCTATAGTACACAGCTTCAGGGTCGTCTTCGTCTTCGTCATCGTCGTCGTCGCTAGGCGCACGCGGCTGGATCCTCAGCCCAGCCATGGCATTTTCCGGAGGTACCTGCCACTCCAGCCTAGGATTCACGACACGCGGGGGAGGGGGCTCCTAGATGACGACGCTACTACGCCCACGGCCTTCACCACCGCCACCCTACTTGTGGCTATTGCGGGAGAAAGTGTGGGCACCATAGGCGAGGATGATCTCCCTGGGCGATGTAGCGCATCATGCCGACGATAGTCCAGTTCGCCCACCGGCAGGCGGCAGTCGACTTCATTGTGGTTCACCGGGGGCGGGCCATCTCCCTCATACCTGGCAAGTTCCCTCTCCTGCCGGTTAGCGAAGAAGGCATTACAGGTGTCGTAATTGTTGGGATCCCAATGGGGATCCATCTGCTGCTCCGTAGTGAGCTCGAGGTAGAAGTGGTTCGTGATGGCCGCCTAGCGTGCGGAACCTTGAGGCACAAGAGGGACAGGAACCCCTCCAGCGCTCAACATCCAGTCGACGGGCAGCCGATAGCCCAGCGGGCATGGGTAGCTGGAGGTGCACAGCGCCTCGGGTCTCCTCAAGGGTCAGAATTGCCCAGTATGTGGTGTCCATTATTGTGAGAGGGGAAGGAATGGATGTGTGTGGATGGCCATGGCGTCGGCCTAGAAATAGAGGGAAAGGGCGGAAAAACATGGCGGGATGTGGAGAGAAATGGCGGGAAAGTAAGGCTCGTGGATTGACGACTCTGAGAATGGCGGGAAATATCTTTAGTCCCAGTTATTGCCTCCAACTGAGACTAAAGTCCCCCGAAATAGTTATTCAAATTCAAACACTTTTTATGTTGAAAATTTTGTCAAAATCAAAAATATGAAAAAATAGTGAATGCATTTTGAAACGATAATTGCACAATTGATGCATGATGCAAACAAGTGAATGGATGATATAATAAAATTATTTATATTTTTCTGATAATAATGTACTAAGAGTTAAAAACATTCCATGCATGCATGCCCGGTGAACGAATTGGCCAAGAGGAGGCCGCACCACATGGGGCATCTTGTTGTGACCGGGCTGTCATAGCGATCTGCCAGATTCTGTTATTTCTAGAACGGTTGCCAGGTAGCACGGTCCATTTTCTGACTCAAGCTCACGGACATGATTAATTATTCTTTAGACTTTGTATCCGCACCGGACCAAAATTTCGCTACACGGAAAGAAAACCTTACGTTTCCAACTAAGACACGATTAAAAGATCGATCATGTTTCCAACAGATTGCAAAAGGCAGTGGAAAAAACCGAGAGAAGACCGGGATCTAAAGTGAAAACATATGTTTACTCCCCTCTTATGTTTTTTTGCAAGGATAGATAACCGCGCATAAGATGAAATGGATCTAGAGTAGAAACATATAAATCTGGTGGATCGCCGGGCATATGATTTAAGGCAGAAAGCGCACATGTATATACAAGTACTTCCTCCACTAAGAAATATAAAACATTTTAGCTTTGTGAAATGAATGTATCTAGACGCTTTTTAGTGTATAGATTCACTCCGAACCTCTATAAACCTACAATAAAACATGTCTAGATACATTCGATTTACAAAGCTAAAACGTTTTATATTTCTGAACAGAGGGAGTACATGTATAACATGTTGAGGTCAATCCAACGGAGCAGCTTGCACCATGTCTAGAAATTATAAAGCTTTGTAGCAGCTTGCACCATGGCATGGGTATGTCCATTGGCTACGCAGAGTGTTTCAGCATTTCGATTCTAATTTCATAGTATCGAATAACTTTAGAATACATCCGTCTGATAAAGTTGCTAAGACGGAACCAAAGTTATGCAAACATTATATACGGAGTAACATATTTTTCTAATGGCTAGTAGCAAAACTGCTGCATTATGAAATGATGGTCATGACTCTTCAGACAAACTAGTATTTTTGTTCTACTTGCAGCTTAATGGCTAACCTAGATGCACACCCATCTAGAAAATAGACACTTCTCACGACTTGACGAACATAGACACTTCTCAGGCAAGTCTAAAGAATAATTATTATCTTTACCTACTGGTAGCATGATCTTATAGGATAATCCTCAAGAAGCCTTTATTAAAAAACATTACTCTCCTGTTAAAATCTCGCAAAATAGAAATCAAGTTGAAGCACACCGCTCTCATTGGAGTTCTGATTGCATCAAGATCTTTAACCTCTTGGTAAATGTCTCCCTTCATCTTCAAATTCTCCATATTTAGCCTAGATACAATGTTGTTGTTTTTTCACATCTAGCGGAGTGTTGACAACTTTGTCAAAAATGTTTTTTCTCAATGTACATTACATCCATATTATGTTATACATGAAGGTCATTCTAGTACTCCAGTTTGAAGAAACACGATATATTGTGCCTCACGCAGGGGCTTGTCTCAACCATATCGTCAAAGTATTTTTTCAAAAATATTCATGTATGCAAAAGGAAAAAAGAAATAAAAAACCTGAAAAGATAAAAAATGTAGAAAAACTAAAAGGGAAAATAAAATATTAATAAATAACCATTTTTTAAGGAAAAAAAAGAAGAAAAGGAAAGTGATTGGTTCTTTGGTCATGTAAAGTTGTAAACTCTCGCTCTCTGATATTAATTATGATCACATCGTAATTGTGTTCAAGTTGTAGCACACTGCTCTCAGTGAGTTTTGATCTCATTGTGGTCTTTCCTCGAAATAGTCTTTCGCCCCACTTTATAAATAAAGTCCGATACGGCCAAACCGATACAAGATAAAGAGGAGAACCTCTTATACAAGCAGATCAAAGATAAACAACAAGGTACAAGAAAAGGCATGACTTTCCACCGACTATGCAAGAACTAGACCTAAGGGAGTAGAGCTCCACGAAGACGCCCCCAAGAGGGTAACGAC
This sequence comes from Avena eriantha, assembly GCA_910589775.1. Lineage (NCBI taxonomy): Eukaryota > Viridiplantae > Streptophyta > Magnoliopsida > Poales > Poaceae > Avena > Avena eriantha. The sequence continues at coordinate 437,791,874 of OU342745.1, read as the reverse complement.
ATGCCACGCCACCGTCAACGAGACCAACGGTTAAGGGTTTTTCACCCGGAGCCCTAACATGCAGAGCAGGTACCCACAACGGCGCCCCAAGAGAGTAAGGGCGCCCGCAGGCTTCGCCGCCATTGGCATCAAAACACAGAGCTTTCACCCGAAAAACTTGCACCCACACCTGCGTTGGACTGTCCCTTGTCACCGCGCTGTGCCTTCACAATATGATATGGGAGATGCCATTGCCGAAGCGCCGCCACCACCAGGAACTCCCGCCATCTGCTCCCTGACACCCAAGTGACCAAGGGGCAGGACCATCACCGCCGCCACGTCGCCCGCCATAGAGCAGCCTGCTCCGTCCACCTTCCGGGGCCACCGCCCCGGCGTCCACAAACTTGAGAATAGGGATAATCAACGAAGCACCACTGGACCATAGGATCAGACGAGATAGGCCGACAAGGGATGAGGGGGATGCAGCGATTAGGAGGAGATCCATCCTCCACCGCCAAAGGCGGTCGCCGATCTGGCACAATAGGTAGGGCCTGTCAGACCCTGCATGCCTGACTAGCCCCTACCGTCGTGCTGCATCGTATGTCCGTAGTCGCCCTCCGACAGGTGCCCGCCGGCTTGAGCTCTAGTTGAGGTCCGTATGAACCCAGATCAGGCCCAAAGGTCCCAATTCAGACCCTGAGAGGCCCAGATCCATCCCTGCTCAAGGCCGGGGGACCCGAGGACGAGGGACGGCCGATCTAACAGGCTCCCGCTGGCGATACTGTGACCCCGCCGCTGGAGACCACGACGCCACCGCCGCCTGCCGCCCCGCCGTACCACCCTACCGTCCAAGCCACCAATCCACGGCACCGTCCATTGCCACCTAGGCCGAGCACGCCTCCTATCTGCACCACCACCGGCCAGGAGACCCCACGTTTGCCTCCTAGCGCGCGGGTAGTGGAAGGTCTGCCGCCGAAGCCGTGGGGGCTTTGCCCGGCGACCCGCACCGGCGGCAGCGGTGGGGGAGGAGGGGAAGCGGGGGCTGGGCTAGGTTTGGGGAATCGCCCCGCTGTCGCCTGTGGAGGACGACCGGGAGGCAGCGTTTTTTTCCCTCATTGTGGTCTTTAATCTCTTTTACGTGAAGTTCTCTCTTCAACTTTGAGATCTCAATATTTAGTCTAGATGCATGGTTTTGTCCTCAACCAGTAGTATTTTTAAAAATATTCATGTATACAAATAATACTCCATAGAGAAAAAAGAAAAAGAAAGTCTGAAAGAAAACTCTCTATTTCTTCACCATCAACAGTTGGAAATTCATGCAAGTGGGTTATTGAATCTTGACTCCGAGCTCGCGTGTGCTGGATGGAATTTCCTCTACTCTCTTTCCTATTCTCTGTTTACTAATCTAAACTCTTGTACTATTTATTACCTAAGGACCTGGGCTTTTTCAAAGCCTGTGCCAGCAACATTATTTGGTCCATTTAAGCAACAGCGATGTACTATACAAGTTTCAGTCCACTTGTACATCTTGCATTTGACATGTCAACACGGTGGTATGCTCATGTATACTTTTCTCGGATATAGACTTGCGTCTAAACCCGGGCGGCACAGTATTTCCCCACTAGAACGAGATGTCTTAGCAACCCTGCCCTTGTCCCGCCCTTGACCGGAGCTGCACGCAGCTCTACAAATAAGGCCGTCTCTTCTACATAACACCCATACACACTCTCCCGAATACCAACCTCTCGGAGATCTCTCTATTTCTGAAGCTTTGCTGATATAACAGAAATCTGCCAAAGCAGCCATGGGGACACGAGCCGTGGGGAACCACCCAAACCTGTTGCCCAAGGTGAATCTCTCTCTCTCGCATGCCCTTTTGGTTTTGGTTCATTTTCTCGGCAATTTTTCGCTAGCCATGGGTTAATATTCTTGTTCAATTTTTTTTGCTAGAGAGAGAGAGGGAGGTGGTTAGTGCCTCTTTGATTCACATGATTTCTAAAACACAGAAATATAAAACATACAGGAATGAAGTGACATGTCATTTTCAGTAAAACTGGATTAACATTAATGTGTCGCAGAAAAAAATGAAAGATTCATCATATGCAGTTAGAGTGGATGGAAATTTTCCTACAAAAACTGATACAAATGAATCCGAAGGAAAAACATCTTATGAATTATCATCTTACGAATCAAACAACCCAGGTAGAAAAAATCATTGGGATTAGAATCATCCAAATATAATTTGGAAATCCTTTTAATCGAGGAGATCCTTGATGGACAGAGTGGAATGGAAGGAGCCAAAATGTTACTTTTTTGTTTTTTAGACGCCACTTCCATGGAGGATTCTAGAGAGATTGCTACTCACTTGTTTTTTCTTAAAATCTTTCTCATTCTTTTAAAAAGAAACATATGAAGTCTTTATCAAATACCCCGTATATGATAGTCACATAATAGGTGTGATATGTGATGCTTTGCCTTAATTGAGGATTTTTTGTTTTCAATAAATATAATTTTTGGGGGTGTACTTAAATATTAACTAGTAATTTCCTTGCAGACCAAGACTGAAATAATTTCTTGCAGTGAACCTCCAATCTAAGACCTACATGTCAACAACTACCATGTAATAATAAATATCTTCGGACTGTTAGAAATGTCATTGTTGTTTGGCGAATAGTGAAACAAATGTCATTGTCAACTACATGCTTGATAGAGAAACAAATACTACATATCTTTGGCATGAGTTGTCCTTGATTATGCATCCGATACCAACTAATTTAACATCTACTCCCTCCGTTTCAAAATATAAGATGTTTTAGCTTTGTGAAAGAGTGTATCTAGACTCTTTTTAGTGTCTAGGTTCACTCCAAACCTAGATGAACCTAGACACTAAAAAAGGTCTAGATACACTTTATTCACAAAACTAAAATGTCTTATATTTTGAAACGGAGGGAGTAGTCAATATGACTGAGAATTTAAAGGAATCACTTGTCTTCTGCGTCCCCTTCCGTGTGCGTCATTTTCATTAATCATTGCTCTATGGTCAGATGTGTAGCTTAGTTTACTGGAAAAAGAACACTCTTTTTTGTACCTACTGGCACCAGTAGCATTGTTCAATGAGTATATCCCTTGTTTCTGTCCTGATTTGGGCACCAGGCAAGCACTAATTTGTGTCCTTTATTTCTAGGGACCCTTATTTCTAAGGTTAACTAGAATACTAGGGTAAAAATCATAGCCAAAAATTTGCATTCATAACTAGGGAAGAATGGAACAACCACATTGGTTTTTTAGGGTATACTATCGTACTACAGAATTTAAGGTGTAGTATTAAGTGGATCCAATAGGGTCAATATGGTTGTGCTTAAAGTTTGGCTCGAGGACAACTTTGTAATTTTCAGCCTCATATTGTTCTGCCGTCCATTGGTACTTTGTCTTCCCACCCCACAACCTCGCATTGTGCTGCTGAACGCCCCTGGCTCTCCTTCGGCCGATCACGACATAGTTAGGTTCGTTGAGTTCGCCGTCTAATGTATATACACATTTTAGCTACCCTCGTCATAAATTGGATGAAAATCATGTCGCAGTCATTGCATTTGTTGCTGTTATTAGTGTGGTCCAATCCTCTGAAATGTCGGACTTGGCATCCTTTCAATTCATGTTCCTCTCTTCTCTCTACCATGTTAGTGGCATGCTGCTCTCCCCGTTGAATTCAGTGGCACCCTCTATACCCAGGTTGATCAATACATGCAACAGGAGGATGAGATCATTAGTGTGGTTAGTACTTTCTTGGATGGACATACATCGGCAGTGTGATGCATGATGATGAACGAGCTGGTGGGTGGCCCAAATGTGGCGCACCCGCGTACGCTAGCTACAACGATGGGATTCTTGGCTCGATGGTGTCTTCATAGTCCTGCTGTACGACATGCTTGACGCGGTGTTGGGCGATGGCATGGACGCATTTCCCACAGTCGAAGGGTATGTTTGGTTCATTGCCCAAGCTAGCCCTGCCGAAAAAATTGGTAGCCTAGTATACTTTCTAGAAGTTTGGTTTGTTGCCAATCAATTGGTTGCCAATGAGTCCCATCCATCCCTCTCACAGATTCTTGCCAAAATGTTGGGTCAAGTATGGGTGGAGGATTCCTTAGCCAAATATTTGGCAAGCCACATCTTGCCAACCTTTGGTAGGGCTAGACGAGTTGTGCAGCAAACTTAAATAAGAGAGGAACACATGAGGTTAATGGGGGAAGGGTAAGTGCGGTGGGGCCAACCGACTCTCCACAACCAACATTTTGCCAAGCCAGAGAGGAACTAATACTGATCCCCCTACATTTATAATTTTAGACGGTCCCACTTATTTCGATTGAGAATTATCTTTGCAATTATATGTTGCTTTTTTACTAATGCTGCTGCTACTACTACTACATAAATTAAAAGCTAAAGTAAATGCAAGAAGAATGCAAGTGACTAGTCAAAACTTGTTCCTTCCAACTATGAAATGTAGATGGTAGGAAGAAATAGACAACTTGTCGAAACAAGGACGTCTAGCTAGCTTAAGTTGTGTTGTGCCACATTGCTAACAACATACAATGGTAAAAACTAGCATGATAGGAGGAGTGTGGAGGAGCAGAAGATAGACAACTGGCTCCCGATCACAGCATCGAGGAACGGCAAGTGGTGGTACTCGGCCTTCCACAATGTGACAGCCATGGTCGGTGCCGGCGTGCTCACCCTACCATACGCCATGTCAGAGCTCGGCTGGTACATATATACTACAATGGAATCCATATTGTGTATTTTATTGTACATTTTGTCGGTCACTTTTACTGATGTTTGATGATTTATTTTTAGGGGTCCTGGCATCGCGGTGATGGCCATGTCGTGGATCATGACATTGTACACTCTGTGGCAGATGGTGGAAATGCACGAGATGGTGCCCGGGAAGCGGTTCGACAGGTACCACGAGCTTGGGCAGTACGCATTCGGCGAGACGCTCGGGTTGTGGATCGTAGTGCCGCAGCAGCTCCTCGTCGAGGTCAGCTTGGACATCGTGTACATGATCACCGGCGGTAAGTCGCTCAAGATGTTCCATGACCTCATCTGCGAGGACAGCAACCAGTGCAAGGACATGAAGCTCTCCTACTTCATCATGATCTTTGCTTCAGCCCAGTTTGTCCTCTCCCAGCTCCCCAACTTTGACTCCATCGCGACCATCTCCCTCGCTGCCGCCCTTATGTCGATCTGGTAAGGAAATCTATCTATTATATACTAAAAACAATATAAAGCTGTTTTTCAAAGCATCAGGTTGATCCACATCAACTAAATTATTTAGACCGTTAGATATATAATTAGTGGTTATGATTTAATAAGAGTTATATGCTACGTAAAAGATTAAGTCGTGACAGGCTGGTCACCGGACCTCTAATTCCTGAAGTGCATAAAAAAAATTAATAAGAGTTGGAGCCGTACCGAGCCAACATAAAAAAAAATACTTGCAGAGGGCCCGATAGGTCTGTGCCATCCGGAAAGCAAAGGGCAAAAGGATTTTAAGGATTTAAAGGAAAAAACAAAGGCTGCTATCAAAAAAATCCATCGATTCCACCTCAAACTAGCTAGCTAGCTAGATCGGTAACCAGATGGATCAACCCATAATCGATCAAGTACATTTGGTACGTACGTATGTTAGCTAGCTAGCTCGGTATACTACCTAGAACTAAGAAAAGGAGGAACGAGCTAGCTTTGGTCGATCAGCTGGCTTAGCACAATTAATCGTTCAGCTAGCTTAGTATTAGATTAATCTCCAAAATTTATTGGTACGTATACGTTTTAGTAGACTATTCAAGTCTACTAAACCATACTATATTTAGAAAAAATAGGTAGTATGTGTAAAGCTAACTACAAAACCGATGGGGGATAAATAACTACAAAGCAAAATCGAGATATTGTAAAAAGAACTAATGGGAGATGAAAAAGAAAACTATAAAGCAGATCGATATGATCATGTGACGTAGGAGTTCAATTGACAACTCAGCAAGAAAAAAAATATGAAATTAGACACGGATTTATACATACATGCATGCATACATACATCACTGAATATAAATTAAACTTGAAACATATTTTGTACGAGTATAGTTAACCTCCCATGTTTTGAATATACGAGTGACTTTAGAGAGTAGGAGCTAAGTTATTAGACCCATGATGATTTCAGAAACACAATTCTCGCAAGAATATGGAGTGTCCAACTACTCTACCGTCAAATCGTCATTTTTTGACAATACAAAAAAGCAAAAGTCATGAGAACCACGAGTTCCACGAAATACCGCACGATAAACATGATCCATAGTAAGTACCAATAATTAAACAAAGCCAATATATCTTCATTCTAAACCACACCATGTCAAGCATCAAGACATTGTCGCTAAAAGGCAATAACACAACTCATGCACAAATTTCACATATGTTCATTAGTGTGTTGAAATATCTTAGTAGTATTTCACCCATAAACAAATAAATACAATTAAAGATCTCTTCTATGCATGTGATATCTATTTACTTTACATATACAAAATGATGGAAACATATTAGATAATGTTAAGAATCTATGAAGGTATTTTTCGTTCTCATCAGTTTAGACACACTAAATATGATGCTCTTCTAAAAAAAGTTGGTGCCCTCGCATTTGCGAGCGACACCATGCTAGTTAATTTCTAAAAACTATAATTAATACTTTAGCTAAGCTAGACAAGTGCCACAGCTACTCGACAATTGCATGGGGCGCCGCAGTGGGAAAGGGGAAAGCGGAGAACGTGGACTACAGCCTACGGGCGACCACTACTCCAGGCATGGTGTTCGGCTTCCTGGGAGGCCTCGGACAACTGGCCTTCTCCTTCTCAGGTCATAACGTGGTGCTAGAGATCCAGGCCTCCATCCCGTCGACGGCAGAGAAGCCGTCCAAGCAGGCCATGTGGAAGGGTGTGGTCGTTGCCTACACCATCGTCGCACTGTGCTACTTCCCCGTGGCTTTCGTCGGCTACTGGGCCTTCGGCAACAGCGTCGATGACGACATCCTCATCACACTCAACAGGCCGAAATGGCTCATCGCCACCGCCAATATGATGGTGGTCGTCCATGTCATTGGTAGCTACCAGGTACGTACACACATGCATCCTCCTAGCACTCATTAATTAGGTTAACCGTTCATGTCATGTGTACATATAACATATATGGGGGACGACCCTTCTCAGGTTTATGCCATGCCGGTGTTCGACATGATGGAGATGGTGCTGGTGAGGAAGATGCGTTTTTCTCCCAGTTGGAAGCTCCGTTTGGTTTCCCGTAGCCTCTTTGTTGGTAATGCCTTCATAATGCCTCTTTGTCTGAAATAATAGACTCAATCCATCCAGCTAATTATACCGTTTCACACTTATAATTTCGTCCCAAACAAACATGTTGCAATGTGTGCAGCCTTCACGATGTTCATAGGCATCACATTCCCCTTCTTCGGTGGGATGATCGGATTCTTCGGTGGGTTTGCCTTTGCACCGACAAGTTATTATGTAAGCATTCCGGCCGTCCGGCTCCATTTCACTTTCATACACATTCGGAGCTGATCAGAAACAACATCTTGTTCGGACCAGCTTCCTTGCATCATTTGGCTCATGGTCTACAAGCCCAGAGTATTCAGCATCTCATGGTGCGCTAACTGGGTAAGACAGCTAAATAGTGGTTTTGTCATGTCTACCTGCAATAGACATCTCATTGACCATGCAATTTTTTTCTTTTGTATTTCCATTGTCTTCAGTTTTGCATCGTTGTTGGAGTACTGCTGACGGTGCTTGCGCCCATTGGAGGGCTAAGGCAGATCATCATGGAGGCTAAGAAATACCAATTCTACTCGTAGATCACTAGTTGATTGTTGTAAAGCCTGTTAGAGTATATTTATATATTGTAGTTTCCCCATATGTTAGGGGGCTTTCTGTATATTTGCACCTGTACATGTACTATATATTCTGGCCTTTGGCCCTCTGGTAATACAAGTATCTATTACCCTAACATGGTATCAGAGCCGTAAGGCTTTTTCCACCCTCGCAGCCGCCACCTCCGTCTCCGGCCGCCGCCGCTCGCCCCGGCCGCCTGCCGCCGCGCCCGGTCACCGCCGCCGACTCCTCTCCGGCCGCCCGTCCGCCGCCTCCGTCTCGGCCGCCGCCTCCTTCGGCCGCCCGTCCCCGGCCCATCGCCTCCTCCGGCCGCCCGTCCGCCTCCGTCTCCGCCTCCGCCGCCGTCTCCTCCGGCCGCCCGTCCGCCGCCGCCGCCTCATCCGGCCGCCCGTCCCCGGCCCATCCCCGGCCGCTGCTCGCCCCAGCTCTCCGCTGCCGCGCCCAGCCGCCTAGTTTTCGTCCGATCTAGATCGGATCTGAGAAAAAAAAATCGACAGAGCTATGTCTTCCTCGTCGGGCTATGTTGCGATTCCTCGCTGCCCGGTGATTTTTGATGGCGCGAATTATCCTGATTTCGCTGCCTTCATGCGCGTCCATATGCGCGGTCTTCGCCTTTGGGGTGTGCTTTCCGGTGAGGTCTCCTGTCCACCGCGCCCCGTTGCGCCTATTGCACCGACGCCTGTTGCCCTTGCCCCCGATGCCACTCAGGCGGTCAAGGATGCAGCCCAGAGTGCTGATGATACTGCTCGGGATGATTATGATCGGAAGGTCCAGGAGCATTCTACTGCTGTTGCGACCTACCGGCTGGATCTGGCTGACTACACCCAATGGATAGATGAGGATGCTCGTGCTGCTGCTGTTCTCACTTCCAGTGTTCTGCCTCAGTATGCTGCTGAGTTCATGGGTCTTCCCACTGCTGCTGCTCAGTGGGCTTTTCTTCGTCAGCACTATCAGTCATTTGGAGATACTCTTTATCTGTCTGTGGTTCGTCAGGAGCATGATCTTAAGCAGGGTGATTCCACTATTGATGAGTTCTATACTCAGAGTGCTGCTATTTGGCGTCAGCTTGACTCTCTTCGTACAGCTGTGTGTAACACATGTCCTTGTTGTCTGATTGTGCGCGCGGATCTGGAGTTTCAACGCGTCTTTGAGTTCTTGTCGCGGCTCCGTAAGGAGTTTGAGCCGCGTCGTGCCCAGCTGCTTGCCCGTGGTCGTGTTCCGCTCTCTAAGGTACTGGTTGAGCTTCGTACTGAGGAGACTCGTCTTCGTGGTGCTGGTCTTCTTGAGGTTCCATCTGTTCTTGCTGCTCGTGGTCCCCCCGTGCCGCCGGCTTCGTCGCGGTCACTAGCACCGCCACTACTCTCTGCTCCGCCAGCCCAGGGTCAGAGTCAGCCTCAGCACCCTCGTGGTTCTCGTCCTCCCTGCGCCCACTGTGGCAAGCCTGGCCACGATATCTCTGGCTACTGGACGAGGGATCCCCGCTTACGTCAGCAGTACCTTGCTCGTCGGCAGGCTGGCTCTTCAGGATCTTCTGCAGTTGCTTCTGGACCTCCTGCTGGTGCACTGTCTGATCAGGATATTATCCGTGGTCTTCGTAGTCTGCTCGCTGCTACAGGCTCTTCCTCGACGGGTACTGTTGGTTCTGTGCCTAGCTCTTCTGGCACCGCGCGACCATCACCTTCTACACAGTCAGGTACGTCATCCCCGTGGTATCTGGATTCTGGAGCTTCTTTTCATATGACTTATGCGTCTTCTATTCTTTCTGCTCTTTGCTCTCTTATTTCTCCTGTTCGTGTTATCACGACTGATGGTACCTCTCTTCCTGTTTCCAGTCGAGGCACCCTCTCTACTTCCTCTTTCTCTGTTCCTGATGTTTCTCATGTTCCCAGTCTTAAGATGAACCTTTTCTCTGCTAGTCAGCTTACTGATTCTGGTTGTCGTGTCATTCTTGATGCTGATTCTTGTGCTGTTCAGGATCTTCGTACATAGGCTCTGGTTGGAGCTGTCCCTCGCAGTCTTGAGTCTCCGGGGCTATGGGAGTTAGACTGGCTTCGTGTTCCTTCCGCTGACACTTCCTCTGCCAGTTCTCCTGTGGTTGTTTCTTCTGTCACCGGCTCGTTTCAGCAGTGGCATCATCGGCTGGGTCATCTTTGTGGCTCCCGTTTATCGTCATTAGTTCGTCGTGGTCTTCTGGGGTCTGTCTCAGGAGATGTGTCTTTACATTCGTGTCAGGGTTGTAGGTTAGGCAAACGGATTCAGCTTCCCTATCCTACTAGTGTGTCTGTATCTCAGCGACCTTTTGATTTAGTTCATTCTGATGTTTGGGGCCCAGCTCCCTTTGCTTCAAAAGGGGGCCATCGATACTATATTTTGTTCATTGATGATTTTTCACGGTACACCTGGTTGTTTTTTATGCCCTCTCGCAGTGAGGTGCTTGCTATTTATCAGCGCTTTGTGGCCATGGTTCGTACTCGGTATTCCACTCCTATTCGTGTGTTTCGTGCTGATTCTGCAAGAGAGTATATCTCCCAGCACCTGCATGGCATTCTTGCTGAGCAGGGCACCCTTGCTCAGTTCTTGTGTCCCGGCGCCCATGCTCAAAATGGTGTCGCCGAGCGCAAGCATCGTCATATTCTTGAGACTACCCGTGCTATGATGATTGCTTCCTCTCTTCCGCCGCATTTCGGGGCTGAGGCTGTCACTACGTCGACTTACCTTATTAACATCTAGCCTTCTGCTGCTCTTCAAGGTGGCATTCCTCTCGAGCGTCTCTCTGGTACCTGTCCAGACTACTCGACTCTTCGTTTATTTGGTTGCGTTTGCTATGTCCTTCTCCCTCCTCGCGAACGCACCAAACTGACCGCTCAGTCTGTTGAGTGTGTCTTTCTCGGCTACAGTGATGAGCATAAGGGCTATCGCTATTGGGACCCCGTTGGTCGTCGGATGCGCATCTCTCGTGATGTCACGTTCGATGAGACGCGTCCTTTCTATCATCGCCCCACCTCTGGTACTTACCCAACAGATGATCTCGCTTTCCTTCTTTTTCCTGATACACCTTCCGCTGTCCCTTCTCCTCCATCTCCCCCTTCTGATGCGCCTCCTTTGGTTTTGGTGCCATCCTCTCCTCCGTCTAGTTCCCCTAGTTCTCCCCGTTCTCCGGCTTCGGACCCTTCCTCCGCTGTTCCTTCTTCCTCCTCTTCGGATGAGTCATCTTCCGCGGATGAGCTTCCTTCTTCACGGCCTGTTCATCAGCGTTCAGACCGTTACTCTCCTAGTCAGTATGGTCTCTCTGTTGTCTTCGAGCCGACTTCTTATCGGGATGCCGCGTGTCATCCTGAATGGCAGCTTGCCATGGCTGAGGAGATCGCTGCGCTTGAGCGCACTGGCACCTGGGATCTTGTTTCTCCCCCTTCTAGTGTTCGTCCTATCACGTGTAAGTGGGTCTATAAAATTAAGACCCGTTCTGATGGATCTCTTGAGCGCTATAAAGCGCGTCTTGTGGCTCGTGGTTTTCAGCAAGAACACGGCCGTGATTATGATGAGACTTTTGCCCCTGTGGCCCATATGACCATTGTGCGTACTCTTCTTGCTGTTGCTTTTGTTCGACGCTGGTCTGTGTCCCAGCTTGATGTTCAGAATGCTTTTCTTAATGGCGAGTTGAGTGAGGAGGTTTATATGCAGCCTCCTCCTGGGTATTCTGTTCCCGATGGGATGGTTTGTCATCCTCGTGCCTGGTTTGAGCGCTTTGCCTCTGTGGTGACTGCTGTTGGTTTCTCTCCTAGTTCTCATGATCCAGCGCTTTTTGTTCACACTTCTCCTCGTGGACGCACTCTTCTCCTTCTCTATGTTGATGATATGATCATTACCGGTGATGATCCTGAGTATATTGCCTTTGACAAGGCTCGTCTCCGTGATCAGTTTCTTATGACTGATCTTGGTCCTCTTCGCTACTTTCTTGGGATTGAGGTTTCCTCCACTTCTGATGGCTTTTCTATCTCTCAGGAAAAGTATATTCAGGATCTTCTTGCTCGGGCTGCTCTTACAGATGAGCGCACCGTTGAGACTCCTATGGAGCTTAATGTTAAGCTTCATCCTACTGATGGTGATCCTCTTCCCGATCCCACTCGTTATCGCCATCTTGTTGGGAGTCTTGTTTATCTTGCTGTCACTCGTCCTGATATCTCTTATCATGTTCATATTCTGAGCCAGTTTGTCTCAGCTCCTACCACAGTTCACTACAATCATCTCCTCCGTGTCCTTCGTTATCTTCGTGGCACGATTACTCGTCGCCTTTTCTTCCCTCGTTCTAGCTCTCTCTAGCTCCAATGCTACTCGGATGCTACGTGGGCGAATGATCCTACGGATCGTCATTCACTTTCTGCTTACTGTGTGTTTTTTGGTGGTTCGCTTGTTGCTTGGGAGACGAAGAAACAGGTAGCGGTTTCCCGTTCGAGTATTGAGGCTGAGTTGCGGGCTATGGTTCGGTGACCGCTGAGGTGACCTGGTTACGGTGGTTGCTTGCAGATTTTGGGGTCTCTATTACGACACGCACTCCACTTTTATCAGACAGTACAGGTGGTATCAGTATTGCACGTGATCCGGTCAAGCATGAGCTGACCAAGCATATTGGTGTTGATGATTTTTATACACGTGCTCAGGTTCAGGATCAGGTTGTTGCGCTCCATTATGTGCCTTCAGACTTGCAGTTGGCAGATTTTTTTACAAAGGCACAAACCCGCGCACAGCATGATTTCTTACTCTCCAAACTCAGTGCTGTGGATCCACCATGAGTTTGAGGGGGGATGTTAGAGTATATTTGTATATTGTAGTTTCCCCATATGTTAGGGGGCTTTCTGTATATTTGTACATGCACATGTACTATATATTCTGGCCTTTGGCCCTCTGGTAATACAAGCATCTATTACCCTAACAAAGCCATTGTCTAGAGAAGTAGTAGCATTGACGTATAATGTATAAATATTTGTGTAGACCTACTAGGTTACCCTTGTACCCTTGTGGCAAGATGGCAGCGATGCCTTGTAGATAGGGGCCAACAAGAAGTGTCACGTTTTGTAGATCATTTTTCAACGATGTGTTGAAAATATGCCTTAGAGGCAACAATGCCTTAGAGTTATTATTATTTCTAGGATTATTTAATTAAGTTTATATTCTATGTGCTATAATTGTGTCAGTTACCGAATATAAGATTCAGAGGAAAAGCCTAGTAACATGTGGAATTATAAACACCAACAAAAGGTCCCTTGTTATGCCTCTAAAACTAGTTCATATATTAGAGTAGTGATAGACATGTGTTTCCTGGCTATAGGCATAAGTAAGTTGTTACAAGGTTGTCACTAATATATGGGAACACCATTCTTGGATTCACAATGTTATTTGTTAGACTCCGTTAATTTAATATATTGTGAAACACTTCATTAATATGTTACCGGTATTTTCTCAATACAAATTGTAATACCATTCACTCGTTTCTTGCCTGGAGCAAACTTTTTGATGAAATTCAAATCAAAATTCGTATTTTTTAGTTTCTTGCTGAAAAATGATCAATGCGCCACTTTCTTCAAGGTTGTTTTAAGCCAAAGGACATTTATCCCGATCGTTCACATCACGGAGGTTCCAACTAAGAATATACCATGGCCGGTTCCAACTAAGAATATGCCATGCAACCTTTGAGACGGTAGAAGTTTTGCGACAGGTTATCATGTAACAAACAAGATTTTTGTTATAGATGCAAGTCAGTTACCATTGTGATATCCTTTACCTATTTAGTTTAAGAAAATGTAGTAACATTTTTAAAATGATGATGTCATTATAGAAGTTAGTTCCTTTTGTTGAGCTAAAGATGATAGAAGGTACTATAATATTGACCCACTTGCATCACTAATTTTTCCGAGTGTAGTGACAGACCTGGTTCTCCACTGAAGGAGAATCAGCTTTATAAGAGCATCTCTTGTTGTGTCCCCCAAACAGCGCCCCAAGGGCTATTGGGTGTGCCGGACAGAAAGTCGCGCACAGTTGCATGCCCCAAAGGGCCATTTCCATTCGGCATGGCCGAATAGCGTGTTCCGTGTGCCGAGACCGTCCATGCCCCACAGGGCTCCTTGCGCGCGCGACGGATACAAGCGGCGACGGTGTATGGGCCAGCCTTGTCATTGACACAAGCCGCAATAAATTTGGCTCACCATTCCTTTCTCCCGTCTCATTTCTCCCGCCTACCTCCACCACTTTCGCCTGCCACCAACTTCTCATGTTGGGATCAAAGGTGGGAGTCGTTGTTGTCCAAGCAGGACAAGAAGATCGAGAAGGAGAAAGTGATCGTGAGGAAAAGGAAGGAGGAGTTCATGATTTTGTAGGCCAACACTTCGATGATGAATGAAGAAGTGAATGTGGCGTGCATGTTCTATCGTGACGCCATCTTGCCAGAAATCGACGTTCAGCGGTGGCGACATTGGAGCGAGCAGTAGAAACAACATCATCAACGGCTGCATCGACGGCAGACGCAGTAGCAATGGCCACGGCATTGACATCATACATGGCAACAGGCGAGCAGTAAACAGCTCCACCTGAGGGTGGTGACATAGTATGCCCAACAGGCACCCAGGGGCGGAGCTGGATGGAGCCCAAGCCTGGTGCTAAACAGTTTTAGTGGTGCTAATTACCTACACTTTTTATAGTTTTAGCCTTGAAAATTAGCACATTCTCTTTATAGTGCAGCCGCTCGGCCGGTGCTACGGCACCGGTAGCACCATGCCTGGATCCGCCCCTGCAGGCACCTGACTACATCCTACCTTGTGTGGTCTAACGGAAGGCTCACTCTACGACATGCCAAGGTCCACGAAGTCCAAGATAGTTCGGCTGATACGAAGCCCATATGGACACGGACTCCAAGCGTACAAGACAAGAGAAGTAGAAAACTAGAGTTCGAATCTAACTTGTAACCTACTTGGTCATGGTACCTGGGACGTAGCCTCTCATATAAAGGCCAGGAGGAGCCCCCGAGGAGGGGAAATCGATATACGACAAAACATAACACAACACCCGTAACATACATCAGATCCAATCTGCGCATCCACCGTCATCTCGACGACATTGTCACCTTCAGTTTCGCCATCAATCAAGAACAGACAAGGAGTATGGTTTCCCTCCGGAAGCTGAACCTGGGTAATCTTGTGTCCCTGACTTCAAACCGATCTAGAGGCAACAACGTGTGCACTTGAAGCTGGCATCACGTGACACCACGCTAGGCAAAGCAAGTTTCCTCCCGTCCCAATTCAATCCGTTGGATATGTTTAACATGTTGCATCGATCCATCCACTAGAAGACAGTACAGAAAACACACATGCATGGAGCAAAGACATGTTAGCGTCAACGACACAGATATTACGCATGTACGTATGTATTTTGATTTTGCGGAAATGTTGTGCAAGGATTTTTGGCAGCCTCTAGGCGCATGCACACATACATGTTTAAAATCACAAGGTTGAAGTCAACAATCCATCGAGCGTTTACCAAAAATATGCATGAAGATCGGACAAGTCTCCAGCTGGCGACAATAAATTATCCGCTTGGCATCTAGGGCTCGACATCAGCACCGCAATCGTGGCTTCACCATGGCTTTCTTCGTCATCATGGTCGCAATTTCAATTTCATCGTGACTGACTTCGCCATCACCACCGAATACTCCATGTCAGCTGCGTCGACTCCATCCGTTGTGTCGACTATGTGTCCACCACGAGACTCCATCAACCTGGACCACACATCCATGGCGTCGACACGTCCGCTGCATCGGCTCCAACCTCGATGACCCGCTACAATCTTCGGCTGCGATGACCTGCTACAACCTTCAGCTGTGGCAAACCTCCGCCGCCATCGGTTCCGGCGAGCCACTGCTGCGTCGAATCCCTTCCACCGGCGCCCCGCTGCTCTCCATGCAGCGGATGAGGATGAGCCCATGGAGGGACCTGGTGAGAGGAGTCAGCATGTGAAAACTGTAAGGCATCAGCTTCCGAGGCTCACCACCAGGTTGCCACACATAAAAGTAGGATTCTTCTTCTTTCGCTTCTAGGATGGTGACGGCGTGGGATTCTTCTTCCCGGGTGCTGCCACCTTCGTTGGGTTCCGGTTCTGTGGAATCCCCGTTATTGGATTCTTCTTCCGGGGTTCCGACGTCGTTGTCAAGTTCTTCATCGGGCAGACCGAAGAAGAACTTGAGCTCGCCTGGCTTGTTTGCTCGCCAGAGATGTAGATGGACAAAGGACGTTGACGAGAGCGCAGTGTGCCATGACCGTGACAGGTTGTGAAAGCGGCCGGCGGGTAGGAGAAGATCTCAGTCACAATGACATCATTGTTGTGTACGTTTGTGAATCGCACCTGTGTTTTGCCATGTGTAGTCGTGGCCTGTCCTACTTTTAAGAAAAACGCCGAGTCTATACCTCGGATGGATCGTAAGAGGATCAGAGTCCAATCTCGTTTTCTTTTTTCACATGCATTGCATCAGACATGTGGCATTATAACTTTAACTTAAAGCCCTATATGTTTTTCTTTCGAACATGTGACCTTGGGCTGCCTTACACGTGGGTCCCACCTGTCCGTCGAACAGACCTCATGTATTTTCCATTACACCACACCTCACTTTGTGACATTATTCTAGGACGTTGTTTTATGATACGAATTAGGCCGAGGAAGGAGCTGAGAGCGCCAAGATGAAGGACATCAAATCGGGGCATAGGTCGTGACGACATTCAATGCACAGGCAGTGACAAGGAGAGGGGGAGAACAACAAGAAGGGCCACCGTGCCATCATCGGAGGTCATGTGGTGTCCCAATATATGATTCGATCGATCGTCACGAATTTCAACAAGCAGGGGAATAGGAAGCAGGTCAAGGATGAGAGGACGATCAAGGGGATGAGGTAGTAGTTGAATTGGGGTTGAGAATATTCGGACTTTTATTACAAGCATACCCCCTGAGGACACATGGTCCCTTTTTTACCACACACATCTATTAAAGCTGGCATGTCGGTACACAACACAGGCTCGCAGGTACGCTTTTTTTCTTCGTCTTTTTTATAGGTTGTATGCATCTGTGAGCCTGCTAGGGCAATGTGTTGTTGTAGAGGCTGTGTGTAATTTGTATCTTCACGATATTAATATACGATCCTAATAAAAAATAACAACGGTCAATAGGTTTTTGATTGAGCAAGCTATAACATTGATTTAACAATTCAAGCTTACTCCCTATGTTGAACCGTATACAATTCTCGTGCTATAGCTTCCATGTACAAGGAGGTTCGGAAAGCCCATAAGCAAAATACTAGTAATGATAACGAAAGACCAACCAGTCATGAACAACTATAAACACTCAAAGGTTCTGCGGTCTCGACGTAGGCGAAGGTCCAGTGGTAGAGGCCTCGGGTACTAATGTCCGCAACTATTGTCCCCTGGTTACTTTTGTTGATCTCCATCATGCCATGTTTTGTCTTCTTTCCTGCAATGCGTAGCCTGTGTTTGTAGAACACATGACTTTGTCCGTTCCATCTCATCGTGAGGACGTATTTGCCATCATGTGTAAAGTTTGGTTATGTGAGATGATGGTAACGTTGGCGATGTTGCCGTGCCTTCCAGGGGCGATTTTACCGGTGAGGCTTCGTTAGGCTCGAGCCTCACCTTCAATTTTGCAAAAAATATCAAACATATAGGCTCTAGTATTTTAGCAATCGATTGGAGCTTGTGGTGCTACCGTTCATGCGTTCACGACAAGGAAAAGCAGGGAAGAGAACAAAATAAAGCAACCAACCGTTTTCTGGGCCTTATGATACGTTTTTTGGCCCATTAGTGGAGACATGTCCAAGCGGGAGAGATTAGGGAGAGCGCAGAGGTACAACCGTACATCAGCTGAACTCGACCGATCGCATCTCATTTTTGGACCCGCGCAACACCGTGGGTAGGGTTGAAAACGGAACGGAAACGGACGGAAACATGCGTTATCGTTTTCGTTTCCTCTTGTGTCGTCGGAATCGAAAACGAAACCGAATACTTCGGAAACGAACACGAAATCGGATATCATCGGAGACGGATATGGAACAGATACGGGACGGATGTGATACGAAAACGGACATTTGTCGGAATATAGTATTGGCATAATATCATGGTCTGTACAATAAAATAAACATATAATACACAAGGAATAGCTCACAACTTCAACAAGTAACAGACATAATTCAACACTTTGACAAGTACATAAGTTCGCATAAATAGTTTCACATAAATTCTAAGACACTCACTTGATTAGTATGTAGACTGGACTGATTGTATGTATTATGTAGACCCAGCATATATTCTATGACCCAACAAGAGCCATGGAAATTACTGCTGCAAAGTACTATTTCATACATGGGCATGGATGGTTGTATTACCGGAAAGTTTCCGTATTTGTTTATACGGAATTTCCTTACCGTTTCCGTTTCCGCCGGAAATGGCTCCATCATTTCCTTTTCCGTTTCCGTTTAAAAGATTCCGTTTCCGTTTCTTTTCCGCAAAATACCATTTCCGTTTCTTTTTAGCTCTCCATTTCCTTTTTCTTTGGAAGCGGACGGAAAATTTCCTTACCGTTTTCAACCCTAACCGTGGGCAATCGAACTGCACGCGGTGAAAATCGGCGAGGGTGCCGTGCTCAGGGCGACTGTTGATTCTTCACTGATTTTCTCAAGTTATTCAGTTCCAGCCTACACATCAGGTATATTCGTAAAAGCTATCCAACGGCTGTTAGGTAATTTATTAGGCTCAAATCAACCTTGAACAATTGACTCGTTTGTATGGAGTAATCTGTGAATCTTTCGCTGAAATATTATTCTATCAATAGATCTGCAATTAATGAAGAAACGATCACTCTCATCGCGTGACAAAACTCCAGCTGATTTGCGTCGCTATTATATTTGGTGGTTAAATGACTTGATGGTATGCTATAATGAGTGATAAATATTCAATAATATTGAGGATGTCAAGATAATGAAACGCTTCCAAGCTATGAAAGATCGTACTGGACATCTTCCTAAAGAAAGAACCATAGCATCTTAGTGGTATGTAAAACTATTTAGAGCATATGTCATTTTTATCATACCGATGTTTCACTAATTTTTCTAATCGCGCCATGCAGGTCACTAGATACTTGATGATTATATTTATTTTTTTAGGATATTTTAATCTTTATGTTAGCGACTTAGCAAAGGTATATTTTTGTGTTTTTTTGCTCTAGCTGTTGACTTTACAATATCATGCATTGAGTGCACGAGACATATTTTTTTGTTTAAAGTCCATCTAGTTAACTTGAGTGATCTGTTATTTTGAGCCCACCCTTCAATTTTATTGTAGAATCGCCATTGGTGCCTTCTAAACATGTAACTTGTACAAACGGCTCCACGTACACTGTCCTGCTATGGGTTGCTCCATGACCCAAACCTCTGTCTCTTCATACATCCACCACTCGTTACAAAAGGTGACACCCAGCCTCTTGTGCATCGTTGTAAGGTGCCAGCTGGTGGACGATACGTTCGGATCCAGCCCAATGGATGTGATGTACTCGCTGTCGAGGTCAAAGGACATTATCTTCGCTTCCGTGGCCTTCACAGCCCAGTACACCTTGCCGTCTATGGTAACAATGCCGCCATTGCGGAGGTCAAGTGTCTCCATTGGACAGCCCGTGGAGACATCTCGCCAGAGCGTGTCCCCGAGCGTGAACACCCACACGCTCTGAAAGCGGTACGGAACGTGCACGACCTTGTACTGCCCCGTCGTGGGGTGGTACGCGAAGCAGTATGTCAGCTGCGAGTATAAGGTGGTATCCGTGTATGGCAGCGGTACCGGTGGTACGGCGAGTGTCTCGCCTGTGACCAGATTTGCCAGGGTGATGGGCCTATCGGGCTTCTAGCTGCAGCACACGCAGATGATGCCGTTGCACGTGCTGACAAAGCTCATGCCGTCGTAGGAGCCGCTGGTCAAAAGCTCACGGCTTCTAGGAGGGCTGCCTTCCAAGGGCGGTGATGATGGTAGGTCCTCGACGAGATGTACGGTACTATCGGTGGCGATGAGCGTCTTTGGTCGGCTCCGCATCTCGATCGTGCGTGTGTCGACGGTCCAAGGCCAAAGGCGGCAAACAAGACGGCATCGCCGGCGGGAGCTCGTGGGAAGCCGCTGCAGGACTTCGACGAAGACGTCAGCGGGGATCAAGTCCCAGATGTTGTTGTCACCCTCGGCCATGGGTTCCATCTATTGCGTTGTTCTTTGGCTTTTAGGTTCGCCTTTATTAATAAACAAATGAGACGACTACCTAGCTAGAGGAGGTGTCCGCATCGGCCAGAATTACCTAGACGGAATTTTATTCACATCCGGACCATCGTGCATCAATCGATGGTAAAAGAAAACCTTACATACTTCGGGTTTCCAACTATGACACGATTAGAAGTGGGATTGTACAGTATTTTTTAGAGATCGCACCAGCAATCACCACATGCCTTTTTTCCAGGTAAAGGGAGCATAAAATTCGGTCTCTATCGGTTTGATGCAAACGAACTTTTATTACAAATTTAACTTTCAAGGCAAATCGTGGATCATTTGAAGTTGATACATGGATCAACTGGACAACTAGACTACTAAACACAGTTCCCATATTCGTTACTATGGCCTCATCATCAGGACTTACTCGCCGTCGTGTGTAAAAAATGGTTGTGTGAGCTTATGCTGTTGCTGAAGTTCCCCTATTCGTTGCTTAGAGCATCTCAAGCCGCGCTCCCCAAGAGGCGTCCGGCAGCAGCGCCGGGTCGCTCACTTGGGGAACGACCGAATGGCTTTGGGGAGCGTCCCCAACCTTGCTCCCTAAGGGTTTCAACAAATATTAGCCGAATTGAAATTTCTTTAAATTTTAGGAAAATTTACACTATTTGAACGAAATTTAACTACACCTAAGCTAAAAAAAACTAAAAACGGCCGCTGCGACCGCAGAGGAAAGCGAGGTAGGCCTCGTAGTCGTCCACCGGCTCATCCTTCACTGCGTCCTTCATCTCGTCAAGGGACGAGATGTTGAGCTCTAGAACGACGACATCGGCCTTGGCGACCCCATCTCGCCTAGATCCTCCCGCTGACCTACTAGGAGCGCCTCAATATCTAAGTCGACCTGATCCTCGAGCCTTGCCAGTCCCGTACAGTCCAGTCCCACACGCCGGCCGTGGAAGAAACATGGTCCATCCCTAGAGCAAGCAACAAGCCTGCACCGACCATTTTTTTCGAAATGGGGGGTTTTCCCCAGCCTCTGCATCCTAGGATGCACACAACCCTTTATTGAAAAACAGAAAAGTATCTCCAAAAGTCTTATAGAAACAGAACTCAGACAGAAATGGTACACATACCAAACGTCTGATAAAACAAAGGGTCTCACAAGAGAGCAGACTAAAACAGCTAGACCTCAGTCAATCTACTAGAAAGACGCCACGAAGCCTCGCTGAAAAAATCCGAAATCCGCCACAAGACGGTGCACCTAGAAACTATGGATTGTCTCTGATGCTCTGGGAGAAGGAATACCAGGAGTTGAATCCAATGCGCTGCCATAAAGATAACCTGCAAAAATGAAGGAACTCTACGGTGACCTAGCATACCACTGCATGATGTAGTACACTAGAGTCGTTGACATAACACTAATAAAACACCGTTCACTAGTATTACATTCCTCGGAGCGGTACAACAGAAACACAGCAGGTCCAAGACATGACTATAGATTACAACTCGACTCTTTACATAAGATCTAGAGAACACTCTAGGTTAAAGAGAGAAAAAGAAACTTCTTACAAAGAAGAACCAGAAATAATAACTCGGAACTATCTAGTAACTACGACTAGTATCTAAACTATTTGGCTTGTCGTTGCTGCTATTGCAATGCTCTACAGAAATAGGTTTTATGACTAGAGTATCTACTCCTATCTAAACAGAGATTTTGTCTTCACTTCAGCTGATGTATATGTTGACTTCATTGACTTTATTGAAGAACTTGAGCTGTCGATGATGGTTTCTTGAGCAGAAATTGATGTTGACGTCGTCTTCAATAGCTTAGTACCTAGCAAGGGTTAAGAAGGTACGGTTGAGTACGAGCGAACTCAGCAAGTTCACTAAAAAGGAGTGTATGATGCACTATCTCTACAGCCACAGACCAAAGGTTGTAGGCAATGCAGGTTTTCGTAAACATTTCTTCAAAGGTAGCTTTTATTCTAAAAACTATGTCCGACAGCCTTCACAGGTTGACCAGAACCTTCGTGGGGTTCCTTTCCAGCCGCGTTCGTAGCTCCTTCCCGGAACAGGGAGTAACATGTCACAATTCTTACACTCTGTAGAGGTGCGTCACTTTTCCTATAAGAGACCTTAGCCTTGTTGCACAACCAAGCCGCGAGCTTGTCCACACTTCCTTGGTATGGGGACCAGTCTAAGATCCAAGCTAGTACTGCGCTCTCCGCGACCCCACATGAAGCCACGATCCTCCAAGACGGACTACCACGGTTACTCTTTGGGTCGCCTCTCGAGGACTCTGTAAGCAGTTCTGTCTGGCAGCCACCATCAGCTATGGTGAGCTACACCAAGATAACTATGCATAGATAATCTAGACACCTAGGTCACGGGGAACTAAGGGGTCCCACCCATGTGCTGGATTCTCTGGATTCGCCACGAGAAATCAATAGCCACACGGTAAGGTCGTCCGTCCATGCGAAAGGGAGAAGATACAACCGACTTTCCCGTCCCATTCCAAGTCTTATGGTTGGCGTGTAATATACGGCGCTAGAATCACTGGCGACATTGGTTGTTGAGTCATAGATGATATATTCCTGTACAATGACGTTTCCATTGCCAGTTATGATAGATTAGTTGATCACCCTGGATCAGTAACCGATACTTCAAGTTAATTATGAAAAATAGTGTTTTTTGACCTTTTTGAAATGCAGGTAATGACACAGTTGAGTTACAAGCGTAGAAAATAATCAAAGGACATGAGCAAGTGAGAACTTGCCTTTTGTGATTGCAAGATTATGCACTCACGGTCTTCAAGACAATAGAAGATCCAAAATCTGGAAATAACGTCATTGGTCCGGTAAGGACTAATGTTTAAAGAAGCAAGATGCAATTATGCATAAGTAATGTAATGTAGTTTGATAAATGTGAATCCTCGGAATAATCGTATCTAATCTAGGGTTTGGAGTTTGTGATGAGTTTTTTGGAATGTGTTGTACTTTTATAACAGCTTTACACATGTGCTTCTTGTTAAGGCTTGTGAGAGTGTGTGAAACAATATGTAAGTATAACAAGTAGTATACAATACTAAAGCATTCAAATGGAGCATGGTATCAGAAATATTTCTTAAACAAGATTAAGATTTAATTAGAGCTTTTAGAGAAGTGTTCAAGGATTACTTTTAATGTTTCTTAAAAGAATAGCTTTTAAATAAAAAACATACTTATCTAAACCAAAGTATTTAAACTATAAGTTAACACTTTTAGGCTTTCTTGCTAGTTATAATTCTCAAAGAAGAAAGAATTACTTCATTTGAATAAGGACTACACTAGTAGTTGAGACTTATCTATTTTGGTCATTATATGGTATTATAACTTGGTTCACTCTATAATGTTTCTTTAAGGTTAATTAAGAGTGGTAACACTTCTATTTGAGTCATATTTTCTTAATATTATAGTTGAATAGAATTATTTATTTACTTACAAATGAATGGGTATAATTCATAATATGGAAACAACATTACTTAATTACTTATGAATTATCTTGGGATTTTTAATATACTTATTAACTTGTGAGTGAAATCATAGTAAAGCTTTTAATAAGCCAAAATATTATTCTTGAGGATTTTATATTTGAATAAGTTCCTTTGGAAAAATAATATACACTTATTTGTCAATACTAATTTCACAAATATTGTATTTAGGATATTTTCGACTCTTCTTACTTCATAATAGCATAAATTAAGATAAACACCATTATTAGACCTTTAATGGATAATATTAGAAATATTAGCAATTTTTATTTATCCTCTAGGAATTATCAATTAAGGAAATAAGTTTCAATTCAAGCTATTAGAGTATTAAATATTTATTTAGTTAAAAGTGAAAGATTATAATATTAACATGTAGACATTATTTTTGTGATCATTTTGGTATATTAGAAATATTTTTATGATTTTTATAGTTTTTATCACTTAATAAATAATAATATTTATCTAAGAGGTACCAAAAATATATGAAACAATTGTGTAAATGTAGATTTTGTTTATCTAAGAATTTTGGTGTATTATTTATATTTTTCTCATTTACCAATATTAAAATATGAATTTTCAAAGTATTATTGCTTATAAAATCTTTATCAAATAATAATTATTTAAATAGTTAACACAGTAATGTTTGTTAATAAAGTTAAATTATAGATTTTATTTTTCTGAGAATTTTGATATATTATATACATTTTTTTGAATTATAAAACAAAAGATATTGATTTAATAAGATTTATTCGTTTTCTGGAATTAAAAATAAATATTAAATGTTTTATTGCGTCAATGCTGACATCAGCATGACAGATACACGTAGGTGAGATCTTTTTACACCGATACAGACTCTAGTCTGAGTCACAGACAGGTGGGGTTTATGCCACGTCGGCAAACCACGCAAACATGGACTAGTCAACACGAGGACTCGGTCCATGATGGCATCAGCTCGCCGGCGCCTGATGTCACCTCGCCGGAGTACGACAGCGATGCCAGAATATGGCAACTGGAACAATGCGGAGAGGTGCATTCGACTCTATATGAGACGCCGGTTCGAATAAAACTAGCTACACGGGCTATAGATCACCGGAACAGGGTCACTATGGGCACCTGCGGCGGCTTGCTCTAGTGACTCGAGGAACTAGGCCTACGACCAGTGCTAGCATGGTCTAATAGTGTTCAAAGATGCGCAATCTCACCTTGAAGCTGGAACGGTGGTCGGCGCGAATTGGCGTGGCCGGAGACGAGTACCCCGTCCAGAATTCCGGCGGCCACCAACGAAAGGAAACTGCAAAATTCGCCCCTCTCCGGGATCCCCTTGATGCAATACTCCACCCAGAGGTTCCACGGAGCACGGCGCTTCTTCCCCTCCACTCCACGGACTCCGAGATGGGTTGTATCAACGACTAGCAGAAGCTCGCTGGTGGCGGCTTCGTGGATTTTTAGAGGACAGAGAGCGACAGAGGGGAATAGGGAGGATAAGTATGAACCAGGAGAGCAATGCGATGCTGTGTGGAGGTTTTATACGGCTTGGTGGGCACTGACACGGTGGCACGGCGACGACGACGGCTGAGATACGGTGGCGGTTACTGAGCTTCTCTGGGGCAGGAATCTTAACACCAAACTTGCCAGTAGGCACGGAGACGATAAGGGCGTCGACATGGAGATCAGCCGCGTCTACGAGTCAAGGAAGTCGGTGGCTCGGGACGTGGCATCGTCGACGTGGTAGCGGCCGTGCACGGATAAGAAGACGACGACGTCTCTCCCATGTTGGCCCTGCTTGTCAGCCACACATCGAATCGGTACACGAGGTTGGGATGTTGTTGAGCTATTACTGGGCCACAGCAAAGCTTGCGAAAAGTTGCTGCTACTGCTCACGTGCGACACATAGTAGATGGGTGAGGAAATGGGACGTGGGCCTGCGCCTGGCTGCCTCCTTTTCTTTTTCTTATTCTGTTTTTTTATTTCTGTTTTTCCCTTTTCCACATCAATTTGAATTTCCTTAATGATTCAAATACTCAAACTCAATGAATCAACATGGTTAAACTAACTAGTAGATTTGACATTCTTTTTTAGTATCTTTTACTATTCATGATTATATAAAGGATTATTTTCACTAGAAAATATTAATAGGGATTAGGGTTTTAGAGTTTACTTCTCATATAAAGATCTTATAAAATGATCCTACCTCCACTAAATGAATGTTAGGGTAATGGTATAAAATGGTTAATGATTTAATGTTGTATATAGAATCTTATTAATACTTAACCTCATAAAGGAATTTTATATACATTGTAAGGTATTAATCTTTGTGGTTCATAATAGAGTGATATAAGTTTCATGGTTCTCCATATTTGGTTATTTGCCAAATCCAATCCTATTTGATCTGTAATGTTTAGAAATACCACAAAACAATCTTGGTTAGGACATTATGAATCAATAACAATCACTGATGGAGAAATGCTTAGGTTTATTTAAATGTAGGTATATGGGCTTTGAGAGGACCTAATAACTCATATTCAATTATAGATATGGTGAATATTAAAGCTAAGACATATTGACATCATGTTTTATGACCATGGATAATAACTTGTCTTAGAGTGAGCTATTGAGATTACTTTCCTAAAGGGATCTTGATAGTATATGAGACTAGGTTCTTATTAGGATTTAAGACAATCAGGTGGACAAGGCTTCCATCAATACACTCTCAACTAGTATTCTATTTATCTCTTAGACATTTCATCTGTCTAAGAGATACTATCCATTGGTTGCCTAAAAATTGGAATTGGTTTAACTACCTTCTGTATTCTAGGATTTTAAACAGAGAGGTAGACATGGTTTTGTCATGGTTTGATATGATCTTGGTTAAGGCTTCTAAAGAGTTCCTATCCTTAATACCTCACTAAGGTTATCTTAAGATAAGGAATTAATTTCCTAAATATACTATATTTCTCTCTCTACTCTTATTCACAAAGATCACATATTCCTGAATAAACAATCATCTGACTCCACCATATCCATCATCATATGATGACATGGTCATGCCATCTCAGCAACAATCATTCTCCATTATTACTCTAGTATGAAACTTCCATTTCTTAACTACCTCTAATGAATCCATCAATGTAGCTACTTCTAACTCCATCCATTAACTCCTTTTATATCCACCTTGCATTTACTTTCAAGGCTTACAAGATTATAGTTCTCTCTATACATCACAACTGATAATAATCCTCCAGAATAGGTATGGTACTACTCTCCATAATATAAGTTGTTCTTGTACTAGCTTGGCTAAAGTACTATGCCTCCAAATACTCCATTCAACTCATATCATATACTTCATCCTACTCTAGCTTGACTTCTCATGATCAAACTAGATGATTCATTGATACGTTGCTAACGTATCCATAATTTTTGATGTTCCATGTTTGGTTTTATCTACTTTCTTATGTTTTGTTCTAGCTTTGGAGTACTTTTCATATCATTTCTTGGACTAAACTATTAACAAAGAGCCAAAGTGCTAGCTGCCTGTTTTCTGTTGTTTTTGGCTCCAGGGAAGCCAGAAAATGAATATTCTCGGAGTTGGACGGGACAAAAGACAAAGTCAGTTTTTCACCGAGGGACACATGGAGCCAGAATACAAGACGGAGAGGGGCCAGAGGGCGGCCACACCACCTGGCCACGCGGCCAGGCCTGGCCCGCGCCAGGGGGTGGTGTGGCCAGCCTAGGCACCCCCTCGGCCTCCCCTTCCGACTATAAGATGCCTCCGATACAGAAACCCTATGCACCCGATCAAAATTCCACGAAAGAGTCTGTAGCCACCGTCATCTCCATCCCTAGATCAGGAGGGATCTGGAGCTCTTCCCGTCACCCTGCCGGAGAGGGGAGTTCACCCTGGAGGCCTTCTTCATCATCATGCAAGCCCCCGGTGTGATGCGTGAGTAGTTCATCTCTGGACTACGGGTCCATGTAGTAGCTAGATGGCTGGTTCTTCTCCTTTGTGCTATCATGTTTAGATCTTGTGAGCTCCGTTCATGATCAAGATCATCTATTTGTAATTCTACATGTTGTGTTTGCAGGGATCCGATGGATATTGAGATGCTATTTCAGATTGATTATTGATTCTATCATGTGTTTTGTTATTTGTGATCTTGCATGCTTTCCGTTGTTAGTAGCTATCTTGGCCAAGTAGATGCTAGCAACTCCAAGAGTTAGTATTTATGCTCGATAGTGGGTTCATGCCTCTAGTAATCTGGGGAAGTGACAGAAATCTCTAAGGTACTAGATGTGATGTTGCCACTAGGGAGAAAACAACAATCCTTTGTTCATAGAACAATCGTATTGTTTACTTTACATGCAATGTGTAATACAATTATCCGTTGCTTACAACTTAATACTGGAGGGGGTTCGGATGATAACCTGAAGGTGGATTACTAGTCATAGATGTAGTTGGATGGCGGTCTATGTATAATGTTGTAATGCCCAATCAAGTCTCAGAGGAGTCAAGATGATTAGTATAAGCATGTATTGCTTTTTTGATGCCTGTCAATTGCCCCGCTGTAATTTGTTCACCCAGCATGTTATCTATCTTAAGGAGAGCCACCACTAGTGAACTATGGACCCCGGTCCTTTCTTTTACCATCAATCTAGAACTGTTTACTGCTTTGTGTTTACTTTCTGCAAACTATTACTTTCTTCCACTCGATACGTTTAATCCTTTGTTTTCAGCAAAACCGGTAAGATTGATAACCTCATCGCAAGTTGGGGCAGAGTTATGTGGTTGTGTTGTGCAGGTCTCCATGTTGCTGTTGACGCTGGTAGTGCGCCCTGCCAAAGTCCAGCTAGCAACACCTTTGGGGTGCTTCCTTGCTCCTACTGGATTGATAACCTTGGTTTCATAACTGAGGGAAAACTTGCTGTTGTGCTCATCATACCTTCCTCTTGGGGTTCCCCAACGAGCTCGATATATTTTGGGCCATCAAGCTCTTTTTCTGGCGCTATTGCCGGGGAGTCAAGGACATCTTCACAAGGGGAGTCCCTCATAACCAATCTCTTTACTTTGTTATTTTTTGTTTTGCTTAGTTTACTTTTTGTTTTGTTTGCTTGTTTCTTTATCAAAAACACAAAAAAATTAGTTTTAGAAGTTTGCTTTCTTTATTAAAAACACACACAAAAATGACTACTCTCAAAAACACTAAGTTGTGTGACTTCACTAGCACCAACAACAATGATTTTATGAGAACACCTATTGCTCCACATGTTCCTGAAGCTACTTTCTTTGAAATAAATCCTGGTTTACTCAATCTTGTTATGAGAGAACAATTTTCTGGTATTGGTAATGAAGATGTTGCTACTCATCTAAATAACTTTGTTGAACTTTGTGAGATGCAAAAGCATAGGGATATAGATGGAGATATTATTAAACTTAAATTGTTTCCTTTCTCTTTGAGAGGAAAAGCTAAAGAATGGTTGAATTCCTTAACTAGGAATAGTATTGATTCTTGGACTAAATGCAAAGATGCTTTCATTGGAAAATACTATCCTCCTGCTAAGATTATATCTATGAGAAGTGAGATAATGAAGTTTAAAAAATCTGATAATGAACATGTTGCTCAAGCTTGGGAAAGAATGAAATATTGGATAAAGAATTGTCTCACTCAAGGACTGACTGCTTGGATGATTATCTAAACCGTTTATGAAGGATTGAACTATTCTTCAAGAAATCTATTGGATTCTGCTGCTAGAGGTACCTTTATGACCATTACTTTGGGTGATGCAACAAAGCTTCTGGATAATATGATGGTTAACTATTCTGAATGGCATACTGAGAGAGCTCCACAAGGTAAGAAGGTAAATTCTGTTGAGGAAACCTCTTCCTTGAGTGATAAAATTGATGTTATTATGTTTATGCTTGTTAATGGGAAGGCTCATATTGATCCAAATAATGTTCCCTTAGCCTCTTTGGTTGCTCAAGAAGAGCAAGTTGATGTGAACTTTATAAGAAATAATAATTTTGGCAACAATGCTTATGGTAATAACAATTATAGGCCTTACCCTCCTAATAATGCTTATGGTTATAATGGCAAACCTGGAATACCTAGTGAAGGAATAATTTTAGAAGTTGAAAGAGCCACTAAAAACTTCATGCAAATGCAATATGAACAAAATAAATTATTTACTAAAACTATGGAGGAACAATCTACAATTTTGACGAATATTAGTCATCAACTTGAAAGTTTGAATAGGGAAATTCCTAGTTTGCAATTGAAACTTTCTAATGCTGAAAGAAATATATCATATTTGTCTGAAGCACAATCCTCTTTGATTAATAAAATGGCTGATAAACCTGAAACTATTGATAACCTTTTGCTGCTACTAATGCCATACAAGTTAGAATTGATGAAAATGTTAGATTATTAGTTGAATTGCATGCTAAGTGGGAAAGAGAAGATGAAATTGCTAGAAACGTTTGTGTTTCTACTATCACTACCACTAATGTTGAAGCTAGTAATAGTTCTACTACTTCAGATGATAAGTGTGATTTTTATCTTGATGATTGCAACATCTCTGAAGTTATTAAGTTCGTACAAAAGCTTGCTAAAAATCCTAATGCTAGTGCTATGAATATGGCTTTTACAAAACACATTACTGATGCTCTCATAAAAATTAAGGAAGAAAAGATGAAACATAAAGCTGCTATTCCAATAAAACAAGAAGATGGTTGGGAACCCATCATTAATATGAAAGTGAATGATTTTGATTTCAAAGCTTTATGTGATTTTGATAGTAGTGTTTCTATTATGCCTGGAAACATTTATGATATGCTTGATTTGCCACCTCTTGAAGATTGCTATTTGAATGTTCCACTAGATGATAATGCTAAAAAAACTCATGGGGAGTCTCAATGATGTTCTTATTATGGTTAACAATGCTTATGTCCATGTTGATTTCTATGTTTTGGATGTTGAATGCAATGCTTCTTGTCCTATTACTTTGGGAAGACCTTTGCTTAGAACTGTTGGTGCCATAATTGATATGAAAGAAGGTACCATTAAATATAAACTCCCACTCAAGAAAGGTATAGAACACTTCCCTAAGAAGAGAGAGAAGATTTATTTTGCCTCTCATATGAAAACAAAATTTGCTCTTAATGCTTCTTCATTTGAGAACACTTGATTCTTTTTCCTGCTTCTTATGCCTAACTTAAAGGCGTTAAAGAAAAGTACTTATTGGGAGATAATCCAAAAGTTTAGATGAGTCTTGGAAGTTATTACCTCTGTAATAACCGCACATTATCCTTTTTATTTTTCTTTTTGTGCCAAGAGTAACCTCTAAAGAGAGAGAAGTAATGATTGGGAAAGTTGCTGTCCCAAAACAGATTTATGTGCTTCACCGTAAAAATTCATGTAAAATATCTGTATGTCCTTTTGAGGCGTGAATTTTTTTTCTTCTGCCCCTGGTTGTTATCTAACTTTTGTTAGTTCAACACTTTTTGATTTGAGCAACAGAAGGTCTTCGAAAAAATTCGTCTTTACCTGCTGGTCTGTTTTGACAAATTTCTGCCATTATTTGCATTTGCTTCTTGTTGGTTCCTTTTTTGAGTTCTTTTGGGGAATTGAGCTTTTTGAGGGAAGTTCTACAATATCTTGTGTTTTATTGGAAGTTTTATTGGTGTTGTAATTGAACCCAAAGACTTATTATCTTGAGTGCACTAATGTTGCTAATAAAGATTGTGTGAAGTTTTGTATGAAGGAAAATTTCAGGTGTATGAAAGGAATGAGTAATGAGATAAAGAATGGACTAAATCTCAAGCCTGGGGATGCCACGCGTGTCACCCCAAGAAATATCCAAGAAGTACAAGAGTCAAAGCTTGGGGATGCCCAAGGCATCCCCTTCTTCATCAATACAAATCCCAGGTTTCTTCCAAACGCTTCATTTTTATTGTTTCATGCACAGTTGTGTTGTTCTTGGAATGTCTTCTTTTTTGTTTTCGTTCTGGTTTTTCATTTTCTTGGTTTGCTTAGTTTTCTGAATAAATTGGTTGGACCTCCCTCTTTAATGCATTGGTTTTCAAATAGTTTGGTTTGGATTTGAAAAGAGTAGGAAAGTCCATGCTTAAGTGGTAAAGAGAGCTTGTTTTTGACTGTGGCCTATGCTTTGTCATGCCATGCTTGATATTGTTTTGGCTTTAGGCTTAGTATTCTTTGCTGTAGCATGGCATGTTATAAACAATTGAGATTGCTTAATGTGCCTTGGAAGAATCATGCGTTGTTTTAGCATATTAAAGCGTAGTATTGTGGCATTCTCCTTTGATGCTTTATTTGGGTTGACTTGGCACATGCTCACACCATGTTATGACTATCCCAAGTCACCATAGCCTTTATTATCCTTTAGTTTTCAACTTGTAATATCACTTTATGCTTTGATCAATGATGTTTTGTCGCTCTGCATGATTATGGCCATTATTGCTCTCTTAGTTTGTCGCTCCCAGTCTTTTGCTAGCCTCCATAACCAAGTGTGAGTTCCACCATACCTACATATTAGCATTTGCTATTCCAAGTATATTCTTGTTTTTATCTACCTTCCAAATAAAACTTGTTATGTGAAAATTAGTGATTAAAGCTCTTACGAACTTGATGGCACACTTTAATTTTCTTGCATTTAATAAACTTGAACCATTGGGTCCTTCTTTGTTGCATATATGCTTGCGCTTTATAAGTTGAAATTAGCAGAACCATGTATCATGGGGAACGCTTTCAACATTGCATTTGTACTTTGTACCCGTTGATATCATGTTATTTTGCTTATGGATCCCGGCGGTGTAAAATAAAAGTGGAACTTGTAAGATCATGGAGTTTGTATGTGTGTTAGAGAAACGCCTGGGTCGCTAGCCTAAGCCATGCCTAATCATGGTGGAAACTTGCAGCATCACCATAATGAGCACTCTATGAAGCATCCTCAATAAAAACATATGCAAATAGCAAATAAAAAGATTGATGAGATGCTCATTGTATGCTTGCCTTGTCATTTTGATTATGGGATAGCTCCTGTATCATGTGCAAGGGGTGCCCCGTTGGCGGTTCTTTATGATACATATGTACTTACAATGACAAGATCTTACTTGTGACTAAAGTTGAGTCGCATGAGGTTCGGTCTTCGTAAGTAAGGGGCATGAGATTTCGGCTTATAACTTGTCAAGAATATCCTCTTAGTTGTGTGACTTTAACCTTACTCACCTTAAAGATGCTTATGATAGGGGCAATGAGAGTTGAAAGCTAACAAGTACCATAATTTTTGGAAGCTCTTTATGAAACTTGAATCCCTACTTCCTTCTATGAAGGCCCTTCTTTTACTTTTATGTTGAGTCTCCACCTTCTATGTTTATGCACCTACTTTGAGAGCATAGTGGCCATTCTTAGTTCTATGTGCATTGTCCCAAGACTTGTTGATTGATGCATAACTTTGATATTTCTTGTTTTAAACTATTTGTATCTAGTCACTCTTATGATCTTTGAATGTGTCCTATGCATTTAGTTTTGCTACTCTATGAGGGACAAGCTGAATGCCATTATGCTATGTTTTCTTTATGTGAAACAAACAAACGTCTTGCAAAGCATTATTATTCATGAATCTTTTGTTTGTGCCTTTTCATGTTGCAGCATAGTTGCTTTGTCTTATTGCTAGAACTTTATATTTCATGTTATGATTGAAGTACTATGATCCTAGCTTTGAATGTTTTACAAATACTTTGATCAAGTTTATGATGGTGCATGTCACCTCAAAAATTATTCTTTCTTTTTATCACTTACCTACTCGAGGACGAGCAGGAGTTAAGCTTGGGGATGTTGATACGTTGCTAACGTATCCATAATTTTTGATGTTCCATGCTTGGTTTTATCTACTTTCTTATGTTTTGTTCCAGCTTTGGAGTACTTTTCATATGATTTCTTAGACTAACCTATTAACAAAGAGCCACAGTGCCAGCTGCCTGTTTTCTGCTGTTTTTGGTTCCACGAAATCCAGAAAATGAATATTCTCGGAATTGGACGGGACAAAAGCCAAAGTTAGTTTTTCACCGAGGGACACACGGAGCCAGAATACGAGATGGAGAGGGGCCAGAGGGCGGCCACACCACATGGCTGCAAATCCAGGCCTGGCCCGCGCTAGGGGGTGGTGTGGCCAGCCCAAGCACCCCCTCGGCCTCCCCTTCCGACTATAATATGCCTTCGATACAGAAACCCTAAGCACCCGATAAAAAATCCACTAAAGAGTTTGTAGCCGCCGTCATCTCCATCCCTAGATCGGGAGGGATTTGAAGCTCTTCCCGGCACCCTGCCGGAGAGGGGAATTCACCCTGGAGGCCTTCTACATCATCATGCAAGCCTCCGGTGTGATGCGTGAGTAGTTCATCTCTGGACTACGGGTCCATGTAGTAGCTAGATGGCTAGTTCTTCTCCTTTGTGCTATCATGTTTAGATCTTGTGAGCTCCGTTCATGATCAAGATCATCTATTTGTAATTCTACATGTTGTGTTTGCGGGGATCCGATGGATATTGAGATGCTATTTCAGATTGATTATTGATTCTATCATGTCTTTGTTATTTATAATCTTGCATGCTTTCCGTTGTTAGTAGCTATCTTGGCCAACTAGATGCTAGCAACTCCAAGAGTTAGTATTTATGCTCAATAGTGGGTTCATGCCTCTAGTAATCTGGGGAAGTGACAGAAATCTCTAAGGTACTAGATGTGATGTTGCTACTAGGGAGAAATCAACAATCCTTTGTTCATAGAACAATCGTATTTTTTACTTTACATGCAATGCGTAATACAATTATCTGTTGCTTGCAACTTAATACTGGAGGGGGTTCGGATGATAACTTGAAGGTGGATTATTAGTCATAGATGTAGTTGGATGGCGGTCTATGTATAATGTTGATGCCCAATCAAGTCTCAGAGGAGTCAAGATGATTAGTATATGCATGTATTGCTTTCTCGATGTTTGTCAATTGCCCCGCTGTAATTTGTTCACCCAGCATGTTATCTATCTTAAGGAGAGCCACCACTAGTGAACTATGGACCCGGTCCTTTCTTTTACCATCAATCTACAACTGTTTACTGCTTTGTGTTTACTTTCTGTAAACTATTACTTTCTTCCACTCAATACGTTTAATCCTTTGTTTTTAGCAAAACCGATGAGATTGACAACCTCATCGCAAGTTGGGGGCAGAGTTCTATGGTTGTGTTGTGCAGGTATCCACGTTGCTGCTGACGCCGGTAGTGCGCCCTGCCAAAGTCCAGCTAGCAACACCTTTGGGGTGTTTCCTTGCTCCTACTGGATTGATAACCTTGGTTTCATAACTGAGGGAAAACTTGCTGTTGTGCTCATCATACCTTCCTCTTGGGGTTCCCCAACGAGCTCGATATATTTTGGGCCATCATTCATCTTACTAGGGCTTTACCTAATTTGGTATATTCACAACTCTTCTTTATCAGCTAGTCATGTATTCTCAAATGACTTGAGAATACTAGCAACCAACCTTTGATCAAGCAAAGCTTAGGCTTCTAATTGTCTAATCAAGATCTATACTCAACTAAGTAGTAGACTTGTACTGGTCTCTCTATAGGCTTATCTTGTTAAGCAAGCATACTTTAAGTTTATATCCACTTGTCTTAACAAGATTATTATTTGATGTACTAATACTACTAGCTTTCTTATAGCTTCTCCATTACTAGCTTAACTCTTGGATTTAGGTACCTCTTCTAGTTAACTCATGAGTGAGTTCACTCCTCCCATATCAAATGGTTTGATCACCACTAAGGATCACATTCCATTGATGATGGCACACCCTACCATAATAGTTCCTTCTTCTTACTAATTTACTTAAGGTATTTGTAAGGTTAACATAATAGGTCAAAGCTAAAGGCTAATAAGTTCTAGGTCAAGAATTGGTTACTCAACAGTGATGATCAACTAACACTAGGACTTGGTTAAATAGGAATGTCACCTCTTAATATCATATTAAGGGTATGTGCTGGATGGTCTTGGCTTGACTTCTTTTCCTACTCTATTTGTGATAAGAGTTAATGTTTAAGAACTACCATGATATCCATGGTAGGAATAACTATGGCAAACAAGTGTTTCAAGATTTTAGTTATTAAGCTTCTTTTACTTGGGTTATATTCTTGACTTGGTGTTCAGGGTTTGTGGTAGATAATACCTTGATATCATCTTTGGAATATTAAGTATTCATGCTTGAATGGTTGTAGAGAATACCATGTCTGGATCTCTAGAATATCTAGTACTCCTTATTAAGTAGTGAGTTGTGACTTAGTTTTATTACATTTGATCTACCCTTAGATCAAATTATATTACCCAAAGATAAGGTTTTAGCAAAGGTCATATTGAAACTTATCGCAGTCAACTTGACGACCTACTTCAGTTCGACCAAGTTAAGAGAACCTTCAATCACTTTGACAAGTTTTATTTAAAAGTGCGAAAATTATCCGGATTTTCTATGCATGAATGCAATGCGCACTCCTGTGTTCAGCTTATTTCTAAGCTCCAATGTTGGGGTGTTACAAACTCCGATCTTGTTAAAAATACAATTGTTGCGGCATTTCCAAATAGACCAACAAATGGCCGAAATGCCAACACGGATTATGCCTTTGTTTACTTTATCTACTCCATTTAGCCAATTCACAAACATATTAGTAATATTGGTTGGTGGAGGAAGATTATAAGTACAGAAAACCATACGCCAAATATTTTTTGCAAACGGACATGAAATAAATAAATGTTCTATTGTTTCGTCCTTGTTACAAAAGCAACATTTTCTACATCCATTCTAGTTTCTCTTAGTCAGATTATCCTTGGTTAAAAGAACTTCGCTATGAAGAAACCACATGAAAATCTTAATTTTTAGAGGAATTTTCAACTTCCACAAATACTTGTTTGGAAAACTAGGATGATCATTCATAAGGTCTTAATACATAGATTTAACAGAAAAAATCACATTTTGAGTAAGTTTTCAAATAAACTTGTCTTTCTCATTTGTTAGATTTACCTCCATCAATCTCTCACGTAGGTGCAGCCATGCAGAATATGTAATGGATAATGAGATAGAATGTCGTGAACCAGAAATGTTTTCTGTGCACAATAGAGTAAATGGATTGATATTGTTGAGCGAAAGACAACTCTCCTAGACAAACATCCTCCCAGAATCCGGTGCCTTTCCCATTTCCAATTTTAAAAGAACCTCGGGCAAAGAACTCATCTTTCACCCCCATTAATCCTCTCCAAAACAGTAAATCAGTTGGTTGAACTCCAACTTGCGCTAGTGTTTTATTAGTGTGATACTTGTTGTGAAGCAAATCTTGCCACATACCCTCCTCCGTCAATAATTTATTCAACCATTTACTCAGTAAGCATGTATTTCTAAGTTTCAGCACCTCAATACCCAAACCTCCTTGGTCTTTGGGCCGACATATAATGTTCTACCTAGTTAACCTATATTTCTTCTTATGCTCATCACTTTACTAAAAGAATCTTGAGCGATAGAAATCTAATCATTTCCTTACACCTTTCGGTATCTCTAGAAAAGATAGCATGAACATAGGCATACTAGTTAAAACCGAATTGATCAGGACAAGACTATCCCCATCTGACAGGAGCTTCCCTTGCTAACAACCGAGTTTTCCTTCACATCTATTTTCCACTAGGTTCCATTCTCAATTGCGAAGTTTCCAATGGTGTATAGGTACCCCAAGGTATCTAAACGGTAGGGACCCAACTCGCAACCAAAAATCTCCCTATAAGTTTGTGTCTGTTCGGCAGCCTTGCCAAAATAGTAGATCTCACTCTTGTGGAAACAAATTTTTAGACCCAATAATTGCTCAAAAATGCAAAGGATTAATTTCATGTTCATTGATTTATTGAAATCATGTTCCATGAATCAAATCGTATCCTCAACATATTGCAAAATATAAACATGACCCTCTACTAGATGAGGAATAAGTCCCCCAACCTGACCATTCTCCTTTGCCCTGGCAATTCAAATTGAAATCATCATGCCCATCTTAATGGCTATAAAGAAAGGAGCTTTTTGGGAGACAACCCAATATATTTGTGCTTTCAGTTGTTTTCATTTATTTGAGTCTTGTAAGTTATTACTTTGGTAATAACCTCTCCTTATCCCTTTTTGTTTGGTTTTTGTGTCAAGATCAACCCCTAATGAGAGAGAAGTAATATTTAGGAAAGTTGCTGTCCCGAAACAGATTTTTGTGCTCCACTACAAAAATTCTTGAAAAATCTCTGTACGTTGGATTGAGCTGTAATGTTGTGTGCTTCTGCTCCAGGTTGTTATTTAACTTTTTTTTAGTTTTACACTTTTTGATTTGAGCAACAGAAGGCTTTCGAAAAAATTGATCTTTACTTGCTGGTCTGTTTTGGCAGATTTTTACCACTCTTGCATTTGCCTCTTAAATCGATTTCCTTTTTGAATTCTTTTTGGGTTTTCGGATGGAGTTACTACAGTAGCTTATGTTTTGATGGATTTCAGTTGAAATTGAACTGAAAAGGTTTATTACCTCGCTTATACTAATGTTGCTAATGAGAATTGTGTGAAGTTTTGTGTGAAAGAAATTTCCAGGTTAGTGGAGAAAATGGTATAATAAGAAAGTGAAAGGTTTCATGACTCGAGAAATATGTATATGAAGATGAAGATATTGATATTATTCAAGCGGTAACTCTAGAAAAGTTTATCAAAGACCAAGTTCAGAGACCTGCAGAGTCCGTTTTCGAATAGGTAACAATTCTGGTAAGAAAAGTTCCGCGAAAAATCTGTCTGGTTATATTTTTACAATTTTTATCCAACAAGGAAAGCAACAAAGCGAAAGAGGGACGGAAACGGAGCCAGGGTGGCTCACACCACCCCCTGGCGCGGGCCCCCTGGCCGCGCCACTAGGTGGTGTGGCCACCCCGGAGTCCGTCTCCGACCCGTTTTCTCCTAGTACCTTCCTTTTGTTGTAAAACTTCGTAATATATAATCCCCCGGATCCCCCGAGGTTCATATATCGTGTTCTCGTCGTGTTTTCGTTTCGATCTGTTTCTGCCAGGAACTATTCTTAAAGTTTAGAAGCACAATGGTCTCCTCCAACGATAAGGGAAAGGATCCTCTGGAGGAGGATCTCCAAGACCCTGAGCAGGAGAAGGAGATCGAGAGTAAAGATGAAGAGGAGGCAAAGAAAAGCCAGCATCCGCACACCAGCACTACCATTGTGAGCATTGGAGTGGTGGCAAACCCTGCTAGGCTCAAAAGGACTACACGGATGTCAACTAGAGGGAAGCCTCCGCGTCATTGCTTGGCTTCGCGGTCACCTTCTCCACGCACCAAGAATCCCTTTCATACCCTTATCCATGAGCATCAATTCCAGAATATGCCCAAGGATAAACTACCCTCCAATTGGGATATGCCTCGTTCTAACCATGCAGGAAAAGAAGACTTCAAGAAGGAAGAGTGGGGAAAGAATCGTACGAGCTGGGATTCACAGCCTGACATGATCATGCACCGCATCAAGCACAACTCGGAGTTGATTCGTACTCTCACCTTCGAGATTGAGGACTTGAGGAAATTGATCAAAAAGCTCATCGAGAGAACACCACCACCACCGAAGGAGTAATTCGTCATCAAGTTTTGGCATCCCCTTGGTTTGTTCCAAGCTTGGGGGAGTGCCGCGGTATCACATCACTATCTTCTATCTTTTTACCTTTTTAGTAGAGTTATATCATGAATAGAGAAGTTATCATGTAGGATGGTTTGCATTATGGAAGTGTTCCCCTCTCGTTAGATATCTATGTATCCTTTGGTGTGAGTTGCCGTTATGGAATATTAATGAGAAGTTCTATCATTTACTCTTTTGCATATCTTATATTAGTTTTCAATTGCTATTATATGATTGATCTTGTTGTTAGTATTGGTATCACTTTGGGATCATTAAGTAAATTTAGTTGGTTTTGGCAAACCTGGCTCGATCAGTAGCAACACTATTTTGAGAATTGAATGAAAAGATAAAAGTACTCTTAAGAAATATAATTTCATCATCATCTTTCTTGATTAGCTCATAAGCTTAGTATTCTCTAGTTAAGATATTTTGTGCTTCCAAGGAATATTGCATGTTTGTTTTTATCACATGTATGTTTGTTTGTTTCCTTCAACTTTTATACTTGCTACCCAGCCTTGCTAGCCAAAAACCTGTACTGAGAGGGAATGCTTCTCGTGCATCCAATCCTTAAACCAAAACCTATGCCATTTGTGTCCACCATACCTACCTATTAGCATTATTGCTATTCCAAGTAAATTCATGTTTTTATCTACCTTCCGAATTAAAACTTGTTATGTGAAAATTAGTGATTAAAGCTTTCACGAACTTGATGGCACACTTTACTTTTCTTGCACTTAATAAACTTGAACCATTGTGCCCATCTATGTTGCGTATATGCTTGCGCTTTGTAAGTTGTAAATTAGCAGAACCATGCTGACATGGGGAACGCTTTCAACAGTGCACTTTATTTAGTTGATATCATGCTCTTTTGTTTATGGATGTCGTCTGTGTGAAATGAAAGGGGAGCTTGTAAGTCCATGGAGTTATGTATGTGTGTTAGAGAAACGCCTGGGCGGCTAGTCTAATCCATGCCTAATCATGGTGGAAACCTGCAGCGTAACCATAATGAGCAATCTATGAAGCATTCTTCTTATAAAAAAGAGACAGAGATTGAAAAAAAGAAAAAGAAAAAAAGAGATGAGAAAAGAGGAAAGAGAAAAAAGCACCATTTCCCATGGTAAATAAGAAGATTGCTGAGATGCTTATTGTCTACTTGCCTTGTCATTTTGATATGGGGATTCTTCCTTATCATCGGGCAAGGCGTACCTCGTTGGCGGTTCTTTATGATACACATGTACTTACTATGACAAGAACTTACCGGTGACTTAACTTGATAGCATGATGAGCGGCCCACGTATTCAAGGGACATGAGATTTTCAACTTACAACTTGTCAAGCATATCCTCATATTTGATCACTTTAACCTTAATCACCTAAAGATGATTATGATAGGGGCAATGAGAGCTGAAAGCTAATAAGTACCATAATTTTTGGAAGCTCTTTATGAAACTTGAAATCCCTGCTTCCCTTTGCAAAGGGCCTTTCTTTTATTTTTTTAGTTGAGTCAGTAAACCTATTCCCTTCTATCTCAGCAAGTATTTTGAGTTGTTGTGTTTCATTCATTCATATGATGATTTATTCAATCATGTTTCTTATGTTCCTTGTTTTGCACATTGCTCTTATCTTAGTGAGTATTACTTTGAAAGCTATCAATTGAAAACCCATTATGTTTGAACTCCTGCAAATTGTTAACTATTCTTTGACCAAGAGCAAAGTTTGCCATTACCAATTATGATTTACTTTACGTATCTTTATTGTGTTTCCTTTACCTATTGCAAGTTAAGTTATATAATGGTGAGTTGTCTGCTATTATGATTTATGTATTGATGAATGTGATGCTTCTTGTCCGTATTCTTTTATAGACTCTTCACTCCATAAACCTGAGGTCATGTTTATTGAGCTCAGTTTTCGCTTGGGGACAAGCGAAGTCTAAGCTTGGGGGGAGTTGATACGTCCATTTTGCATCACTATTCTATATCATAATTTACTATTATTCATCGATATATTTCATATTAATAGATGATACTTATGTTATTTATTTTGTTTTTGCATGGTTGATGACTTTTGGAGCATGGACTGCTGCAGTCAGGATTCTGATGGAAAAGGTGTTGTTTTGAGGTGAAATTCGTGAAGATTAGAAAATCTGGAAAAATACATGGAAAATTCTATTTTTCCAGAAGATGAAGGATGCCATAAGGGGGAGTGGAGATGGGCCACAGGGGGCCCACACCACCCCTGGCACGGGCCACCCTTGGCCGCGCCACCAGGTGGTGTGGCCACCCTAGCCCACTCCTGGCTCTCCTCTTTGGCGTATATTATCCCCACGAAACCCTAAGCCTCGGAGAGCGGCCACAGAAAGATTTCGCTACCTCTGCGGGGCGGAAAACTACAGAGAGAGAAAGATCTCTCCGGCAGATAGAATTCTGTCGGGGAAATTCCTTCCCAGAGAGGGGAGATCGTCGCCATCAACACCACCATCAAGCTGGACTTCATCAGGATCATCATCATCACCACCATCATCTCCACCAGCACCATCATCACCACTCCATACCGCTGTAACAATTGGGTTGAATCTTGCATAGTTCTTAGGGGAAACTTTCCCGGTATTGATTACTTGTTGTAGTTGACGCTATTGAGTGGAACCATTGAATTATCGTATATGTTCAGATTGTTACTTATCATTATATCATCTCTGATCTTGATCCATATGATGTCTTGTGAGTAGTTCGTTTAGTTCTCTAGGACATGGGAGAAGTCATGTTGTTAGTAGTGGAATTTCCACTACTAGTTTGTGGAGGTACCCGGATGATGATACGGGGAAATCTGGCATGGCTAGACTCGCTGTTGACATCATCGACCACGAGTACACCGACATGAAGGTCGAGTTCCCGAAGCACCTACACGAGTGATGGGAGTGGAGGCACCTGAATTACGATGCGATCAAGTACGCAGCCAGGGACGCGTATGTCTGCTACGAGATGCTCAACAGGATCTGGCGGATGGGTGAGTGTGTTGTTTACCACTACTAGTTTCGCATTTTGTTCCTAGTTTTATCTCTCCTGCATTTTATCTTGCATGTACTTTATAAGCATTCTGTGTGTAAGAACTGAGCTCGTATGATCCCTGTGTTATTAGGTAGTTAACCTGTAGGAATTACATTTCCTCCTTTTGTATGCTCAACATTCATACTTACAAATTCTGTCTATGCCCTTTGCATGCGGCAGAATCCAGAACTGCCATGCATAAGGTGGGATCCACAAGATCAGATGTCGTTGTCCACAAAAGGGCACAATTTCTGTTAGAGTGAAGGATATAGTCATAAACAAACCCAGATTATAGTTCGATAAAGGTAATACA
This sequence comes from Avena eriantha, assembly GCA_910589775.1. Taxonomy (NCBI): domain Eukaryota; kingdom Viridiplantae; phylum Streptophyta; class Magnoliopsida; order Poales; family Poaceae; genus Avena; species Avena eriantha. Next base: position 437,749,066 of record OU342745.1, on the reverse strand, counting down.
CAACAGTTCGTAATTGCTCACACATAGCTATCACACATAGTACTTCTGAAATAACATGTTTTCATAAACATAACAAGCCCCATACAAACACAACAATCATCATGCACTAAAAGTCTACATCGCAGCCAGTTGGAGAAGGCAACTGATCCTAGGATACCGGCGGTCGCTTGCCCCGACTTGTAGATTCCTCTACACTCCGGCATCTGGGGCAAACAACTTGCCTTGGTGGTGGTTCAATGGTGCAATGCCTAGAACGAAAATTTACAATCTCGCGGTATAGCTCGTGGCTAACATACCCATCAATTGCAGCATACTTCAGATTAGGTTCAGAAAGCGGCTTATCCTCCCAGTAATCGTCGCCTAAACGCCTCAACCAACATTTCAGAAATTTGCCCTTCATGTTAGCGTACCACGGGTCGATGAGTTCGGTGGCAAGATCGGCCATCCCAGTCTTGCTGCCCTTCATTCCTGAGATCCAGTAAATTTTCTGGATGTCCACTCTACATGCCTTTGGGATTTTAATGTTGATAGTCGGGCTTTCAAGCAGTCCGGTGTCATTCGTGATGTCAACACTAGTAAATGTTATTTGCTGGTTCACGAGAAAGTCATGAAAGAGAAACCTAATCCTTTCGCCCACCTGCATGAAAATGAATTCAGACAAATAATATAGTAATAACTTTTGCAAACAGACGGTTCAGGAACAAAAAGACAGCAAAGTCTACCTGTTCCCTTCAGCCCCCATCTCGCAAAAAGGCTGGTATACGAGGACGTGCCCCTTCATGGAGAGTTGCACCACGACGATCCTACGCTGATCGTGGTTGTACTCGAGGTCGAGACCTACGAACCTGCTTTCTTCGAACCACAACCAACTCTTGTAATTATTCAGAGTGTTCTTCACTATCCAAGGGTCAGTGGTGTAGACGACATTGATCTTCCTGCCATGTACTTCTATGTCGAACTACGTAGTCGCTTTCCTACCGTTGTTTTGGACATCCGACAAGTCCATGACTACATGCAAGAGGGAAAGGATACAGAGGAAGAGGGTGATACCGTGATGGAGGAAATGGATGAGGTCGTGGAGGAGAAAGACGATGAGGTCGTGGAGGAGAAAGACGATGAGGCCGTGGAGGAGGAAAGGATACGGAGAAGTGAAACTACTTACTGCAAGATTGGAACCGCGCTTACTAATATCTGGAATGGTGCACGACCATTCATGGTAGGGTGTAGGTGGAGAAAAATAGCGGTTTTACACGTCGACGCTAGCGCTGCGTGAAATTTGTTCTATGCCACTTGCATGCAGTCGAATCGAGGTCTGCCATGCATGATCCAAGTCAAACATAGTCATGTTTGCACGTGCCGACCTTCACTCACTGACAGATGGGCCCCACAGTTTTATCTCTTACAATTTAATTTTTCACTTCCTCTAGACGGTTCCGGTGTGCGCCCTCAATAATTATGTCCCCTTCCTTGTCTTCCACGCGGATGAGAACCGGCAGCGGTGGTTCCTCACTGGGTCACTCCCTACTCGAACAACTGCCTACTCCTTGATTCCATCCCCTCTTGAATCCATCCGCCTTGTTATCACAACGCATCCATTAATCTTCCGGATTCTAGACTCCATTTGCCGCTATGGGTAGAGCTTGGGGTAGCAGCAGGCTGAAGCGAAAGAGAGGCGACGACGACGCGGCTGGTCATGGTGACCGCCACCACGAGGATTGGGGATGGCAAAACCTCAGCGCCGCAAACATGCACAAGATCGCCACGGGGTTGGACATCATCTCTGCTGGAAGCCTCGCTCGCTGCATCCCTGGTTACCGCTTCACGATGCGGGACATGGACGAACAACCGTTCGGCATGCCAGACCTTCTTTACCCCGATACCAGCAAATGGCCAAACGACCGCGATGGCCACGTAAGTTCTAGTATCTTGCATATTGCTTTAGTCATATCGTTGATTCATATGTGCTGAACTTTCATCGGAATCCTATGTTCCTTTCGTCGAACGTGTTGTGTGCACGCACGGTTTGAATAAATTGAACCATTTAAGACTATTCTGTACAGCGGAAGCTCTGCTCGTACTTGATATTCTGGTATTTTCGTAGTGACACATGTTGGGACCGCAGCATAGAAAACAAAAAATTTCCTATGATGAGAACTATACGCCAAGATCTATCTACTAGATACAGAGCAACGGGTGGACATACATCCATGGAGAACTTACCCTCGAAGACCACGAGTTTTGTTAACGAGTAGGAACTCGTGGTTGATGTAGTCATACGCTTGCCGATCTCAAGATCGTGTGGACGTCCGACAGGTCCAGCAGCTCCAGCACCATCAAGTCTAGCACCATCAAGTCCAGCACCGCAAAGTAGCGGTGCATCCGCGATCGCACACACGTTCGGTCCACCGAACAACCTCCGCCTCCTCGCTCCAGCGATGCAGTAGAAGCAGCAACTCATTTCCAGATAAAGCCACCGGGAACATGTATCTCGCTAATCCGAGACCATGGGGAATAACTAGAGGGAGAAGAGAACCTTCACGAGGAGGTGGTGCGTGAGATGAGAGGAGGGAGTGGGGGGCCTTTTATAGGGAGAGGGGGGCAGCCCCTCACCATGGCCGGCGGCCAAGGGAGGTGCCCCCACCTCTTCCACATTCATGTGGGTGGAGCTCCCACTCACATAATTAGCCACCCACTCAAAATTCCACTTACCTCCATTAAATTTCCACCAAATTTAATGCAAGTTCTCATTAAATAAAACACTTTTATTTATTTTATTCAGAATTTTGTCAATTACATTAATTAACAAACATTCACATAAAACCCCCTGCAATATTTCAATATCACATCCAGAACCAGTTTCTGCAATTTCACCCGAAACGATTCCGGTTTCCATCGAAATGATTCCAGCGCTTTCTTAAATATTTATCTGAAACATATTTGCTCCAAATGGTGTCGGTATCCCTTAAGTGTGTCACCCTACGGTTCGTGAATAATGTAGACATGATCGAGACCCCTCTCCGATCAATAATCAGCAGCGGGACCTGGAGATCCGTACTGACTCCCACATATTCAACGATGACTCTTGTGATCGTGTGAACCTTTAACGCCGTAACTAAATCCCTTTGTCTTGCGATATATTACATGTCCGAGATTCGATCATCGGTATCCAAATACCTAGTTTGATCTCGTTACCGACATGCACTCTTTTCTTGTTCCCGTGATATAACATTCTAGTGATCACATCACTTGCTTGCAAGCTATTTCAATGTGATATCACCGAGAGGGCCCATAGTATATCTATCCGTCATCGGGATGGACAAATCCCACTCTTGATCCATGAGCCTCAACATAACACCTTCGTAGCACTGAACCCACCTTTATAGTCACCCTGTTACGGTGTGACGTTTGATGTTATCAAGATACTCTTCCGGTGTTAGCAATTAACATGATCTCATGGTCTAAGGACTAAGATTACTTCGTATGATGTTATAGAAATATAAACATAATGACTCTGATCGTAATGCTATACTTCGGATGAATGTTCATCACATCATTCCACCAATGTTGTGACCTCGTTATTAACAACATCCAATGTCCATGATCAGAAAACCTTGATCATCTTGTTAATCAACGAGCTAGTCTATAAGAGAGGCATAACTAGGAACCCTTTTTGTTTATTAAACACACATGTATTGACGTTTCCGATCAATACAATTATAGCATGTAAAATAAACATTTATCATAAACAAGGAATAAGATAATAACCACTTTATTATTGCCTCTCGGGCATATTCCCTTCAGTCTCCCACTTGCACTAGAGTCAATAATCTAGTTTGAAAAACTTTGCGTATTGAACACCTATGGCTTTCCGGTGTTGCATATACGCGATTGCTAGTGGTTAACATAATCTCCGGATCTGACAGTTTCAGGTCCGAGTGTATTTGCATGTCTTTGCGTCTCTACACATCACTCATTCTCAAATGAGATGGCATTGTATAAATTTGGTCCTCTGGTGAGACCTTTAGTTCGTTTGGCTCAAAATATGTTGATATTATTGTCACACAATATATCTTCATAGTATTAGCCCACTTTGAACCACACCTAGTTTGATAACAAACTACTTAACACAAATGCCCTCCTTTGCTGCTACTATAGCAGTTATATACTTAGCCTTTTGTTGTAGTATCCGTCACAATATCTCAACTTTGGAACTCATCCAAATCCATCATGGAACATCCTTTCCATTATATTGTGCCACCCATAGTCTAAATTGAGATAAATTTAATTTGCATCTTGTGACAAAACTAGTATCAATGTAACACTTTACAATGAACTACCTTTAACTATTTGTCACTTATACATGATATATTCTTAGTTCTTCCAAAGCTCATAAGAATATCTTTACTATTGTCCAATGATCATCTTATGAATCATTCTGGTATATGCTCATAACATTTAGATCATAGGACATTCTGGATATATACATATCATGGTATAATCGATCAGAATCTTCATCTGACTTTACTCACCAAGTGTTGAAACACTTGAATCTGAATACAATTCTTTCCATGCAGCAAGAACATTTCTTGTTGTTTCCATATTGAACCCTTTCAATATCTCATATTGAACCCTTTCAATATCTTATATATGTATGTCTGGCACAACCATATTAGCGCCTTAATCTATCCATATAGATATTGATGCCTAATATTCTGGGTTTGCCCAAGTCTTTCATCGAAATCTTATTTTAATGAAATCCTTAACTTGTGTCAATTCAAGATACATCATTTCCAATCAACAATATGTCCTCTACATAATGTATTAGAAATATGTCTCAGCGCTCCCACTTAATTTCTTGCAAATGCAAGCATCTTCATCATCTCCGATGAATTTAAACTCTTTTAATAGTTTCATCATGGTGAAGATTCCAACTCCGCTATGCTTACTTCAACTATTGAAGTTTACATGCCCTTTTAGCACCCTTTGAATTAACAAAACCCTTCGGACCATGTCATGTACATGTCCTAGGTTACCGTTCTATTAGAAGAACCTTGTTTTGTTTATTCAACTACCATATACCAAATTATATGTAGTGGTTGCTACATTAATCCGTTAAGACTAAATATCGCTATGAAAGATAAAATCTTGTCATAGTCAACTCCTTGAACATTGCCGTAAACTTCTTTCCGACATGTCGACTATTTCATAGATGTTAAACATCCATGTCTTATTTCTTTATAGATCCAAACACGACCGATAGGCTTCACGCCCTTTTGGAGGGTCTTCCAAGTTCAGAAACTTGATTTCTTGTGTATGGATACTATCACGGATTCTATGACTTCTAGTCATTTTATGGAGTCAGGGCCCATCATCACTTCTTTGCATGCAGTCGGTTCATCATTGTCAAAACAATAATGACTTCTGTTTCAAATCTTACTATTTGATTCTTACCGACCCACATGGTTCAATAAGAACTCTAATCTCCAAGATTACACCCTTTGTAATCACGAGAGCCATGAGCATTGTAGCCACCACCAGGACACTTTCCGGCGCTGCGCTACTTAGCACATATAGCTAAGGTTCAACAACCTTATCAAAGTTCTATTGTCCTCCCACTTAACTTTTCGCGAAAAATTCTTTCTCAAGAAACTTGACGTTCTAAGCGACAAACTCTTTTGTCCTCGGTGTTATGGAGGAATTCCCAACAAATTCTTTGGGATAACCTACAAAGACGTTCTTATCCGACTTTGGTTGTAAACATTTTACTTATGCATAGCATACCAAAATTTAAGAAAAGACAATTCGGGTTTTATCCCAAACCATAACTCATATGGTGTCATTTCAACGGATCATGATGGTGCTCTTTTCAGTGTAAAAGCGGCAATCTCTAAAGCTTTAATCTTTAAAACATAATGGCAGTTTTATAAATGACACCCTTGATCTTACCATCTAAAACATGGTTTGATTTCATGTCTCGAATATGCCATACTCCTATGGTTTATCGGGAAACACAAATCCTGGAACAATTCCTCAAGTCTTAGGTGTTTTTGCTAAACATGTAACTCAAATATCTTCCTTTATGATCGAATCATAAACTCTTTATTTTCTTGTTACAATGATTTTCAACTTCATCTTGAAAGTCTTTGAACAACTTTCAAATGTTTCATACTTCCTCCTTATTAAGTAAATATACAGATATATTCACTCAAATTTTCGGAGAAAGCATATGAAGCAAAAAGATCCATCGCATATGGCTACACATAATGGACTATGCACATCAGCATGCACAATTTCCAATAAGCTAGTCATCCGTTCCTCTCTGGCCTATGGATGGAGTTTCAATTATCTCGAGGAAAGTCTCACATGCGTCAATTGATCAAAATCAAAGTCTCCAAAATTCCATCAACATGGAGTTTCTTCATGTTTTCTTTCAAATATAATTTAAACAGCGATGTCACTTCATAAGTGATCTTTCAGTCATTTGTCTTGTGACATTTTAGCAATAGTGTTTATGGATGTGATTTCTCCCACTAGACTTGTAAAAGTTCATCCATCCTTTATGGAATACGGTAATTATTTGAACAACCATTGTTCTCGTAATACCAGAACAAAATAGCAATTATTAAAACAAATCTTGAAGGCTAGGTTTGATGACAACGAAAAACACAATAACACTTTATTTGTTTTCGATGAACATCATCACTCATTCTCTTGCTAGTTACTTAGGCCATTGTAGTTCATGAATTGCGTTGTCCTGTATGACACTTCATACCAACCAATTCGGTATCCAATACCGGTATCCAATACCTAAGAGCCACATTGTTTAACAACCAAGGAATACAACCATAACATGTATATCTTCTATATACCCAAGTTGGACATCTCCAACCTTATAATTTCTACCAAATATTTTATAGATTCTCTTTCAGCAATTCCTTTTTCTTTTAAAAGAATCTATCAACATCAATAGTGGTGTCATTCACATGACACGTAGTACAAAGCGTATATAGTCAAATACTAGTACCTTTGGACTTGCACTTTGAAGTGGATCACCATCATCAAATGTTTGGCATTCTTTCAAAAATCCATTCTTTAGTAATCTATTAGTGTAGTAAACATTTTACTTACATCTTCTATTTATCCTTATCATGACAACTTTCATGATCAAGCTACTATATCCTATAAGGAAGAATCGCGAGTATAATATCAGTTCCCAAAACCTTTTTGGTAGATTCGGATGCCTAGCATCTCCAACCTTCACAAATTCTCATACAATATGAGAACATGTATTTTGCTAAATTATACTCTATCATAATGCAACCCAAAAACATTGTTTCAGATATCACAATATCTTCCACACATGATGGTTCCTGAAATAATTCTTTCAGCTCCTAGATAACCTTGATATTAAAACAATTTTTGAATATCAATAATCATGGAGGCAAACATGATACTTTAGATACTAACATTGGAATTCTTACTCTTGATTTAATACTACTTATTAAACTTCATGGAGTAAATAGAGTTTGCTGAAAGTTTGCAATAGGACTTATAAACTTTAAATTGACATTCAAAACAATACGATACCAGTTCGTAAAGTAAATATCCAGAATTCTATAGTTCTATTATCTCAATTAAAACTAAGTATAAGGTAGTGAAACAGATGCCAATGACTACAACAAATTATGCAAATTCACTTCGATTTAGTTTATGACAAATAGAGTTCGACTAATCCATATTAGAAATGAACTCCCACTCAAAAACGACATCCCTCGTGCCTTTTTGGTGATTACATGAACCAAATCCACTACACCAAGTCCGATCATCACGTGAGTCGGTGTAGCTTCAAAGGCGAGCATCTATATGGGCATCATATCAACTATATGACTCATGCTTAACCTTTCGGTCCGTGTTCCGAGGCCATGTCTGTACATGCTAGGCTCGCCAAGTAAGAACCTTAGTATTCGCGTGTGTAAAACTGTCTTACACCCGTTGTATGAAAGCGTAGAGTTGAGAACACCCGATCATCACGTGATGCCTCAAAACACGATCCATAGAACAGTGCATACCTAAGGAAGAACACATTTTATCTTGATATCTAAATGAGGGATCATCTTATAATGCTACCAAAAACGCCAAACTAGCAATATAAGATGCTAACATCTAATGTGTGAAGTGAGGTGATATGGTCCATGCATTTGATCTCTATCATTTGCATCGTGGTATGATCTCTATCATTCCTTTATGTGTAAGGCCAAGGTCTATGGAACTTACATGTTAAGTGAGTTGTAAGAGTATCTATCATACATCTACTTACAACAATACCATATCAAGACACTAGCCCAGCAACGATCTAAACTAGACGCCTCTAATTTATCAATTGCAAGTTTTACGTGGCTTAGGGCTTTCGGAGATAGAACCGGTCTTACCTACGAACATGAACCACAACGAGGATAACCAAGTTATTAGCAACTCGTTGTAAATCAGATATTGACTATAGTAGGGGAGACAGACACCCGCCAGCCACTTATGCAAAACTAGTTGCATGTCAGTCGTGGAACCGTTCTCATGTACGATGACATGTAAGGTTGGTCCGGGCCGCTTCATCCCACTATGCCACCAATATCCAAAGTACATAGAAGATGCAATAACATGATCATCATCGCCCACATATAAACATATGTGTACTACCCGTGCAAAGCACCTACGCATAGATCAGGCTCTGATACCACTGTTGGGACCGCAGCATAGAAAACAAAAAATTTCCTATGATGAGAACTATACGCCAAGATCTATCTACTAGATATAGAGCAACGGGTGGACATACATCCATGGAGAACTTACCCTCGAAGACAACGAGTTTTGTTAATGAGTAGGAACTCGTGGTTGATATAGTCGTACGCTTGCCGATCTCAAGATCGTGTGGACGTCCGACAGGTCCAGCAGCTCTAGCACCATCAGGTCTAGCACCATCAAGTCCAGCACCACAAAGTAGCGGTGCATCCGTGATCGCACACACGTTCGGTCCACCGAACAACCTCCGCCTCCTCGCTCCAGCGATGCAGCGGAAGCAGCAACTCATTTCCAGATAAAGCCACCGGGAACATGTATCTCGCTAATCCGAGACCATGGGGAATAACTAGAGGGAGAAGAGAACCTTCACGAGGAGGTGGTGCGTGAGATGAGAGGAGGGAGTGGGGGGGCCTTTTATAGGGAGAGGGGGGCAGCCCCTCACCATGGCCGGCGGCCAAGGGAGGTGCCCCCACCTCTTCCACATTCATGTGGGTGGAGCTCCCACTCACATAATTAGTCACCCACTCAAAATTCCACTCACCTCCATTAAATTTCCACCAAATTTAATGCAAGTTCTCATTAAATAAAACACTTTTATTTATTTTATTCAGAATTTTGTCAATTACATTAATTAACAAACATTCACATAAAACCCCCTGCAATATTTCAATATCACATGCAGAACCAGTTTCTGCAATTTCACCCGAAACGATTCCGGTTTCCATCGAAATGATTCCAGCGCTTTCTTAAATCTTTATCTGAAACATATTTGCTCCAAATGGTGTCGGTATCCCTTAAGTGTGTCACCCTACGGTTCGTGAATAATGTAGACATGATCGAGACCCCTCTCCGATGAATAATCAGCAGCGGGACCTGGAGATCCGTACTGACTCCCACATATTCAACGATGACTCTTGTGATCGTGTGAACCTTTAACGTCGTAACTAAATCCCTTTGTCTCGCGATATATTACATGTCCGAGATTCGATCATCGGTATCCAAATACCTAGTTTGATCTCGTTACCGACATGCACTCTTTTCTCGTTCCCGTGATATAACATTCTAGTGATCACATCACTTGCTTGCAAGCTATTTCAATGTGATATCACCGAGAGGGCCCAGAGTATATCTATCCGTCATCGGGATGGACAAATCCCACTCTTGATCCATGAGCCTCAACATAACACCTTCGTAGCACTGAACCCACCTTTATAGTCACCCTGTTACGGTGTGTCGTTTGATGTTATCAAGATACTCTTCCGGTGTTAGCAATTAACATGATCTCATGGTCTAAGGACTAAGATTACTTCGTATGATGTTATAGCAATATAAACATAATGACTCTGATCGTAATGTTATACTTCGGATGAATGTTCATCACATCATTCCACCAATGTTGTGACCTCGTTATTAACAACATTCAATGTCCATGATCAGGAAACCTTGATCATCTTGTTAATCAACGAGCTAGTCTATAAGAGAGGCATAACTAGGAACCCTTTTTGTTTATTAAACACACATGTATTGACGTTTCCGATCAATACAATTATAGCATGTAAAATAAACATTTATCATAAACAAGGAATAAGATAATAACCACTTTATTATTGCCTCTCGGGCATATTCCCTTCAACACATTCTTAATTTAGGTGATAGACGAGTTATCAATTTCAATTTGCAATGGAATGCCTGCTAGATGATATTCTGTTTCCTAAAAAAATAAACAGATTAGACGATTTAAGGCTATTATGCCCCTAGCTATTTATAATCATCGTCAGGAGTTTGTTTGGGGAAGCTCTGCTCCTACTTGATATTTTGGGTATTTTCGTAGTGACACAGGCACAATTTAGGCAATATCTGAGGAGACACTCGTATTTAGGCAATATTTTGGGTACTTTAATCTGAAGGTCTAGTTGTCAAATTCTATTTGCAATGGAATCCATGGTAGGCGATTCTACCAACTGACAAGAAACACTGCAGAATATTCATGCAAAAATGATGCTACTGGATAAGTGGTCATAATCAGTAGTGGTGAATATCAAGGATGAAGAAGAGATGGAAATGGAAGATGACTAGAACTTGGTGGGTGGCAACGGCGAGTGGCTGGTCCTTTTATCCCAAGATGGGAGTACCTGGACTGTCAAAAATGGCTACATATCGTTGAGATTTACATTGCCATATTTGGAGGGTGTCGACATTACTACATTCAACAACGGGTGGCCGCCGCCCATTTCCGAATTCGCTTACAGGTTCAACATGACAGAACTTGAGCTCCCGAAGGTACAACTCTCACAAAGACCTTGAGAGGTGTGGAAGACCTGGGAGTACGACCTCTTAGCGATGATCGACAAGGCAATCACATTCATTAGATTCCTAGAAGATAAGGAATGGACAGTCTTGCGCGATGACTTCCTGCGACCGGAGAAGTATGTCGACGCCGTCTTCACCTCTAGCTACTATTCCAACAAACCGCAACGCATTTATGCGATCACTGAACCTAGTGGCGATGTGCGTGTTTGGGAGCCGTTCATCTGGGGTGACTCATGGTGTCATATAGCATGTAAAATCCCATTCAAAATTCTTCTTACTGACTGTAAGTAACACGCAAGTACACATGCAGCCCCGCACGTCATTCCAGCTCTAGTGATCGAAGATGCAGTAGTAGATGCTGAACTTGGATCACGACGCTAGTTCCTAGCACCTCTCGGAGGCGACACGAAATAGGATGTTGAACTCATGTGGATTCATATCAGGGGAGCACTAAACAGCGTTTGTGATACAATAGAATATATGGGGAGACAACTTTCTTCGTACCCATCGCTGCGGTGTCACGTTTTCTCGAGGTCCGCATGCCCATCCAAAGACCCAGTAGAGAAAGTCTAGAGAAGAGTCGACAATCTGAAGGGATAATCTATGTTTCTTGGGATCAACTACCCTTTCTTTGTCGGGGCCCCTGGAGCTGTTGAACCTGTAATTGCTCAGGTAACCCCGGCTCCTGATGCTGCTGCTGCTGCTAGTGGTGGAGCTGACGAAGAACTAGCTGCTGCTACTCCTGGTGAAGCTGACGAAATACTTGGTGATGTTGCTGCTAGTGAAGCTGACAAAATACTTGCTAATGTTGCTGCTGGTGAAGCTGACGAAATACCTGCTGGGGCTGCTGCTGGTGAAGCTGACGAAATACTTGTTGAGGCTGCTGCCGGAGTCCAGGAAGAACATGCTGGTGTTTTTGCTGAGGTGCCAGCACTTCCAGTGTTGATAGCACACTATGTGTTTGCTGCACACTCACACGCCAATCATGTTGACACTCCATATCTGACCTGGAGCTGAATCCATGTCGGGGGAGGGGGCCTACAATTGGCTCATCAGTGGGGTCGTACGATTTGATGGAGAATGAGAGATGGCCAAACGCAGCATTCTGGTTTGTTCCGATGATACCACCAGCTCCAGGGACCTAGTGCTCATACTGGCAGATCCGATGAACCATTTGTCTTTATCTTTATCTTTAGTTTCCCTCCTAGTTCTATGAAGTAAATGATTCGTTGGTCAAGACTCAGTTATGCTTATTTGTGTAAGATTAAGGTTTGCTTAGGGCCTAGAGTATATCTCCCTATCATTAGGATGGAAAAATCCCACTCTTGATCCATGATCCTCTACATAACACTTTCAGAGTATCTGAACCCACTTTTATTGTCACCTTGTTATAGTGGACGTTTGACGTTATCAAGTTACTCTTCCGGTGTTAGTGATTGACATGATCTCATGGTCTAAGGACTAAAGTTACTTCGTATGATGTTATAGCAATTTAAACACAATGACTTTGATCGTATTGCTATACTTCATATGAATGTTCATCACATCATTCCACCAATGTTGTGACCTCGTTATTAACAACATCCAATGTCCATGATCAGGAAACCTTGATCATGCTGTTAATTAACAAGCTAGTTTATATGAGAGGCATAACTAGGAACCCTTTATTTCTTTATTAAACACACATGTATTAACGTTTCCAATTAACACAATTATAGCATGCAAAATAAACATTTATCATAAATAGGAAATAAGATAATAACCACTTTATTATTGCCTCCCGTACATATTCCCTTCAGTTGAGGGGTTCTCGAGGAGTGTAGGATTCACCTCTAGCATGATATTCGTAATCATAATTAGCATAACCTATTTCTTGTGTCATGATATGTGTGGAGAGAGCTCCATAATAATATGTTCACTACAAGGCTCGTAGGAAGCCACTTTATTGAGCCAAGAATGAGGTCACCTCTAAATAACCACCATGATGTCTGAGAGCAATCACCTATATAGACCACCGCAATTAAGGGTCTCCCCATGAATATCGTAATTAGCTTAGGGAATCTCTCTTGTTCCTCCTCTGACCGTGCAGGTTGCTAGCCGGTGCTTATAGTCACAATAGCTTCAGGCACACTTCCAAACATGTCCAAAGTATTTCACCCTCTTCTTTAGTCTCGAAGGAAAATGATATGTGGCCGACTACACATACCATCTAAAGAGAGAGATCAAACATGCATCATAAATCTATCATAGACCAATAATTCATATGGACACAAGTACAAATCATATTTATTTCAATGCATAATAATACTAGGGTTTCACCATCTCTCCCCAAGAACAAGGAAACTACTCATACATGAAGAGGACCAACATCATGGCAATTGTATGGATGAGATATAAAGGTACAATTGAATACAAGTGCAAATCCACAATAGAGATTGGGCTACAACAAAGTAAACAAAGGGGATTGATGTTGAAGACGATGTTGATGAAGATGGTGATGAAGATCAATGCGTAGCCCTTAAAGATGCAAGTATTCTCTCTCCCTTGAGTGGTATGGTGGTGTAGATATTGTGGGCGGAGGTTATGGAGGCGGCGGAGAGGCAGGGCTCCGCCCCTATGGCGTGGATGGACTCTTTCTCTTTGTTCTAGGGTTTATCCCTCTTTAAATAGGCATTGGGAGGTCGGTTTTGCGAACCGACGAAGCTAGGGGCGAATATGCCCATTGGGCCTTCACAAATGTTGTTCCATTTGATGAAACAAAGCCGTCGGAGGGTGGTACGACCGTATGGTACGAGCGGAGAGGGCGGGCTCCGCCCGTACCAGTGGTCGTTACGCATGTAGTACTCTATAGTGGTTTGGCCGCCATTTCTTCATACAGATTCTGATTGAGGTGTTCTTTGGCTTGTTGGATTCATATGGATGAGGGCTACAACACCATGGCCTTGTATATTCATTTGGAGTTGATGCAAAAATCCACTTTTCCTCCCCTCAAATGGCTAAGTCTGGTGCTTGCAACTCCTCTATATTGAATCCTCTTGGCTCCTTTTATCCATGATTGTTCATACCACCTATACACAAATCAAAGACGGGAAAAAAGGTAATAAAAAATCCTAATAAAACTACTAATGTGAAAAGTCCATGTGGAAATGAATGAGAACTAGTAACCATACATAATAGGCATAGTTGTAGATAGATGTGGCATGTAATGAGTGACAATATGAATAATTTATATACTTAAATATGCTTCAATTTTGGAATCATCAGGTAACCTAGGCAACGCCCATGGTTATGGACTTAGGGTTTCATGGAAAAGAGAATGCTAGGGATTTCGCCAGCTGATCAGACAAATAAGGGAGTCAAAGTCATCTGATTATTTTGGAGAATATGAATAAAAAGTCTCTAGTTCTCTAGTTACGATATAGATCATGTCAGATTGCTAGAAAACTAAGGTGCCCTCTCTGTTGTCTCCTCCCTTCCTTTATATCATAGGCTGGGTCCTAGATCCGTATAATGATAGGATACAAGTTATGATTACAACACTAGTATTATGTCGATTTATACTTCTTTCTTGATTGCTAAGACACGCTTTTATCCATCGGATGCTTCTAGACGTCTCTTATTCTTCGCGGGTTTCGTGGGCCGTAGCCCTTTATATGCCCAGGGTAGTTAATCACGGGGACCCGATAAGTCATACCCATGTCAATATCCTAATGGTGACCTACTGCTTGCATCTTTAATTTTTGGCAGGAGTTTTTTTAGTGTAAGTTAGGTTTGGAATGGAATAGAGATCTCGACCACATAAACATGGGGCGCGTTTGGTAGCCTGCATGGATTTTCTAGCCCGGCCAGGCAGTGCTGAGGAGGGCACTGCCACACTCATTTGCCCTACCATCCAACTTGTGCAACTTGTTTCATAGCCTGTAGTTGTGGTTGGTGCACCGGTTGGGGAACTAGGACCATGCTGTTTGGTTGCATGTAAATTACACTTTTGACCCACGTCTTGGACTTTCCCTTTGTTTGGTTGGCATAAAAAACCAGCTGTGGTCACCTTGCACTTCCTTATGGTGAGGTTACCATGACCGAATTAACAAGGAGGGAGACCACTGCTTACTCAATATGTTGAGCCCGTTGGAGAACCCTAAGAGGAAGGTATGATGAGTATAGCAACAAGTTTTCCCTCAGTTATGAAACCAAGGTTATCGAACCAATAGGAGCAAGGAAACACCTCCAAGGTGTTGTTTCCAACTTGGAATCCTGCACAACACAACCACAACACTTTATCCCCAACTCAGTGAGGTTGTCAGTCTCACCGGTTTTGCTAAAAACAAAGGATTAAACGTATTGTGTGGAAGAGAGTAATTGCTTGCAGAAAGTAAACAGTAAACAATTGTAGATTGATGGTAAAAGAAAGGACTGGGGGTCCATAGTTCACTAGTGGTGATTCTCCTTAAGATAGATGACATGTTGGGTGAACAAATTACAGCGGGGCAATTGACAAACATCGAGAAAGCATACATGAATATACTAATCATCTTGATTCCTTTGAGATTTGATTGGGCATTACAACATTATACATAGACCGTAATCCAACTTCATCTATGACTAATAATCCACCTTCAGGTTATTACCCAAACCGCCTCCAGTATTAAGTTGCAAGCAACAGATAATTGCATTAAGCAAAGTGTGTAAAGTAAACAATACGATTGTTCTATAAACAAAGGATTGTTGTTTTCTCCCTAGTAGCAACAACACATCTAGTACCTTAGAGATTTCTGTCACTTCCCTAGATTACTAGACGCATGAACCTACTATCGAGCATAAATACTCCCTCTTGGAGTTGCTAGCATCTACTTGGCCAAGATAGCTACCAACAACGGAAAGCATGCAATATCACAAATAACAAAGACATGATATAATCAATAATCAATCTGAAATAGCATCTCAATATCCATCGGATCCCCACAAACACAACATGCAGGATAACAAATAGATGATCTTGATCATGAATGGAGCTCACAAGATCTAAACATGATAGCATAAAGGAGAAGAACCAACCATCTAGATACTACATGGACCCGTAGTCCAAGGATGAACTACTCACGCATCACACCGGAGGCAGGCATGGTGATGAAGAAGGCCTCCAGGGTGAATTCTCCCCTCCGGCAAGGTGCTAGGAAGAGCTTCAGATCCCTCCGAATCTAGGGATGGAGATGACAGCGGCTATAGAATCTTTTGTGGAATTTTGATCGGGTCCTTAGGGTTTCTGTATCGGAGGCAATATATAGGCAAAGAGGGAGGTCGAGGGGTGCCCGAGGCGGCTGCACCACCCCCTGGCGCGGGCCAGGCCTGGCCGCGCGGCCAGGTGGTGTGGCACCCTCGAGGCCCTCCTCCGTCTCGTCTTCTGGCTCCGTGTTCCCCACGGTAAAATATTGACTTTAGCTTTTGTCCCATCCAATTCCGAGAATATTCATTTTCTGACTTTCTAGAACCAAAAACAGCAGAAAATAGGTAACTGCATTGTGGCATCTTGTTAATAGGTTAGTCCAAGAAAGTGTGTAAAAATACTCCAAAGTGTGGATAAAACATAAGAAAGTAGATATAAAACAAGCATGGAACATCAAAAATTATAGATACGTTAGCAACGTATCAACATCCCCAAGCTTAAATCCTGCTCGTCCTCGAGTAGGTAAGTGATAAAAAGAAAGAATAATTTTTGAGGTGACATGCACCATCACAATCTTGATCAAGGCATAAAAAATTGATAGCTGGGATCATAGTACTTTAACATAGCTTGAAAGATATAGTTCTAACAATAAGACATAGCAACTATGTTGTAACATGAAAAGGTACAAACAAAAGATTCATGAATAACAATGTTTTGAAAGACTGTTTGTTTCACACAAAGAAAACATAATGAGAATGGTATTCAGCTTGTCCCTCATAGTGTAGCAAAACATAAATGCATAGGACACCTTCAAAGTTCATAAGGGTGACTAGATACAAATAATTTAAGAACAAGCAATATCAAAGTTATGAATCAATCAACAAGTCTTGGGACAATGCACATTAAACTAAGAATGGCCACTATGCTCTCTCAATAGGTGCATAAAGATAGAAGATGGGGACTCAACATAAAAGTAAAAGAAAGGCCTTCATAGAAGGAAGGAAGGGTTCAAATCTCATAAAGAGCTTCCAAAAATTATGGTACTTATTAGCTTTCAGCTCTCATTGCCCCTATCATAAGCATCTTCAAGTGATCAAGGTTAAAGTGACACAACTAAGTGGATATGCTTGACAAGTTATAAGTTGAAATCTCATGCCCCTTGCTTACGAGTACCGAACCTCATGCTGCTCAACTTCAGTCACAAGTAAGCTCTTGTCATTGTAAGTACATATTGTATCATAGAGAACCGCCAACGGGGTACCCCTTGCCCCATGACACAGGAGCTATCCCATATCAAAATGACAAGGCAACAGACAATGAGCATCTCATCGATCTTTTTATTTGCTATTTGGATAGGTTTTTATTGAGGATGCTTCATAGAATGCTCATTATGGTTATGCTGCAAGTTTCCACCATGATTAGGCATGGCTTAGGCTAGCGGCTTAGGCGTTTCTCCAACACACATACAAACTCCATGATCTTACAAGTTCCACTTGTATTTCACACCGACGGGATCCATAAGCAAAAGAATCATGATATCAACGGAATATAAGTGCAATGTTGAAAACGTTCCCCATGATTCATGGTTTTGCTAACTTCAACTTATAAAGCGCAAGCATATACGCAACAAAGACGGACACAATGGTTCATGTTTATTAAGTGCAAGAAAGTAAAGTGTGCCATCAAGTTCCTGAGAGCTTTAATCACTAATTTTCACATAACAAGTTTAATTTGGAAGGTAGATATACTTAGAGTAGCAAATGCTAATAGGTAGGTATGGTGGACTCTTTGGAATAACTTGGTTTTATTTAGAGTTGGATGCATGAGTGGAACTCATACTTGGTTATGAAGGCTAGCAAAAGATTGGGAGCGACTAACTAAGAGAGCAATAATGGCCATAATCATGCAAAGCGACAAAACATCATTAATTAAAGCATAAAGTGATATTAGAAGTCGAAAACTAAAGGATCATAGAGGCTATGGTGACTTGGGATAGTCATAACATGGTGTGAGCATGCGCCAAGTCAACCCAAATAAAGCATCAAAGGAGAATACCACAATACTATGCTTTAATATGCTAAAACAACGCATGATCCTTTCAAGGCACATTAAGCAATCTCAATTGTTTATAACATGTCATGCTACAAAAAAAATCACTAAGCATAAAGCCAAAACAATATCAAGCATGACATGACAAAGCATAGGCCATAGTCAAAAACAAGCTCCTTTTACCACTTAAGCATGAACTTTTCCTATTCTTTTCCAAATCGAACCAACTTATTTGAAAACTAATGTATGAATACGGGGGTCCAACATATTTTATTCAAGAAAACTAAGCAAACGAAAACCAAAAACAAAAAACAAAGACGCTCCAAGAACAACACAACCGTGCATGAAACAATAAAAATGATGTGTTTGGAAGAAACCTGAGATTTTTACTGATGAAGAAGGGGATGCCTTGGGCATCCCCAAGCTTTGACGCTTGTACTTCTTGGATATTTCTTGGGGTGAAACGCGTGGCATCCCCAAGATTGAGCTTTATTCCATTCTTCATCTCATTACATCGTTCTTTCCCTACACCTGAAAATATTCTTCATACAAAACTTCACACAATCTTCATTAGCAACATTAGTGCACTCAAGATAATAAGTCTTGTGGTTCAGTTCCAACACAAGTAAAACTTCCATTAAAACACAAGCTACTGTACCACTTCCCTTAAAAAGTTCAAATGATCAAAGAGAACTCAAAGAGAAAGAGATTAAGAGGCAAATGCAAATAATGGCAGAAATATGTCAAAACAGACCAGCAGGTAAAAACCAATTTTTTCGAAGACCTTCTGTTGCTCCAATCGAAAAGGGTTGAACTAACGAAAGTTTGATAACAACCTGGGGCAGTAGTACAAAAAATCACAGCTCAAACCGATGTACAGAGATGTTTCAAGAATTTTTACAGCGAAGCACAAAAATCTGTTTCGGGACAGCAACTTTTCCAAGCATTACTTCTCTCTCATTAGAGGTTACTCTTGGCACAAAAATCACACAAAAATGATAAGGAGCGGTTATTACAGGAGTAATAACTTCCAAGAATCAACTAAATTTTTTATGTTATCTCCCAATAAGTACTTTTCTTTAACGCCTTTAAGTTAGGCATAAGAAGCAAGAAAAGAATCAAGTGTGCTCAAATGAAGAAGCATTAAGAGCAAATTTTGTTTTCATAGGAGAAGCAAAATGGATCTTATCTCTCTTCTTGGTGAAGTGTTCTATACCTTTCTTGAGTGGAAATTGATATTTAATGGTGTCTTCTTTCATATCAATAATGGCACCAACAGTTCTAAGAAAAGGTCTTCCCAAAATAATAGGACAAGAAGCATTGCATTCAACATCCAAAACATAGAAATCAACGGGGACATAGGCATTGTTAACCATAATAATAACATCATTAATACTCCCCATGAGTTTCTTTTTAACATTATCATCAAGTGGGACATTTAAATAGCAATCTTCCAATGGTGGCAATCAAGCATTTCATAAATCCTTCTAGGCATGATAGAAACACTACTATCAAGATCACATAAAGCTTTGAGATCAAAATCATTAACTTTCATATTAATGATGTCTTCCCAACCATCCTCTAGTTTCATAGGAATAGAAGCTTTATGTTTCATATTTTCTTCTTTAATTTTTATGAGAGCATCAATGATGTGTTTTGTAAAATCCATATTCATAGCACTAGCATTAGGATTTTTAGCAAGCTTTTGTAGGAACATAATTACTTCAGAAATATTGCAACTATCAAGATCAAAATCATACTTATCGTCTAAAGTAGTAGAGCTATTGTTTCCCATATTTCGAAGGATTTTAGTATTTTTTATTAGAAACGGTTCCATTGGGTTTACTAGCTTCAACATTAGTAGTTGTGATAGTAGAAATACTAATATTTCTAGCAATTTCATCTTCTCTTTCCCACTTAGCATGCAATTCAGCTAATAGTCTAACATTTTCATCAATTCTTACGTGTATGGTATTAGTAGCAACAAAGGGATTTTCAATAGTTTCAGGTTTAGCAGCCATTTTATTCAAAGAAGATTGTGCTTCAGCCAATGATGCTATATTTCTTTCAGCATTAGAGAGCTTTTCCTCAATAGATTTATTGAAAGCAGTTTGTTTACTAATAAAATCTTTAAGCATAACTTCAAGTTCAGAGGGTGCACTTCTGTTATTGTTGTAGGAATTTCCATAAGCATTACCATTGTTGGGAGGATATGGCCTATAATTATTATTACCAAAATTATTCCTATAGGCATTATTGCTAAAATTATTATTTCTAATGAAGTTCACATCAACTTGCTCTTCTTGAGCAACCAAAGAGGCTAAGGGAACATGATTTGAATCAGTATGAGCTTTCCCATTAACAAGCATAGACATAATAACATCAATTTTATCACGCAAGGAGGAGGTTTCCTCAACAAAATTTACCTTCTTACCTTGTGGAGCTCTCTCAGTATGCAATTCAGAATAGTTAACTATCATATTATCCAGAAGCTTTGTTGTAGCACCCAAAGTGATGGTCATAAAGGTAGCTCCAGCAGCAAAATCCAATAGATTTCTTGAAGAATAATCCAGTCCTGCATAAAAGGTTTGGATAATCATCCAAGCAGTCAGTCCATGAGTGGGACAATTCTTTACCAAAGATTTCATTCTTTCCCAAGCTTGAGCAACATGTTCATTATTAGATTGTTTAAATTTCATTATTTCACTTCTCATAGATATAACCTTAGCAGGAGGATAGTATTTTCCAATGAAAGTATCTTTGCATTTAGTCCAAGAATCAATACTATTTCTAGTTAGGGATTGTAACCATTCTTTAGCTTTTCCTCTCAAAGAGAAAGGAAACAATTTAAGCTTAATAATATCTCCATCTATATGCCTATGTTTTTGCATCTCACAAATTTCAACAACGTTATTAAGATGCGCAACCGCATCTTCAGTACCAATTCCAGAAAATTGTTCTCTCATAACAAGATTAAGCAAAGTAGGTTTAATTTCAAAGAAAGTAGCTTCAAGAACAGGTGGAGCAATAGGTGTGCACATAAAATCATTGTTGTTGGTGCTGGTGAAGTCACACAACTTAGTGTTTTCAAAAGTAGTCATTTTTGTGTGTTATTTAATAAAGAAAGCAAACTAGAACAACTATTTTTTGTGTGTTTTTGATAAAGAAACAAGCAAACGAAG
This sequence comes from Avena eriantha, assembly GCA_910589775.1. NCBI lineage: Eukaryota > Viridiplantae > Streptophyta > Magnoliopsida > Poales > Poaceae > Avena > Avena eriantha. The sequence continues at coordinate 437,727,568 of OU342745.1, read as the reverse complement.
AAGAAAATAAACTAAGCAAAACAAATAAAACAAAGTAAAGAGAATGGTTATGAGGGACTTCCCTTGTGAAGATATTCTTTCTTGACTCCCCGACAACGGCGCCAGAAAAAGTCTTGCTTACTCAATATGTTGAGCTTGTTGGGGAACCCCAAGAGGAAGGTATGATGAGTATAGCAACAAGTTTTCCCTCAGTTATGAAACCAGGGTTATCGAACCAGTAGGAGCAAGGAAACACCTCCAAGGTGTTGTTTCCAACTTGGAATCATGCACAACACAACCACAGAACTTTGTCCCCAACTTACAGTGAGGTTGTCAATCTCACCGGTTTTGCTGAAAACAAAGGATTAAACGTATTGTGTGGAAGAGAGTAATTGCTTGCAGAAAGTAAACAAAAAATAGTAAACACTTGTAGATTGATGGTAAAAGAAAGGACCGGGGTCCATATTCACTAGTGGTGATTCTCCTTAAGATAGATGACATGTTGGGTGAACAAATTACAGCGGGGCAATTGACAAACATCGAGAAAGCATACATGCATATACTAATCATCTTGACTCCTTTGAGATTTGATTGGGCATTACAATATTATACATAGACTATAATCCAACTTCATCTATGACTAATAATCCACCTTCAGGCTATCATCCGAACCCCCTCCAGTATTAAGTTGCAAGCAACAGATAATTGCATTAAGCAAAGTGTGTAAAGTAAACAATACGATTGTTCTATAAACAAAGGATTGCTGTTTTCTCCCTAGTAGCAACAACACATCTAGTACCTTAGAGATTTCTGTCACTTCCCCAGATTACTAGACGCATGAACCTACTATCGAGCATAAATACTCCCTCTTGGAGTTGCTAGCATCTACTTGACCAAGATAGCTACCAACAACGGAAAGCATGCAATATCACAAATAACAAAGACATGATATAATCAATAATCAATCTGAAATAGCATCTCAATATCCATCGGATCCCCACAAACACAACATGCAGGATAACAAATAGATGATCTTGATCATGAATGGAGCTCACAAGATCTAAACATGATAGCATAAAGGAGAAGAACCAACCATCTAGATACTACATGGACCCGTAGTCCAAGGATGAACTACTCACGCATCACACCGGAGGCAGGCATGGTGATGAAGAAGGCCTCCAGGGTGAATTCTCCCCTCCATTGGGTGCTGTGAAGAGCTTCAGATCCCTTTCGATCTAGGGATGGAGATGACAACGGCTATAGACTCTTTCGTGGAATTTTGATCGGGTCCTTAGGGTTTCTGTATCGGAGGCAATATATAGGCGAAGAGGGAGGCTGAGGGGGTGCCCGAGGCAGCTACACCACCCTCGGCATGGGCCAGGCCTAGCCGTGCGGCCAGGTGGTGTGGCCCCCTCGAGGCCCTCCTCCGTCTCGTCTTCTGCCTCCGTGTTCCCCACGGTAAAATATTGACTTTGGCTTTTGTCCCGTCCAATTCTAAGAATATTCATTTTCTGACTTTCTGGAACCAAAAACAGCAGAAAATAGGCAACTGGCACTGTGGCATCTTGTTAATAGGTTAGTCCAAGAAAGTGTGTAAAAATACTCTAAAGTATGGACAAAACATAAGAAAGTAGATATAAAACAAGAATGAAACATCAAAAATTATGGATACATTAGCAACGTATCAACCACATGCATGAAGAACACAAGAAAATGGGATGGACAGCACACATGAAGGAATAACAGAATTTGGAACAACAGAATCACAAGCCTTATCCCCACAAGCATGAAAATCACAAGCATGAATGACATAATCCGGAACAACAGAAGCACAAGTGTGATCCCCACAAGCATCAAAACCATAAGCATGAACAACACAAACAAAAGGGGATCACAGCTGAACATGAACAAATGAACACCCTTAGCAGAAACAACACAAGTAGGAACTAGTCATAACAAGCAAATAAATATATTGCATGATCGTTGCCAAAAGGGGATCATAGTTTAACATACCACCATGGTGTTAACCTACCACCACATCAAAAATGGGTATCATCCTACCACCACCACCAGTTCACCATCAGTAGTACAACAAGATGCAACAAAAGAGTCAACCATCACAATTATCCTTGATCTTCTTCAGCTTATCCTTGTTAGCATCACTGGCTAGAGCGTGTACTCTAGTTTCTCCTTTTCCTCCTTCAAAATATTCTGGTCCTCATCCCATTTCTTCTGCTTCACTTTCATTACCTCTGTCTAGGATTTCTGCACATCCTTCAACAACTCAATCTCATTCCTCATCGCTTTGGTGTGCTTGGAATTCATCTCCTCAGATCTCGCATTGTTGTCATTCATCCTAAAAAAGTTCTCCCCCAACACCTTCTTCTCTATTTCTTCTATGAATTTCTTAACATCAATCATCAGACTTGAGTACTTTTTGTCAAACTTGTTCTTCTCATCAGACAATTGCTTCACCAACTTCGCATTCTCAATCCTCTCATCGATTCTTGCACTGATGCTCTCATCATACATCCCCCATGGCTTCGCACTTGCATTCTTCATAGCTCCGGCCATTCGTTGTCCATCCAAGCCACAAACCCATAGTTTTTGACCTCTTGCAGGCCAGAAATTCATTGGCACATACAAGTTACTTAGAAGACAAGTGAATGGTGATAGAAGGAGCAAATCACTTACGTTCTGAACTTGGCGGAGGTAGAATCTGCATCCTGTGTTGGTCCCTTCAAATGCAACACGCCTGTCAGGCTCAAGTTTGTGGACGCGACAAACCTCAAAACACTCTTTTGCTATACCACAAAAGCTGGGATCTTCGTAGAATCGTAGGAGTCATGAGCATAGTCCACGTTCGTGATGTCCTAACACACCAAATCGAGTTCATCTGATTGTATATCGATAATTCCCAACTCGCTACCAAATCCTAACCCTATAAAAGAATTGGAGGAAAGTGGACTTACCCCTAGATACGATTGACTGGAGCTGTCGCTGTCATTCCATCTCGGCATGGCGCTCGCCCGTCCGGCTTGACGCACATGAGGCAGATGTCTTGCCGGAGACGTCGTCGCTCTTGGCCGGAGGCAGATGTTTTGTACTAGAGTTTTTATGAGAATTAGTAAAACCAAACCTCAAATTCCCACTTATTTAAAAATAATAATTTAATACTAGAATATCAAGGGACTTTAATCCCCGCTTATCCACACTTTTGCGAGAAGAGGCAGCGTGGTGGTGCGTCGTGCGCCGAACAAAATCCCAAAACGGATAACATCTCTCGCAGTGAGGCCCATGGTGGGGATACCAAAGCCCACACGGGTCTGACGGAGCGATGGGCCCACCACGTCAGCGCACCACCATCGTCCTCGTCCCCCTCTTCGTCGCGGCCATGCTTCCCATCCTCTCCTCCTCCGTGTCCCACCTCCTCTCCGCCCGCCTCGCCCCCGCTCTCCCTCTCGCCGCCCGAAACCCTAGCCGCCTCCTCCTCCTCTCCGTCCTCCCCTCCTCCTCCCCTCTCCGCGCCTTCTGCCCCCTCCGCCGCCCCTCCTCCTCCCGCGCCACCTGCTCCGCCGCCGCCATGGCGGACGTCGCTGACAACCCGCTCCTCGCCGACTTCGACTTCCCCCCCTTCGACGCCGTCCAGGCCGCGCACGTCCGCCCCGGGATCCGCGCCCTCCTCGCCCGCCTCGTAAGCTGCCCTCCCTGACCGACACTCCGATCGCTTTTGCCCTCCGCGCTGGCTGATACACTTGGTCGTCTGGATCTGACTGGTTTTGGCTACCGCAGGAGGGCGAGCTGGAGGCGCTCGAGAAGGACGTGGAGCCGGCGTGGGGCAAGCTCGTCGTCCCGCTCGAGCGCCTCACGGACAGGCTCGACGTCGTCTGGAACGTCGTCGACCACCTCAAGGCCGTCAAGGACTCCGCAGACCTCCGCGCCGCCGTCGAGGACGTCCAGGTACCCCTTCTCCTCCCATGCCCTCCTGCCGCACCCCTGGTTCGAATTTAAGTCCGAGATCCTGCTCGCTCCACGAATATTTCAGCATATATAGAAATTATAGTTCCCCCTTGTTTAGATTTATTTAAGGCTGGCGAATCTCTTCACCTGGTTCCAAATATCATGAATCATCCAGCATGCTCAGGACTGATACATCCTGCTTAGTTGTTTCGGTTGCTTTGTATTGAGGTACCGCTGGTTAGGCACAAGGCTAGACCGCCAGAGGGTAGAGGGTGATGCTATCTGTTGTTTTACGTGTTTAATAAAAAAGCTGTTTCATATGCTATGCCGCGACACCACCTGACCTGTCTCCATCTTCAATCTTAACAGCCCGAGAAGGTGAAGTTCTATCTGAGGCTGGGGCAGAGCAAGCCCATATACCAAGCCTTCAACGCCATCAGGAACTCTTCTGAATGGGACAGCCTCAGCGATGCTCGCAAGCGTGTCGTAGAAGGTAACCTTCTTCTCTATAGCCACAGTGCCACACCGAATCAATGGTATTGCCGTTAAGCAATGTTTCTAGCTCTCGATACTTCCTAAGTTTCCCATGTCAGTTTCGCCGTGTTTGTTTTCTTGTTTCACTTCGCGTGCTGCGTTTGATTTTTTCCACTCGTAATAGCATTTCTTCTTTCCCACGTCAGGACAAATAAAGGACGCTGTTCTTGGTGGAGTTGCACTTGAGGATGAGCAGAGGGAGAAATTTAATCAAATCCAGCAAGTAGGTTCTTTGTTTTTTTTTACCATATGCTGACAGATTCTAGCTGGTTGAACCTTTTTGTTAGTTATTAAGCATTAACGTTATTCCCAGTCATATTTAATTTTCCCTGATGCATGTCAGTTAATGTAGTGCTGAATTTATTTCAGGAGCTTGAGAAGCTGACAGAGAAGTTCAGTGAGAATGTGCTGGATGCCACAAAGAAATTTGAGAAATTAATTACTGATAAGAAAGAACTTGATGGCTTGCCTGCTTCAGCCCTCGGCTTAGCAGCACAAACCGCTGTGTCAAAGGTGTGTACTATAAACTGTCATCAATATGGAATCTTCGAAGTTTACCATGATTTTTTAATTCTGACAAGCAGTTTCTTTAGGGCCATGAAAATGCTTCAGCTGAAAATGGACCTTGGATCATCACATTGGATGCACCAAGCTTTATGGCTGTTATGCAACATGCTAAGAACAGAGCTCTGCGTGAGGAGGTTTATCGTGCCTATCTAACACGTGCCTCGAGTGGTGAGCTTGATAACACTGACATCATAAGTCAGATTCTAAAGTTGAGGCTTGAGAAGGCTAAATTACTTGGGTACAAGAACTACGCTGAGGTGCACACGCTTACCTTGTTCCCTCTACTGTTCCCTCTACATTTGATTTAGAACAGTGCCAAGTACCGTTGTGTTTTAGCTAACGTTGATTTATCATGAAGGTAAGCTTGGCTCGGAAGATGGCAACTGTTGACCGGGTGCAAGAGCTTCTTGAGAAAATCCGTGCTGCTTCCTGGGATCATGCTGTTCAAGGTACACCCAGTGAAGTTGTTCTCTTTGAGATTCTTTACATCAGATTAATATGGTCCCAGTGAAGTTGCCTATTTATCGTAATTTTCTAGAGTTGTAGCAGCTGAAGGTTTGGACTCCTGTTCTGTTATTTATGTTTGAGGTTTTGTTTCTTATGTTTGCGAGTTCCCAAACAAAAGGAGAAATTTCCTGTCAGCATTATATCTTCATCATCAATTATTTTTCTCATATAGCACCTTTTTATGAAGACTAAGGACTAGGCTGAAATACCACATATATCTAAATTGCTTCTTTTGTAAGTGTAGATATGGAAGATCTAAAAGCCTTCGTGAAAGATTCTGGTTCTGCAGAAGCCAATGATCTGTCACACTGGGACCTTAACTTCTGGAGTGAACGACTACGGGAATCTAAATACGATATCGATGAGGTTCTTTCTTCACTTCACCAAAAAATCATATTTCAAAGTATTTTTTTGCTACACGTTTGTTATGTTTCTCTTTAGTCTGCTTCTAGAACTGTTTGACTATATTTCTTTGTGTACAATTTATACTGCTAAATCTTATCCAGTATATATTTTCTGAATTAAATCTACTTTATTTGAAAGAAAATACTGCACATCGTGCTGATATTCTTTTGAGCTGACTTGAGTACTGCCATTGCAGGAATCACTGCGTCCTTACTTCGCACTACCCAAGGTTATGGATGGTCTCTTCAGTCTTGCAAATAAGCTGTTTGGTATAAATGTTGAACCTGCAGACGGATTGGCTCCTGTAAGTATCCGATTACTTCTCTTAACATAAGTTAATGTTCTGCAAATGTTGACCAGCGATTACATTTTCAGGTTTGGAACAGTGACGTCAAATTCTACTGTGTCAAAGATTCTTCCAATAGCCCTGTTGCTTACTTTTACTTCGATCCATATTCAAGACCATCTGAAAAACGTGGCGGGGCTTGGATGAATGTGGTTTTTTCTCGTAGTCGCGTGCTAGCTCGCAATGGATCATCTGTAAGGCTGCCTGTAGCCCATATGGTGTGTAATCAGATGCCACCAGTTGGTGATAAGCCCAGTCTTATGACCTTCCGTGAGGTAAGCAACACACTTGCCATGTGTAATATTATTCTGGGTATTTTAAACAAGTAACCTCTCTGTTATCTGTTTAAAAGAGTTATGATATGTATGCATTCTTTAAAATATGTAGGAAGATAATGTACGCTATGTCCTTATTATGGTTGGTAAGAGAAATTCATTTGCACCTGGCTTCTGTAGGTTGAAACCGTGTTCCATGAATTTGGTCACGCGCTGCAGCATATGCTTACCACACAAGATGAAGCCTTTGTTGCTGGTATTAGTGGGATAGAGTGGGATGCTGTAGAGTTACCCTCTCAGTTCATGGAAAACTGGTGCTATCACAAGTATGATGGATCTATCTTGTTTCGCTTTGCTTGAATCTTGCCTGATTCTGGTAAACTAATAAACTGTTGCATTGGTGTAACAGGGAGACTCTGTTGAGCATTGCAAAGCATTATGAAACTGGTGAAGTTCTTCCGGAGGAAATTTATGCTAAGCTTGTGGCTGCAAAGAATTTCCGTGCTGGCTCCTTCAGTCTCCGTCAGGTATGTGGGCCTGGGCTCTCGTGTATTCCTATGTTGCCATCATTATTTGGACTGCTGGGTAATGGTTTTATTACATATAGTACATCTCACTATTCACTAGAGTAAACTACACTGTATGTCGTTAAACTTATGTGCTTTGTGCTTGGCTCAAGTAGGTCCATAAACTTGATCACTGGACTTACATGCATGTCTAGATTACTTGATGGGGGAAAAAGGTTTATATTCTTTGAAAACTGTTGTTTATAAGAGAGGTCGCATGTTCTGTGCACATGTTTCTGAAGCCATCTACCTTCGTTCTCCCACGTTCAACTGTTCCCAAGGGCCATTATCTTTTAGCCATATTTATAACCACTGACAAATGTTTGGGGAACTGTCACATGATTTAGTCATTCCGTACTTGTCTTAAAGGCAATGGGAGAACAGCGTTCTAATGTAAACATTTGAATTCATGTGCCTGGTTTATAAGGCAATGCTTAGATGATAAGAGCGGCTTTGAATTTTGCGTGCTTTAGGCGTTTAGGTGCAAATTAGTCGTCGGAGTGCGCGCAAAAATGCCATACCACGCCTTGCCACCTTAAAAACCATGATCCTGTTTTCGAATCTGTTTTCCTGACTATTTGTTCTTACTGATGTTTGTCATGTTTCTCTGCAGATACGTTTCGCAAGTGTAGATATGGAGCTGCATACAACTTATGATCCCAGTGGACCAGTGTCAGTATATGATGTTGACCGGAAAGTTGCAGAACGAACCCAGGTTCTTGCTCCTCTACCAGAGGACAGATTCCTGTGTGGATTCAGCCATATTTTTGCAGGTTTGCCATGCTTTAAGTAACATTTAAATTCATCCATTTCATCATACTATTTCACTTGTCATTTACACCTTGGATGATGTGCAGGCGGCTATGCAGCGGGGTACTACAGTTACAAGGTAAATTATTATAGCAGTTCTGAATATCTGTTTTTTGTCATGACATTGGATCCCTTCGACGCATGTGAACACAGCTAACACTTGTATCTTTTGATCATTTCTTCCTTACAGTGGGCTGAAGTACTATCAGCCGATGCATTCTCAGCATTTGAAGATGCCGGTCTGGACAATGAGAAGGTATGTTTTTCGTTCGGATGAAACCAAAACTAACTTGTGACCGAATCACCTACTCCATTACTCACCCAACTTCATTTGATTTGTAAAATGTAATCCCATACTGCTTCCACCCTTTCATGTTTGGAAAAAAAGCGCAATGCTTTTCAATCTTACTTGTGGCACTGATAATGAATGCCTGTTTTTAGGCCATTGAGGAGACCGGCAGACGATTCAGAGACACCGTTCTTGCACTTGGAGGTGGAAAATCTCCGCTTGAGGTCAGTAGTGATACTTTGGTACTAGTATCTTTGATTTGCTGGGAAAGAACTGACGCTGGAAAACAATTGCAGGTTTTCGTTTCTTTCCGAGGACGCGAGCCTTCGCCCGAACCACTGCTCAGGCACAACGGCCTGCTCCCTGTAGCTGCTTAGTTATTATATATTTTTCACTAGCTAAATGTATGTGCCTTCAACGGGATAGTAGGGGATATTTGAATGATGAAATGGCTTTTATATTTTGTGAACATGTGAATTAAAAAGTGGCCTCCGTGGAACTAAAATTTGGAACATATCATGGTAAGTGCTTGCTTCTTCCTAGTTTTTTTCCCCGATTGTCGGTGGCATCCTTCTCTCTTTCTACATGGCTCACTTCCTCCCCTCTTTCCTCCTTTATTTGTGCATCCGCACTATGTCGACGATTAGTATGTAGTTGTGCATCTAAAAAATCTGTGTCCACCAAATATCAGTTGTAGTTCCTGTCGGCTGATAGAGAAACATAAAGGGGTAATAAGCTAAATAAAGGCATTTGTTTTAAACTTGCAGGCGCAGTCCAATTCTTCACTCATTTGTTATTCATAAATTGATCTTATCAGTTTTGTATCCTCCATGTAGTCATGCTTCCACTCACAGTTTCTCACTAGTGAACTGGATTGCACTCCTGAAATAGAGGGCCTAGGAAACAGATGACAGTAAACCTTACAGAAAATCCATGACCATAAATCCCGTTATTCTTTGCCCGATGTGGACTAGTTGACCGAATGAACCATGTCTTCTTCTCTCCTCTTCCATTTTCCCCCCACATCCCTAGCTCACCTTCGGCTCCTCCTTTCAAAATCGGAGCTCGTTGTGGCTCTGCTTGACTCTCCGCCATGGCTAGTCAGCCTCGCACGCCCCTAATTGGGCCTCGCTGTCACCTCCACTGTCCCAATCACTAGATCGAAACTCAACATCTCTTCCCAGCATCTCTCCCTAGCCCCACTGTCCCAATCACTAGATCGAAACTCAACATCTCTTCCCAGCATCTCTCCCCTAGCCGGTTCCTCTCCAACAAAGGAGCAGGATCCGCTGGGAGATCAGCAATGGCAACCTGCCGTAGGAGGTTGCGTTTCTATGTCGCACCCTAGGCATGGTTTCCTTGGCAGCAGAGTTTGACAACCACGCTCTCATGGCCACCATGCTTGGGACACGTCTCGACGTGTCGCCGGTGGACTTGCTAGCGTCGTTTAGGTCTCGTTTTGGCATCATGTGCAACAATGTGAAGATTGAGGTATGCGCCCGCCCTTCGAGTTCTTCATCAGTTTGAGCACAACTTGGACTACGAGCGCATTCTGCATTCTCGTTCATTCGAGTGATGTGGAGAGAAAATGAGCTTCATGCGCTGGCATCGGGCCTATGGGTGGGACGATCGCTTGGGCCAGCAACATTTCTTCTTAATACTCGGCTTCGACGACCTCTCTCTGGATGCTTGGGAATCAGAGGCCCTCAAGCTAGTCGTCAATATCCCTGGCGACGAGCTGGTAGAGATTCAGCCACCGAGTGACAGATGGATCATCGAGGTAAAGGCATGGCTGAAAGATCTAGATTCCATCCCGAAGATGTACTAGGTGGAGATTACCAGCAGGGCAAGGTGGCAACTTAAATGGAAGCACCCGGTCATGAGGTGGCTCGGGCAAGACCCCAACTTCGAGGCCGTGAGCTAGCGGAACAAGGTCAACCGCGGCTCCAAGGAAATACACAACAAGGGAAGTCACAACCATGATTGCTTCAAGGAAAATATGGTATATATATACATGGAACAACCTGCATTTATTTCCCCTCATGTTTCTAGTTGACACACAACATTTCTTTGGCGATGTAGGAGGAGGATGATAGCGAGGTTACCGACCTGCTAGTGTGGCAGAAGATGAAGGAGAAGATGCTTGATCTAGAGAAGCCTCAGCCCATGTTTCCTGAGTACTACGACAAGGCTAAGGCTACCATCAACAAATACAGCTCGACGATCAAGGGTTTGCATCCCGAGGTCGATGAACCCATGCGGGTGGAGGTAGATCCACCAGCGATGTAAGTCTTTCTCATTTTCATCCTCTTCCTGCAATTCGTCCCTGGAAGGCTAAGTTGACAAGATTTATTATTTTTGAAATTTTATCCTGATGTCGATGCGGCCTATGATGCCTCTCATGCGGAATAGCTTACGGTGCTTCAGGCATGGGATCATAAGAGAGATGCCTATGAAGAGTACTTGGAGTTGAAGGGTGATGTAAGTTTCAATCTTTATTCTTGCAAAAGATGTCAAGTCCCACTTCCCTAGTTTAAACCTTCATTTCTGCATCGCCTCGGTACACGAGGTTTATGAAGACTAGAGAGTAGGGCATTACACTAGTACGGACACCTAGGATGGGGTTAGCTCCAGTGTTTCTAGGGAGGGAAGAATTCGTTCGTACATACTACTCAGGGACCCTGGTAAGTTCTTTGCCAAACCACTTGTTACCTCTTTCTTGTGCCTCACAAGTTGCTAACTCTTTCTCAAACATGTAGGGAGTAGAATGTTCCGGCACTCGACCCTTTGGTCATGCTCCTAGTGCTTCTCCTGGTTCATCGCGCGAGATCACACCGCTTCATACTGGCCTTTGTTCTCCTGGTGCTTCTGTTGGTGGTTTGAATTCCCCGTTGAGCCCGCCAGTCGCCTGTTCTCGAGCCGGGAGATCTCAGGTTCTCGGACTAGAGCTAGATGTAGGGCTATCAGATGTATTTTTGATGATCATGCTATGTATGCACTTGATGATCTTCTTTGGATGATCTTGCTATGTATGCTGATGATCTTCATATGCTATTGATGACCTTGTTATGTATGACTTTCTATGAATTTTACTATGATTATTCTCTGATTACTACTACTGCTGCAAATGGAAATCAACAAAAAAGCAAAAAAAAACCTAGCAATACCTATGACGAGGGAATTGCCGTTGGCGTAGAGGATGCACATATGCCATATGGCATGGTCTATGCTGACGACATCGCCCTCGGCACAGGTGCCAGGCTAGGCCAATGGCAATGCCCTCGGCATAGCACCCCTCCAGGCGCCACGTGTCTCGCTGGGCTGGCCCTGTGCATGGGTCTATGCCAACAACATTGCCCCTCAACACAGGTGCTAGGCTAGGCCAACGACAATGCCCTCAACATAGAACCCCTCCAGACGCCACGTGTGTCGCTGGGCTGGGCCTGTGTCGATGACATAGTGCCCCTCCAAGCCAAACGCCCGTTAGCGGCCTTGCGGGGCCCACCTGCCTAATGCCGATGGCCCATACGCCGATGGCTATACTGGGCGTCGGCCCACGTACTGTGCCGAGGGCAAACCCCTATGCCGACAACAACATGTTGTGTGCCTACAAGGAAGTACGCCAATGGCAGTCGTTGGCACAGGCTACGCCGACAACATTTTGGCATGTGCTGAGGGCTACCCGTCGGCACCTCAACCTGTTCCTGTAGTGCTTGGTATTTGTGACGCCGATACATCCTACAAAATGTATTGAGATTCCTAATTCTACCATCTATTCGAGCTAGTAGTAAGAGCAAGTGACCTCGGTAATAATATTTTTTGCATTGTTGTCTCCTGTGAATCTAATGATGAGATATGCCCTAGAGGCAAATAATAAATAGATTTTATTATCATATATCAGTTAGTTTGTAATAGTTTCATATTGTGCTATAACTGTATCAAGCAGAAACATTGATACATGTGTGGTACGAAACAAACCAAGTCCCTAGTAGTCTCTATTTATATGAGTTCGTTAGGTAGCTGATAATCGAGATTTCCTAATCATGGACTTACTATAACGTCAACTGATAACCGAGGTCATATCATTAGTGAATGATGTGATGGACATAACCAAATATTACGACACGATCAAGTCACAAGGTTCATCGTTGCAATAGTTAGAAGTGTAGTATCTTTTCCTTAGACCATGAGATCATATTAATCACTGTCTCTCGAGGCCGCTTTGACTACATCAAATGTCATGTCCATAACTGGGTGACAATAAAGGTGTATGTTGGGTATTCTAGAGGAACTTTTGAGGCTTATGTATCAAGATCAAGATTTATTCACCCACGTTACGGGAAGGTACACACAACCAACTTGGTGAGATTACATCCATAATATTGCAACATGTGACTAGGTCACGGGGATGGAATATCATGGGAACAAGTGAAACAAAACTTGTCGGTAACGAGATTAAATAAGGTATATGGTACTGATGATCAGATCTCGGACAAGTCGTATTGAAGTAACAAAGGGAATTGAACTCGACATTTACGGTTCAAATGACAATACATCATGGAATGCATAGGGGTCATTATGGGCATCCTGGTCTCGCTATTGACCATTGATAGAGATCATGTCAGTGCCGCTCTCGAGCCGTTGGGGTAACACACTTAAGGGTACGATGATGCTAGAGATCACTCTGTAAGATAGAAGCACAATAGATAAAGAAAAAGCCGGAATCCTTCCGAAGAGAATCCGAAGTTGTTCGGAGGAAGAAAGGAAGGAAAAGATCGAAAGGTGTTTCGGATAAATGGAAATTTATATGTTAATTATGAATTAATATATATTAAATAAATATTTAATAATATTTATAGAGAAACTTCCTCAAAGGGGCCAAAACCCCGGAGGGAATTGGCCTAGGAGGAACCCACCCAATTCGGGCATCAAATAGCCCTAGCCACACTGCTGGTGGGCCAGGCAGCCCACACAAGCGGATGTGCGGGCGAGGCTGGGCACCGCGCGGGGCAGCACATAGCCTGCCACCGCTGGTGAGCCTCAGCTAGGCGGCCCACCCGAGAGCGATCTGGAGCCTAGGAAGCCGCCGGGCCGCAGCCGGTCCACCCGGCCGAGCGCCGCTGCTGCCGCCTCGCAGCTGGGCCATGCCGCGCACGCGTGCAGAGGGCTAGCGCACATACTACTGCTGACGTGCACCGCAAGATGGCCCATGGGTGGGTGGCCCACCCGACCACTGGATGGCACAGCCGGCTGCACCCCTCCTCCATATTTCCTTTGTTTTGTTTAGTCTCTCATGGGACACCTAATGGGGAGGGTACGCCTCCCTCCATCTATGTAAAGGGGTTCCCATGGCTAGTATTAAAACACACAATTGAGATATTTCTCTAAGGCATTTTTCTTAGAGAACTCTCCCTCTCTCTAGCCTCCTTGTGTTGGCAGTGTCCCTAGAAAAGACTATACACACAAGAGACAGCGCACCTGCAGTACGCAGTTGCGCTGTAGGGATTCTAACCAGAGGATCTACTTCCACACTCTTAGCAGGGATTAGAGAACCAGAGGTCATCGTCGTACACCGTATGTGTGTGAAACCACAAGGGTGCTGCCATTAGTGGCACCTTGGGTGTCATGAGCCAGACTGTTGCACAATGGAGCAAGGGGTGACTTGCAAGGAGCTTCACGACCTTGAGGTCGGCTACGAGCATGGCTACATCAGCCATGTTTCCCTCGGAACATTAACTGCTTTCGGACTACAAGGGTATGTATCCGAAACCTCAGTCGTTACCGCATTACTCCTAGATAGATCCTGGCAGTTCGGGGCGTTCCAACATAGGATTTTTTTTGTTTTCTACCACATAACCCCTTCAGTAATTGGGGCACCCTCACGGGGCATCAACAAAAATCAAGATTCATTGTATGTATATCTTGCCTCTCACTAAATCAAGTCATTAATTTTTTCTCACCATGGTCATATAAAATGGGTACCGCATAGTGAAAACCGAGCCGCCTCCCCGCACTCCCTAATCCCTGCCACGGAGAGTGCGAGTGGAGGTCTTGCCATGGAGAGGTTGCCGGCGGTGACTCTCGGTTCAACCCGTGTAGGCCACATGGGAGTGGGTCCTATTTGCAAAAGAAGCACGGGTGGCTCACTGAGGTCAAGGACGGGGCGGTGGCGGCGGACGAGTCGATGTTGGTGCTAGTGGAAGGGAGAGGTGGGGGAGAGGAATTTAAGGGGGGGTGGCGGCGTGAGTAGACGCGTTGGCAGGACGATCAAGCGGTGGGGATGATAGGAGAAGGGAGGGGCGGCGGACATGGTTTCGGGTGGAGGAGAGGAGGAGTGGCTGATGTGAGTGGGGGAGATGCCGGCCGAGTGAAAAAAGTCGACGCGGCCCACAGCGTGATTTTTATTGGTGGAGTTTTTTGCAACGCCACCCGTAGGATAAGATTGGAGGCATTTAATAGTTCAGAATGACACCACTATGTTTGCCGTGGCCCTTTTCTGGATCCAACTTAGTGCTGGCGTTCAAAATAGAAGTAATAAAATTTATATGTGGGTCCAATTTAGTGGTGTCATTTCCCCTGGATCCATCTGTGGGTCCTACACCTTTTGTTAGCCTCTTTTATTCTGAAGCTTGTACTAAATAGTAGTAATAAATTTGATCTTTGATGTAGATGCCAGGGGATAACAAAAGCTTCTATTTTCTACAAAAAGTGTATGCAAAAATAGATATATTATTGTTAGTTATCATGTGGTAAACAAAAGTGTTTGTAGAACTTAAAGCTTGAAGTCTTGCTATTGTTCAAGCTGAATTGAAAGTAGCTATTTTAAAGTTATTACTAGAAACAATCCCATGGAAGCACAAGATTCTTTGGACGCCACACACAACCACGGTCTTGCAGTCTGGTCTTTGTCACCATAGATCCTCCACGTATCCTCCCTACAGCCATCAACCCCGTAAAAGAAAAAGAAAAACCTCTTTCATTTATTTAGGAAATCTCCAACAAGTAGTATTGTGATTCACAATTCTACCGGCTACTCGAGCTAGTAGTAATGGGTCAGAACAGTAACGAGCCAGAATAGTAAAAGGGAAGAATGGTATCAGACCTTCTCAAAAGTGGGTCGTTCGTAGGCGGCCCAGGACGAGCTGTGCGAACAGTGATGGGCTGACCGTGGGCCTGAACAATATCAGGCCTACTTAACGCAAGCTGTTAACGGCCGCACAGTATTCAAACAGTGTGGGCTTATGTAAGCTGAAATAGTAATGGGCCTAACATTTGTGGGCCGCTGCTGGTCGCATCTTTTAGGCCATTTCAAACAGTGCCAGACAAAACAGTAACATGCCATAATCATATTGGGCTCTCTTGATGGGCCTAGCTTCTACCACGGTTTCTATGGCCATTAACAACGGTAACTGGGCGTTAACGGTGTTTGCCACATGGCATTTTGCATGATGTCAGCAGTCAACACGGCTGGAGAACAGATCTACGACAGAACAAATTTTCATGGCTGAAGGGTGCAATCCGCCACGGTCAGAAAAAAACCCCTGGTAGATTCTTTTGTGACGGGGCTTTTACCACGATGGGCATCCGTCATAGAAGACTCTTTAGCCAGGAAAAACGGGCCTTCAATCGTGAAAATCGTCCGTTGTAAAAGCCAACTTTTCTTGTAGTGTTTGGTTTATGAAAAGAACAGACATGCAATGACTCTAGCTGTCGTTTATGAAAAGAACACACATTTCCATGGCACTAGTGGATCCATATGTGGTTTGTGAAAAGAACACACATGCAAATGACTCTAGTGGATCCATGTGGTTTATGAAAAGAACAGACATGCAATAACTTTGGTAGATCCATATGTGTTTTAGGAAAAGAACACACATGCAATGACTTTGGTGGATCCATATGTGGTTTGTGAAAAGAACACACATGCAATGACTCTAGCTGTGGTTTATGAAAAGAACACACATCCAATGACTCTAGCTGTGGTTTATGAAAAAACACACATTTCAATGACACTAGTGGATCCATATGTAGTTTGTAAAAAGAACATACATGCAAATGACTCTAGTGGATCCATGTGGTTTGTGAAAAGAACAGACATGCAATGACTCTAGTGGATCCATATGTGTTTTAGGAAAAGAACACACATGCAATGACTCTGGTGGATCCATATGTGGTTTGTGAAAAGAACACACATGCAATGACTCTGGTAGATCCATATGTGGTTTATGAAAAGAACATACATGCAATGACTCTAGCTATGGTTTATGAAAAGAACAGACATGTAATGACTCTAGCTATGGTTTATGAAAAGAACACACATTTCAATGATACTACTGGATCCATATGTGGTTTGTGAAAAGAACACACATGCAAGTGACTCTAGTGTCCATGTGGTTTATGAAAATAACAAACATGCAATGATTCTGGTGGATCCGTATGTGTTTTAGGAAAAGAACACACATGCAATGACTCTGGTGGATCCATATGTGGTTTGTGAAAAGAACACACATGCAATGACTCTAGCTGTGATTTATGAAAAGAACACACATCCAATGACTCGAGCTGTGGTTTATGAAAAGAACACACATTTCAATGACACTAGTGGATTCATATGTGGTTTGTGAAAAGAACACACATGCAAATGACTCTAGTGGATCCATGTGGTTTGTGAAAAGAACAGACATGCAATGACTCTGGTGGATCCATATGTGTTTTAGGAAAAGAACACACATGCAATGACTCTGGTGGATCCAGATGTGGTTTGTGAAAAGAACACACATGCAATAACTCTAGATGTGGTTTATGAAAAGAACACACATCCAATGACTCTAGCTGTGGTTTATGAAAATAACACACATGCAATGACACTAGTGGATCCATATGTGGTTTGTGAAAAGAACACACATCCAATGAACTATAGTGGATCCATGTTGTTTATGACAATAGTACACATCCAATGAACTCTAGTGGATCCATGTGGTTTATGAGAATAACACACATGCAATGAACTCTAGTGGATCCATGTGGTTTATGAGAAGAACACACATCCAATGAACTCTAGTGGATCAATCTTGGCATAATTTGATGTATGCCACGTGTATTTCATTGTACAAGACACTCACTTTCCATTTTTATACTACTCAGTTTTGCCCTTGTTTTCTTGATACTACTCAGTTTTCCCCTCTCTCTCTCTCTCTCTCTCTCTCTCTCTCTCTCTCTCTCTCTCTCTTTCATAGAATCTCAAACTTGTGCTCACTCTGTCTGCTACGCCTTGATTGGTTGTCAAAGTTGTCACGCGGATCGTGCGCACCAGCCATTGATCCTGTGTGATCCAACAAGGATCGTTGCACACGTCGTGCCCTTCACAATACAACGTGAGATAGCACAGATGTCTCCCTCAACGATACTTCTACAAGAAGGAACACGAAGCCGTCCATGGAAAAAGGCGTCGAGTGGCCATGTCATGTTTAATAAAGTCTGAAAAGCCTACTACTTCTACTACTACGCCAGAACACATGCGTCATCAAGTGCACGTTCGTCGACGGGTAGCTGCAATTTATCGCCACTTGATTTTAATAAGAGATATCCCATTTTTACGCAGTGGCTCTCAATCTCACTTCCAACTGGGCCCCACAGTAAGACACTTCCACACATTAGCCGTCGACGAGACCTAACGTCTCCGCCTTCATTAAGTCCCTCGCAGTCATCCACACATCCCTCTACCTGATCTAGCACAACCCCACAAATCTCTCCGTATAGCCACCTACCTTCTCCTCTACATTTCCCGTTTTAATTATCGCCAATTTTATGGCCGTGTCAAACTTCGTACATTGAAATTGTGTCCGCGCCCTTTGCATGCGGATGAATACAAAACTGCCATGCATGGCCCGGGAAAAAATGTGACGTACCGTGCGCGTGTCGTGGTGCACGGGGTGCAGTAGCCTACGCGGCGCGTTGCACGGTGGTGCAACAAAACGTGCCTTGCTTCCATTCACCTTAACTATAGAGCCCCTCTCCGCATACCCACTCTCACTCTCCTCACACAACCCTCTCCACTATCCCACCAGCTTCTGCAAACTCCCGAGAAAAGCCCATCCGCGCCAGTGATGGTGGAGGAGGATGCGGTGGCCATCGTCGCCTCTAAGGCTGGCGACAAGGAGGCCCCTGTCTCCATCTCGGTCACCCTCGATGCGTTGAAAGCAGCCCCCGTCCCTGTCCACGCCCCCGTCGAGGCATCGATGGCAGCCCCCGTTCTCGTCCAGGCCCTCGTCCCCGCTACCGATGTAGCCGCCGGCGAGGAGGCCCTCGCCATTCACGAGCAGATCCAGCTCTTCTGGGACCACTACGATCTAGAGGAGTAGATCGCTCCCGTGACCCCTATGACACCGGCATCGACGACCCATGGTCGGAGGTAACTAGGGTTTGCTCCCCTTCCCTTTTATTCTCCCATTCCCATCGTTGGATGCTAGATATTGGTTTATTAGGGTTCACTTGTTTGCATTTCGATTGCTAGATCTTATTACATCATCTAATCCTTCCTTTTTTTCTTCAATAGGTTTATGGCAGCGACGTCTGCAGCGATGACGAGTCCAGGCACACCAAGACTCGTCAGGTGCTAAGGAGGCTACAAGCCAGATAGTACGACGCCTTCTTCGCTGGCGGCATCGACAGTCGCCCCTTCTGTAGGACGAGACTCGCCGACATTGACTTCAACTGCATCATGATGCACGCAAAGGGCTCGAGCTCCGACACCCCCAAAGTCAGCTAGACCATGAACAACAATGCCTACATTGCTAAATACTAGGCTCTTGGCATTCACCTCTGAAACCTCCAGCGGGTGGCCATCGAAGAGGGTCGCATACCTCCGATCAAGCCCAAGGCCCCCAAGATCAAGGGACTGGGCATCAAGAAGTGGAGGAAGCGCCAGACGGAGGAGGCGGAGGCATAGGCGCATGCAAGGAGGGGTTGAACATGTCTACTGCTGCTGCTAAGCAGCTTCTTTTGATTTTGTATATTTTGCGTGTGATGGCTGCTGAGCAGCTAATGTATCGAACCTCGTTAAGCAACCTACGTTTTATCGCTATATCCTATTTAGATGCGCATAGCTATATCTACATTTGGTTTGTTTTCTGAATGAATGTATTCTGCCTGGTGTGATTTATTGCTCTAGATTTGCTACCAGATCGGGCCAAAAAGAGGTCCAAAAGGGAACGAATGATTGAAGAGAGAAGCTGCTCTAGATTTGCTACCAATTTGGGAAAAATGAAACATATCTGTTTAGCGAGAGAAGAAAAATGTACTCTTTCAAACTGCCAGTTAACGAGCTGCCATCTTGACAAGCTACCACACACATACAAAAACATAACACAAAGAAGTAAAATTTATTTTACTACTCTCACTTGAGGTGCTAGCCATCTTGACAAGCTAATTGAGTTCCACAAATCTGAAACATAACACAAAAGGAGTAAAATTTAATTCACTTCTCATCAGAACACTTGAGGCGCTTGCCATCGTTCCTAGGTGACCAACTGCCATCATTCCAGGTGGATCTTACATTTTTGGCCCTCCACAACTCACAAAGTTCGTCCCACCTGGAATCTGACTTGGCTTCCCTATCTTCAGCATCCTGCGACACAATTAGCGGTGCATCACATGCCTGATTGTTGCCGCTAGAAGATGTTGCCTCTCCGTTTGCTGCTTCAGCTGCATCCTCTCTATCAGCTGCTTCTGTGGCCTCTCTATCAGCTGCTTCAGATGCAACCATTTTCTTTGCATATGCAGCGTCAAACTCGGCTATTCTGCATTTTCTACAAAGGGCTCCCCTAAGCTCGTCTTCCCTCTTGCAACTGGGGCAAAACACGAGGTAACGTAGAAATAAATGGATCTTCTTGTACAGCTGGTAGTTCACGTAAACATCTATGGCTTCATACTTTAGGTTTATATCAGACAACAACCACTCCTCCTTGAAATCGTGCCTATCCGTAGGGAAATCTGCCTTCATTCTGTCGTATGACTCATCGAGGATTATAGTTGCGAGTGTAGCCATTCTATCCTTCCTCGAGCCCCCTATGATCTTGACAAGACTCTGAATATCAACCCACTTGTGCACAGGAATTGTAATTCCCTCTTGACGAAATTTCCAAAAATCAGTTGTATTGACGATAGTGCAGAAAACAATTCATTTTTCTACAAGGAACTGGCGCAGCGCCGGACAATTCTTGTCAGTCCTGAAAGTATGTAGTTTGTCATCACCAAAATTTGTAACTACAAATGTTTTGTCAATACAAGATCATCATCTGAATATAATTTTAAAAAGTTTAGTAAATGCAAGATCAAGACTCTCAACATTAGCTTGTCATAATTTATTTGGTCCTAAATAAAATCCAATAGTTGCAAGATGAGCAAACGGATAAAGAACAAGGGGAGAAAACCCTAAAAGCGGTTAACTACAGAGAGCAAATCTACAAACCGGGAGAAGTGGTAGATGAGGACGTGTTTCCTCATGGCCAGTTGAACGATGGTGACTTCATTCCCTTCATATGGGTCCTCCGGTGTTTACTCGAGGTCCAATCCCTTCATATGGGTCCTTGTATATCTCAAGACAACCCTCATACACCCTCAGGACTTGCACCACTGTCTCCTCCTCGTTGGTGTAGACGACGTCTATCTTCTTATGATCATGGGAAATGAAGCTTGTCTCTAGAGTGCGACGACCTTCCATGGCGACAAGGAGAAGACAGAAAGAAGACAAATGATAGGAAGAAGAAGAGTGGTTTCTGTGAGACAGGGAAACGGTGGAACCGTCAATGCGTTTCTAAGGTAGTGGTTAACGACAAGGACGGAAGTCCAATGGAGAGACATGTGGCGCTGGCCGTTCCAGCTTCTAAGTAAACAAACAATAATAATAACAAGGATATATGCGCCCTGTTTTATCATGTCGATACACTGGGCCGGTCGTGTTGTCCTATCGACTGCGCCAGTGCTGCAAGCCTACGTGACAGCCACCACGCCTAAGCGACAGGAGCGACATAATGACAAAAACTGACAGGGGGGAGGGGCCCAACTTGACGGGCGTTAGCCTGATATTTTGTGTTGAGTAATGTTGAATTCGTGCCGAAAAAGACCCTCTGAGTATTACAAGCAACTTGGATACCGCGTTGCCTAGTCGCCTCAACTTTCGGGCCGCAAAATGATATTCTCCAATAAAATGGCTATAAAACACGAAAACGACGAGTTTTTGGTCATATCTTTCAAACATATATCAGATCTTATGGGCCCTGCATATCGCACTAGAACACCAAAAATGTGGGCAATAGCTCAGGAAAACGGCCATAAAACGTGAAAACAGCGAGTTTTTGCTCATAACTCTCAAACATGCCTCGTGTCTTACGGTCCATGCAAATCCCAATGGAACCCCAAAATTGTAGGCAATAACTCATGAAAACATCCATAAAACGCGAAAACACCGAGTTTTTGGTCATATCTCTCAAACATGTATTAGATCTTATGGGCCCTACAAATCGCCCTAGAACACTAAAACTATGGGCAATAGCTCATGAAAACGGCCATAAAACATGAAAACAACGAGTTTTTGCTCATAACTCTCAAACATGCATCGTGTCTTATGGTCCATGCAAATCACAACCCCAAAACTGTGGGCAATAGCTCATGAAAACGTCCATAAAACGCGAAAACAACGAGTTTTTGGTCATATCTCTCAAACATGTATCAGATCTTATGGGCCCTGCAAATCGCCCTGGAACACCAACACTAACGACAATAAATGTGAAAATGACGAGTTTTTACTCATAGCTCTCAAACGTGTATGGAGTATTACGAGTCACGTAAATCGCCCAAGAACCCCAAAACTATGGGCAATAGCTCATGAAAACGTCAATAAAACGCGAAAACGACGAGTTTTTGGTCATGTATCTTGCACATGTATCGGGTCTTATGAGCCACGCATATCGCCCAGGAACACCAAAAATAAGGGCAATAGCTCATGAAAATGGCCATAAAACTCGAAAACACCAAGTTTTTGGTTATAACTCTCAAACATGTACCGTGTCTTACATGCCATGCAAATCCCCATGGAACCCCAAAAGTGCGGGCAATAACTCATGAAAACCTCCATAAAGTTGGAAATGATGAATTTTTGGTCATATCTCTCAAACATGTATTGGTTCTTATGGGCCATACAGATCACCCTGGAACACCAAAACGGTGGGCAATAGCTCATGAAAATGGCCATAAAATATGAAAACGACGAGGTTTTGCGCATAACTCTCAAACGTGTATCGGGTGTTACGATCTTATAAATTGCCCTGGAACCCCAAAAATGTGTGTAATAGCTCATGAAAACATCCATAAAAAGCGAAAACAATGAGTTTTTGGTCATATCTCTCAAACATGTAGCGGGTCATATGGGCCATGCAAATCGCCTTGGAACACCAAAACTATGGGCAATAGCTCATGAAAACGACCATAAAACGTGAAAACGACGGGTTTTCACACATAACTCTAAAACGTGTATCGGGTGTTACGAGTCGTGTAAATCGTCCTGCAACCCCCAAACTGTGGGCAATAGCTCATGAAGACGGCCATAAAACGCGAAAACGACGACTTTTTGGTTATACCTTCCAAACATGTATCGTCTCTTTACGGGACATGCAAATCCCCATGGAGCCCCAAAACTGTGGGCAATAGCTCATGAAAACGACGGCATAAAACACGAAAACCACGAGTTTTTGGTCATATCTCTCAAACATGTATCAAAACTTATGGGTCATGCAGATCGAACTTAGAACACCAAAAATGTGGGCAATAGCTCATGAAAACGACCATAAAACGTGAAAATGGCGATTTTTTGCTCATAACTCTCCAATATTCATCGTGTCTTACAGTCCATGCAAATCACAACTCCAAAGCTGTGAGCAATAGCTCATGAAAACATCCATAAAACATGAAAACAATGAGTTTTTGGTCATATCTCTCAAACATGTATTGGGTTTTATGGGCCATGCAAATCGTCCTGGAACACCAAAACTGTGGGCAATAGCTCATGAGAATGGCCATAAAACATGAAAACAACGGGTTTTTGCTCATAACTCCAAAACGTGTATCGGGATTTACGCGTCGTGTAAATCGGCTTGTAAATCCTAAACTATGGGCAATAGCTCATGAAGACGGCCATAAATGCGAAAACGATGACTTTTTGGTCATAACTCTCAAACATGTATCATGTCTTACAGGCCATGCAAATCCCAATGGAATCCCAAAACAGTGGGCAATAGCTCATGAAAACATCCATAAAACATGAAAACGACGAGTTTTTGGTCATATCTCTCAAACATGTATCGGCTCTTATGGACCCTGCAAATCGCTCTAGAACACCAACACTGTGGACAATAACTGATGAAACGTCCATAAATGTGAAAATGACGAGTTTTTGCTCATAACACTCAAACGTGTATTGAGTATTACGAGTCGTGTAAATCGCCCAAGAATCCAAAAACTTTGGGCAATAGCTCATGAAAACTTCAATAACACGCGAAAACGACGAGTTTTGGGTCATCTCTCTTAAACATGTATCGGGTCTTATGGGCCGTGCATATCGCCCAGGAACACCAAAAATATGGGCAATAGCTCATGAAAACAGCCATAAGACTCGAAAACACCAAGTTTTTGGTCATAACTCTCAAACATGTATGATGTCTTACATGCCATGCAAATCCCCATGGAACCCCAAAAGTGCGGGCAATAGCTCATGAAAACCTCCATAAAACAAAAAAACGACGAGTTTTTGGTCATATCTCTCCAACATGTATCGGTTATTATGGGCCCTATAGATCGCCCTATAACACCAAAACTGTGGGCAATAGCTCATGAAAACGGCCATAAAATATGAAAATGACGAGTTTTGCGCATAACTCTCAAACGTGTATCGGGTGTTATGAGTCGTGTAAATTGCCCTGGAACCCCACAACTGTATGCAATATCTCATGAAAACGTCCATGAAACGCGAAAACAATGAGTTTTTGGTCATATTTCTCAAACATGTATCGGGTCTTATGGGCCATGCAAATCACCCTATAACACCAAAACGGCCATAACTCTAAATGTGTATCATAACTCTAAAATGTGTATCAGGTGTTACGAGTCGTGTAAGTCGGCCTGCAAGCCCCAAACTGTGGGCCGTAGCTCATGAGGACGGCCATAAAACACGAAAACGATGACTTTTTGGTCATAACTTTCAAACATGTATCGTCTCTTTACGGGCCATTCAAATCCCCATGGAGCCCCAAAACTATGGGCAATAGCTCATGAAAACGGCCATAAAACGCGAAAACGACGAGTTTTTTGTCATATCTCTCAAACATGTATTGGATATTATGGGCCCTGCAAATCGAACTAGAACACCAAAAGTGTAGGCAATAGCTCATGAAAACGGCCATAAAACGTGAAAACGACGAGTTTTGGCTCATAACTCTCAAACATGCATCGTGTCTTACGATCCATGCAAATCACAAAACAGTAGGCAATAGCTCATGAAAACGTCCATAAAACGCGAAAGCAATTAGTTTTTGGTCATATTTCTCAAACATGTATCGGGTCTTATGGGCCATACAAATCACCCTAGAACATCAAAATTGTGGGCAATAGCTCATGAAAATGGCCATGAAACGTGAAAACTACGGGTTTCTTCTCAATACTCTAAAATGTGTATCGGGAGTTATGCGTCGTGTAAATCGGCCTGTAACTCCAAAACTGTGGGCAATAGCTCATGAAGACGGCCATAAACGCGAAAACGACGAATTTTTGGTCATAACTCTCAAACATGTATCTTGACTTACGGGACATGCAAATTCCAATGGAATCCCAAAACTGTGGGCAATAGCTCATGAAAACATCCATAAAACGCGAAAACGATGAGTTTTTGGTCATATCTCTCAAACATGTATCGGGTCTTATGGGCCCTACAAATTGCCCTGGAACACCAACACTATCGGCAATAGCTCATGAAAACGGCCATAAATGTGAAGACGACGAGTTTTTGCTCATAACTCTCAAACGTGTATCGAGTATTATGAGTCGTGTAAAGTGGGCAAGTACCCCAAAACATTGGGCAATAGCTCATGAAAACATCAATAAAAAGCGAAAACAACGAGTTTTTGGTCACGTCTCTTAAACATGTATCGGGTCTTATGGGCCATGCATATCGCCCGGGAACACCAAAAATATGGGCAATAGCTCATGAAAACGGCCATAAAACTCGAAAACACCGAGTTTTTGGTCATAACTCTCAAACATGTATCGTGTCTTACAGGCCATGCAAATCACCATGGAACCCCAAAAGTGCGGGCAATAGCTCATGAAAACCTCCATAAAACACAAAAACGACGAGTTTTTGGTCATATCTCTCAAACATGTATTGGTTCTTATGGGCCATGCAGATCGCCCTCGAACACCAAAACTGTGGGCAATAGCTCATGAAAACGGCCATAAAACATGAAAACGACGGGTTTTTGCTCATAACTCTAAAACGTGTATCAGGTGTTACGAGTCGTGTAAATTGGCCTACAACCCCCAAACTGTGGGCAAAAGCTCACGAAGATGGCCATAAACGCGAAAATGACGACTTTTTGGTCATAACTTGCAAACAAGTATCGTCTCTTTACGGGCCATGCAAATCACCTTGGAGCCCCAAAACTATGGGCAATAGCTCATGAAAACGGCCATAAAACACGAAAATGACGAGATTTTGGTCATATCTCTCAAACATATATCAGATCTTATGGGCCATGCAAATCGAACTAGAACAACAAAAATGTGGGCAATAGCTCATGAAAACATCCATAAAACGCGAAAACGATGAGTTTTTGATCATATCTCTCAAACATGTATCAGGTCTTATGGGCCATGCAAATCGCCCTAGAACACCAACACTATGGGCAATAGCTCATGCAAACAACCATAAATGTGAAAACGACGAGTTTTTTCTCATAACTTTCAAACGTGTATCAAGTATTAAGAGTCATGTAAATCGCCCAAGAACCCCAAAACTATGGGCAATAGCTCATGAAAACATCAACAAAACACGAAAACGACGAGTTTTTGGTCATGTCTCTTAAACATGTATCTGGTCTTATGGGCCGTACATATCGCCGGGAACACCAAAAATATGGGCAATAGCTCATGAAAACGGCCTTAAATCTCGAAAACACCGAGTTTTTGGTCATAACTCTCAAACATGTATCGTGTCTTACAGGCCATGCAAATCCCCATGGAACCCCAAAAGTGCGAGCAATAGCTCATGAAAACCTCCATAAAACACGAAAACGACGAGTTTTTGGTCATATCGCTCAAACATATCGGTTCTTATGGGCCCTGTAGATCTCCCTGGAACACCAAAACTTTGGGCAAAAGCTCATGAAAACAGCCATAAAACGTGAAAACGATGGGTTTTTGCTCATATCTTTAAAACGTGTATCAGGTGTTACGAGTTGTGTAAATCGGCCTACAACCCCCAAACTATGGGCAATAGCTCATGAAGACGGCCATAAAACGCGAAAACGACGACTTTTGGGTCATAACTTCTAAACATGTATCGTCTCTTTACGGGCCATGCAAATCCCCTTGGAGCCCTAAAACTGTGGGCAATAGCTCATGAAAACGGCCATAAAACACGAAAACGACGAGTTTTTGGTCATATCTCTCAAACATGTATCGGATCTTATAGGCCCTGCAAATCACCCTAGAACACTAAAACTGTGGGCAATTGCTCATGAAAATTGCCATAAAACATGAAAACGACGGATTTTTGCTCATAACTCTAAAACGTGTATCAGGATTTACGCGTCGTGTAAATGGGCCTGTAACTCCCAAACTATGGGCAATAGCTCATGAAGACATCCATAAATGCAAAAACGATGACTATCTGGTCATAACTCTCAAACATGTATCGTGTCTTACGGGCCATGCAAATCCCAATGGAATCCCAAAACTGTGGGCAATTGCTCATGAAACCATCCATAAAACACGAAAACGACGAGTTTTTGGTCATATCTCTCAAACATGTATCGAGTCTTATGGGCCCTTCAAATCGCTTTGGAACACCAACACTATGGGCAATAGCTCATGAAAACGCCCATAAAGGTGAAAATGATGAGTTTTTGCTCATAACACTCAAATGTGTATCGAGTATTATGAGTCGTTTAAATCGCCCAAGAATCCAAAAACTATGGGCAATAACTCATGAAAACTTCAATAAAACGCGAAATGACGAGTTTTTGGTCATCTCGCTTAAACATGTATCGGGTCTTATGGGCCGTGCATATCGCCCAAGAACACTAAAACTGTGGGCAATAGCTCATGAAAATGGCCATAAAATATGAAAACGTCGTGTTTTTACTCATAACTCTAAAACGCGTATCGGGATTTACGCGTCGTGTAAATCATCCTATAACTCCCAAACTATGGGCAATAGTGCATGGAGACGGCCATAAATGCGAAAACGATGACTTCCTGGTCATAACTTTCAAACATGTATCGTGTCTTACGGGCTATGCAAATCCCAATGGAATCCCAAAACTGTGGGCAATAGCTCATGAAAATATCCATAAAACACGAAAACAACGAGTTTTTGGTCATATCTCTCAAACATGTATCGGGTCTTATGAGCCCTGCAAATCGGTCTAGAACACCAACACTATGGGCAATAGCTCACGAAAACGCCCATAAATGTGAAAATGACAAGTTTTTGCTAATAACACTCAAACGTGTATCGATTATTACGAGTTGTGTAAATCGCCCAAGA
Source organism: Avena eriantha (assembly GCA_910589775.1). Taxonomy (NCBI): domain Eukaryota; kingdom Viridiplantae; phylum Streptophyta; class Magnoliopsida; order Poales; family Poaceae; genus Avena; species Avena eriantha. Next base: position 437,699,514 of record OU342745.1, on the reverse strand, counting down.
ATCCAAAAACTATGGGCAATAGCTCATCAAAACTTCAATAAAACACGAAACCGACGAGTTTTTGGTCATCTCTCTTAAACATGTATCGAGTCTTATGGGCCGTGCATATCGCCCAGGAACACCAAAAATATGGGCAATAGCTCATGAAAATTGCCATAAGACTCGAAAACACCAAGTTTTTGGTCATAACTCTCAAACATGTATCATGTCTTATAGGCCATGCAAATCCCCATGGAACCCCAAAAGTGCAGGCAATAGCTTATGAAAACTTCCATAAATCACGAAAACGACGAGTTTTTGGTCATATCTCTCAAACATGTATCGGTTCTTATGGGCCCTACAGATCGCCCCAGAACACCAAAACTATGGGCAATAGCTCATGAAAACGGCCATAAAACGTGAAAACGATAGGCTTTTGCTCATAAGTCTAAACACATGTATCGGGTGTTACGAGTCATGTAAATCGGCCTCCAACCCCCAAACTGTGGGCAATAGCTCATGAAGACCGCCACAAAACGCGAAAACGACGACTTTTTGGTCATAACTCTCAAACATGTATCGTGTCTTACGGGCCATGCAAATCCCAATGGAATCCCAAAACTATGGGCAATAGCTCATGAAAACGTCCATAAACACAAAAACGACGAGTTTTGGGTCATATCTCTCAAACATGTATCGGGTCTTATGGGCCATGCAAATCGCCCTAGAACACCAACACTATGGGCAATAGCTCATGAAAACAGACATAAATGTGAAAACGAAGAGTTTTTGCTCATAACTCTCAAACGTGTATCGAGTATTACGAGTCGTGTAAATCACCCAAGAACCCAAAAACTATGGGCAATAGCTCATGAAAACGTCAATAAAACGCGAAAACGACGAGTTTTTGGTCATGTCTCTTAAACATGTATTAGGTCTTATGGGTCGTTCATATCGCCCAGGAACACCCAAAATATGGGCAATAGCTCATGAAAACGGCCATAAATCTCGAAAACACCGAGTTTTTGGTCATAACTCTCAAACATGTATCGTGTCTTACATGCCATGCAAATCCCCATGGAACCCCAAAATTGTGGGCAATAGCTCAAGAAAACCTCCATAAAACATGAAAACGACGAGTTTTTGGTCATATCGCTCGAACATGTATCGGTTCTTATGGGCCCTGCAGATCACCCTGGAACACCAAAACTATGGGCAATAGCTCATCAAAACAGCCATAAAACGTGAAAACAACGGGTTTTTGCTCATAACTCTAAAACGTGTATCAGGTGTTACGAGTCGTGTAAATCGGCCTACAACCCCCAAACTATGGGCAATAGCTCATGAAGACAGCCATAAAACGCGAAAACGACGACTTTTGGGTCATAACTTCGAAATATGTATCGTCTCTTTATGAGCCATGCAAATTGCCTTGGAGCCCCAAAACTGTGGGCAATATCTCATGAAAACGACCATAAAACATGAAAACGACGAGTTTCTGGTCATATCTCTCAAACATGTATCGGATCTTATGGGCCCTACAAATCATCCTGGAACACTAAAACTGTGGGCTATGCTCATGAAAATGGCCATAAAACATGAAAACAACGGGTTTTTACTCATAACTCTAAAACACGTATCGGGATTTACGCATCGTGTAAATCGTCCTGTAACTCCCAAACTATGGGCAATAGATCATGAAGATGGCCATAAATGCGAAAACGATGACTTTTTGGTCATAACTCTCAAACATGTATCGTGTCTTACGGGCCACGCAAATCCCAATGGAATCCCAAAACTGTAGGCAATAGCTCATGAAAACATCCATAAAATATGAAAACGACGAGTTTTTGGTCATATCTCTCAAACATGTATCAGGTCTTATGGGCCCTATAGATCGAGAATATCATTTTTTGGCCCGAAAGTTGGGGCGCCCAGGAAACGCGGTACCCAAGTTCATTTTAATCAGCCGCGATGACTACAGTTGGTGTGCCAAATACTCAGTGGGTCTTTTTTGGGAACAAATTCAACTTTACGTTTCAATACAAAATATCAGGCTAACAGCCATCAAGTTGGCCCCCCCTGTCAGTTCTCGCCGTTATGTCGCTCCTGTCGCTTAGGCGGGGGTGGCTGTCACGTAGGCTTGCAGCGCTGGCATAGTGGATAGGACAACGCGACCAGCCCAATGTATTGACATGACAAAATAGGGCACATATATCGTTGTTATAATTATTTTTTGTTTACTTAGAAGCTAGAAGGGCCACCGCCACACGTCTCTCCTTTGGACTTACATCCCCATCGTTAACCACTACCTTAAAAGTGCACTGACGGTTCCACCGTTCCCCTGCCTCGTAGAAACCACTCGTCTTCTTCCTATCATCTGTCTTGTTCATGCCTTCTCCTTGCCGCCATGGAAGGTCGTCGCACTCTAGAGACAAGCTTCACTACCCATGACAATAAGAAGATAGACGTCGTCTACACCAACGAGGAGGAGACAGTAGTGCGAGTCCTGAGGACGTACGAGGGTTGGCTTGAGAAAGACGAGGACAAGTTTGTGGGATTGGACCTCGAGTACACCTAGAGGACCCATATGAAGGGAGTGAAGTCACCGTCGTTCAACTGGCCATGAGGAAACACATCCTCACTGCCACCTCTCCCGGTTTGTAGATCTGCTCTCTGTAGCTAACTGCTTTTAGGGTTTTCTCCTCTTGTTCTTTATCCATTTGCTCATCTTGCAACTACTGGATTTTATTTAGGTCCAAATAAATTATGACAAGCCAATGTTGAGAGTCTTGATCTTGCATTTACTAAACTTTTCAAAATTATATTCAGATGATAATCTTGCATTGACAAAATATTTGTAGTTACAAATTTTGGTGATGACAAACTACATACTTTTAGGACTTTAAAGAATTGTCCGGTACTGCGTCAGTTCCTTGTAGAAAAGGGAATTGTTTTCTGCACTATCGACAATACAACTAATTTTTCGAAATTTCATCGAGAGGGAATTACAATTCATGCGCACAACTGGATCAATATTTAGAGTCTTGTCAAGATCCTAGGGGGCTCGAGGAAGGATGGAATGGCATCACTCGCAACTAGAATCCTCGATGAGTCGTATGACAGAATGAAGGCAAATTTCCCTACGGATAGGCACCATTTCGGGGACGAGTGGCCGTTGTATGATATAAACCTAAAGTATGTAGCCATAGATGCTTACGTGACCTACCAGCTATACAAGAAGATCCATTTTTTCTATGTTACCTCGTGTTTTTCCCTATTTGCAAGAGGGAAGACGAGCTCAGGAGAGCCCTTTGTAGGAAATGTAGAATAGGTGAGTTTGAAGCTGCATATGCAAAGGAAATGGCTGCATCTGTAGCAGCTAACAGAGAGGCTGCAGAAGCAGCTGAAAGAGAGCTTGCAGCTGAAGCTGAAGCAACTGATAGAGAGGCTACAACTGAAGCAGCAAACAAAGAGGCAACATCTTCTAGCAGCAACAATCAGGTCTGTGATGCACCGCTAATTGTGCCGCAGGATGCTGAAGATAGGGAAGGCAAGTTAGATCCCAGGTGGGACGAAGCATTTCGTGAGCTGTGGAGTGCCAATAATGTAAGATCCACCTGGAATGATCGCAGTTGGTTGCCTAGGAACGATGGCAAGCGCCTCAAGTGGGTTGATGAGAAGTGAATTAAATTTTACTCCTTTGTGTTATGTTTCTATTTTGTGGAACTCATTTATCTTATCAAGATGTCTAGCGCCTCAAGTGAGAGTAGTAAAATAAATTTAACCCTCTCTGTGTTATGTTTCTGTATGTGTCTTTTAGCTTGTCAAGATGGTAGCTCGTTAACTGGCAGTTTGAAAGAGTACTTTTTTCCTCTCTCGCTAAACATATATGTTTCATTTTGCCCAAATTGGTAGCAAATCTAGAGAATATTCTCTCTCTGAAAATTTGTTCCCTTTTGGACCTCTTTTTTCCTACAATCTGTTAGCAAATCTAGAGCAGCAAATCACAGCAGGCAGAATACATTCATTCAGAAAACAAAACAAATGTAGATATAGCTGCGCGGCTAAATAGGATATAGCGATAGAAATTAGGTTGCTTAACGAAGTTCGATGCAATCAACCAGAAATAGGATGCAAGCAAAATATAGAAAATCAAAAGAAGCTGCTTAGCAGCAGCAATCACATTCAACCCCTCCTTGCATGCACCTCCGCCTCCTTCCTCTGGCGCTTCCTCCACTTCTTGCTACCCAGTCCCTTGATCTTGGGGGCCTTGGGCTTGATTGGAGGCATGCGACCCTCTTTGATGGCCACCCGCTGGAGGTTTCGGAGGTGAATGCCGAGAGCCTGGTGTTCAGCGATGTAGGCGTTGACGTTCACAGTCTGGCCTCCTTTGTGGATGCCGGAGCCCAGGCCCTCTGCATGCTTCAGTAAGGAGTTGAAGTCGGTGTCGGTGAGACTCACCTAGCAGAAGGTGATCCCTTTGCATAAGGGGCAGCTGTAGTTGCGCCAGCAAAGAAGGCTTCATACTGGCTGGCATGCAGCCTCCTTAGCACCTGACGAGTCTTGGTGTGCCTGGACTCATCATCGCTGCAGACATCGCTGCCTAAAACATATTGGAAGAAAAGGAAAATGGGGGAGTAGATGATGTAAGAAGATCGAGCAATCGAAATGCTAACAAGCGAATCCTAATAAACCAAGATCTAGCATCCAATTATGGGAACGGTAGTAGAACTAGGGAAGGGGAGCAAACCCTAGTTACCTCTGACCATGGGTCGTCGATGTCGGTGTCGTAGGGGTTCAGTGGAGCGATGTACTCATATGGATCGTAGGTGCCCATGAAGTGCCGGATTTTCTTGTGACTGGTGGGAGCCTCCTCGCCGGCGGGGGGCTCCTCTTCGGCGGCTACGTCGGTAGCGAGGACGGGGGCCTGGACGGGAACGACGGCTGCCATTGATGCCTCGACTAGGGCCTGGACGAGGGTGGCTGCTTTCGACGCGTCGAGGGGGACCGGCGAGGAGACGGGGGTCTCATCGGTGGCTATGTCGGTAGCAAGGACGGGGGCATGGACGGGAACGGCGGCTAACATCGATGGCTCGACTGGGGCCTGGACAGGGACGATGACTTCTTTCAACACGTCGAGGGGGACCAGTGAGGAGACGGGGGCCTCCTCGCTGGAGGCCTCGGAGGCGACGATGGCCACCGTATCGTCCTCCACCATCGCCAGGGCGAATGGGGTATTCTCGGGAGTTTGCAGATGCTGGTGGGACAGTGGAGAGGGTTGCGTGGGAAGAGTGAGAAAGAGTCAAAATGGGTGTGGAGAGAGGGCCTCTATAGTTAAGGTGGATGGAAGCAAGGCACGTTTCGTTGCACCACCGTGCAACGCGCCGTGCAGTCTACTGCACCGTGCACCGCGACACACGCACAGTATGTCACGTTTTTTTCCTAGGCCATGCATGGCTGTTTTGTATTCATCCACATGCAAAGGGCACAGACACAATTTCTATGTACGAAGTTTGAGACGGCCATAAAATTGGCGATAATTAAAACGGGAAATGTAGAGGAGAAGGTAGGTGGCTGTACGGAGAGATTTGTGGGGTTGTGCTAGATCGGGTAGAGGGATGTGTGGATGACTGCGAGGGACTTGATGAAGGTGGAGACGTTAGGTCTCGTTGAGGCCCCCCCTCCCGAGACACCCCCACTCGAGACCCTTTTCTCAGCTCTTCGGCCTCCTGCTAACGCGTGGAAGTTTCTTATGGTGGGGCCCAGTTGGAAGTGAGATTGAGAGCCACTGCGTAAAAATGGGATATCTCTTATTAAAATCAAGTGTCAATAAATTGCAGCTACCCGTCGACGACCGTGCACTTGATGACGCATGTGTTGTGGCGTAGTAGTATAAGTAGTAGGCTTTTCAGACTTGATTAAACATGACATGACCAGTTGACGACTTTTTCCATGGACGGCTTCATGTTCCTTCTTGTAGAAGTCTCACTGAGGGAGACGTCCGTGCTGTCTCACGCTATACTGTGAAGGGCATGGCGTGTGCAATGATCATCGTTGGATCGCATAGAATCAACGGTTGGTGGGCACGATCTGCATGACAACTATGACAACCAATCAGGGAGTAGCAGATAGAGTGAGCACATGTTTGGGCTTCTACGAAAGATAGAGAGAGGGGGGCAAAACTGAGTAGTATCAAAAAACCAAGGGCAAAACTGAGTAGTATAAAAATGGAAAGTGAGTGTCTTGTACAATGAAATACATCGTGGCATACATAAAATTATGCCAAGATAGATCCACTAGAGTTCATTGGATGTGTGTTCTTCTCATAAACGACATGGACCCACTAGAGTTCATTGCATGTGTGTTATTGTCATAAACCACATGGATCCATTGGTGTCATTGTATGTGTTTTCTTTTCATAAACCACATGTTGATCCACCAATGTCATTGCATGTGTGTTCTTTTCATGAACCACATGTGGATCCACCAGTGTCATTGAATGTGTGTTCTTTTCATGAACCAGATATGGATCCACCAAAGTCATTGCATGTGTGTTCTTTCAATAAACCACACATGGATCCACTAGTGTCATTGCATGTGTGTTCTTTTCATAAACCACAACCAGAGTCATTGCATGTCAGTTCTTCTCACAAACCACATAAGGATACACCAGTGTCATTGCATGTGTGTTATTTTCAAAAACAACAGCTAGAGTCATTGCATGTCTGTTCTTCTCACAAACCTCTTAAGGATCCACCGGTGTCATTGGATGTGTGTTCTTTTCATGAACCACACCTGGTGTCATTGCATGTGTGTTCTTCTCACAAACCACACATGGATCCACCAGTGTCATTGCGTGTCTGTTCTTGTCACAAACCACACATGGATCCACCCAGTGTGATTGCATGTCTGTTCTTTTCACAAACCACATAAGGATACACACCAGTGTCATTGGATGTGTTTTCTTTTCATGAACCACACCCAGTGTGATTGCATGTCTTTTATTTTCACAAACCACATATGGATCCACCAGTGTCATTGGATGTGTGTTCTTTTCATGAACCACACCTAGTGTCATTGCATGTCTGTTCCTTTCATAAACCACACATGGATCCACCAGTGTTATTGCATGCGTGTTCTTTTCATGACCCACAACTAGAGTCATTGCATGTCTGTTCTTCTCAAAACCACATAAGGATACACCAGTGTCATTGCATGTCTGTTCTTTTCATGAACCACAGCTAGAGTCATTGCATGTCTGTTCTTCTCACAAACCACATAAGGATCCACCAGTGACAGCGCCGGTAGCAAAGACGGCTTTAGGCCCGTTTCCTAGAGTCAAATTTTGATCGGTACTTTCGGCCATTTGGTCCTCGGGATTATCTCCGAGATCCATGTTGTCCTACGCTTTAGGAGAGTTTTCTTCGGATCCTTCATCCATGGCTTCTCCTTCTTCTGCAGCTGTGGAGTTAAGCTCCTCTTCATATTCCGTGGAGAACTTCCGGAAATCTGCCGACATCATGGAATCATCCGAAGATGCTGGTAAGTCGACCCTTGTTCCGATTGCCTCCAGCACTGAGTCTTTGTTGTCTCTAGCATCGGCAGAGCCGGATCTGGATCCAACGTATCCGACAAAGTGTGATGCGTGCCTCCTGAGATGGTTGCGGTCTTCTTGGTAGGCTTCGTCGAAATGCCCGATGGTCTCGAGGATTGCATCCATGCTTGTGTTTTGCATCATCATACGTCTGAATGTGTATCTCAGGAAAGGCATGTCTGTTCTGGCATCATCATACCCTAATCTGGGATTCGACCTTGCTAGGGAGATCCACTCCAGATCCGACTTGTATTGTGAGATCTGCCTCAGGTTCAGCTTTCTCCTCTATCTCCGCAACTGGTGTGGGCTGGGTGGGATTAGGGTTTTCTGAGATCCGGAACTCTGCCGCCTCCGTGGACAAAGGGGACCCAGAAGTTTCTTCTGCCTCTATCATCACCGCTGGGGTGGGTGGGACAGGTTCAGTGAAACCGATGTACACATCGATCTCGCCAAAAGACATGATGGTGTAGGTGGTCACGACTTCCCTAGCCGGAATCCAAGTCTCGTCGAGAACGATGAGAGGGACGTCACTGGCGTAGAGGATGCGACTGACGGCGATAGTCTCGCCAATTCCGATTCTTGCAGATTCCACTCGGAATGAAGATCTGAAGCTCACTTGCCCTATTGTGGGTGCCAACTATCGTCAGATTGATGACAAGTACGCCATGAGGGGGTCCTCGAGGCGTGTGGAAGAGAGGGGTGTGAGACGTACGGGATTCCGGGACGGTGAGCACACAAGTTTACCCAGGTTCGAATCCACCGGCTTTGGACGGATCCTACTCCTGCTAGCAATCCAGTAGTACGGCAGAGCCGGAATATGGGTTACAAGGGTTTTGCCTGTGCGAGTTGAGATTGTAGACTATTTTGAGGGTGCCCTAAAGGCTCTCCCTAGGATGGCTTATATAGATATCCAGCCTAGGGTTTACAAGAGAGATCTATCCGGCTACGACTAAGAGTCGGTTATAGAGTACATATTTAACTACAAGTAACACTATGGGCCTATGTCGGTAAGTGTTCTGGGCCTTCCCGTAGCCAGACTGGACTCCGTCTCTTCTCCCTGGCTGGGCCGCTCGTGAAGCAAAGCTCTAACCCGAAGTGGGTCACCCTGGTCAGTGAGGTACAGTGAGGATACCCGGAAAGTGTATCCCCAACACAGCCATAAAACTCAAAAACACCGAGTTTTTGGTCATAAGTCTCAAACATGTATATTGTCTTACATGCCATGCAAGTCCCCATGAAACCCCAAAAGTGCGGGCAATAGCTCATGAAAACCTCCATAAAACACGAAAACGACGAGTTTTTAGTCATATCTCTCAAACATGTATTGGTTCTTATGGGCCCTACGGATCGCCCTAGAACACCAAAACTGTGGGCAATAGCTCATGAAAACGGCTATAAAATATGAAAACGACGAGTTTTTGCGCATAACTCTCAAACAAGTATCGTGTGTTACGAGTCATGTAAATCGCCTTGGAACTTCAAAACTATGGGCACTAGCTCATGAAAACGTCCATAAAACGCGAAAACAATGAGTTTTTGGTCATATTTCTCAAACATGTATCGGGTCTTATGGGCCATGCAAATCGCCCTAGAACACCAAAACTGTGGGCAATAGCTCATGAAAATGGCCTTAAAACATGAAAACGACGAGGTTTTGCTCATAACTCTAAAACGTGTATCGTGTATCACGAGTCGTGTAAATTGACTTGCAACCCCCAAACTGTGGGCAATAGCTCAAGAAGACGGCCATGAAACTCTAAAACGACGACTTTTTGGTCATAACTTTCAAACATGTATCGTCTCTTTACGGGCCATGCAAATCCCCATGGATCCCCAAAACTGTGGGCAATAGCTCATGAAAACGGACATAAAACACGAAAACGACAAGTTTTTGGTCATATCTCTCAAACATGTATCAGATCTTATGGGCTTTGCAAATCGCACTAGAACACCAAAAATTTGGGCAATAGCTCATGAAAACAGCCATAAAACGTGAAAAATAGCGAGTTTTTGCTCATAACTCTCACACATGCATCGTGTCTTACTGTCCATGCAAATCACAACCCGAAAACTGTGGGCAATAGCTCATGAAAACGTCCATAAAACGCGAAAACAATGAGTTTTTGGTCATATCTCTGCAAATTACCCTCGAACACCAAAAGTGTGGGCAATAGCTCATGAAAATGGCCATAAAACGTGAAAACGACGGGTTTTTGCTCATAACTCTAAAACGTGTGTCGGGAGTTACGCGTCCTGTAAATTGGCCTTTAACTTCCAAACTGTGGGCAATAGCTCGTAAAGACAGCCATAAAACGCGAAAACAATGACTTTTTGGTCATAACTCTCAAACATGTTCGTGTCTTACAGGCCATCCAAATCCCAATGGAATCCCAAAATTGTGGGCAATAACTTATGAAAACGTCCATAAAAAGCGAAAACGACAAGTTTTTGGTCACATCTCTTAAACATGTATCGGGTCTTATGGACCCTGCAAATTGCCCTGGAACACCAACACTATGGGCAACAGCTCATGAAAATGGCCATAAATGTGAAAACATAGAGTTTTTGCTCATAACTCTCAAACATGTATCGAGTATTACGAGTCGTGTAAATCGCCCAAGAACCCCAAAACTGTGGGCAATAGCTCATGAAAACGTCTATAAAACGCGAAAACGACGAGTTTTTGGTCATGTCTCTTAAACACGTATTGGGTCTTATGGGCCGTGCATATCTCCCGGGAACACCAAAAATATGGGCAATAGCTCATGAAAACGGCCATAAAACTCGAAAACACCGAGTTTTTGGTCACAACTCTTAAACATGTATCGTGTCTTTTTAGGCTATGCAAATCCCCATGGAACCCCAAAAGTGCGGGAAATTGCTCATGAACACCTCCATAAAACACGAAAACGACGAGTTTTTGGTCATATCTCTCAAACATTTATCGGTTCTTATGGGCCATGCAGATCGCCCTAGAACACCAAAACTGTGGGCAATAGCTCATGAAAACAGCCATAAAACGTGAAACGATGGGATTTTGCTCATAACTCAAAAACATTTATCGGGAGTGTAAATCGTGTAAATCGGCCTACAACCCCCAAACTGTGGGAAATAGCTCATGAAGATGGCCATAAAACACGAAAACGACGACTTTTTGGTCATAACTTCTAAACATGTATCGTCTCTTTACGGGCCACGCAAATCCCCATGGAGCCCCAAAACTGTGGGTCATATCTCATGAAAATCCTCATGAAAATCCTCATGAAAACGACCCTAAAACACGAAAAAGATGACTTTTTGGTCATATCTCTCAAACATTAATCGGATCTTATGGGCCCTGCAAATCGCCCTAGAACACCAAAACTCTGGGAATAGCTCATGAAAACTGCCATAAAACATGAAAATAGCGAGTTTTTGCTCATAACTCTCAAACATGCATCGTGTCTTATGGTCCATGCAAATCACAATGGAACCCCAAAACCGTGGGCAATAGGTCATGAAAACGTCCTTAAAACGTGAAAATAATGAGTTTTTGGTCATATCTCTCAAACATGTATCGGGTCTTATGGGCCCTGCAAATCACCCAGAAACACCAAAATTGTGGGAAATAGCTCATGAACATGGCCATACAACATGAAAATGACGGGTTTTTGCTCATACCTCTAAAACATGTATCATGAGTTACATGTCGTGTCAATTGGCCCGCAACTCCCAAACTGTGGGCAATAGCACATGAAGACGACATAAAACGCGAAAATGCCGACTTTTTGGTAAATAACTCTCAAACATCTATCGTGTCGTACGGGCCATGCAAATCCCAATGGAACCCCAAAACTGTGGGCTATAGCTCATGAAAACGTCCATAAAACGTGAAAAAGACGAGTTTTTGGTCATATGTCTTAAAAAAGTATCAGGTCTTATGGGTCCTGCAAATCGCCCTGGAACACCAACACTATGGGCAATAGCTCATGAAAACGGCCATAAAATATGAAAACGACGAGTTTTTGCTCGTAACTCTCAAACATGTATCGTGTATTATGGGCCATGCAAATCCGAATGGAACCCCAAAACGGTGGGCTATAGGTCATGAAAATGTCCACAAAATGTGAAAACGATTAGTTTTTGGCCATGTCTCTCAAACATGTATCGGGTCTTATGGGCCATGCAAATCTCTTTAGAACACCAAAATTGTGGGCAATAGCTCATGAAAATGGCCATAAAACGTGAAAACGACGAGTTTTTGGTCATATCTCTCAAACATGTATCGGATCTTATGGGCCCCGCAAATCGCCCTGGAACACCAAAATTGTGGGCAATAGCTCATGAAAACAGCCATAAAACTCGAAAACACTGAGTTTTTGGTCATAACTCTCAAACATGTATTTTGTCTTACAGGCCATGCACATCCCCATGGAACCCAAAAAGTGCGACCAATAGCTCATGAAAACCTCCATAAAACACGAAAAGACGAGTTTTTGGTCATATCTCTCAAACATGCATCAGATCTTATGGGCCTTGCAATTCATCCTAGAACACCAAAGTTGTGGGCAATAGCTCATAAAAACGGCCATAAAACATGAAAACAACAGGTTTTGGCTCATAACTCTAAAACGTGCAACGGTTGTTACGAGTCGTGTAAATCAGCCTACAACCCCTAAATTGTGGGCAATAGCTCATGAAGACGGCCATAAACACGAAAACGATGTATTTTTGGTCACAACTATCAAACATGTATTGTGTATTACCGGCCATGTAAATCCCAATGGAACCCCAAAGCTGTGGGCTATAGCTCATGAAAATATCGATAAAACACGAAAAAGACGAGTTTTTGGTCTTATTTCTCAAACAAGTATCGGGTCTTATGGGCCCTGCAGATCGCCCTGGACACCAACACTATGGGCAACAGCTCATGAAAATGGCCATTAAATGTGAAAACGACGAGTTTTTTCCGTAACTCTCAAATGTGTATCGGGTATTATGAGTCGTGTAAATCACCCTAGAACCCCAAAACTGTGGGCAATAGCTCATGAAAGCGTCCATAAAACGCCAAAACAATGAGTTTTTGGTCATATCTCTCAAACATGTATCGGGTCTTATGGGCCTTGTAGATCGCTCTGGAAAAACCAAAACTGTGGGCAGTAGCTCATGAAAACGACCATAAAATATGAAAACGACGAGTTTTTGCGTATAACTATCAAACGTGTATCGGGTGTTACGAGTCATGTAAATCGCCCTGGAACCCCAAACTGTGGGCACTAGCTCGTGAAAATGTCCATAAAACGCGAAAACGACAAGTTTTTGATCATGTCTCGCAAACATGTACCAGATCTTATGGGTCGTGCAAATCTCTCTAGAACACCAAAACTCTGGCAATAGCTCATGAAAATGGCCATAAAACACGAAGACACCGAGTTTTTGGTCATAACTCTCAAACGTGTATGATGTGTTACAAGTCGTGCAAATCGCCCTAGAACCCCAAAATGGTGTGCATTAGCTAATGCAAACAGGCTTAAAACATGAAATCGACAAGTTTTTGCTCATAACTCTCAAGCGTGTATAAAGTCTTATGGTCCTTGCAAATCGCTCTGGAACACCAAAACTGTGGGCAATATCTCATGAAAACGGTCATAAAACGTGAAAACGACGTGTTTTTGCTCATAACACTAAAACATGTATCAGATGTTACGAGTCGTGTAAATCGGCCTGCAACCACCAAACTGTGGGCAATAGCTCATGAAAACAGCCATAAAATGTGAATACGACGAGTTTTTGGTCATATCTCTCAAACATGTATTGGATCTTATGGGCACTGCAAATCTCCCTAGAACACCAAAAATGTGGGCAATAGCTCATGAAAGCGTCCATAAAATGCGAAAAAGGCGAGTTTTTGGTCATATCTCTCAAATAAGTATCGGGTCTGATGGGCCTTGCAAATTGCCTTGGAACATAAACACTATAGGCAATAGCTCATGAAAACGACCGTAAAACGCGAAAACAATTAGTTTTTGGTCGTATCTCTCAAACAAGTATTGGGTCTTATGGGCCCTACAAATCGCTCTAGAACACCAAAAAAGTGGGCAATAGCTCATGAAAAAGGCCATAAAACGTGAAAACAACGGGTTTTCGCTCATAACTCTGAAACGTGTATCGTGTCTTATGGTCCATGCAAATCACAATGGAACCCCAAAACTGTGGGCAATAGCTCATGGAAACATCCATAAATCCTGAAAACAATGAGTTTTTGGTCATATCTCTCAAACTTGTATCAGGTCTTATGGGACGTGCAAATCGCCTTGGAACACACAAACTGTGGGCAATAGCTCATGAAAACAGCCATAAAACGTGAAAACGACGGGTTTTTGGCCATAACTCTAAACGTGTATCGGGAGTTACGCGTCGTGTAAATCGGCTTGCAACGCCAAAACTGTGGGCAATAGATCATGAAAACGGCCATAAAACATGAAAACGATGAGTTTTTGCTCATGTCTCTTAAACATGTATCGTGTCTTACAGGCCATGCAAATCCCCATGGAACCCCAAAACTGTGGGCAATAGCTCATGAAAACCTCCATAAAACACGAAAACGACGAGTTTTTGGTCATATCACTCAAACATGTATCGGATCTTATGGGCCCTACAGATCGCCCTAGAACACCAAAACTGGGTCAATAGCTTATGAAAACAACCATAAAATGTGAAAACGGCTGGTTTTGGCTCATAACTCTAAAACGTGTATCGGGTGTTATGAGTCGTGTAAATCGGCCTACAACCCCAAAATTGTGGGTAATAGCTCATGAAGACAGCCATAAAACGCGAAAACGACGACTCTTTGGTCATAACTCTCAAACAAGTATCTTGTCTTACGGGCCATGCAAATCCCAATGGAACCCCAAAACTGTGGGCTATAGCTCATGAAAATATCCATAAAACGCGAAAACGACGAGTTTTTGGTCATATCTCTCAAATATGTATCGGGTCTTATGGGCCCTGCAAATCACCATGGAACACCAACACTATGGGAAATAGCTCATGAATTCGGCAATAAAATGTGAAAATGACGAGTTTTTGCTCGTAACTCTCAAACGTGTATCGGGTATTACGAGTCTTGTAAATCTCCCTAGAACCCAAAAACTGTGGGCACTAGCTCATGAAAGCATCTACAAAACGCGAAAACGATGTGTTTTTGGTCACATCTCTCAAACGAGTATCGGGTCTGATGGGCCATGCAAATCGCTCTAGAACACCATAATTGTGGGCAATAGCTCACGAAACGGTCATAAAACGTGAAAACGACGAGTTTTTGCTCATAACTCTCTAACATGTATCGGATGTTACGAGTCGTGTAAATCGGCCTGCAACCCCCAAACTGTGGGCAAAAGCTCATGAAGACGGCCATAAAACGTGAAAACAACGAGTTTTTGGTCATAACTTTCAAATATGTATCGTGTCTTATGGTCCATGCAAATCACAATGGAGCCCCAAAACTATGGTTAATAGCATATGAAAATAGCCATAAAACCCGAAAATGATTAGTTTTTGGCATATCTCTCAAACAAGTATCGGATCTTATGGGCCTTGCAAATCGCTCTAGAACACTAAAAATGAGGGCAATAGCTCATGAAAACGGCCATAAAACGTGAAAACGGCGAGGTATTGCTCATAACTCTCAAACATGTATCGTGTCTTATGGTCCGTGCAAATCACAATGGAACCCCAATACTATGGGCAATAGCTCATGAAAATGTCCATAAACCCCGAAATCAATGTGTTTTTGGTTATATCTCTCAAACATATATCGGGTCTTGTGGGCCATGCAAATCACCCTGGAACACCAAAACTGTGGTCAATAGCTCATGAAAACGGCCATAAAACGTGAAAACGACGGGTTTTTGGTCATAACTCTGAAACGTGTATCGCGAGTTACGCATCGTGTAAATCATCTTGCAACCCCCAAACTGTGGGTAATAGCTCTCGAAGACGGCCATAAAATGCGAAAACGACGACTTGATGGTCATAACTCTCAAACATGTACTGTATCTTACGGGCCATGCAAATCCCAATGGAACCCGAAACTATGGGCAATAGAACATGAAAGCGTCCGTAAAACAAGAAAAATGCGAGTTTTTGCTCATATCTTTAAAATAAGTGTCGGGTCTGATGGGCCCTACAAATCTCCCTAGAAAACAAACATTATGGGCAATAGCTCATGAAAACGGCCGTAAAATGTGAAAACGACAAGTTTTTGATCATAACTCTCAAACGTGTATCGGGTATTACGAGTCGTGTAAATCGCCTTGCAACCCCAAAACTGTGGGCAATAGCTCATGAAAACGTCCATCAAACGCGAAAATAACGAGTTTTTGGTCATATGTCTAAAACATGTATCGGGTCTTATGGGACAGGCAAATCTCTCTAGAACACCAAAACTATGGGCAATAACTCATGAAAACGGCCATAAAACGCGAAAACACTGAGTTTTTGGTCATAAATCCCAAACCTATATCGGGTCTTATGGGACGTGCAAATCGCCCTGGAACCCCAAAACTGTGGGTAGTAGCTCATGAAAACGTCCATAAAACACAAAAACGACGAGTTTTTGCTCATGTCTCTTAAACATGTATCGGGTCTTATGGGTCGTGCATATTGCCCCGGAACACCAAAATAGTGGGCAATAGCTCATGAAAACGGCCATAAAACTCGAAAACACCGAGTTTTTGGTTACAACTCTCAAACTTGTATCGTGTCTTACAGGCCATGCAAATCCCCCTGGAGCCCCAAAACTTCGGGCAATAGCTCATGAAAACCTCCATAAAACACGAGAACGATGAGTTTTTGGTCATATCTCTCAAACATGCATCGGATCTTACGAGCCCTACAAATCACCCTGGGACACCAAAACTGTGGGCAATAGCTTATGAAAATGGCCATAAAATGTGAAAATGACAAGTTTTGGCTCATAACTCTAAAACATGTGTCGGGTGTTATGGGTCGTGTAAATCGGCCTGTAACCCCCAAATAATGGGCCGTAGCTCATGAACACGACCATAAAACGTGAAAACATGTATCGTGTCTTACGGGCCATGCAAATCCCAATGGAACCCCAAAACTGTGGGCTATCATGAAAATGTCCATAAAACGTGAAAACAACGAGTTTTTGGTCATATTTCTCAAATATGTATCGGGTCTTATGGGCCCTGCAAATCGCCCTGGAACACCAACACTATGGGCAATAGCTCATGAATTCGACAATAAATGTGAAAACAACGAGTTTTTGCTCGTAACTATCAAATGTGTATCGGGTATTACGAGTCCTATAAATCGCCCTAGAACCCCAAAACTATGGGCCTAGCTCATGAAAGTGTCCATAAAACGCGAAAACGATGTGTTTTTTGTCATATCTCTGAAACATGTATCATGTTTGATGGGCCCTGCAAATTGCTCTAGAACAGAAAAATTGTGGGCAATAGCTCACGAAAACGGTCATAAAACGTGAAAACGACGGGTTTTTGCTCATAACTCTCAAAGGTGTATCAGATGTTACGAGTCGTGTTATTAGCCTGCAACCCCCAAACTGTGGGCAAAAGCTCATGCAGACGGCCACAAAATGTGAAAACAATGAGTTTTTGGTCATAACTTTTAAACATGTATCGTGTCTTTACGGGCCATGCGAATCCCCATGGAGCCCCAAAACTATGGTCAATAGCTCATGAAAACGGCCATAAAATACACAAACGACAAGTTTTTTTGCATATCTCTGAAACATGTATAGGATCTTATGGGCCCTGCAAATCGCCCTAGAACAGCAGAAATATGGGCAACAACTCATGAAAGTGGCCATAAACCGTGAAAACGGCGAGGTTTTGCTCATAACTCTGAAACATATATCGTGTCTTACGGTCCATGCAAATCACAATGGTACCCCAAAACTGTCGGCAATAGCTCATGAAAACGTCCATAAAACCCGAAAACAATGAGTTTTTGGTCATATCTCTCAAACATGTATCGGGTCTAATGGATCCTGCAAATCGCCCTGGAACACCAAAACTGTATGCAATAGCTCATGAAAACAACCATAAAACATGAAAACGACGGGTTTTTGGTTATAAGTCTAAAACGTGTATCGAGAGTTACGTGTCGTGTAAATCGGCTTGCAACCCCAAACTGTGGGCAATAGCTCATGAAGACGGCCATAAAACACGAAAATGACGACTTGTTGGTCATAACTCTCAAACATGTATCGTATCTTACGGGCCATGCAAATCCCAATGGAACCCAAAACTATGGGCAATAGCTCATAAAAACGGCCATAAAACGCGAAAAAGGCGAGTTTTTGGTCATATCTCCGAAACAAGTATCGGGTCTTATGGGCCGTACAAATCGTCCTAGAACATAAACACTATGGGCAATAGCTCATGAAAACGGCCGTAAAATGTGAAAACGATGAGTTTTGGCTCGTAACTGTCAAACGTGTATCGGGTATTAGGAGTCATGTAAATCACCCTAGACCCCAAAATTGTGGGCAATAGCTCATGAAAACGTCCATCAAACGCGAAAATGATGAATTTTTGGTCATGTCTCTCTAACCTGTATCGGGTCTTATGGGCCCTGCAGATCATTTTGGAAACCCAAACTGGGGCAATAGCTCATGAAAACGGCCATAAAATATGAAAACGACGAGTTTTTGGTCATAACTCACAAACCTGTATCGGGTCTTATGGGACGTGCAAATCGCCCTAGAACCCCAAAACTGTGGCCAATAGCTCATGAAAACGTCCATAAAATACGAAAACGACGAGTTTTTTCTCATGTCTCTTAAACATGTAACGGGTCTTATGGGCCGTGCATATCGCCCTAGAACACCCAAATTGTGGACAATAGCTCATGAAAACAGTCATAGAACTCGAAAACAATGACTTTTTGGTCATAACTCTCAAACATGTATCGTGTCTTACGGGCCATGCAAATCTCAATGGAACCCCAAAACTGTGGGCAATAGCTCATGAAAATGTCCATAAAATGAGAAAATGATGAGTTTTTGGTCATATCCCTCAAACATGTATAGGGTCTTATGGGCCCTTAAAATCGCCTTGGAACACCAACACTATGGCAATAGGTCATGAAAACGTCAATAAAATGTGAAAACGACGAGTTTTTGCTCATAACTCTCAAACGTGTATCGGGTATTACGAGTCGTGTAAATCGCCCAAGAACCCTAAAACTGTGGGCAATAGCTCATGAAAACGTCCATAAAAATGTGAAAAAGAAGAGCTTTTGGTCATGTCTCTTAAACATGTATCAGGTCTTATGGGCCTTTCATATCGCCCGGGAACACCAAAAATGTGGGCAATAGCTCATGCAAACAGCCATAAAACGCGAAAACGGCGAGTTTTGGTGATAACTCTCAAACATGTATCATGTCTTACATGCTATGCAAATCCCCATGGAACCCTAAAAGTGCGGGCAATGGCTCATGAAAACCTCCATAAAACCCGAAAACGACGAGTTCTTGGTCATATCTCTCAAACATGTATCGGTTCTTATGGCCCTGCAGATCGCTCAGGAGCACCAAACCTGTGGGCAATAGCTCGTGAAAACAGCCATAAAATATGAAAATGATGAGTTTTTGCGCATAACTCTCAAATGTGTACCGGGTGTTAGTAAATCGCCTTGGAACCCTAAAACTGTGGGCAATAACTCATGAAAACTTCCATAAAACGCGAAAACGACGGTTTTTTGGTCTTATCTCTCAAACATGTATCAGATCTTATGGACCCTGCAAATTTCCCTAGAACACCAAAAACGTGGGCAATAGCTAATGAAAACAGCCATAAAACGTGAAAACAACGAGTTTTTGCTCATGGCTCTCGAACATGTATCGTGTCTTACGGTCCATGCAAATCATAATGGAACCCCAATACTATGGGCAATAGCTCAGGCAAACGTCCATAAAACCCGAAAACAATGAGTCTTTGGTCATATCTCTCAAACAAGTATCTGGTCTTGTGGGCCCTACAAATCGCTCTAGAACACCAAAAATGTGGGCAATAGCTGACGAAAACGGCCATAAAACTTGAAAACGGCGGGGTTTTGCTCATAACTTTGAAACATGTATCGTGTCTTACGGTCCATGCAAATCACAATTGAACCCCAAAACTGTGGGCAATAGCTCATGAAAACGTTCATAAAACTTGAAAACAATAAGTTTTTGGTCATATCTCTCAAACATATATCGGGTCTTAGGGGCCCTGCATATCGCCCTAGAACACCAAAACTGTGGGCAATAGCTCATGAAAACGGCCATAAAACGTGAAAACGACGGGTTTTTGCTCATATCTCTGAAATTTGTATTGGGAGTTACGCGTCGTGTAAATTGGCTTGCAACCCCAAACTGTGGGCAATAGCTCATGAAGACGGCCAAACAACGTGAAAACGACGACTTTTTGGTCATAACTCTCAAACATGTATCGTATCTTACGGGCCATGCAAATCCCAATGGAACCCAAAACTGTGGGCAATAGCTTATGAAAACGGCCATAAAACGCGAAAAAGGCGAGTTTATGGTCATGTCTCTGAAACAAGTATTGGGTATTATGGGCCCTACAAATCATCCTGGAACACAAACACTATGGGCAATAGCTCATAAAAACGGCCGTAAAATGTGAAAACGATGAGTTTTTGCTCGTAACTCTCAAACGTGTATCGGGTATTACGAGTCATGTAAATCACCCTAGAACCCCAAACTTGTGGGCAATAGCTCATGAAAACGTCCATAAAACGCAAAAATGACGAGTTTTTGGTCATATCTCTCAAACATGTATCGAGTCTTATGGGCCCTGCAGATTGCTTTGGAAACCAAAACCGTGGGCAATAGCTCATAAAAACGGCCATAAAATAGGAAAACAACGAGTTTTTGGTCATAGCTCTCAAACCTGTATCGGGTCTTATGGGACGTGCAAATTTCCCTAGAACCCCAAAACTTTGGGCAATAGCTCATGAAAACGTCCATAAAACATGAAAACAACGAGTTTTTGCTCATGTCTCTTAAACATGTATCGGGTCTTACGGACCGTGCATATCGCCCTAGAACACCCAAATTGTGGACAATAGCTCATGAAAACAGTCATAAAACTCGAAAACACCGAGTTTTTGGTCATAACTCTCAAACATGTATTGTGTCTTATAGGCCATGCAAATCCCCATGGAACCCCAAAACTGCGGGCAGTCGCTCATGAAAACCTCCATAAAACATAAAAACGACGAGTTTTTGGTCATATCTCTCAAACTTGTATCGAATCTTATGGGCCCTGCAAATCGCCCTAGAACAACAAAACTGTGGGAAATAGCTTATGAAAATGGCTATAAAATGTGAAATCAACAGGTTTTGGCTCATAACTCTAAAACGTGTATCGGGTGTTACGAGTCGTGTAAATCGGCCTACAACCCCCAAATTGTGGGAAATAGCTCATGAAGACGGTCATAAAATGCGAAAACAACGACTTTTTGGTTATAACTCTCAAACATGTATCGTGTCTTACGGGCCATGCAAATCTCAATGGAACCCCAAAACTGTGGGCAATACCTCATGAAAATGTCCATAAAATGCGAAAACGATGAGTTTTTGGTCATATCCCTCAAACATGTATCGGGTCTTATGGGGCCTGCAAATCGCCCTGGAACACCAATACTATGGGTAATAGCTCATGAAAACGTCAACAAAATGTGAAAACGACGAGTTTTTGCTCATAACTCTCAAACGTGTATCGGGTATTATGAGTCGTGTAAATCGCCCAAGAACCCCAAAACTATGGGCAATAGCTCATGAAACTGTCCGTAAAACGTGAAAAACAAGTGCTTTTGGTCATGTCCCTTAAACATATATCGGGTCTTATGGGTCGTGCATATCGCCCAGGAACACCAAAAATGTTGGGAATATCTCATGAAAATGGCCATAAAAAGCAAAAACGGCGAGTTTTTGTGATAATTCGCAAACATGTATCGTGTCTTACAGGCCTTGCAAATCCCCATGGAACCCCAAAGTGCGGGCAATGGCTCATGAAAACCTCCATAAAACACGAAAATGACGAGTTCTTGGTCATATCTCTCAAACATGTATCGGTTCTTATGGGCCCTGTAGATCGCTCTGGAACACCAAACCTGTCGGCAATAGCTCATGAAAACGGCCATAAAATATGAAAATGATGAGTATTGCGCATAACTCTCAAATGTGTATAGGGTGTTATTAGTCGTGTAAATCTCCCTGGAACCCAAAAACTGTGGGCAATAACTCATGAAAACTTCCATAAAACGCGAAAACAACGATGTTTTGGTCATATCTCTCAAACATGTATCGGATCTTATGGGCCCTGCAAATTACCCTAGAACACCAAAAACGTGGGCAATAGCTAATGAAAACGGCCATAAAACGTGAAAATGACAAGTTTTTGCTCATGACTCTCAAACATGTATCGTGTCTTATGGTCCATGCAAATCACAATTGAACCCCAATACTGTGGACAATAGCTCAGGAAAACTTCCATAAAACCGGAAAACAATGAGTCTTTGGTGATATCTCTCAAACAAGTATCGGGTCTTATGGGCCCTACAAATCGCTTTGGAACACAAAAAATGTGGGCTACAACTAATGAAAACGGCCACAAAAGTTGAAAAGGTGGGTTTTTGCTCATAACTTTGAAACGTGTATCGTGTCTTACGGTCCATGCAAATCACAATGGAACCCCAAAACTATGGGCAATAACGCATGAAAACATCCATAAAACCCAAAAATAATGAGTTTTTGGTCATATCTCTCAAACATGTATCGGGTCTTATGGCACCTGCAAATGACCCTAGAACACCAAAACTGTGGGCAATAGCTCATGAAAACGGCCATAAAACGTGAAAACACCGAGTTTTTGGTCATAACTTTGAAATGTGTATTGGGAGTTACGCGTCGTGTAAATCGGCTTGCAACCCCAAACTGTGGGCAATAGCTCATGAAGACGGCCATAAAACACGAAAACGATGACTTGTTGGTCCTAACTCTGAAACATGTATCGTATCTTACGGGCCATGCAAATCCCAATGGAACCCAAAACTATGGGCAATAGCTCATGAAAACGTCCATAAAACGTGAAAATGGCGAGTTTTTGGTCATATCTCTCAAACAAGTATTGGGTCTTATGGGCCCTACGAATCGTCCTGGAACACAAACACTATGGCCAATAGCTCATGAAAACAGGCATAAAATGTGAAAACGATGAGTTTTTTCTCATAACTCTCAAACGTGTATCGGGTATTATGAGTCATGTAAATCACTCTAGAACCCCAAAATTGTGGGCAACAGCTCATGAAAACGTCCATAAAACGCGAAAATGACGAGTTTTTGGTCATATCTCTCAAACATGTAGCAGGTCTTATGGGCCCTGCAGATCGCTTTGGAAACCAAAAATATGGGCGCTCATGAAAACGGCCATAAAATATGAAAACGATGAGTTTTTACGCATAACTCTCAAATGTGTATCGGGTGTTACGAGTCGTGTAAATTGCCTTGAAACCCCAAAATTGTGGCACTAGCTCATGAAAATGTCCATAAATGCGAAAACGATGAGTTTTTGGTCATGTCTCTCAAACATGTATCGGGTCTTAGGGGACGTGCAAATCTCTCTAGAACACCAAAACTATGGGCAATAGCTCATGAAAACGGCCGTAAAATGCAAAAACGCCAAGTTTTTGGTCATAACTCTCAAACCTGTATCGGGTCTTATGGACGTGCAAATCGCCCTAGAACCCTAAAACTGTGGGAAATAGCTCATGAAAACATCCATAAAACGTGAAAACGACGGGTTTTTGGTCATATCTCTCAAACATGTATCGGGTCTTATGTACCCTACAAATCGCCCTAGAACACCAAAACTGTGGGCAATAGCTCATGAAAACGGCCAAATAAGTGAAAACAACGGGTTTTTGGTCATAAGTCTCAAACATGTATCGTGCCTTATGGGCCATGCAAATCCCAATGGAGCCCCAAAATTGTGGGCAATGCCTCATGAAAACATCGATAAAACACGAAAACGACGAGTTTTTGGTCATATCTCTCAAACATGTATCGGGTCCTATGGGCCCTACAAATCGCTCTCGAAAACCAAAACTGTGGGCAATAGCTCATGAAAACGGTCATAAAACGTGAAAACAACGTCTTTTTGCTCATAACTCTAAAACGTGTATCAGATGTTACAAGTCATGTAAATCAGCCAGCAACCACCAAACTGTGGGCAATAGCTCATGAAAACACCCATAAAACTCAGAAATCAAACATGTATCGTGTCTTACCCATGCAAATCCCCATGGAACCCCAAAACTGTGGGCAATAGCTCATGAAAACCTCCATAAGACACGACAACAACAAGTTTTTGGTCATATATCTCAAACATGTATCGGATCTTATGGGCCCTACAATTCACCCTAGAAAACCAAAATGTGAGCATTGCTCATGATAACGGCCATAAAACGTGAAAACAGCGAGTTTTTGCTCATAACTCTCAAACATGTATCATGTCTTACGGTCCATGCAAATCACACTAGAACCCCAATACTGTGGGCAATAGCTCATGAAAACATCAATAAAACCCGAAAACAATGAGTTTTTGGTCATATCTCTCAAACATGTATCGGGTCTTATGGGCCGTGAAAAGTGCTCTAGAACACCAAAACTGTGGGCAATAGCTCATGAAAATGTCCATAAAACGCAAACGACGAGTTTTTGGTTATATCTCTCAAACATGTATTGGGTCTTATGGGCCCTGCAAATCGCTCTGGAAAACCAAAACTGTGGGCAATAGCTCATGAAAACGGCCATAAAATATGAAAACGACGAGTTTTTGCGCATAACTCTCAATCGTGTATCGGGTGTTACGAGTCATGTAAATCATCCTAAAACCCCAAAACTGTGGCACTAGCTCATGAAAATGTCCATAAAACGCGAAAACGACGAGTTTTTTGTCATGTCTCTCAAACATGTATTGGGTCTTATGGGATGTGCAAATCTCTCTAGAAAACCAAAACTGTGGGCAATAGCTCATGAAAACGTCCATAAAACTGGAAAACGATGAGTTTTTTCTCATGTCTCTTAAACATGGAGAAAAGTCTTATGGGCTATGCATATCGCTCCAAAACACCAAAATTGTGGGCAATAACTCATGAAAACGGCCATAAACTCAGAAACGCCAAGTTTTTGGTCATAACTCTCAAATATGTATCGTGTCTTACCCATGCAAATCCCCATGGAACTCCAAAACTGTGGGCAATAGCTCATGAAAACCTCCATAAAACACGAAATCAACAAGTTTTTGGTCATATCTCTCAAACATGTATCGGATCTTATGGGCCCTACAATTCGGCCTAGAATACCAAAACTGTGGGCAATAGCTCATGAAAACGGCCATAAAATAAGAAAACAATAGGTTTTGGCTCCTAACTCTAAAACGTGTATCGGGTGTTACGAGTCGTGTAAATCGGCCTACAACCCACAAATTGTGGGCAATAGCTCATGAAGACGGCCATAAAATGCAAAAAAGATAACTTTTTTGGTCATAACTCTCAAACATGTATCGTGTCTTACGGGCCATGAAAATCCCAATGGAACCCAAAACTATGGGCAATAGCTCATGAAAAAATCCATAAAACGTGAAAAGACGAGTTTTTGGCCATATCACTCAAACAAGTGTCGGGTCTTATGGGCTCTGCAAATTGCCCTAGAACACCAACACTATGGGCAATAGATCATGAATTCGGCCATAAAATGTGAAAACGACGAGTTTTTGCTCGTAAATCTCAAAAGTCTATCGGGCATTACGAGTCGTGTAAATCGCCCAGAACCCCAAAACTGCGGGCATAAAAAACGAAAACGATGAGTTTTTGGTCATATCTCTCAAACATGTATCGGGTCTTATGGGCCCTACAACTCGCTCTAGAAGACCAAAATTGTGTGCAAATAGCTCACGAAAACGGTCATAAAATGTGAAAACAACGGTTTTTTTTTGCTCATAACTCTCAAACATGTATCGGATGTTACGAGTTGTGTAAATCGACCTGCAATCCCCAATCTATGGGAAAAAGCTCATGAAGACGGCCATAAAACATGAAAATGACGAGTTTTTGGTCATAACTTTCAAACATGTATCGTGTCTTATGGTCCATGCAAATCATAATGGTGAAGGAAATATGCCCTGAGAGGCAATAATAAAGTTGTTATTATGTATTCCTTGTATATTATAGATGTTTATTTTGCATGATATAATTGTATTGGTAGGAAATGTCAGTACATGTGTGATTAATAAACAAAAAGGTTCCTAGTTATGCCTTTCTTATAGACTAGCTCATTGATTAATAAGATGTTCAAAGTTTCCTGATCATGGACATTGGATGTTGTTAATAACGAGGTCACATCATTTGTGAAATGATGTGATGAACATTCATCGGAAGTATAGCATTACGATCAAAGTCATTATGTTTATATTGCTATAACATCATACAAAGTAATCTTAGTCCTTAGACCATGAGATCATGTTAATTGCTAACACCGGAAGAGTATC
This sequence comes from Avena eriantha, assembly GCA_910589775.1. Lineage (NCBI taxonomy): Eukaryota > Viridiplantae > Streptophyta > Magnoliopsida > Poales > Poaceae > Avena > Avena eriantha. The sequence continues at coordinate 437,673,348 of OU342745.1, read as the reverse complement.
TTGATAACATCAAACGTCACACCGTAACAGGGTGACTATAAAGGTGGGTTCAGTGCTACGAAGGTGTTATGTTGATGCTCATGATCAAGAGTGGAATTTGTCAATCTCGATGATGGATAGATATACTCTGGGCCCTCTTAGTGATATCGCATTAAGATAGCTTGCAAGAAACTGATATGATCACTAGAATGTTATATCACGGGAACAAGAAAAGAGTGCATGTTGGTAACGAGATCAAACTAGGTATTTGGATACCAATGATCGAATCTCGAACATGTATTGTATCATGAGACAAAGGGATTAATTTACAAGCGTTAAAGGTTCTCACGATGAATGTATCATAAGACCGAAGTCATCATTGAATCTGCAGCAGTCAGTATGGATCTCCAGGTCCCGCTTCTGATTATTGATTTGACAGGGGTCTCAATCATGTCTGCATTACTCACGAACCATAGGGTGACACACTTAAGGGTGGTCGAACACCATTTTGGAGCACATATGTTTCAGACGAAAGAGTTGCAAAGCGCTGGAATTATTTCGATGGAAACCAGAATTGTTTCGGGTGAAATTGCAAAAACTGGTTCTGCATGTGATATTTAAATGTTGCGAGGGGTTTTATGTGAATTTTTGTTAATTAAAGTAATTAACAAAATTCTGAATAAAATAAATAAAATATTTTTATTAAATGAGAGTTGCATTAAATTTGGTGGAAATTTAATGCATGTGAGTGGAACTTTGGGTGGAGCTTGAATTGATGTGAGTGGACCTTCCACCACATGAATAAGAAAGAGGTGGGGGCACCCCCCTTGGCCGCCGGCCATGGGAGGGGAGGAGACCCCCTCTCCTATAAAAGGCCCCCTCTCCTCCCTCACAAAGCACACCTCCTCGTGAAGGATCTTTCTCCCCCTCCAGATATATTCCCCCATGGTCTCGGATTAGCAAGCTACATGTTCCCCGTGGCCTTGCGTCTGGAAGGAGTTGCTTCTTCCGCGGATTCGCTGGAGCGAGGAGGTGGAGGTTGTCCGGTGGCTTGAACGTGTGTGCGAGGACGGATGCGCTGCTGATTTGCGGCGCTAGGACTTCCACACGATCTTGAGATCGGCAAGCGTATGACTACATCATCCACGAGTTCCAAATCGTTAACAAAACTCTGTTGTATTCGAGGGTAAGTTCTGTATGGATGTATATCCACCCATTGCTTTGTATCTAGTAGATAGATCTTGGCATATAGTTCTCATCGTAGGAATTTTTTTTGTTTTCTATGCTGCGAACCGAACAGTGGTACCAGAGCCTGATCTATGCGTAGGTGCTTTGCAAGGGTAGTACACATATGTTTACATGTGGGCGATGATGATCATGTTATTGCTTCTTTCATGTATTTTGGATATTGGTGGAATAGTGGGATGAAGCGGCCCGGACCAACCTTACATGTCATCGTACATGAGACCGGTTCCACGACTGACATGCAACTAGTTTTGCATAAGTGGATGGTAGGTGTCTGTCTCTCCTACTATAGTCAATATCTGATTTACAACGAGTTGCTAATAACTTGGTTATCCTTGTTGTGGTTCCATGTTCGTAGGTAAGACCGGTTCTATCTCCGAAAGCCCTAAGCCACGTAAAACTTGCAATGGATAAATTAGAGGCGTCTAGTTTAGATCGTTGCTGGGCTAGTGTCTCGATATGGTAATGTTGTAAGTAGATGTATGATGGATACTCTTACAACACACTTAATGTGTAAGTTCCATAGACCTTGGCCTTACACACAAAGGAATGATAGAGATCATACCACGATGCAAATGATAGAGATCAAATGCATGGACCATATCACCTCACTTCACACATTAGATGTTAGCATTTAGTAGCATTGTAAGATGATCCCTCATTTAAATATCAAGATAAAATGTGTTCTTCCTTAAGTATGCACCGTTCTATGGATCGTGTTTGGAGACATCACGTGATGATCAGGTGTACTCGACTCTACGCTTTCATACAACGGGTGTAAGACAGTTTTACACACGCGAATACTAAGGTTCTTACTTGGCGAGCCTAGCATGTACATACATGGCCTCGGAACACAGGCCAAAAGGTTAAGCATGAGTCATATAGTTGATATGATACCCATATAGATGCTCGCCTTTGAAGCTACACCGACTCACGTGATGATCGGACTTGGTGTAGTGGATTTGGTTCATGTAATCACCAAAAAGACACGAGGCATGTCATTTCTGAGTGGGAGTTCATTAGTAATTTGGATTAGTTGAACTCAATCTATCATAAACATAGTCTAAATAAACTTTACAAATTCTGTTCCAGCGAATGGTACCAACTTCACCAACTGGGCTATGAATTTGAGGATTCTCCTCACTGCTGCACAAAAGCAATATGTGCTAGAGGCGCCGCTAGGCCCCCCACCAGCTCCTGATACCCCTGACGAGGAAAAGAATGTCTATATAACTCGTCGGTAGGACCACAACTTAGTTCATTGCGGCATACTGTATGGGCTAGAGCCAGAACTTCGAAAGCGTTTCGAAAATGGCAATGCCTTTGATACCATGGGAGAATTAAAAATGATTTTCAATACCCATGCTGCCGTAGAGAGTTATAATGCTTCTGAAAAGTTCTTTAGCTACATGATGGAGGAGAACAGCTCCGTTAGTGAGCACGTACTCAAAATGTCTGGGTATGCTGATAAGCTTGTGTCCTTGGGAATATCGATTCCCATTGACCTAGGCATACATAGTGTTCTCCAATCTCTGCCACCTAGCTACAAGAGCTTCGTGATGAACTATAACATGCAGGGGATGAAGAAGTCTCTTCCCGAGCTTCTGTCAATGCTTAAGACTGTAGAAGTGGAGATTAGGAAAGAACATCAAGTGTTGATGATCAATAAGACCACCGGTTTAAAGAAAGACAAGAAAGGCAAGCAAAACGGAAAGAAGGGCGGCAAATTTGTTGCCGCACCTGAAAAGAAATCCTGGGATGGCCCTAAGTCTGATACCGAGTGCTACTATTGGAAGGGGACTGGCCATTGGAAGCGCAACTGCCCCAAGTATTTGGCGGATAAGAAGGCCGGCAAGGCAAACAAAGGTATATGTGATATACATGTTATTGATGTGTACTTTACTAGTACTCGTAGTAGCACCAGGGTATTTGATACAGGATCGGTTGCTAATATATGTAACTCGATTCAGGGGCTGCGGAACAAGCGACTGCTAGCAAGGGATGAGGTCACGATGCGGGTCGGCAATGGATCAAGAATTGATGTGATCGCCGTCAGAACGCTGCCTCTCCATATGCCGTCGGGATTAGTGATAAATCTAAATAATTGTTATTTGGTGCCTGCACTGAGCATGAACATTGTATCTGGATCATGTTTGATGCGAAGTGGTTATTCCTTTAAATTTGAAAACAATGGTTGTTTAATTTATATGAATGATATCTTTTATGCTCATGCACCTGTGTTGAATGGTTTATTTCTGTTGGATCACGATAGTAGTATTACGCATATTCATAATGTTGATGCTAAAAGGATTAAACTTGATAATGATATATCTGCATATATGTGGTACTGCCGTCTAGGTCATATTGGCATTAAACGCATGAAGAAACTCCATTCTGATGGACTTTTGGAATCACTTGATTTTGAATCATTTGATACATGTGAGCCATGGCTTATGGGCAAGATGACTAGAACGTCGTTTTCCGGTTCAATGGAATGGGCGACAGATTTATTGGAAATCATACATACTGATGTGTCTGGACCAATGAGTGTGTCGGCGCGAGGTGGATATCGTTATTTTGTTTCTTTCACGGATGATTTGAGTAGATATGGGTATATCTATTTGATGAAACATAAGTCTGAAACCTTTGAAAAGGTCAAGGAATTTCAGAATGAAGTGGAAAATCATCGTAACAGAAAGATCAAATTTCTGTGGTCCGACCGTGAAGGAGAGTATCTTAGTTACGAGTTTAGCACACGTATGAAAGACTGTGGAATAGTTTCACAACTCACGCCTTCCGGAACACCACAACGTAATGGTGTGTCGGAACGTTGTTATCATACTTTATTGAATATGGTTCGATCTATGATGTCTCAAACTGACTTGCCACTGTCATTTTGGGGTTATGCACTGGAAACCACTGCATCCACTTTAAATCGGGCATCATCTAAATCCGTTGAAACGACACCGTATGAATTATGGTTTGGAAACAAACCTAAGCTGTCATTTCTTAAAGTTTGGGGATGCGATGTTTATGTGAAGAAACTTCAGCCGGATAAACTCGAACCCAAAGCGGAAAAATGTGTCTTCATAGGATACCCTAAGGAAACGATTGGGTATACCTTCTATCATAGATCCGAGGGCAAGGTCTTTGTTGCCAAGAATGGATCCTTTCTTGAGAAGGAGTTTCTCGCGAAAAGTGTGAGTAGTCAGAAGGTAGAACTCGAAGAGGTTATTGAACCTTCTCTTCATGAAATGGCGAGTAGCGCAGCATCGGAAGTTGTTCCGGAGTTGACTTCACCTAATGAAGAGAGAGCTAATGATAATGATCATGAAACTCCGAAAGAGGACAGTACCAAACCTCGCGGGTCAAGCAGGAATCGTGCAGCTCCTGAACTATACGACAATCCTGTTATGAATTTCATGATTGATGAAATAGATGGCCCTATGACGTATGAAGAAGAGATGATGAGCCTGGATTCCAACAAATGGCTAGAAGCCATGAAATCCGAGATGGAATCCATGTACAAAAACCAGGTTTGGACCTTGGTGGACTTACCTCACGATCGAAAGGCTGTTGAGAATAAATGGATTTTCAAAAGAAAAACGGATGCTGATGGTAATGTGACCATCTATAAAGCTCGACTTGTCGCAAAAGGGTTTTTACAAATTCAAGGAGTTGACTATGATGAGACATTCTCTCTCGTAGCGATGCTAAAGTCGGTTAGGATTATGTTAGCAATTGCTGCAAATTTCGATTATGAAATATGGCAGATGGATGTCAAAACCGCGTTCCTCAATGGTAATATTGAAGAAGAGTTGTATATGATACAACCTGAGGGTTTTGTCGATCCTAAGGATGCTGATAAGGTATGCAAGCTTCAGCGATCCATCTATGGACTGAAGCAAGCATCCCGGAGTTGGAATCTCTGCTTTGATGAGGTGATCAAAGATTTTGGATTTATCCAAACTTATGGAGAGTCTTGTATTTACAAGAACATGAGTGGGAGCAATGTGGAAATTCTGATATTATATCTGGATGACATATTATTGATTGGAAATGATATAGATCTTTTAAATAGTGTTAAAAGTTATTTAAACAGCAAATTTTCGATGAAAGAACTTGGTGAAGCTTCATATATATTAGGCATAAAATCTATAGAGATAGATCAAGACGCCTAATTGGGCTATCACAAATTACATACCTTGATAAGATATTAAAGAAGTTTAATATGGACGGAAGTAAGAAGGGGTTCTTACCTATGTTGCAAGGCAAGACATTGAGTAAGACTGAAAGTCTGGCTACGGCGGAAGAAAGAGAGATAATGGATAAGATCCCCTATGCCTCAGCCATAGGCTCTATAATGTACGCCATGCTATGTACAAGACCGGATGTGGCACATGCTATTAGTTTGACTACCAGGTACCAATCTGATATAGGTTTGGAACACTAGATAGCGGTCAAGAATATCCTTAAGTACATAAGAAGAACTAAGGATATGTTTCTTGTATACGGAGGTGAAGAAGAGCTAGTCGCTAAGTGTTATGTCGATGCTAGCTTTGACACCGATCCGGATGACTCTATGTCTCAATCCGGATATGTATTTCTCTTGAACGGAGCAACAGTTAGTTGGAGGAGTTCCAAACAACATGTGCTGGCTGGATCAACGATAGAGGCGGAATATGTTGTTGCTTCAGAAGCAGCGTAGGAAGCGGTTTGGCTAAAGGAGTTCATAACGGAACTAGGTGTGGTTCCTAGTGCATTGGACCCAATAGAGATCTATTGTGACAACAATGGAGCCATAGCCAACGCCAAGGAACCAAGGTCTCACAAGAAATCCAAGCATATTAAGCGCCGGTTTCACTCCATCCGCGAGCATGTAAAGGATGGAGATATAAAGATTTGTAAAGTACACATGAACCTAAATGTAGCAGATCCGTTGACTAAAGTTCTCCCTAGGGCAAAACATGATCAATACCAAAACTCCATGGGTGTTAGATTTATCACTATGTGAACTAGATTATTGTCTCTAGTGCAAATGGGAGACTGAAGGAAATATGCCCTGAGAGGCAATAATAAAGTTGTTATTATGTATTCCTTATATATGATAGATTTTTATTTTACATGCTAGAATTGTATTGATCGGAAACATCAATACATGTGTGTTTAATAAACAAAAAGGGTTCCTAGTTATGCCTCTCTTATAAACTAGCTTGTTGATTAACAAGATGATCAAGGTTTCCTGATCATGGACATTGGATGTTATTTATAACAAGGTCACATCATTTATGAAATGATGTGATGAACATTCATCCGAAGTATAGCATTACAATCAAAGTCATTATGTTTATATTGCTATAACATGATACGAAGTAATCTTAGTCCTTAGACCATGAGATCATGTCAATTGCTAACACCGGAAGAGTATCTTGATAACATCAAATGTCACACCGTAACAGGATGACTACAAAGATGGGTTCAGTGCTATGAAGGTGTTATGTTGAGGCTCATGATCAAGAGTGGAATTTGTCAATCCCAATGACGGATATATATACTCTGGGCCCTCTCGGTGATATCACATTAAAATAGCTTGCACGCAAGTGATGTGATCACTAGAATGTTATATCACGGGAACAAGAAAAGAGTCCATGTCGGTAACAAGATCAAACTAGGTATTTGGATACCAATGATCGAATCTCGGACATGCATTATATCATGAGACAAAGGGATTAAATTACTAGCGTTAAAGGTTCTCACGATCACAGAAGTCATCATTGAATGTGCAGGAGTCAGTATGGATCTCTAGGTCCCACTTCTGATTACAGATTTGAGAGGGGTCTCAATCATATCTGCATTATTCGCGAACCGTAGGGTGACACACTTAAGGGTTGCCGAACACCATTTTGGAGCACATATGTTTCAAATAGAAGAGTTGCAAAGCGCTGGAATTATTTTGATGGAAACCAGAATTGTTTCGGGTGAAATTGCAGAAACTGGTTCTGCATGTGATATTGAAATTTTGCAAGGGGTTTTATGCGAATGTTTGTTAATTAAAGTAATTAACAAAATTCTGAATAAAATAAATAAAAGAGTTTTATTAAATGAGAGTTGCATTAAATTTGGTGGAAATTTAATGCATGTGAGTGAAACTTTGGGTTGAGCTTGAATTGATGTGAGTGGACCTTCAACCACATGAATATGGAAGAGGTGGGGGCACCCCCCTTGGCCGCCGGCCATGGGAGGGGAGCAGACCCCCCTCTCCTATAAAAGTCCCCCTCTCCTCCCTCACAAAGCACACCTCCTCGTGAAGGATCTCTCGCCCCCTCTAGATATATTCCCCCATGGTCACGGATTAGCAAGATACATGTTCCCGGTAGCCTTGTGTCTGGAAGGAGTTGCTGCTTCCGCTGATTCGCTGGAGCGAGGAGGTGGAGGTTGTCCGGTGGCTTGAACGTGTGTGCGAGGACGGATGCGCTGCTGATTTGAGGTGCTAGGAATTCTACACGATCTTGAGATCGGCAAGCGTATGACTACATCATCCACGAGTTCCAAATCGTTAACAAAACTCTGTTGTCTTCGAGGGTAAGTTCTCTATGGATGTATATCCACCCATTGCTTTGTATCTAGTAAATAGATCTTGGGGTATAGTTCTCACGATAGGAAATTTTTTGTTTTCTATGCTGCGAACCCAACAAATGGAGCCCCAAAACTATGGTTAATAGCTCATGAAAACGGCCATTAAACCCGAAAACAACGATTTTTTGGCATATCTCTCCAACAAGTATCGGATCTTATGGACCCTACAAATCAATCTAGAACACCAAAAATGTGGGCAATAGCTCATGAAAACGGCCATAAAACGTGAAAACAGCGGGATTTTGCTCATAACTCTCAAACATGTATCGTGTCTTACAGTCCATGCAAATCACAATGGAACCCCCAAAATGTTGGCAATAGCTCAAGAAAACGTCCATAAAACACAAAACAATGAGTTTTTGGTCATATCTCTCAAACATGTATCGGGTCTTATGGGTCGTGCAAATCGCCCTGGAACACCAAAACTGTGGGCAATAGCTCATGAAGACGGCCATAAAACGCGAAAACGACGACTTTTTGGTCATAACTCTCAAACATGTATCGTGTCTTACGGGCCATGCAAATCCCAATGGAACCCCAAAACTATGGGCAATAGCTGATGAAGATGGCCATAAAAAGTGAAAACGATGACTTGTTGGTCATAACTCTCAAATATGTACCAGCTTACGGGCCATGCAAATCCCAATGGAACCCAAAATTGTGGGAAATTGCTCATGATAGCGTCCATGAAACGCGAAAAGGCGAGTCTTTGGTCATATCTCTCAAATAAGTATCGGGTCTAATGGGCCCTGCAAATCACCCTGGAACACAAACACCATGGGCAATAGCTCATGAAAACGGCCGTAAAATGTGAAAACGACGAGTTTTTGATTGTAACTCTCAAACGTGTATCGGGTATTACGAGTCGTGTAAATCGCCCTAGAACCCCAAAACTGTGGGCAATAACTCATGAAAACGTCCATAAAACGCGAAAACAGCGAGTTTTTGGTCATATCTGGGACACACAAATCTCTCTAGAACACCAAAACTATGTGCAATAGCTCATGAAAATGGCCATAAAACGCGAAACTGCCGACTTTTTGGTCATAACTCTCAAACCTGTATCGGGTCTTATGGGACGTGCAAATCTCCCTGGAACCCCAAAACTGTGGGCAATAGCTAATGAAAACGTCCATAAAACACGAAAACGACGAGTTTTTGCTCATGTCTCTTAAACATGTATCGGGTCTTATGGATCGTGCATATCGCCCCAGAACACCAAAATTGTGGGCAATAGCTCATGAAAACGGCCATAAAACTCGAAAACACCGAGTCTTTGGTCATAACTCTCAAACATGTATCGTGTCTTACAGGCCATGCAAATCCCCATGGAACCCCAAAACTGCGGCCAATAGCTCATGAAAACCTCCATAAAACACGAAAACGATGAGTTTTTGGTCATATCTCTCAAACATGTACGAATCTTATGGGCCCTGCAAATCACCCTGGAACACCAATACTGTGGGCAATAGCTTATGAAAATGACCATAAAATGTGAAAACGACAGGTTTTGGCTCATAACTCTAAAACGTGTATCGGGTGTTACGAGTCGTGTAAATCGGCCTACAACCCCCAAATTGTGGGCAATAGCTCATGAAGACGGCCATAAAACGTGAAAACGATGACTTTTTGGTCATAACTCTCAACCATGATTCGTGTCTTACAGGCCATGCAAATCCCAATGGAACCCCAAAACTATGGGCTATAGCTCGTGAAAATGTCCATAAAACAGGAAAACGGCGTGTTTTTAGTCATATCTCTCAAATATGTATCGATTCTTATGGGCCCTACAAATCGCCCTGGAACACCAACACTATGGGAAATAGCTCATGAATTCGGCAATAAAATGTCAAAACAATGGTTTTTGCTCATAACTCTCAAACGTGTATCGAGTATTATGAGTCGTGTAAATCGCCCTAGAACCCCAAAACTGTGGGCACTAGCTCATGAAAGCGTCCATAAAACGCGAAAACAATGTGTTTTTGGCCATATCTCTCAAACAAGTATTGGGTCTGATGGGCCCTACAAATCGCTCTAGAACACCAAAATTGTGGGCAATAGCTCACAAAAACGGTCATAAAACGTGAACGACGGGTTTTTGCTCATAACTCTCAAACGTGTATCAGATGTTACGAGTCGTGTAAATCGGCCTGCAACCCCCAAACTATGGGCAAAAGCTCATGAAGACCGCCATAAAACGTTAAAACGACGAGTTTTTGGTCATAACTTTTAAACATGCATCGTGTCTTTACGGGCCATGCAAATCACAATGGAGCCCCAAAACTGTGGTCAATAGGTCATGAAAACGGCCATAAAACGCGAAAACGACGAGTTTTTGGCATAACTCTCAAACATGTAGCGGATCTTATGGGCCCTGCAAATCGCCCTAGAACACCAAAAATGTGGAGCTCATGAAAACGGCCATAAAACGTGAAAACGGCGAGTTTTTTCTTATAACTCTCAAACATGTATCGTGTCTTACGGTCCATGCAAATCACAATGGAACCCCAAAATTGTGGGCAATAGCTCATGAAAATGTCCATAAAACCTGAAAACAATGAGTTTTTGTCATATCTCTCAAACATGTATCGGGTCTTATGGGCCCTGCAAATCGCCCTGGAACACCAAAACTGTGGGGAATAGCTCATGAAAACGGCCATAAAACATGAAAACGAGGGGTTGTTGTCATAATTCTGAAATGTGTATTGCGAGTTACGCGTCGTGTAAATCGGCTTGCAACCCCAAACTGTCGGGAATAGCTCATGAAGACGTCCATAAAACGCGAAAGCGATGACCTGTTGGTCATAACTCTCAAACATGTATTGTATGTTACGGGCCATGCAAATCCCAATGGAACCCAAAATTGTGTGCAATAGCTTATGAAAACGTCCATAAAACGCAAAAAAGGCGAGTTTTTTCTCATATCTCTCAAACAAGTATCGGGTCTTATGGGCCCTACAAGTCATCCTAGAACACAAACACTATGGGAAATAGCTCATGAAAACGGCCGTAAAATGTGAAAACGATGAGTTTTTACTCGTAACTCTCAAACCTGTATCGGGTATTATGAGTCGTGTAAATCGCCCTAGAACCCCAAAACAGCAGGTAATAGCTCATGAAAACGTTGATAAAACACGAAAATGACGAGTTTTTGGTCATACCTCTCAAACATGTATCAAGTCTTATGGGCCTTACAGATCGCACTGCAAAAACCAAAACTGTGGGCAATAGCTCATGAAAACGGCCATAAAATATGGAAATGACTAGTTTTTGCGCATAATTCTCAAACGTGTATCGGGTGTTACGAGTCGTGTAAATCGCCCTAAATCCCCAAAACTGAGGGCACTAGCGCATGAAAATGTCCATAAAACGCGAAAACGACGAGTTTTTGGTCACGTTTCTCAAACATGTATCAGGTCTTATGGGACATGCAAATCTCTCTAGAACACCAAAACTATGGGCAATAGCTCATAAAAACGGCCATAAAATGCGAAAACACCAAGTTTTTGGTCATAACTCTCAAACATGTATCTGGTCTTACGGGACGTGCAAATTGCCCTGGAACTCCAAAACTGTGGGCAATAGCTCATGAAAACATCCATAAAATACGAAAACGACGAGTTTTTGCTCATGTCTCTTAAACATGTTTCGGGTCTTATGGGCCATGCATATCGCCCTGGAACACCAAAATGGTGGACAATAGCTCATGAAAACGACCATTAAACTCGAAAACACCGAGTTTTTGGTCATAACTCTAAAACATGTATCGTGTCTTATAGGCCATGCAAATCCCCATGAAACCCCAAAAATGTGGGCAATAGATCATGAAAACCTCCATAAAACACGAAAACGACGAGTTTTTTGTCATATCTCTCAAACATCTACCGGATCTTATGGGCCCGGCAAATCGCCCTAGAACACCAAAACTGTGGGCAATAGCTTATGAAAACATCCATAAAATGTGAAAATGACAGGTTTTGGCTCATAACTCTAAAACATGTATCGGGTGTTACGAGTCATGTAAATTGGCCTGCAACCCCCAAATTGTGGGCAATAGCTCATGAAAACGGCCATAAAACGTGAAAACAGCAAGTTTTTGCTCATAACTCTCAAACATGTATCGTGTCTTACGGGCCATGCAAATCACAATGGAACCCCAATAGTGTTGGCAATAGCTTAGGAATACATCCATAAACCCCAAAAACAATGATTGGTCATACCTCTCAAATAAGTATCGGGTCTTATGGGCCCTGCAAATCGCACTGGAACACCAAAAATGTGGGCAATACCTAATGAAAACGGCCATAAAATGTGAAAACGGTGGGTTTTTGCTCATAACTCTGAAACACGTATTGTGTCTTACGGTCCATGCAAATCACAATGGAACCCCAAAACGGTGGGCAATAGCTCATGAAAACGTCCATAAAACCCGAAAACAATGAATTTTTGGTCATATCTCTCAAACATGTATCAGGTCTTATGGGCCCTGCAAATCGCCATGGAACACCAAAACTGTGGGCGATAAAACGTGAAAATGACGGGTTTTTGCTCATAACTCTGAAACATGTTTCAAGAGTTATGCGTCGTGTAAATCGGCCGGCAACACCCAAAATTTGGGCAATAGCTCATGAAGACGGCCATAAAACACGAAAACAATGACTCGTTGGTCATAACTCTGAAACATGTATCGTATCTTACAGGCCATGCAAATCCCAATGGAACCCAAAACTATGGGCAATAGCTCATGAAAACATCCATAAAATGCGAAAACGACGAGTTTTTGGTCATATCTCTCAAACACGTATCGGGTCTTATGGGCCCTGCAGATCGCTCTGGAAAACCAAAATTGTGGGCAATAGCTCATGAAAACGGCCATAAAATATGGAAACGACGAGTTTTTGCGCATAATTCTGAAACGTGCATTGGGTGTTACGAGTCGTGTAAATCGCCCTGAATCCCCAAAACTATGGGAAAGATCTCATGAAAATATCCATAAAACGCGAAGACGACGAGTTTTTGGTCACGTCTCTCAAACATGTATCGGGTCTTATGGGACATGCAAATCTCTCTAGAACACCAAAACTATGGGCAATAGCTCATGAAAACAGCCAAAAAAACGCGAAAATGCCAAGTTTTTGGTCATAACTCTCTCGCCCTAGAACCCCAAAATTGCGGGCAATAGCTCATGAAAATGTCCATAAAACACGAAAATGACGAGTTTTTGCTCATGTCTCTTAAACATGGATCGGGTCTTATGGGCCCTGCAAATCACCCTAGAACACGAAAACTGTGGGCAATAGCTTATGAAAATGGCTATAAAATGTTGAAACGACAGGTTTTTTCTCATAACTCTAAAACTGTGGGGAATAGCTTATGAAATCGGCTTGCAAGCCCCAAACTGTGGGCAATAGCTCATGAAGACGGCCATAAAACGCGAAAACAACGACTTTTTGGTCATAACTCACAAACATGTATAGTGTCTTATGTGCCATGCAAATCTCAATGGAACACCAAAACGGTGGGCAATAGCTCATGAAAATGCCCATAAAACGTGAAAACAGGGAGTTTTTGGTTATAACTTTCGAACATGTATCTCAATGGAACACCAAAACTGTGGGCAATAGCTCATGAAAATATCCATAAAACACGAAAACGACTTGTTGGTTATAACTCTCAAACATGTCTCGTATCTTACGAGCAATGCAAATCCCAATGGAACCCAAAACTATGTGCAATTGGTCATGAAAACATCCATAAAACGCGAAAAGGCGAGTTTTTGGTCATATCTCTCAAACAAGTATCGGGTCTTATGGGCCCTACAAATTGTCCTGGAACACAAACACTATGGGCAATAGCTCATGAAAACGGCCGTAAAATGTGAAAACGATGAGTTTTTGCTCATAACTCTCAAACATGTATTGGTTATTACGAGTCGTGTAAATCGCCCAAGAACCCCAAAACTGTGGGCAATAGCTCATGAAAAGGTCCATAAAATGTGAAAAAGAAGAGCTTTTGGTGATGTCTCTTAAACATGTATCAGGTCTTATGGGCTGTGCATATTGCTCGGGAACACCAAAAATGTGGGCAATAGCTTATGAAAACGGCGAGTTTTGGTGATAACTCTCAAACATGTATCGTGTCTTATAGGCCATGGAAATACCCATGGAACCCCAAAAGTGCGGGCAATGGCTCATGAAAACCTCCATAAAACATGAAAACGACGAGTTCTTGGTCATATGTCTCAAACATGTATCGGTTCTTCTGGGCCCTGTAGATCGCTCTGGAACACCAAATCTGTGGGCAATAGCTCATGAAAATGGCCGTAAAATATGAAAACGATAAGTTTTTGCGCATAACTCTCAAATGTGTATCGGGTGTTACAAGTCATGTAAATCGCCCTGGAACCCCAAAACTATGGGAAATAGCTGATGAAAACTTCCATAAAACACGAAAACAATGAGTTTTTGGCCATATCTCTCAAACATGTATCGGGTCTGATGGGCCCTGCAAATCGCTCTATAACACCAAAATTGTGGGCAATAGCTCACGAAAACGGTCATAAAACGTGATAACGATGGGTTTTTGCTCATAACTCTCAAACGTGTATCGGGAGAAACACATCGTGTAAATCGGCCTGCAACCCCCAAACTGTGGGAATAGCTCATGAAAACGGCCATAAAACGCGAAAAAGACAACTTTTTGGTTATAACTTTCGAACATGTTACGGTGACCCAGCATTCCACTACATGTGTAGTACGCTATAGTCGTTGATATGAAATTCATAGAACACCATTCCGTAAATATCACACCCCTCAGAGTGGTACAACAGAAACATTGCGGGTCCATATTACAAACATACACACTTCATTATTACAAACCAACAGTTCTCAAACTTCAAGTATTATGATATTACAAACCAAACTTAAGTAGTTTCAGTGAAAGATATAAAATCCAAACTCATACTTTGAATTGAGCTCAGCAACTTATTCTATATAGTTCATGCTGCTCAGCTCAATTGGTTTACTAATAACTAAGGAAACTATTCGGACTCGTTGCCCTCCACTCCATAGTGTATCTCGTAGTCCACTCCTTCAACTCCTCTGGACAGGTCCGGTTCTTCGTAGTAGACTTCCTCTTGTCCATTAGCTACGTACATCGAAGTGTCTTCTGGATTCTCAGAGTCTAAGTAGGGGTTCAAAGGAAAGAGTGAGTAACAGCGTTACCCAGCAAGTTCATTATATGCAATGTGGGAAGTTTGATGCTCTATCTACCACCTCGGATGATACGTCCTTGATACTATGCAATTTTTGTAAACATTTCTTCAAAGATTGATTTTATTATCAAAAACTATGCCCATCAGCCTTCATAGGTTGACCAGAACTTCATGGAGTTCCTTTGCTGCCGCGTTCGTAGCTACATCCCGGAATAGGGAGTAACATGTCATAATTCTTACACTCTGAAGAGGTGCGTTGCTTTACCTATGAGAGACCAACTCCTTGTTGCACAACCAGGCGTACCTTCCCGTCCACAATTCCATGATGTGGGGCCCAGTAGGTGATCCAAGCCAATCACTGCCCTCTCTGCGACCCCATATGTCTGCACGATAAGGTCATCTTGCCTCCATATGAAAGGAAGAAGATACGGCTGACTTCTCTGTCCCATTCGAAATCTCATGGTTAACGCGTATTATACGGCGCTAGAATCACTGATGTCATGGGTTGTTAAGCCTATGTAACTTATGCAATTGGAACCCTAAGTTCCATTGCTGATCTTTATCATCACTTAGGATGATACTACATCTTATTTATTAGAGAAGATATCATTTTCTTTCACTAGATCATAGATGATAACACACAATTTGCAATATCTTTGATAAAGGCTCTTCATAGGACATGAGCAAGTTATGAACTTGCCTTGTGACTACGAGGTAGTGAAGTCGGATGCTTCCACCTAACCTTGTGCTTCGGTTTCTACAAAGAACCATTATTGCCCGATAAGGACAATATTTAAAGTAGCAATATGCAATGCATAGTAATGTCATGCAATGGTTTATTATTTTCTTCTTTGCATGTTTTACCCTTTTAGTAAAATCTTACTATTATATTTAATTAATAAAAGAGTAATATCATTCTATGAATTGATTTCATTTAAATATTTTCTGAGATTCCTAAGGAAATAAGATTTATTTCTATCACACCAAATTCACTTTTCAAAAATAGAAATTAGTATTTTTCTATAATAATATATTCATTTAGGATCTTAAAAGTGGATTTTATTCATTTTAAGTGTTTCATATATTTTCATAAAATTCAAAAGCAACTGGTACAATAATAAAAATAGACCTAAATTTTAGTTGCCAAAAAATTCTATTGATCATTTTTACTCATTGGAGAGTACTTTTGTGAGTTCATAGATATATTATTTATATTTTTCAGATTTTTATTTATTTTTCAAAAGCTGTTTTTGTTTCAGGGGCATATTTGTCATTTTTTTAAATAACGCTATTAACATACGGGCCTAGCCCATTGGGATGGCTCGGCCCAACCTGAACCCGGCCCAATTGGCCTGGTTATGCCCACCAGGGTAGTACTGGGCTGTCCACAGGCCCAGTACCCCCACGCACTCACACTCCTCTCTCTTCTCTCTCTCTCGCTCACGTGGTCACCTCCTCCGTCTGTTGCCGCCGCCGCGCACGATTCCGGCCGAATCTGGTCGATGCTGCTTCCGCCACAGTGCAGGGTGGCTAAGTCGACGATGCCGCTCTATTCTGTCCGAGCAGATTCACCGCTAGGGCTCTCTCCTGGCCAAGCTGACCCCTGCCCGAAACCAGGGTTAGGGTTGGCCGCCCTGGAGCATCGACGATGATGCGCCGGGTTTCTCACGGCGTACGCCCCTCTCCTCTGGCAGATTTGACGCGCGGTAGGTGTGGGTTGCAGCACCCCTTCGGGGTGCTCCCCGTGCTGCCGCTTCCGCTTCGCCGCCGGCCATCCTCTGCTTCCTCTTTGGTTATTTTTGCGAGGACTTTGAGTAAGTTTGACTACTCCTGTTCTGTGCTCCTCTCTTGTGCTCTAATTACTTCCTGGCATGATGAACATGAGTAATACCCCTATCTAGGGTTCATACCATGCAAAACATGTTGTTTAGATGCTCTGGTTACTCCTACCAGTGATACCCTTCTAGTATTTTGTTTGGGTTAGTGATGTCTGTTGCATGCTATTGGTTCTAGCCAATTGATCTACCTTCTGTCAGTTGGTACTTTGCTGAATACTTGTTACCATCTTGTTCTCTGACAGAGAACCCCTTGTGGATGTATACTGAACCCTATGTGATCAACCTTGTTGCCTCTGTGATGGTTTCACTTTATTGACACCCATTGTGATGTCTTGGTTAGAATACTCTTTGTTAATAATCCTTCTGTGAAATATCATTTCCAATTGAAGTATTGGAAAAATGATTATCTGTTAGTTGGCCTAGATTATGTAATCAGTTGGTAAGCTTTGCTTGGTTAGAACAGATCCTGGTGACACCTCTCAAGAATGGTACACAGGATTTGTTTTGGTACTAGCTTTGGGTTTTCAAATCCTCCAGAAGTGTCTAGATGCTTAATTGCTCTGACAACCATTGTTTTATCTGTTGGTTTATGATATCCAACAAATGTTTCATGCCTATGATGTTGTTCTGAGGCATAGGACTAGTTTTATCAAAATCGGCTTGCAACCCCAAACTATGGGCAATAGCTCATGAAAACGGCCATAAAACGCGAAAACGATGACTTGTTGGTCATAACTCTCAAACATGTATCGTACCTTACGGGCCATGCAAATCCTAATGGAACCCAAAACTGTGTGCAATAGCTCATGAAAACGTCCATAAAACGCGAAAAAGGCGAGTTTTTGGTCATATCTCTCAAACAAGTATCGGGTCTTATGGGCCCTACAAATCATCCTGGAACACAAACACTATGGGCCATAAAATGTGAAAACGATGAGTTTTTTTTTCGTAACTCTCAAACATGTATCGGGTATTATGAGTCATGTAAATCACCCTAAATCCCAAAAATTGTGGGCAATAGCTCATCAGAACGTCCATAAAACGCGAAAATGATGAGTTTTTGGTCATATCTCTCAAACATGTATCGGGTCTTATGGGCCCTGCAGATCGCTTTGGAAACCAAAATTGTGGGTAATAGCTCATGAAAACGGCCATAAAATATGAAAACGATGAGTTTTTGCACATGACTCTCAAACGTGTATCGGGTGTTACGAGTCGTGTAAATTGCCCTAAAAACCAAAAACTATGGCACTAGCTCATGAAAATGTCCATAAACGCGAAAAGGACGAGTTTTTGGTCATGTCTCTCAAACATGTATCGGGTCTTATGGGACGTGCAAATCTCTCTCAAACACCAAAACTAAGGGCAATAGCTCATGTAAACAGCCGTAAAACGCGAAAACGCCGAGTTTTTGGTCATAACTCTCAAACCTGTATCGAGTCTTATGGGACGCGCAAATCGCCCTAGAACCCTAAAATTGTGGGCAATAGATCATGAAAACGTCCATAAAACGTGAAAATGACGAGTTTTTGATCATCTCTCTCAAACAGGTATCGGGTCTTATGGACCCTGCAAATCGCCCTGGAACACCAAAATTGTGGGCAATAGCTCATGAAAACGCCCATAAAACGTGAAAACGACGGGTTTTTTCTCATAACTCTAAAACATGTATCGAGAGTTACGCGTCGTGTAAATCGGCCTGCAATCCCCAAACTATGTGCAATACCTCATGAAGATGGCCATAAAACGTGAAAACGATGAGTTTTTGGTCATGACTCTCAAACATGTAACGTGTCTTACGGGCCATGCAAATCCCAATGGATCCCCAATACTATGGACAATAGCTCATGAAATCGTCCATAAATCGCGAAAAAGGCGCGTTTCTGGTCATATCTCTCAAACAAGTATCGGGTCTTATTGGCCCCTGCAAATTGCCCTGGAACACAAACACTATGCGCAATAGCTCATGAAAACAGTCATAAAATGTAAAAAACGACGAGTTTTTGCTCGTAACTCTTAAGTACCAGGTATTACGAGTCGTGTAAATCGCCCTAGAACCCCAATATTGTGGGCAACTGCTCACGAAAACGTCGATAAAATGCGAAAACGACTGGTTTTTGGTCATATCTCTCAAACATGTATCGGGTCTGATGGGCCCTACAAATCGCTCTTGAAAACCAAAACTGTGGGCAATAGCTCATGAAAACGGACATAAAATATGAAAACAACGAGTTTTTGCGCATAACTCTCAAACGTGTATCGGGTGTTACAAGTCGACTAAATCGCCCTGAAACTCCAAAACTGTGGGCACTGGTCATGAAAATGTCCATAAATCCTGAAAACGATGAGGTTTTGGTCATGTCTCTCAAACATGTATCAGGTCTTATGGGTCGTGCAAATATGTCTAGAACACCAAAACGATGGGCAATAGCTCATGAAAACAGCCATAAAATGCGAAAACACAGAGTTATTGGTCATAACTCTCAAACCTGTATCGGGTCTTATGGGTCGTGCAAATCGCCCTGGAACACCAAAACTATGGGCAATAGCTCATGAAAGTGGCCATATAACGTGAAAACGACGAGTTTTTGCTCATAACTCTCAAACGTGTATCGAGTGTTACAAGTCGAGCAAATCTCCCTGGAACCCCAAAATGGTGGGCAATAGCTAATGAAAACGACCATAAGACATGAAAATGACGAGTTTTTTTCTCATAACTCTCAAGCGTGTAACGGGTCTTATGGGCCATGCAAATCGTTCTGTAACACCAAAACTGTGGGCAATAGCTCATGAAAACGGCCATAAAACATGAAAATGGCGGGTTTGTGCTCATAACTCTAAAACATGTATCGGATGTTACGACTCGTGTAAATCAGCCTGCAACCCCCAAACTAAGGGCAATAGCTCATGAAGACTGCCATAAAACGCGAAAACGATGACTTTTTGGTCATAACTTTCAAACATGCATCGTGTCTTTACGGGCCATGCAAATTGCCCTGAAACACCAAAACGGTGGGCAATAGTTCGTGAAAATGTCCATAAAATGCGAAAACAGTGAGTTTTTGGTCATATCTCTCAAACATGTATCGGATCTTATGGGCCCTGCAAATCGCCCTTGAACACCAAAATGTGGGCAATAGCTCATGAAAACGGCCATAAAACGTGAAAACAACGAGTTTTTGCTCATAACTACAAAACGTGTATCAGGAGTTATGTGTATCTTATGGTCCATGAAAATTACAATGGAACCCCAAAACGGTGGGCAATAGCTCATGAAAACGTCCATAAAACGCGAAAACAATGAGTTTTTTGTCATATCTCTCAAACATGTATCGGTTCTTCTAGGCCCTGGAAAGCAACTTGGAACACCAAAACTGTGGGAAATAGCTTATGAAAACGGCCATAAAATGAGAAAACAATGGGTTTTTGCTCATAAATATAAAACGTGTATCAGGAGTTACGCGTCATGTAAATTGTCCTGCAAACCCCCAAACTATGGGCAATAGCTCATGATGACGGCCTTATAATGCAAAAACGATGACTTTTTGGTCATAACTCTCAAACATGTATCGTGTCTTACGGGCCATGCAAATTCCAATGGAACCCCAAAACCGTGGGCAATAGCTCATGAAAACATCCACAAAATGCGAAAAAGGTGAGTTTTTGGTCATATCTCTCAAACAAGTATCGGGTCTTATGGGCCCAGCAAATCGCCCTAGAACATCTACACTATGGGCAATAGCTCATGAAAACGGCCATAAAATGTGAAAACAATGAGTTTCTTGCGGTGCCCAGCATACCACTTCATGATGTAGTACACTATAGTCAGTTGACATAACACCAATGAAACACCGTTCACTAGTATTACATCCCTCGGAGTGGTACAACAGAAACACAACAGGTCCAAGACATGACTATAGAATTACAACTCGACTCTTTACAAAATATCCATAGTACAACTATCTTAAAGATACAGGAATAAACTCTCTACAAAGAAGAAGCAGAAATAATAACTCAGAGATATCTGGCTAAAAAGACTAACATCTAAACTATCTGCCTTGCAATTGCTACTAATGCAATGCTCTATAGAAGTAGGTTTTATGGCTAGAGTATCTACTCCAATCTAATCAGGAACTTTGTCTTCACGTTGGTTGATGTATATGTTGACTTCATTTACTTTATTGAAGAACCTGAGTTGTCGATGATGGTTTCTTGAGCATAAGTTGGTGTTGGTGTCATCTTCAGTGTCTTAGAACCTAGCAAGGGTTAAGAAGGTACGGTTGATTATGAGCGTACTCAGAAAATTCACTAAAAAGGAGTGTTTGATGCACTATCTACAGCCACATACCATAGGTCGTAGGCAATGCAGGTTTTCGTAAACATTTCTTCAAAGGTTGGTTTTATTCTGAAAAACTATGTTCGAAAGCCTTCATAGGTTGACTAGAACTTTTATGCATTTCCTTTCCTACCGCGTTCGTAGCTCCTTCCTGGAACAGGGAGAAACATGTCACAGTTCTTACACTCTGCAAAGTTGCGTTGCTTTACCCATGATAGATTAGTTGATCACCCTAGATCAGTAATCGATATTTCAAGTTAATTATGAAAATAGTGTTTTCGACCTTTTTGAAATGCAAGTGATGACAACAGTTGAGTTACAAGCATAGAAAATAATCAAAGGACATGAGAAAGTGTGAACTTGCCTTTTGTGATTGCAAGATTATGCAATCAGTCTTCAAGAGACTCAACATCATTGGTCCGGCAAGGACGAATGTTTAAAGAAGAAAGATGCAATTACGCATAAGTATTGTAATGAAGTTTGATAAATGTGAATCCCTGAAATAATTGTATCTGATCTAGGGTTTGGAGTTTGTGATGAGTTCTTTGGAATGTGTTGCACTTCTATACCAGCTTCACACATGTGCTTCTTGTTAAGGCTTGTGAGAGTGTGTGAAACAATATGCAAGTACGACAAGAATCATGCAATACTAAATCACTCAAATGGGCCATGGTATCTAAAAGACTTCTTAAGCAAGATTATTAATCAATTAGAGCTTTCAAAGAAGCGTTAAAGGATTACTTTTAATCTTTCTTAAAAGAATATCTTTCGAGGAAAAGGTTACTTTTACAAAGTAAAAGCATTTAAACCTAAAGCTAACACCTTAAGGTTTTCTTACCATTTATGAGTATTAAAGAAGAAAGCAATTAGTATTTTTGAATAGTTATTCCACTTGGAGGGAATACTTAGATATTTGCAATGCGTATTATATTATATGTGACTCACTTCTTAATGTTTTATAGTAAGGTTAGTTAAGAGTGGTATTACTTTTATTTGAGTAGTAGTTTCTTAACTTTATGATTGAATTGAATCATTTGTCTCCTTATAAATGTGTGGTTATAATTTATAAACAAGGAAACAATATTATTTAACTACTTATGAATTACCTTTGGATTTATAATATATTTATAAACTTGTGGTTAAACTAATGGTAAAAGGTTTTAATAATTTCAAAATAATAACCTTGAGGATTATATATTTGATATCTCCTTTTGGGAACTGCTACACTTATTTAGGAATGACAGTTTATCATAAATTGTAATTAAGATGTTTTGGACTATTTAGATTTCATAATATTAATATTTTTAAGACTAATACTATTTTTTAGACTTCTAATGGACATATTAGAGGTATTAGGAATTTTATACCTACTTTTATAAATTACCAACTAAGAAAATAGGTTTGTATTCCATTTATTAGGGTATTAAATTTTTACTTACTTCAAAAGTGGAATGTTACATTTTTAACATGTAGATATTATTTGTGTGATCATTTTGGTATATTATATGTATTTTTGAGATTTTTAAATAATAAGATATGATTTTTATAAGTTTTATCACTTTATAAATAATAAATAAATAATAAATACTTAGTTAAGTGTCACAAAAATGTACAAGATAAACTTATAAACGTATATTTTGTTTTTCTAATAATTTTGATATATTATATTTATTTTTATGAATTTTTTAAATAATAAAATATATTTATTTAAGATTTAACATTAATAGGGTATTTACTAATTAATACTAATTATTTTATTTAAATTGGAAAATAAAATATGATAATAGGTTTAGATTCTAGAATTTATTTTTCTGAATATTTTGATATATAACACATATTTTTCTGAATTATAAAACAAAAGCTATTAATTTAATAAGATTGAATAATTTTGTAAAAATCTAAAAGAAAATATTTAAATGATTTATTGCGTCGGACGTCAGCATGACACACACATGTAGGTTAGATATTTTTACACCAATACTGACTGTAGCCTGAGTCACAGACAGGTGGGCCACTAGCCACATCGGCAGGCCACGCAGACATGGATTGGTCAACACGAGGACTCGGATCATGATGACATTATCTCGTCGGCTCCTAACGTCACCTCGTCGGAGTACGACGGCGACGCTAGAATATGGCACCTGGATTGGTTGCACGGGCTATGGATCACTGGAACAGGGATTACGACGGGCACCCACGGCGGCTTGCTCCGGTGACTTGAGGAACTAGGCCTACGGCCAGCGCTAGCGTGGTCTATAAGGGTGCAAATATGCGCAATCTCACCTTGAAGCTGGGACGCTGGTCGGCACGAATCGGCGTGGCTGGAGATGAGTACTCCGTCCAGAATTCCGACGGCCACCAATGGAGCGAAACAATGAAATTCACCTTCCACCGAGCTCCCCTTGTTGTTGTATTCCACCCAGAGGATTGTAGCATCCCAATTGTCTAACAATTGCAATGCTACTTGCCTAGTCTATATATTGCTACTTCATACATATCATTTATTGCATCGCCATTATATCATGCTCATGTCACCATGCCACATTGCATTTGAGCATCATATAAAACCCTTTGATTTGGTTCTTCCTTCATATACATTGCTTTATTAATTGTATTTGCTTCTTGATATATTGTTTGTTGCCCAAGTTGAATTGAGGGCATATATTTTTGCAATCCTTCCACCATCTACATTGTCACCTTCCTTTGGTTCCATCCACCATCTCCTCCATCTTAATTATTTATGAGCCCATGCATTTCCTTTGGTATTTAATTCTAGCTCATAAATAATTGGGATGGATCCTATCTTTATTCCATGCTTTCATTCTTTTCCCACACCCTAAATATCCTTCATCTTGTAAATGCCCAATTTGAACTTTATGTGGGAATCTCTCTGTCTTGTGTTTTTCTCTCATGTCGCATTTGTGGTGCCCTACTCCTTCCTTTCAAAATATCTGCAAGTTTCAAAAGTATTTGAATAAGTTGTTGTTTGTATTTGATTGAAACAAATAACAAAAATTAATAAGTAAAACTATACCTAAGAACATAAAGAGAATAGGAGAAAGAACCTTGGCAGTCTTTTGTAGCCCACCGAAGAAATCCATCTCTGCCTAGCCCAACATTTTTTTCTTCTGTTTATCTTCCCCAAGCTCGTCTGTAGGTCAGCACATCCGTGCACCCTCCTGTCGCTATCCTCCGGATGGATGATGGAGCCACGCACCCAAGCCCTTTATGATGCTCCCCTGCAACCCTAGCCCCCCTTCTAGCTGCTTTTCCCCCATCAACCGCCGCCACCCTCCGATCCTTGCTCCTCTCCACCAAAAATCCCCGAGAGAAAACACCACCAAAGCCATGAACGAGAGCATCGGGAGCTCGACCCCTGCATGGTCTCCTCCCCCTCATGCTCGATCACCATGTTGTCTTGCCAAGGCCCTCATCGTCCTCAGCAGCAAGAGGTTGGAGCTGGAGAAATTGCAAAGTGTTGTATATAAAAATGGGTTAGAAAAATACAAGGATTAATAAGATGCTATCCAAAACAATTGATGAGCAATTTAAAAATTTCGAAATTATTTAATTACAAATAAATGCCTTTTCCTAATAAATTCATAACTTTAATTCCATATTTCCGAATTTGACAAATAATATGTCTAAATCGATCAGCGCGCCGAGCCCATTCTGATTATGCATTCCATGATATGAATTGAAGCATTCATCATATAAATACTTAAAACCTGAATGGTTTATGCAAGTAAAACTTGACAAAATAATTAATAAAAGTGCTTATTTCTTGTTTCCACACCTCACCCATGCCATGCTATATTATATCATGCAATTGTGCATCATTCCATCATGGCATACCTTGCTTGCTTGTTGCATACTCCCCCCGTTCCTTAATATAAGGTGTATAGATTTTTGGGAAAAGTTCCAAAATATAAGGTGTATTGCATTAAAACAGTCATTTGGATAATTTATTTGGGTATTTGATTACAGTTACTTATCTCAGGCAAGCTCCTCTATTTTCTCATGCCAATTAGTAAGGTGTATTCTTGCCCAAAACTTCTGTATCTTACCCTCCATATCTATTCTTTAATTTCCGTGCCAAAAACTATACACCTTATATTTAGGAACGGAGGGAGTATGATTTATATGATTGTGCAAGGTATTTATTGCGGCCCCTTGTTTGTTTGGTTTTTTTAATCTGGATAGACACTGAGCAAGGAGAATACCAGCAGCCTTAGGAGTATTACATGGATCCTTCCTATCCTGCAAGAGAACTGCCAGGCAAGCAATTCCCCATGCTTGCATACATATTGTACCTATGCTTCTATCTTACTGTTGCATCATTGAGTCGTGTTTGCATTAAATTGAATCCCAAGTATTGCATAGCCTTTAATTTAAACCCCACCGAAGATTGTTCCTCCATCCCATGAGCTATTACTACAGGAGTTATTTGAGCCATGCGAGTCGTAGAATTGCATGTGTAGGGTTTGTGCGAGTCCTTCGATAATGAGGTACATAAAAAACTTAATATGAGTAGATAACTAATGAAACAGGCATCGGTGAGCATTATCTCTTATTTGGTTCTTTAAGCTCACTTGTGTCCAGCAGGACCCCGAGTACTTGATTCATGTTCCTTGACTATCGCACTATCCGCATGTGGGACCATGAATCCCCTACGCCTGAGCTTGATTCGTACTTTATTTCTTGGGGCCACCAAGTAGTTTGGGGCTTTATTACTATCATGTACTTATGCCATGCTTTACTACTTTATTTACGATTGTACGTGGAGTATCTGTACTGTTTTGGAATGTGGAGTGTTTTCGTAGTATCGACAAGCCCAATCACACTTTCGGGTTCCCAGTCGTTGATACATTGCAAATGTATCTATAATTTTTGATGTTCCATGCTTGGTTTTATCCACTTTCTTGTGTTTTGTTCCAACTTTGGAGTACTTTTCATATGATTTCTTGGACTAACCTATTAACAAGAGCCACAGTGCCAGCTGCCTGTTTTCTGCTGTTTTTGGTTCCAAGAAAGTCAGAAAATGAATATTCTCGGAATTGGACGGGACAAAAGCCAAAGTGCCTATTTTTCTGGAAGTGATCAAGTGCCAGAATACGAGACGAAGAAGGGCCAGGGAGCCACCACACCACCTGGCCGCGCGGCCAGGCCTGGCCTACGCCAGGGGGTGGTGTGGCCGCTCCTGGCACCCCCTCGGCCTCTCCTTCCGCCTATATATTACCCTCGGGACGAAAACCCTAAGTACCCGATCAAAAATCCACGAAAGAGTCTGTAGCCGCCGTCATCTCCATCCCCAGATCGGGAGGGATCTGAAGCTCTTCCCGGCACCCTGCCAGAGAGGGGAATTCACCCTGGAGGCCTTCTTCATCACCATGCAAGCCTCCGGTGTGATGCGTGAGTAGTTCATCCTTGGACTACGGATCCATGTAGTAGCTAGATGGCTGGTTTCTCCTCCTTTGTGCTTTCATGTTTAGATCTTGTGAGCTCTATTCATGATCAAGATCATCTATTTGTAATTCATACACGTTGTGTTTGCAGGGATCTGATGGATATTGTGATGCTATTTCAGATTGATTATTGATTCTATCATGGCTTTGTTATTTGAGATCTTGCATGCTTTCCGTTGTTAGTAGCTATCTTGGCCAAGTAGATGCTAGCAACTCCAAGAGTTAGTATTTATGCTCGATAGTGGGTTCATGCCTCTGGTAATCTGGGGAAGTGACATAAATCTCTAAGGTACTAAATGTGTTGTTGCTACTAGGGAGAAAACAACAATCCTTTGTTCATAGAACAATCATATTGTTTACTTTACATGCAGTTCATAAAGCAATAATCTGTTGCTTGCAACTTAATTATGGAGGGGGTTTAGATGATAACCTGAAGGTGGATTATTAGTCATAGATGCAGTTGGATAGTGGTATATGTATTATGTTGTAATGCCCAATCAAGTCTCAGAGGAGTCAAGATGATTAGTATATGCATGTATTGCTTTCTCGGTGTTTGTCAATTGCCCCGCTGTAATTTGTTCACCCAGCATGTTATCTATCTTAAGGAGAGCCACCTCTAGTGAACTATGGATCCCGGTCCTTTTTCTTTACATACAATCTACAATCTTTTAATGCTTTGTGTTTACTTTCTACAAAATTTTACTTATTTCCATTCGATACGTTTAATCCTTTGTTTTCCGCAAAACACGGTGAGATTGACAACCTCATCGCAAGTTGGGGACAAAGTTCTGTGGTTGTGTTGTGCAGGTCTCCACGTTGCTACTAGTACCGGTAGTGCGCCCTGCCAAAGCTCAGCTAGTAACACCTTTGGGGTGTTTCCTTGCTCCTACTGGTTCGATTAAACCTTGGTTTCATAACTGATGGAAACTTGCTGTTGTGCTCATCATACCTTCCTCTTGGGGTTCCCAACGAGCTCTACATCAACACCGACATCAAGCATTTTTCTGGGCGCCGTGCATTGAGCCATCAGTCGTTTATAGCCATTGACGCGAACCTGGGTCCATCTCGGAGCCGGCCAACTTCGTTGTGGGTAGCTTAGTGGGCTGGCCCCTTGAAATAATTTATGAATCCTGTGAATGCTTTGTCGTGAGGCCTCGTTGTGTTCTATTTGGTTCTTCTCGAGGTTGATCGTGTGTGTGTTGCTATTTGTGCACCCCTACAGGGTAAATCTTTCAGAAAGCCATGTCCATGGTTATGGACGACTTGGAGCACAGTTTCTCGATCATAGACAAGCATAACTAAAGTACCGCCTTTAATTTTACTAAGAAATGACTAGTAAATAGAACAATACTCATGGAATGGTTAATAAAATTGCCAACGGATGGGAGGTTCTTCCGCCTTCTTGTCGGTAAGCGAGAAGGAGGGCGTGCAAGGTTAATTATGTTGCTTATATAACTATTGCTATTAATTAACGAGCGTCCGCCTATCTCTGGTTGGGAGGATGATGTAGCGTGTGTCTATCGAACTTTTAGATATTATCTTTCGCTGCAATTGCGTCACCCCAGGTTGTTCCCTTTAGATGCATTAAGACTTGCTGAGTACCCCTAGGGTCTCACACGATAAATATTTGGTTTAGGTGGACATGTATACTCTCAGGAAGGCTACTGGGTCGAAGAGACCGATGATGGTGGCAATGACCACCAGGTGTAGAGATTTCACGGATGGAGATCCGTGAGATCTGTGGGCGGGATGTGCTTCGTTCTATGGCATCTTATGCCGATTTGCTTATTATCCGTACTTGGATCTTGTATTCCGCTTCCGCTTGATACTTTGTTGTGTGATGTCTAAGGAGATATCCTAAACTATTATACCTATCTAGTATATTTGGATCTTGCCGTATGGCGTTGAATATTTCTGTTTCTATTGTTTCTAGATGGTGTGACTCTGATGTCTATTGTAAGTCGCAGACATACATGCTCATTTGTGTATGTCATGGTCGTGTTACCTGTCGCTTACGCCGCTCTCTCTTGTCCCGATGTTCTGGAAAGTGGATAAGGGGTAGGCCGGTACCGTTCCCTGCTCCACTCTGACGGGGCTACACGTGGGTGGCCTTGGGCCTCCAAAGTAGAATCCCTTGTCCACTTTTGGTTCGTCCAGGCTTGAACTTAGAGCTTAATGTCTGAAGTATTACAAGGATCTACCGAGCACTGTGCTTCTTCCGAGCTACTCCACGGTCACCGAGCTAGTCTACATCAAAGACTAGCTAGAGCTCGCCACCGGCGGCTTCGGTGAATTTGTAGAGGATAGAGAGCAAGAGAGAGGCATAGAAAGGGTAGGGATGGATAAGAACACCGATGCAGCTCTCCGCGGTCTATTTCTAGGTCAAGGCGGCATCAGCAGGGATGGCCGAGATACGTCGGTGATGTTGGAGCTCGATCTGGGCGTGAATCACTACGAATTTGTCCAGCTAGCGGATGCCTGGCGACTTAGACGGGGCTCTAGGTGAGTCAACCGTGTCCGGGCGGTCCAGGATTGCGGTGGAGACGTGGCTCGCCGGCGGCGTGTTGACCATGCGGAGGAAGACGAGAACGACAGTTATCTCCTCACACGGGCCCCACTTGACAGAGAGAGAGAGACCAAAAGGGTACCCGGGCTAGGCTGCTGTTGGGCCATGGCTGAGTGAGCGAAACATGGCTTCTGCTGCTCGCGGACGACGCATAGAACATGGGCCATGGTGGACTGGTCCGGCTAGCAGACTCCTTCTTTCCCCTTTTCTATTTCTATTTTTGTTTTTGTTTTTCACAATTTCATTTCAAATATGATTTCTACAAGGGTGTGAATATCCAGAAACTTTGTGGCATATTTACAAGAGTTTAGAGATTCATTCTATGAAACCTCTTTTAATTTTTCTTTATATTTTCGAAATTCATGAGTATATGAAAGGTTATTTTAAAGAAAAGTTATTAATAGGAATTTGGTTTTTAGAGATTTACTTCCTATAGGAAAATCTTATAGAAATGATTTGTATTTCCACTTAATGAATGTAATAGAAATCTTATAGAGATTTACTTCCTATAGGAAAATCTTATAGATGGCTAATGAGGTATATAGAACTCTATTCAAGCTTAGTCTCATATAAGGATTAATGTATAAACCTTATAATGAATTAAATCTTAGGGTTCATAATTTGGTGGTTTAAATTTTAGGGTTCTTTAAAGTTGGGAATTTCTTTTATTCCAATTCCATTACATTTTCTTCATAACCATTCTACTCTCTTTCAAAGTAGGCATGGATCACTTCTTGAACTAATTGTTCATTACTTTCTTAAGTGTGGCTAATGTGTTGATTGAAGTTTATTATATAATGGTGAACAACCATTATCATTCATGTGGCACAAGTGATCTTAATGTCTAGTAATATTTACTTAGGGTTTCTAATACCAGACTTACTATGGACTCTAGAGGATACACTACCCTCAAGTTTCTTAGTGAATGTTGCTAGGGATCAAGATTCAAGGATTGATCCAGAACTTACAATCCTGAATGATATCCCAACTTAGAGTGAGTTACTAGAATTACTTCCTAGAGAAATCTTGTTGGTTCATGGGTCTAGGTTTCTATTAGATCTAAGAGAACAAAATGGGCAAGGCTCTTATCAATACACTCTCTCAACTGGTAATATAATTATCTCTTAGACATTTCATTTGACTAAAAGATACTATTCATTAGCTGCCTAAAAATAGGAATTGGTTCTACTACCATCTTAGTTCTAGGGTTTTAGACAAAGAAGTAGACATGCTTCTATTCGTGGCTTGATAAGACCTTGGTTGAAAGTTTCTCAAACACTCCTACCTTAATGCTTCACTAAGCTTGTTTTTAGTTAAGGAACTCATTTCCTAAATATACTCTATAAATCACTCTTATCTTATTCAAAAAGATCACATCTTCCTGAATAAGCCAACCATTTGACTCCACCATATCCATCATCATATGATGACATGGTCATGCCACTTCAACATTAATCCTTCATTCTTCTCCTAGTATATCTGACTTCCATTACTAAACTACCCTTGAGGAAGTCATTCATCTAGTTAGTTATAACTTCATTATTCCATTCTCCTAGCACTCTTCCTTTACTACCTAACTTGCACTTCTTCACTACCCTTGATGAATCCATCAATGTGGTTGTTTCTAACTCCATCCATAAACTCCTTTATAATAACCTTGCATCTACTTCTAAGGCTTGCAAGATTGCAATTCTCTCTATATCACATGTGATATCAATCCTCTAGAATAGGTATGGTACTACTCTCCATAATATAAGTTGTTATTGTATTAACTTGTTAAACTACTATGCCTCCAACTACTCCATACAACTCATAGTATATACTTCATCAAACTCTAGCTTGACTTCTAATGATCAAGCTAGATGATTTAACTTACTAAGGTTTTACCAAATTTGGTATACTCACAACTCTTCTTTACCAGCTGGTCATCTATTCTCAAATGACTTGAGAATAATGACCACCATCCTTTGATCAAGCAAAGTTTAGGCTTCTAATTGTCTGATCAAGATCTATACTCTTGGGTTTAAATACTTCTTCTAGTTAACTCATGAGTGAGTTAACTCCTCCAACACCAAATGGTTTGATCACCACTAAGGATCTCATTCCATTGATGATGGCACACTCTATCATAACTACTTCCTTCTTCTTATTAATTTACTTGAGGTCTTTGGAAGGTCAATATAATAGGTCAAAGTTAAGAGTCAATAAGTGCTAGGTCAAGAATTGATGACTCAACATTGATGATCAATTGACACTAGGTCTTGGTTAAATAGGAATGTTGTCTCGTAATATGATATTAAGAGTATATGCTGGATGGTCTTGGCTTGCCTTCCTCTTCAACTCTATTTGTGATAAGAGTTAATGTTTAAGAACTATCATGATATCCATGGCTTAGATAATTGTAGTAAGCAAGCATATCAAGGTTTCATTATTGAGTTTCTTTGATTAAGCCATATACTTAACTTGGTATTCAGGGTTTGTGGTAAATAATACCTTGATATCATCTTTAAAATATTAAGTATTCATCCTTGAGTTGTTGTAGGGAATACCATGTAATGATCTCTAGAAGATCTGGTACTCCTTGTTAAGTAGTGTGTTGTGACTTAGTTTTATTACATTTGATATACCATTAGATCTAATTATATTACCCAAATATAAGGCTTTAGCAAAGTTCATATTGAAACTTACCGTAGTCAACTTGATAATCTACTTCAGTTCCACCAAGTTAAGAGAAGCTTCAATCACTTTGACAAGTTTTATTTAAAAGCGCAAAAATTATCCAGATTTTCTATGCATGAATGCAATGCACAAACCTTATCTCAGCTTATTTCTAAGCACTAATGTTGGGGTGTTATATTTTTTCTCGTAACTCTCAAACGTGTATTGTGTCTTACGGTTCATGCAAATCACAATGGAACCCCAAAACTATGAGCAATAGCTCATGAAAACGTCCATAAAACGTGAAAACAACGAGTTTTTGGTCATATCTCTCAAACATGTATTGGGTCTTATGGGCCCTGCAGATCGCTCTCGAAACCAAAAATTGTGGGCAATAGCTCATGAAAACGGCGATAAAATATGAAAACGATGAGTTTTTGTGCATAATTCTCAAACGTGTATCGGGTGTTACGAGTCGTGTAAATCGCCTTGAAACCCCAAAATTGTGGGCACTATCTCATGAAAATGTCCATAAACGCGAAAACGATGGCTTTTTGGTCATGTCTCTCAAACATGTATCGGGTCTTGTGGGACGTGCAAATATCTCTACAACACCAAAACTATGGGAAATAGCTCATGAAAATAAAACGTGAAAACAACGAGTTTTTGCTCATGTCTCTTAAACATGTATCGGGTCTTATGGGTCATGCATTTCGCCCCGGAACACCAAAATTATGGGCAATAGCTCATGAAAGCGGCCATAAATCTAGAAAACACCGATTTTTTGGTCATAACTCTCAAACACGTATCATGTCTTACAGGCCATACAAATCCCCATGGAACCCCAAAACTGTGGGCAATAACTCATGAAAACCTCCATAAAACACGAAAACGACGAGTTTTTGGTCATATCTCTCAAACATGTATCGAATCTTATGCGCCCTGCAAATTGCCCTGGAACACCAAAACTGTGGACAATAGCTTATGAAAACGGCCATAAAACGTGAAAACGACAGGTTTTGGTTCATAACTCTAAAACGTGTATCGGGTGTTATGAGTCATGTAAATCGGCCTGCAACCCCCCAAATTGTGTGCAAAATAGCTCATGAAGATGGCCATAAAACGTGAAAACGGCGACTTTTTAGTCATAACTCTCAAACATGTATCGTTTCTTACGGGCCATGCAAATCCCAATGGAACCCCAAAATTGTGGGCAATAGCTCGTGAAAACGTCCGTAAATCGCGAAACCGACGAGTTTTTTGTCATATCTCTCAAACATGTATCGTGTCTTATGGGCCCTACAAATAACCCTAGAACACCAACACTATGGGCAATAGCTCATGAAAATATCCATAAAATGTGAAAACGACGAGTTTTTGCTCATAACTCTCGAACGGGTATCGGGTATTACGAGTCGTATAAATCGCCCAAGAATACCAAAACTATGGGCAATAGCTTATGAAAACGTCCATAAAACATGAAAAAGAAGAGTTGTTTGTCATGTCTCTTAAACATGTATCGGGTCTTATGGGCCATGCATATCACCCGAGAACACCAAAAATGTGGGCAATAGCTCATCAAAATAGCCATAAAACTCGAAAACGCTGAGCTTTTGGTCATAACTCTCAAACATGTATCGTGTCTTACAGGCCATGCAATCCCCATGGAACCCTAAAAGTGTGGGCAATAGCTCATTAAAACCTCCATAAAAGACGATAACGACGAGTTTTTGTCATATCTCTCAAACATGTATCGGTTCTGATGGGCCCTGCAGATCGCTCTAGAACACCAAACCTGTGGGTAATAGCTCCTAAAAACGGCCATAAAATATGAAAACGATGAGTTTTTGCGCATAACTCCCAAACGTCTAACGGGTGTTACGAGTCGTGTAAATCGCCTTGGAATCCCAAAACTGTGGGCAATAGCTCATGAAAACGTCCATAAAACGTGAAAACGACGGGTTTTTGCTCGTAACTCTAAAACATGTATTGGGAGTTACGTGTCATGTAAATCGGCCTGCTACCCCCAAACTATGGGCAATAACTCATGAAGACGGCCATAAAACGCGAAAACGATGACATTTTGGTCATAACTCTCAAACATGTATCATGTCTTATGGGCCATGCAAATCCCAATGGATCCCCAAAACTATGGGCAATAGCTCATGAAAACATCCATAAAACGAAAAAAAGTTGAGTTTTTGGTCATATCTCTCAAACAAGTATCGGGTCTTATGAGCCCTACAAATCGCCCTGGAACACAAACACTATGGGCAATAGCTCATGAAAACGGCCATAAAATGCGAAAAAGGCGAGTTTTTGGTCATATCTCTCAAACAAGTATCAGGTCTTATGGGCCCTGCTAATCGCCCTGGAACACCAACACTATGGGCAATTGCTCACGAAAACTGCCATAATACGCGAAAACGCTAAGTTTTTGGTAATAACTCTCAAACCTGTATCGGGTCTTATGGGACGTGCAAATCGCCCTGGAACCCCAAAACTGTGGGCAATAGCTCATGAAAACGTCCATAAAACACGAAAACGATGAGTTTTTATGCATGTCTCTTAAACATGTATCGGGTCTTATAGGCCATGCATATCGCCCCGGAACACCAAAATTGTCGGCAATAGCTCATGAAAACGGCCATAAAACTCAAAAACGCCGAGTTTTTGGTCATAACTCTCAAACATGTATCGTGTCTTACAGGCCATGCAAATTCCCATTGAACCCCAAAACTGTGGACAATAGCTCATGAAAACCTCCATAAAACACGAAAACGACGAGTTTTTTAGCATAACTCTCAAACGTGTATCGAGTGTTACGAGTCGTGTAAATCGCCGCGGAACCGCAAAACTTTGGGCACTAGCTCATGAAAACGTACATAAAACGCGAAAACGGTGAGTTTATGGTCATGTCTCTCAAACATGTATCGGGTCTTATGGGTCATGCAAATCGCCCTGGAACATGAAAACTGTAGGCAATAGCTCGTGAAAACGACCATAAAACCCGAAAACACTGAGTATTTGGTCATAAATCTCAAACATGTATAGTATCTTACGGGCCATACAAATACCAATGGAACCCCAAAACTGTGGGCAATACCTCATGAAAACGTCCATCAGACGCAAAAACGACGAGTTTTTGGTCATGTCTCTCAAACATGTATCGGGTCTTATGGGTCGTGCAAATCGCCCTGGAACACGAAAACTGTGGGCAATAGCTCATGAAATGGGCCATAAAACTCGAAAATGCCGAGTTTTTGGTCATAACTTGCAAACATGTATCGTGTCTTACAGGACATGCAAATCACAATGGAACCCCAAAACGGTGGGCAATACCTCATGAAAACGTCCATAAACACGAAAACGACGAGTTTTTGGTCATATGTCTCAATCATGTATCAGGTATTACGGGCCCTGCAAATCGCCCAGAAACACCAAAAATATGGGCAATAGCTCATGAAAACGGCCAGAAAACATGAAAACGACGGGTTTTTTCTCATAACTCTCATACATGTATCGGGTGTTACAGGTCGTGTAAATTGGCCTGTAACCCTCAAACTGTGGGCAATAGCTCATGAAAACAGCCATAAATTACGAAAACGATGAATTTTTGGTCATTGCTCGCAAACAAGTATCGTGTCTTTACGGTCTATGCAAATCCCCATGGAACCCGAAAATTGTGGGCAATAGCTCATGAAAACCTCCGTAAAACGTGAAAATGACGGGTTTTTGGACATGTCTCTCAAACATGTATCGGGTATTATGGGCCATGCAAATCATCTTGGAACACCAACACTATGGGCAATAGCTTGCGAAAAGGCCATAAAATGTGAAAACGACGAGTATTTTCTCATAACTCTCAAACGTGTATCGGTTGTTACAAGTCATGTAAATCACCCTAGAACCCCAAAACTGTGGGCACTAGCTCATGAAACCAAT
Source organism: Avena eriantha (assembly GCA_910589775.1). Lineage (NCBI taxonomy): Eukaryota > Viridiplantae > Streptophyta > Magnoliopsida > Poales > Poaceae > Avena > Avena eriantha. The sequence continues at coordinate 437,637,467 of OU342745.1, read as the reverse complement.
CAGAAAATGCGAAAACAATGAGTTTTTGGTCATATCTCTCAAACATGTATCAGTTCTTATCGCCCTGCAGATCGCTCTAAAAAACCAAAATTGTAGGCAATAGCTCATGAAAACAGCCATAAAATATGAAAACGATGAGTTTTTGCGCATAACTCTCAAACATGTATCGGGTGTTATGACTCATTTAAATCGCACGGGAACCGCAAAACTGTGCGCACTAGCTCATGAAAATGTCCATAAAACGCGAAAACGACGAGTTTTTGGTCATGTCTCTTAAAAATGTATTGGGTCTTATGGGCCATGCAAATCTTTCTAGAACACCGAAACTGTGGGCAGTAGCTCATGAAAACGGCCATAAAATGCGAAAACACCGAGTTTTTGGTCATAACTCTCAAACCTGTATCGGATCTTATGGGTCATGCAAATCGCCTAGGAACACCAAAACTATGGGCAGTAGCTCATGAAAGTGGCCACAAAACATGAAAACGACGAGTATTTGCTCATAACTCTTAAATGTGTATCGGGTGTTACAAGTCGTGCAAATCGCCTTGGAACCCCAAAATGGTGGGCAATGATGAGTTTTCGCTCATAACTCTCAAGCATGTATCGAGTCTTATGGGCCTTGCAAATCACTCTAGAACACCAAAATTGTGGGCAAGCTCATGAAAATGGCCATAAAATGCAAAAACGGCGAGTTTCTGCTCATAACTCTCAAACATGTATCGTGTCTTATGGTCCATGCAAATCCCAATGGAACCCCAAAACTGTGGACCATAGCTCATGAAAACGTCCATAAAAACACGAAAACGACGAGTTTTTGGTCATCTCTCTTAAACATATACCGGGTCTTATGGGTCGTGCATATCGCCCGGGAACACTAAAATTGTGGGCAATAACTGATGAAAACGGCCATTAAACTCAAAAACGCCGAGTTTTTAGCCATAACTCTTAAGATGTATCGTGTCTTTCAGGCCATGCAAATCCCCATGGAACCCCAAAACTGCGGGCAATAGCTCAAGAAAACCTCCATAAAACACGAAAACGGCAACTTTTTGGCCATATCTCTCAAACATGTATCGGGTCTTATGGGCCCTACGGATCGCTCTGGATCACCAAAACTGTGAGCAATAGCTCATGAAAACGACGATAAAGTATGAAAACGACAAGTTTTTGCGCATAACGCTCAAACGTGTATCGGGTGTTACGAGTTGTGTAAATCGCCCTAGAACCCTAAAACTGTGGGCACTAGCTTATGAAAACGTCCATAAAACACGAAAACGACGAGTTTTTGGTCATGTATCTCAAACATGTATCGTGTCTTACGGACCATGCAAATCACCCTGGAACACCAAAACTGTGGACGATAGATCATGAAAACGGCGAGTTTTTGCGCATAACTCTCAAACGTGTATCGGGTGTTACGAGTCGTGTAAATCGCCCTGGAACCCAAAACTGTGGGCACTAGCTCACGAAAATGTCCATAACACGCGAACGACAAGTTTTTGGTCATGTCTCTCAAGCATGTATCGGGTCTTATGGGTCGTGCAGATCTCTCAAGAACACCAAAACTATGGGCAATAGCTCATGAAAACGGCCATAAAACGCGAAAATGCCGAGTTTTTGGTCATTACTCTCAAACCTATATCGGTTCTTATGGGCCGTACAAATCATCCTGGAACACCAAAACTATGGGCAGTAGCTCATGAAAGAGGCCATAAAATGTGAAAACGACGAGTTTTTACTCATAACTCTCAAACATGTATCGTGTCTTACGGTCCATACAAATACCGATGGAACCCCAAAATTGTGGGCAATAGCTCATGAAAACTCCATAAAACGACGAGTGTTTGGTCATGTCTCTCTAACATGTATCGGCTCTTATGGGCCGTGCAAATCGCCCTAGAACACCAAAACTATGAGTAATAGCTCATGAAAACGACCATAAAACGCGAAAACAACGAGCTTTTGGTCATATGTCTCAATCATGTATCAGGTCTTATGGGCCCTGCAAATCGCCTAGGAACACCAAAAATATGGGCAATAGCTCGTGAAAAAGGCCATAAAACGTGGAAACAACAGGTTTTTCTCATAACTCTCAAACGTGTATCGGGTGTTACGGGTCATGTAAATTGTCCTGCAACCCCCAAACTGTGGGCAATAGCTCATGAAAACGGCCATAAAATGCGAAAATGATGACTTTTTGGTCATTACTCTCAAACATTATCGTTTCTTTATGAGCCATGCAAATTCCCATGGATCCCCAAAACCGTGGGCATTAGCTCATGAAAACCTCCGTAAAACGCGAAAACAACAAGTTTTTGGTCATGTCTCTCAAACATGTATCGGGTATTATGGGCCATGCAAATCGTCCTAGAACACCAACACTATGGGCAATAGCTCGTGAAAAGGCCATAAAACGTGAAAACAACGAGTTTTTGCTCATAACTCTCAAACGTGTATCGTGTCTTTCGAGTCGTGTAAATCGCCATGAAACCCCAAAACTGTGGGCACTAGCTCATGAAAACGTCCACAAAACGCGAAAACGACGAGTTTTTGGTCATATCTCTCAAACATGTATCGTGTCTTATAGGTCGTGCAAATCTCTCTAGAACACCAAAACTATGGGCAGTAGCTCATGAAAACAACCATAAAATGCGAAAACGCCGAGTTTTTGGTCATAACTCTCAAACCTGTATCAGGTCTTATGAAAATTCGCGTCTCGCGCGTAAATTGGCAAAGTTCGTTCGTAATTATACAAATTATTATATTTAAAATATGAAAAAAAAAACTAGCCCTAGCCCTAGCTACCGATCTCCCGCCACTGGTGCCGCCACGTCCATCTAGGGATCGAGGTCGATGTACTCCGTTGGCGTCCAGAGTGTGCCGGTGGCATGCCCGGAGCTAGCGCGGGTGCAGGTGCAAGTGCGGGTGCAGGATGCGCGGGCTGGTCGATCACCTGGTCGGGCCACGCTGGCCATGCATTTGTCTCTGCCGGCACTGTCAGTGGCGGTTTCTTCGTCGCTGTCGGTTGCGGTTTCTTCGTCGCTGTCGGTGACGGTGTGGCTGCGTCTACGGTATGTGCTGGGCGATGGCGATGGCGAGGGGAGGAAAGTGTGGCATCGACGGGCGCAGGGGCCTGCTTAAGTAGCCCCTGACCGTGCGAGCGTGCAGGTTTTCACGCCTTCGCCATCAATGCTGGAGCGGGAACTCAGGCGACATCCCGTCAGTCACAGGTTGATGCGCCCTGTCGGCCTTGATGGCAAATGCTGTCGCATTTGTGTCTGAATCAGTGCCGCCGGTCAGGCTACCGCGCTCTGAATCGCTGCCACGGTTGCGTCTGAATCGGCACCGCGGTTGCCTCTGACTCGGTGCTGCGCAGCTGTCGCTGGCGGGTGGGCCTATAGCGCGCGCAGGAGGACACACCCTCGAACCGCCCGTGTCCAGGCCGACGCATCGGCCACGCAAATTAGGTGTGCAGATGGGTTGAGCCGGACGCGTTAATCCGCATGGGTCGTGTCGCCACGATGTCGTGCACGTCCCGCGTCCGCGTGGACGAGTTCGGACGCGCTTGGACGGGTTGGATCGGTCCGATAAAGATGCCCTAAGGAGCTGGAAATATCACCGGCTGACAAACCTGAGCACTACCTAATCAACCAAAAAATACCGAGAGGACACTGATCTACTCATCGCTGTAATCACGGGTGCCATTTCATCAGTCCATGGGTCTATACCCATCTCATCCATCCCTAGAACCTGAAGCAACGATCAGAACTGGATGTGAACCAAGCAATCGAAACAACTCCCTCTTAATTCTCTCAAAAATTCCGGGTCTCTCTTTTCCCTCCAACATGGGTCTACAAATACGAGTCTGTCGCCACAAGCCGCGTGTGGTATCGCGTGTCGCCCTCATGACTTTGGACTTTGACGTCGTCTACAAGGACAAGAGAGGGCACTCGGACGGATCAGTTGGGTGGATGGGATCCGAAGAACTCCGGATCAGCAAGTAGGTGATCTCCTCTGGATCTTCATTCATTTAGAGCATCTTCACTCGTCCGTCCCTCCTAAAGGACCAAAAAAGCTAAATAGAGACGCCGTAGAGAGAAAAACGTGCTCAATCTCAAAATAAATTTTCATCTGGCACGCGCTTACGAGATATCCGGCGCCGAGGCCACACCCTGCCTACGAGGAGGCAACTGGGACGCAGGCTAATCAATAACGCGCGGAAATAGCGCCGCGTGTCCCTTCTCTTTCCTTTCTTTCTTCCCACGCACGTCGTCCCACTCCTCTGGCGCTGTCGCCTCCCTCTCCTCTATCTTCTCCACGCAACCGCTGTTGGTCCACCCGATCCGCCGCCCCTCCTCGCGTGTTGCAGGTCGCCGGGAAGAGGCTGTCGCAGGCGACGCTAGGCTACATCGCCGAGCCAGTTGCACCGGAGCAAGCGGCCACCGCCTTCAACTGCACGCTGCAGCTCTCCGCCCCTCGTCCTCCCGATGGGCAGTGAGGAGCTCGTCCACTCCTCCCGACGGGAGCCGCTGCCACATGCCATCCAGGATGGCCCGGAGATGGAGACGCCGCTTCCGTTGCTTCTGCTGTTGTACCGCGATTTGTTTTGGATTTTTCTTTGCAGATAAAATTCGCTGCTTCTGCTGATATACTCGATCCTCCCCAAGGCTAGCTGATGCTGTTTGGATTTTTTTTCTTTGCAAATCAAATTGAACAATGCTAGCTGATCTGTTTTGCTACAATCTCGTCCACATCAATTTGGTACTTGTTCTTTGACTAGGATCTCATCTGGATCGCCAAAATGTGTATCAAATTTTAGCTAGCAATTGTTTGGGGTATAGTGACACAAGGGAATAAAAAACCTAAATATATGACATGTGGATCGGACATGTCCGGCCGCACGTCCTAAATGTGTTTGATGAAATGCTAGAAAAAATATATAGTATAGAGGGTGTGACTGGATCCACCAAATAAAAACGTTAGCCGGTCCCCCGTGGTGCCGACTGTCGCCGCTGATTCCGGTGATTCTGCCGCCGGCCATCTCTTGGGAGGCCGGCCATCTCGTGGGAGAAGGCGAGGCCTGCAAGGTATTGCAGGTCACAACTAAAAATCTGTTTTTTAAGATTACAAGATGCATATCATGCGCTTTGGTTGATAATTTATTTTTCCAAACATCGCATTGGATGTTCGAGAGAAAATGATCGATTGATAGCAATGATATCCAGAGCTGGCTATCTTGTTTTTATTTGCTAGGCTAGTCGCGTTGTCGTCAAAGAGTCTAAAGTCGCGAATATCCACACTTTGAGCGCACACGGTATGTACGAGCACTAGTAGAAAAACTAACTTTAGTTCGCAGCGGCCGAGAGGGACTAATGCAAGTGCAAGTATTTGTCCCGGTTCGAGGGAACCGATCGATGCACGGGAGCCAGGGGCATACGTCCTGGTCTTAAGAGACTATTCGTCCCGGTTCGTAATATAAACCAGGACTAAAGGTCTGGCCCCATACACGTGGCCTGCCGCCCACCTTTAGTCCCGGTTCGTATCACGAACCAGGACGAATAGCCCGCCTATAAATGCGTCGCCCTAGCCAGCGTCCTCCCTCTGCTTTTTCTCTTGGTTGAAGGAGTGAGGTGTGGTGTGCTAGTTTTTTTTCCTATGCACATTAGGTGTTCGACGAAATGTCTGAGAGAATGATACACTTGATTTCACACAAAATAAAAATGATATGAGATGCCCGAGCCACACTTAAGTCGTTCTCCTCTTTCTTTCCTTCTTGATCGATGTTAGCAATCTTATCCTTCATCTGTCATTGATATAATAATGCATGCGTCGACATAAAGTGGTCATCTCACTATTCATGATGTTCTGTAATGATGCAGATGAACTGGCGGGGATGGATGTACGTGACCGACGTGAATCCGTGTATATTCAAGGCGTGGATAAATTTATCGATGTGGCTAAGGCAAACAAAGAGAATGGATTTATATGTTGTCCATGTGTTCGATGTCGGAACATTAAGAAGTACTCTTCCTCGAAATTAGATAGGAAAATAGTCTAAGTTTTTTCTTTATTACTTTTGTAATTTCTTTTATTTCTTTAACTGTAAGAACAATGTAACATTGTATTATGCAATAAAGATACTTTTTATTCTTTTATTGTAATATTTTATTTTTATTTACTTGTGTAAAGAAAATGTAATATTGTGTGATGGAATAAAATCATTTTTTATTTCTTTATTCATTTGTACACTATATACTTTATTTTTATTACTTATTGTATTATTACATTTATATAATTAAACAATTTAATTTAGATTTTATTTAATCACTTAAATATCTAGTAATTTAGTTTGTGATTTCCTGGATTTCATTTGAATTCAAATTTAAAATTCACAAACAAGTTTGAATTATTTTTTTCCTTACAAGACAAGAATTGCCTAGAGATCATGTCAAAGTCTATAACACTCACTTACAAGACAATATGGCACGGGTTGTCATTTTCCACACGTACAAAATCTCCAGTGTGCACAGAATCATATGAACCAAACCAATCTTTGTTACATCAAATATGAAACGAACATGCAGTATCAAGTATCCATTCATCATCACGAGAAGCACAAGCAGCAAAAGCAGCTAAACATTCACCGTCAGAACTATCACCAGAAACAATAGCAGCCTTACCATTACCTTGATCCTTATCTTTCGGTTGGTAAGTTCCGTTCCTTTTCTCCTTATTCTGCAGCTTCCAACAATCATCAATAACATGATTAGATTTCTTACAATACCTACAGAACTTGTCCTTTTCCTTGGACTTCGAACGACTTCTGTCGTCTTTGCTCTTATCTCGGTTGCCATAGTTGTTAGATCTCTGCTCGGTCTTGCCATGAACCTGCAGAGCAACCATCTTCAACTCATTTGGCAATTCTCTATTTGTCGGTTGACTATTGTACTCTTCCGACTCAAAGCATCAATGAAAACATTAGCTTTTCCTGGAGTATAATTGAATGTAAGGTCATAATCCTTGATCAACTTCAACCACCTCTTCTATCTCATGTTCAACTCCTTTTGAGTAAAGAAATACTTGAGACTTTTGTGATTTGTGTATTAGTCACACCTTGCCCCATAAAGAAAATGTCTCCAACTTTTCAATACAAACACAACTTCTGCCAACTCCAAATCATGTGTTGGATAATTGACTTCATGAGGTTTATGTTGTCTATATCCATAAGCAATTACCTTAAGATCTTGCATTAATACACAACCTAGTCCATCCTTGGATGTGAAGGAGATATGCCCTAGAGGTCAATAATAAAGTTGTTTTTATTGATATATCTCATATGTTCATAATATTTTTTGTATCATGTTACAAATGTATTAAGTGAAAACATTAATAACGTACAGATATTATGGTATACAAAAGGAATAGAAAAAACAAAGTTTCTACCCAAAGCTTGCATTCCCTCTTTAAGAGTAGACTTAACTCGGTGCATGATCATTTCAAGATATCCCTTGAAATATTAGTAGCATATATTTGATCATCCCTTTGAACTCTGTCAAATATGATTTTATTTATGTGCTTCCAGAGGATCCAACACCCAATAATCATAGTTCTCTAAAAAATGGCTGATAGGTTCTTTTTGTATCCATCATCACGTCTATGTGGTTTAGATCTGTATTCCGTTCCAAGCCTAACTTACACTAAAAACTCCTGCCAAAAATTAAAGTTGCAAGTTGGTCACCATTAGGGTATCCTTTACTCTCTTTAGTTTAAACAAATGAATTACTTTTGTAAAATGATGGTGTCATTGTAAAAGTTACAAGTTCATTTTGTTGAACTAGAGAGGGTAGAGGGCACCATAATATTGACCCACTTTCATCACTACTAAAAATCAGATGAAAAAAAGATGGTTTGTGTCTTCCTCTCTACTTTCCTCACATCTCAGACAATTCTTGTTGAAAATATGCGCAATTTACCAAATGATTTAATTCATAAAAATAGTAGATCAAACATGACTAATAATATAGAAATAAAAATAGTCATGTGATCTAACAGATAGATTAAAAATAGCAAGTCTAAATAGATTGATACACATAATATATGAGACATAATTTGTAGTAGATGAAATATGATGTGAACAAGATGGAAGATCACATACAGTGCAGATGAGGAACTACTTGCGTTGACGTTGGTTTTGGCATCAGCCATGTCGTCAAAGAGGTTGTCAATGTCGAGTAAGAAGTCGTCGTTGAGAAAGAAGTTGTGGGTGTCCGTGAAAGAGTCTGTGATAAAGTCAGTAGTCGCATGGCAGTGCTCCTAAAAACCTTATCCCCTCTCGCTCGTACAAGATCGCAAGAGACGAGATTACTATCCCGGCTCTGGAATTGGAGGCGCGACATCTCTCTCATAGGCACGGGATGAGAAGGCGAACATGAGTCGGCTCATTCTCGCGAACAATTCGAACAATTCTTATCCTCCGCATAGAAGTTCTTCCTAGCCATCAATTCCTTAGTGGTCAGACTGTCTTGAATTAGTAACAGAAAAGAATGTTTGTTTAGGAAGACAAGCAGGTTTCCAAATCCACTGGTTCGTGAGCATCAGAACTTCTTCTCATTTTACCGACTTGCTTTTTCCTCATAGAAGTTTAATTTTGGAGAGTGAATATTTATTAGTAGTTGACTTAGAAATGGTTACTTCTCATAGTTCTATGTGGCCGTCCAATGAAGACCGACTTATCCTTTTTATTAATCTCCGTTTTTTCTAAATTATTTCTAAGCCGGCTAGTTAAGAAACAGCAAACCGTCGCAGGTGGCTGTAAACTGGTTAACTAGGAATGAACAGCATAACCGTAGACAAGCAGAGTTCAGTTTCGATTTCACCATGTGTACATGTCGTACTACATGGATGACAACCTCGTCAGTCAGTGGTAGCAGAGGCCGATTAGTTAGAGCACTAGCTAGTTACAGCATCAGTAGAGGCGGCTGCAGAGGCGGGAGAGGTCCGAGGGCCGGACGGGCTTGATGAGGAACTCCTCTGCGCCCTCGTCGAGGCACCGGCGGATCCTGGTCGGCGAGTTCTCGGAGGACATGATCACCACAGGGATGCCCCGCAGCTCCGCCGACTCCTTGACCCGCTTCAGCAGCTCGTACCCGTTCATCTCGGGCATGCAGTAGTCCGTGATGATCATGTGCACGCTCCGGTCCAGGCTCAGCACCTCCAGCGCCCTCTTCCCGCTGTCCACCGTCGTCACTGTCCATCAAAGCAGAACTGGGATCAGTTTGAGGTTTCTTCAGGCATTACAGAGCCAGTTCTGCAGTTCATTCAGTTCCCAAAACAGAATCCATGGTATGTACCTCGGTATTTGGAGCTGCGGAGGATCCTGGAGATGACGGCGCGGTCGACCAGGCTGTCGTCCACGGCCAGGACGTGAGGCTCCATCGACATCCGGACAAGCAGCGGCAGAGAAAGAATGGAGACAGCAGACAATGGAAGCTGCGTTACTGATGAGTTGACAAGTAGCTTAGCTGGGCAAAGTGGCAAACAAGACTGCAGCATTTTATACAGGGGGCAGGTTAGTTAGCGAGTGAGGGGCCATCCAGACAGAGTATAGAATAGAAACAAAATAAAAGAAATCAAGTATACAAACAAAGCAAGCAACGAGATCTAGCCAAATCTGGAGAGCCGGTGGCGCAGCGCTGGCCGAGGCGCCTACCCAGACACTATCCAAATCCTCCCTCAGTTTTTCTAATCGTACCAGTACATGTTGCACATGGCACAATTGATGAGTTCCTCTCCTCCTCGTCTACAAAAACAAGCCAGCAGCATTAGCAAGTCAACACAAAGTGTGAGCAAATTATATAATGGGGCTATATACGGTCGATCTCATCCGTTTCGTGGACCCATATGGCTTTGATATAACTACACAAGATACAGATCATGAGTACGTAGTATATAGCGATTAGGTAGGCTAACCTCTACTACATAATAGCATGCTTACTTCACTTCCATAACTTTGCCGTCTTCACATTAGATGTCTGGTTAATTGGATATCTTGAGTGATCAAACTTAGCTTAGGTCCACTGTCACCCACAGTATTATTTTTTGCAAACAAAAACTATTCTCCGAAACTCGGAATATCGAGTTAACAGCCAGACCAAACAAACAAGGTTCGACGTATGCAATGTTTTCTTTTCCGCCAAAAAGTTACGCAGCAGTGTAAGGCACTCCAACTAGAAAGAAGTTGAAGATAAATATTAATGGAAGGAAGGGCGCTCCAACAGGCAACCTATGGTACCTAACAAACAGTAGGTGTCCAAAACCATCCACGTCGCTAAGAGCTAGCAAATTCTGAAACACCGCATACACATATCTTTAATCATGCACGAACTGTGCACATTCAGTTGTTCAGCATATACACCCAAGAGGGCATCTTTTGGATATTGTATTTTGCGCGCGGCAACTACTACTCCCCGCCCTGCTCTACAATTGAATTGGCAGAAGCGTGCAATAATTCGTGGGCAACCAAAAAATATGAGAATCCAGAGATTCTGAAAGATGATGTCTGACCTGAAGCTGGAGGGAGGATGGAGGAAGCCCTTTGTTTAACTCCTGGAGTCAGTTCCTCTGCATCTGGACTTTCATTCAGAGAGCCCACATCCAGGCTCCAGCGAAAGGCTCATGGTACAGCAATGTGGTTGGTCGTGGAAGGAGGATCGCTACTGCTCGTTGATCTTGGGAGCCGCACAGTGTTTTTTATTTATGGAATAGTTTGCTGCAAAGTGTCCAAGTATTAGCTGTGCAAGCATGAGCTGCAGTTCTTGAGTGCACATCAAAGATAAGCAGTAAGGTCAACTTGAGAACAATGCAACTTTTCAGCTGTTGCTTCTGAGGAACACAAGAACTACAAGGCTAAATGTCAACCAAGTGATACTGTGACATAGTACTTTCTTTTGGGCTAGGAAGTGCGAAAATTTACTATTACTCCAAATTAAAAAAAATAAGATGTTGACATACACTTAACCACAGCCCTACTTGGGATTGACAAGACTAAATATGGGATTAATACTCTATGGAAGTCAACCATGTCACTGTGATCAGACGCATCTGGCATGATCTGGTGATCTGCCGACCAACGACCACGGGATTGTAACAATTCATTGACAACTGGCAGTGGCAGCATGCATACAACGTACCGAGATGTTAATAAAAGTGCAGTATAATAGACAAGTACTGACTAATGAAATAAGCTTTATTAAACAGGGTTTGTGTCCAAACTGACAATTATCAGGATATCCTATCATACAAATCATCAAAATATGCCCAATTTCATATATATATGAATGACAAGTAGTATCAGAGTCAAAATAGTACCACACATCTTGTAACATGATATGTAACCTATCTGAGTTACCAAAATGTAGTATCTCTCGCTCTGATGGGAACGTCTCAGGTCATGGATGGAAAACTCTTCACAGAGAATTCCATGGTTTGACTGGTAAACAACTGTAGCAAAAATTATGTATAAGTATGATAGCTGCAGGATATAGATCAGCACATTAATACTTGGAATGATCAGAGCCTTGGTAATTCATAAGCCATAAAACTACAGTACTAATTATTGCAGAGAAAAATAAAGATGAAATTGCAACGGAGATGAGCATATGACAAAAATAGGAACATTTGACAAGATATATGCTGTACCAACTTGAAGTGCACTAGCAGATTATCTCTCTTCTGTACTCATTACCAGAAAATGGAAACTTCTGATGTTTGTGTATATTACATACAAAAATTACAAAGCTTCAATACCCTTCAACTCATACAAAAATGAGGCACTCATGTAAATCACTACTCTACTGCCTAATAGAAAAACAGGCACTGTAACAGATTATACACGGGACTATCGATGGCAGTATATTTACCCAGATATAAAGAAGGGAAAATTTGCTACACGACACCGTTATTTTCTGGCATTTGCTAAAACACACCGTACAATTGTATCTTTGCTAGGTTCCATTACAATTTTGTGGCACATTTGCCAGAACACACCGCATGGCTAAAAAAGGAAAGTTTGACACATTTTCTTCAAACCTGGCCATAACATGGTCACTCGAACAAAAGTGCTAAAACTTTCCATTTTTAGCCACGTGGTGTGTTCTGGCAAATGTGCCACAAAATTGTAATGGTACCTGGCAAAGACATAATCGGACAGTATGTTTTAGCAAATGACACAAAATAACGGTGTCCTGCAGCAAATTTTTCCTACAAAGAACTATACATGTGTATGCACAACCAACTTCAAACAAAATTATAAAAGAAAAGCGACAAAACTCTCTGAAAGACAGCCTTATCTTTCAACAAATCCTAGATTCTTGATGGCAAAAAGCAAGAACTAGGACAATTCCACTCCAAGCGCAAGCAACTCAATCCAGTTTTACTCTCGTATCACTTTGTACAAAAACTCCATATACTGGACTTTTTCCCTCGTTCTCTGACCACACAAAACTAATAAGAACAGTGTATAATCAAACGTTGACTATTGCACTTCCCCAATCTCTAGTATTAGAAGCTTTCCCTTTTGTTGAAATAAGTTTTATTAAACAGGGTTTGTGTCCAAACTGACAATTATCGGGATATCCTATCACACAAATCATCAAAATATGCCCAATTTCATATATATGAATGACAAGTAGTCTCAGAGTCAAAACAGTACCATGCATCTTGTAACATGATATATAACCTATCTGAGTTACCAAAATGTAGTATCTCTCGCTCTGATGGGAACGTCTCAGGTCATGGATGGAACACTCTTCACAGAGAATGCCATGGTTTGACTGGTAAACAACTGTAGCAACAATTATGTATAAGATGATAGCTGCAGGATATAGATCAGCACATTAATACTTGGAATGATCAGAGCCTTGGTAATTCATAAGCCATAAAACTACAGTACTAATTATTGCAGAGAAAAAGGAGGAAATTGCAACGGAGATGAGCATATGACAAAGACTTTTTGACAAGATATATGCTGTACCAACTTGAAGTGCAGTAGCAGGTTATCTCTCTTCTGTACTCATTACCAGAAAATGGAAAACTTCTGATGTTTGTGTATATTACATACAAAAATTACAAAGCTTCAATACCCTTCAACTCATACAAAAATGAGGCACTCATGTAAAGCACTACTCTACTGCCTAATAGAAAAACAGGCACTGTAACAGATTATACAGGGACTATTGATGGCAGTATATTTACCAAGATATAAAGAACTATACATGTGTATGCACAACCAACTTCGAACCAAATTATAAAAGAAAAAGGAGAAAAAACTCTCTGAAAGATAGCCTTATCTTTCAATAAATCCAAGATTCTTGATGGCAAAAAGCAAGAACTAGGACAATTCCACTCCAAGCGCAAGCAACTCAATCCAGTTCAACTCTCGTATCACTTTGTACAGAAACTCCATATACTGGACTTCTTTCCCTCGCTCTCTGACCACAAAAAACTAATGAGAACAGTGTATAGTCAAACTTTGACTATTGCACTTTCCCAAGCTTTTCCAAAAGAACCAATTCCATCTGCAAGCTTTTAGATGCTCTTATGCGGTTATTCAGTAGTTGGCCATTCTACTGAAACACGTGCAGTCATATCATTTGATATGCTTTGGGTATCTGTAGCAACTGATAAAGGTAGAGTTTCAGTATCATCATCAATCGATCCAGTGTACTGCACGTTGGCTCGCTCGGACATGGTACTGTTCTCATTGCTATTACTTACTGTGACTACTGGTTTACTCTGCTGAAACCCAGAAACTATTGCCATATCAAAATCATTGCTTATCCCCATTGCAGGATCTCTGCTAGAAGCGTCATCTGCATAATGTTGAACACAAAGCTTTGATGCCAGAGCAGCTGTAATTTCATCTACCCCAAAACTGCTGATGGTATTATTCTGCAGCAATCATATCAAGCCAGTAAGTATGATTCAGCTACCTTGTTAGGTTACAAAAAAATCATACTGCTCACCTCAAATAATAAGATAGATGTTCAAACCATCCGAGGGAGTGCGACTCACCTCATGGCCGTCATCCAAGTCTTCGACATCCTCTTTCATGTCCTTAGGTTCGCCATCTTTTGATTCCTTATCCTTGGGAAAAACTTGAGAATAAGATGCATCAGTTAATAAAGATCCAAACTCCAATGATGAGCATATCTGCAATGTCTAATAATCGATACAACAATTGTTGAACTTGTTCCCTTTTTCACTATTGCCAAACCACTCGTTTTTATTTCTGAATTAGATTGCTTAAAACATACTCCCTCCGTTTTAAAATATAAGATGTTTTAGCTTTGTGAAAGAAGTGTATCTAGACCTTTTTAGTGTCTATGTTCACTCCAAACCTAGATGAACCTAGACACTAAAAGTGGTCTAGATACATTTCATTCACAAAGCTAAAACATCTTATATTTTAAAACGGAGGGAGTATATGACACTATCTTAGCCCATTTTATTCGGTAAATGCACTAAATCCAAACTAACAGAGTAAGTGCAGATTGTTTTATGCAAAACTACGTATTTCAGATCTAAATATTTCCTTTTTCATCCAAAGAAAAGGCAGCACCTCAAATAAAAGCAATATCAGGAATCTGATGTAAGGAAGTTCTTTTCACAGGCATTCACCTTTTTCACGTCCAGAATCTGTAGGGCATTGCTGGGCCTGAGGAGCCTCCATGAAGCTGATGTCATGGCGAGATGAAGCAGAACTAAAATTATCACGATTTGAGATACTTGTTTCTTCGGTATCAATCTCATATGGGGAGATAGAATTAATTGCAATTTCATCTTCTGGCTTGAAAGATCCTTCTTGAAGACCAAGGAGACTTTGTGTATTGATCTGTTCGGTATGTATAAAAGAACCTGAATTGCTAGGAGAATCCTCCTCAGCATTGTTGCCACCATCTAGAGATATTAACGTCCCCTCAAAACTGAACATGCCATCGTAAAGTATCTCAGATGATAATACCTCTGCCCCTCGAAGACTATCTGCCATAACAACATCTGGAATATCTAGGGACCCTGAATTGTCCTCAATACCCAGCATGGTTTCATCATGTTGCTGAATTCCTTCCTGATCAATGCCCCAAGGTTCAGCCAAGTTGACATCTGTAGAACGCAGGGATGAGTTTGCACTGCTTACATCATTTCCAGCGTTGGAACCCTCATCTGGATGAACCAAAATTTCCTCAGAACTTAAGGGGTCCTGAGGTTCAGGTGATAAATTTTCGCTGAAGAAATGACTCTCCACCGTGTGAGGAAGATCTGAAGCATAATCATCAGGGAAAGAATTTTCAGCATCACTAACATCTTCAGGGGACATGTAAGCCCTATGAAGAGTTAAAACATCTTCATCTTGCAAAGCTACAATTGGTGTTATCTCACTATCTTGAGGACCCCCAACTGTATTGGTAACACAATTTTCAGCATCATTAACCTCTTTAGGGGACACCGGGGTCTCCTGAACAGCAAACTCATTTTCAAATTGCAGCTCAGAGGAACCCTGACCAGTTTGCAATGATTCAAATGCATCAACCACTGGAGCAAACGAAGAGGACGACAACTCCAAGTGTTTATCTGATTCTTGCATGCCATTGATTACATCTGGAGCTACAAAAGTGCCCAGAAAGTTTGAAGAAACTTCATGTGGTGAACCAACAGTTGCTTCCTCAGCATCATTAAAAGTTTCAATCATGTTAGACTCTAGAATAAATTCAGCAGTCACTGGGTCATTTGTATTACTTTCTGTACTATCCATGTTGGGAAATGCCACAGGGTTCCTCTCCTCAAAGATTAAATCACGATCATTTGGTGGTTCAGAAGATGTGCCGCCTCTGAGAGTTTCCAGCAT
This sequence comes from Avena eriantha, assembly GCA_910589775.1. NCBI lineage: Eukaryota > Viridiplantae > Streptophyta > Magnoliopsida > Poales > Poaceae > Avena > Avena eriantha. The sequence goes on along the minus strand of OU342745.1, from coordinate 437,621,563 downwards.
GTTTATCTCTGAAACACATGAAGATGACCTGGAATAGAGCGAAAATATTTCAGAGTTTATGCCCTCATCTGAAGATGTGTGACTTCCCTCGAGAAGGAAAATAGCTTCCTGTGATGCTTCAGATGGAGCTTGTTCATGATTGTGAAGAGATTGAATTTGACTGCTGTCAGGGATAGATAGAAAGGATCCAGAGTTGTCTGTCAAATTTTCTGCAATTGCATCCTCATCTAGCAAGATGGTAGTATCTAAAGGAGTCAATGTCATTTCGTCTTCAGAGTCAGTAAGTCCTTCCTGACCAGCAAACGGTACTTCGACTTTCCCTTCATCGTGATTGATCTCACCTGAAGAAAAGAATATTCCTTCAGAATGAAAAGTGCTTTCATGTGGTGGCTCAGACAATACTTCCTGACCAGCTTGAGAAGTTTCCTGTACACTGGTGTTTGAAATGAATTGGGCAGATGTTGAATTACTTATCAAATTTTGAGTGGTACTATCATCATCTGGAGAGGTGAGGACAAGCTTTTGATGGTCAAATGCTCCCTCGTCTTCTGATTCAGAAAAAACTTCCTTCACAACTCCATGAACTTCGGTCATCTTGACCTCTTCACTGCATACCAAAAGTTCTGATGTAACTAGTACATCTTCAGCAGTATCAACTATAAGTGGATCCAGAAAAGGCTCCTTCCCCAAATTAATAGGTATGCCCTTCTGCTCATGTAAGAGGTCAGACATTCCATCCACCTTGAAGTCCTCGTCACGCTCTGCATGTAATTCTGGAAATGCAGAGTAGTTCAGTTCAGGACTGACTGTAACAAAGCTAACGATTTCTGGAACCTCTGTCGTCTTGGCACCTTGACTGGATAAAGAAAACTCCGAAGTTTCCAAGCACTGATCCGTAGTACTGACCACAGGCTCACCTTGCAAAGCTTCATCCTCCAAAATGATTAGCGTCTCATTTTCCTCCTTTCTGCTTAACTCGTCTGTTCCTTTCTCCCTAGTATCCTCACCACCATCCGCGACTAACTCTGGAGAGGATAAGAAGCTCAACTCAGGACCGGCCTTAGCAAAGCTGACACTTCCAGCAACTTCCATTTCATCAGTCTCTTGATTGCATACAGAGAACTCTGGGGTCCCCGCAGATTCGCATATGAATTTAAGTTGCTTGAAGAGACTTCCATTATTGACTGCAAGTGGGGATAGTGCAACTTCCTCCTCCAAATTGAAGGGCGTTCTGATTTCCTCTGGTACATGGTACTTGGACAATTCATTCTCCTCAACTCCCCCACCATGCAGGTCTGTTTGAAGGCTCAGTTTAGGACTGGCTGCATCACTGTCAACAATAGCTGCACTTTTAACCTCATCCAGAAAGATGGGACTATCAGAAAAAGTAATAGGCATTTCTTCTTGAAACTTAGGAAGTCCTTCCTGGCCAGCAAAAGGTTCTTCTTCTTCGACCACGTTGGCATATACATTTGAGTTGCTTGAATAGACTTCGTCGTTATTTATCCCCCCTGAAGATAAAAACAGTCCTTCAGAATGACGAGTGCTTTGGTGTAGCGGCTCAGAAAATGCTTCCTGGCCACCTTGAAGAACTTCATTTCTGTCGGTGTTTAGAATGAATTGCACAGGCATTGAATCACTTGTAAAATTTCGAGTGTTACTATCATCATCAGAAGGGGTGACAACAAGCGTTCGATGGTTAAATGTGTCCTCACCTTCTGAATCAAAAATACCTTCCTTGACAACATCATGAACCTCTGTTGTCTCAACCTCCTCACTATATAATGGTGTAACCATCAAATGTTTGGCAGTATCAGCTACAAGTGAATCCAGAACAGGTTCCTTTTCAATATTAAGAGGTAGCCCGTTCTGCTCGGGTAAGTGCAAGTCAGACGTTTTATCCTCCTCGAAGTCTTCATCATCTTCAGCATGTAACTCTGGAGATGGTGGGTGCATTAATTCAGGATTGGCTGTAAGAAAGTTTATGATTCCAGGAACTTCCCTCGCCTTGGCATCTTGAATGCATGAAGGGACATCAGAAGCTTCCAAGCATCGTTCCCTTGTAGAGATACTGACTATAAGTGGATCTTGCAAAGCTTCCTCCTCCGTATTAATCAGTATAGCATTTTCCTCCTTTGTGTTCAATTCACGTGATTTTTTCTCAGTGGCATCCTCACCACCCTCCACAACTAACTCTGGAGAGGATAAGAAGCTCAACTCCGGATTGTCATCAATAAAGCTGAAATTTCCAGCACCTTCCAGCTTTTTAGTCTCTTGGCTGCATAGAGAGACCTCTGGTGTCCCCAAGCAATGTTCAATATTATTGACTGAAGGTGGGCACAGTAAAACCTCCTCTAGGTTGAAGCGTGTCATACTATCCTCGTCTGAATGGGTGACAACAAGCTCTCTATGGTTAAGTGCTTTGTCGCCTTCTGATTCAAAAATATCTTCCTTCACAACATCATGAACCTCTGTTATCTCAATCTCCTCACTGTGTAATGGTGTAACCAGCAGATGTTCGGCAGTATCTGCTACAAGTGAATCCAGAATAGGTTCCTTTTCAAAATTAAAAGGCGTGTCGTTCTGCTCAGGTAAGTGCAAATCGGATGGTTTATCCTCCTTGAATTCTTCATCATCTTCTGCAAGTACCTCTGGAGATGGTGGGTACATTAATTCAGGATTGGCTGTAACAAAGTTTATGATTCCAGGAACTTCCCTCGCCTTGGTATCTTGAATGCATGAAGAGACACCAGAAGCTTCCAAGCATTGTTCCCTTGTACCGGTACTGACTATAAGTGGATCGTGCAAAGCTTCCTCCTCCATATTAACGCGGAAAGCATTTTCCTCCTTTGTGTTCAATTCACATGATTCTTTCTCAATGGCATCCTCACCACCCTCCACAACTAACTCTGGAGAGGATAAGAAGTTCAACTCTGGATTGTCATCAATAAAGCTGAAACCTCCAGCACCTTCCAGCTTTTCGGCCTCTTGGCTGCATAAAGAGAACTCTGGAGTCCCCAAGCAACGTTCGATACTATTGACTTCGGGTGAGCACAGTAAAGCCTCCTCCATGTTGAAGGGTGTCGTACTTTCCTCTGGTATATGGAATTTGGACGATTCTGTCTCCTCGACTCTGTTACCATACAACTCTAGAAGAAGGCTCCATTTAGGATTGACTGAACCAATGTTCACTATAGCTGCATCACTACTGGGTGGCAACGGATAGGTCTCCACATCAGAAGTAATGAGCAGTTCCTTGTCATCGACTGCACATGAAGTTGAGTTCTCCTCTGAAGTGAAAGAATACATTTGCAACGCAGATGATGTGTGTGGTTCAAGCAATGCTTTCTCCTTGACGCCCTCGGCAGGCAAATCTTTTAAGGTTTCTGATGCAGGTGGTACCGGATCAGACAGGTCAGGGATCAAGTCATTTATGCTACTATGTGAAACAAAGTCGTTCAGTGGAGATGTAGTGGCTTCTTTAATAAAAACAGGAGAGTTTTCAAGCTTTTCTGGTAGAGACAGTGAATGTTCCTCATTAACTTTGACAAGCAATTCCTGGAAAGCAGTTGACAAGTATGATACTGCATGTTCACTTGAGCGTGAATCGTCTCCGTCAGAAAAACTATTATGAGGACCGGATGGAGACATCAGATTCTCCTTTCTGGAACCGGAACAAGTGCCCATGATGTCCCACGAAAAATCATCAAACCCTGCTTCCTCACCATCTCCTGCAGGTAATTCTTGAGGGATATTCGCAGGTTGAGCAAGCATGCTGTATATAGCAGATCTTGAATGATCATCAGAAGGATATGAAACAGCATCTTCAGTGGAAATAGGGACATAGTAGACATGCTGGTCTGAGTAAGCGGAAACAGAGGATGTTTTCTGTGTCTTTTCCTCGCTTCTTTCTGTAGCACTGCTGTTAGTCATGTATGTTTTTGCACTTGACAATCTTCTCAGCCTTAGTCCGCCTGAGGGCACTGGCTGGAAGTCCTTGCTATGGCCCCAAGCCATATCTGCTTCACAGTCATCTCTCTGTTTAACGCTCGACTGGCGGTGCTTCTTAAGCTTAGGTGTGTGTGGCTGTGGCACTGAATCAGTTGCAACAGAAGAGTCACTAGCATCATCCACACCATCACAGTTCTGCACCAACAAACAAACACCAACTACGTTCAGTAGAAGGATGATTTCAGAAGAACAGAACATAGATGACCCAAACAACATAAAACAGATACTGAGACTACAAAAGGTACTGACGAGAAAAATTACATGCAGAAACTTAGGTTGAAAGAAACAAACAGACCTGGACATCATTTTGGTCGTTCTGGTCAAACTCCCTTGGTTCACCATCAGTTTGCTGCTTGTCCTCTTGAAGCCTTTCAAGCGTCTTCTTGTCCTTGAGGTCAACTGCACGGCAAGATTACCAGTGGTCACTTTGGAGATACTTTCCAGCAATGCAAACTCAGACTATACGGGGATTTCATTCTTTTACTAAGCAGTCATTTTTAAAAGTTTGAGAAGATTTTGCTGCTCAAACTTTGAAAAACAAGCAGGAGCCCAGATGGAGTGACCAGGGAGGATAACTATATTAGATCTAGGTGTGTTTACGGACAGTAAAGGCGGCGATATGCAGGAAGGTAGAAAGCAAGAGATGGCATGAGTCAGTGAAAATTACGCGTCCTCGTGAAGCGCACGAAGGCAGCGTAAATGAGCGTGGCTAGTGCAGGGACCACGAGCATCGGCAGCGCTTGGGTGGGTAGCCTCCAGTTCAGGCTCCGCCTTCTCGCCCTCCAGAACGCGTAGACGAATACCAGCACCTGCGCAGGAGATGAACAATCAGTAGTATGAACCCCGAACCAAAACAACGAACAGATATATCCTGCAACCAATCAGTAGGCATAAATCCTCTCGAGACCGTGTACAAAGTTGTGCTCGGGGAGTTCATGAAATGGACAGGAAAGTGTCACTGCCGGTTGTGTATGGTTTCAGCATCAAACAAGAAAACAGTGTCCAGAAAATAAACTCTGCTTCCTAGTTTAGCTTTGCTGCGATTGGAGGCGACGAATTGCCAAAACTGGGGAAATTGCTTGGCAGTGACGGGGGGTACAGATTCCGCGTTGATCCCGCGTTGGCGTGCGCATACAGGCAAACACCCGAGGCCCCTGCTGCCTGAGTCAACCGATCACTGTCGCTGGAGTGAGGGCGGGGCGAGCAGATTCTCTCACCTCGAGGTTGAAGGAGAGGAAAGCGAGCTTCCGCCCGAGCCTGCGTGCCGCCGCCGCCCGCCTCGCCAGGCGCGACCGCACGGCCGCCTCCTCCTCCTCATCCGCTTCGTTGTTCTCACCTTCGCCGTCTCCGCCGCCTGAGGCCTGACCTCGGCGGCGCAAGACGGAGGCCGCGGCGCGCAGGCGGGACCAGACGCCCGAGAAGAGGCCGGCGGAGGCTTCGCCGGCGGCGGCCATGACGGGGGGAGAGGGTGGTGGGAAAAATTGGGGAGGAACGGAATGGAATTTTTCAACCAATCGGAAGACGTGCCAGCCCACTACTCCACCACCTTTCTTTTTCTTTTATTTTTTTGCTGCCTTTTTAGCTGGCATTAACTGTAGCTCACAGTGTAAGCAAACTCAGCTGTGAGCTGACTTTTTATCCTTTTCCCCCCAATTAAAACAGGGGATTTCACTGAATAAATCTAAGATAACTAATTTGAGAGGAAGTAATTATCGTTGTTTCTCCACTTCAGATTTGACTTTTTATGATAGTTTTTTTTTTGAATATTCAGATTTGACTTTTTATGATAGTTAGTTCATAGGTTAGAGCATCTCCACGTGTTGGTGCAACCCCACAATTCCCCGGCGTTAAAAACGGCGGTTTCGAGGGGACGGCGTGCTGCCGCGTTTCTGGGGCACTGTTTTGCCCGGTCGTGTCCCCAAGATGAAAAAATTAAAAATATGTATACAGCGTAACTTTGCTCAAACAAGAATGAAATACGGTGAAGTTTAAATAGCGGCAAGTTTTCATATAGTGGTCAACAAAATACGATAAAAACAGATAAAGAAAATCTAAACTACATGTCTAGGCGGTGGTAGAAGGTCGTGTAGTCGTCGCCGCTATCGTCAGCATCGGTACTCGGTGAGTTTTCATATAGTGGTCAATGAAATACGATAAAAACCCTAAACTACATGCCTAGCCGGTGGTAGAACATACTACCCCCACCCCCACACACACACAGAGAGACACACAGAGAGAGACATACACACAAAGCGTTTGGTTCGGCCTGGGTCGACGATTCCGTTTTCAACACAAGCCGACGAAAAAGGGCCCTAGGAGACACAAGTGGGTGGCCGGCTGGATATGCTCTTATTTCCAGCATTTTGTGTATAAGAGAGCCTTGCTTCGGTACCCCTAGGAGACACAAGTGATCAGGCAGGATCAGAAAGTGGAGGGCGAGTCTCGTACGACCGCGCTCGCGCAGATCGCTTGTATGACCGGAGTAGATTCGAGGTGGTTTGTATAGGCCAGGGAGTCATGATCGCTCACGCAGCTCTCGCTCGCCGCCCTCGCTCAATTCCTCCACCTCCCCTCGCTCCTCCTCGCGCAGATCACCTAGACTTCGTCCCCTCCGCCTGTACGGCTAGGGAATTTGCTGGCCGCCATTACTGGACTTCACGCAGATCGCCGTCGCCCTCTAACATCTCTCCACGACACCATCTCTCCTCTACGGTGGGCTGCGAGGACACAGTTCCTTCCATCGCCTCCACCAACGGCCGGCCGGTGGTAGCCTACTGGGAGTTCGCCGGAAGCAATTGGTGACTGAGGGGAATTGACTGGTCGGTCGCTCAGTCTCCACCTTATCTGCCTAAAAACAACGAACAGCTATACGTATAGAGATTTCGCAAAAAAAAAAACACCCAAAACCCACTCAAAACAAACCCATAACCTGTTTTTACAGACAAAAAATGCTCTTTGGGGGGGAGGGGGGGGTGTACCGAAGCAAAACTATAAGATGATAACCTTTCTTGAGGGAGGTGTTGATTGTACCCGTGTGTTGACCCTTTATTAATTTTCCTTTTTATCATAATTTATTAATTTACTTGATTTCCCCCTTTTCTACGAGGTATCTATTGGCCGAGATTTTGGGGGGTAATATCCCATATACAAATTCACTACAGAATTTGATGTGTAACTTCTACCAAATCCTGTAACAAAAAATGAATTTTATTCCTCATAAGAACAAGCTAAAGCTCACGCTGCCTTGTACCATGATCCCACATTGAACATGACTCTTTATCGACATTCGTGCACGTTCACAAAAGTCCCGAGACGGGGTCACCATGATTATCCCATTCTAAAAGCCATATGATAAGATGGTATTGGTCAATAATTCAATGTTTTCTTACATTTTCCTAAAACATTTTTGTTACTATCATTCGTAAACGATAGAGGGTCGTGTTTTTCTTTTCGTTTCACTCGTCTTCATTTAGCATTTGAAGTAGAAAAGAAAATCAGGCATGATTAGAGTTTCCTTCACCACCACAGCCAGTTCATAGTTGCATGCATCATGGTGGAGTGGTGGCGCGCCAGCCCACAAAGGCTACTAGTGCCAGCCGCACATCTACCAACCTTTCTTTCAGGACAAAAACCAAATCTCTCTCACAATAATGCATCATGGTACTATAGAAGTAGCAATTGTATTTGCCCTAGATTAGGCGACCCGGAAAATTCTATGATACAGTTCTATGGAACTCTCAAGAAAAACATTCCTTGAGAGATACTCTCAAGAAAATTCTTTGTGTTCATCATGATGTCAATGTATGATCCTGCCACCTCTTTCACCGCTGATAGTAATTTGCAACACCGACAGAAACAATCGTAGTGTACATTACAGTGATGGTGGAAAACAAGCATTCTATGTATTCATCATGATCCGCTGTCCTCGTCGTCGTTCACTCGTCGCCGATGTGGAAGCTCAGGCACGAGTGGCTCCGCTTGATCCTCGTCGAAGAAGAAGCAGCAGCAGGCTGGTCAGCTTTGGCGGCATCTTTATTGGACTTCTGCATTATCCATCCATCCAATCAGGGTTTCATATACTATAAACTTGGTGTATCCATTGGGTTCATAAGAATTCAGAAAATGAGTACTAGTGGAGTACATACTTTGTAGATGCTGAGCCGCGAGTGGTTCCGCTTGATCCTCGAAACGGTGGCGGTGAAGGGCTGGTCAGAGCCGGTGACGGTTTTGGCAGCCGTGGCACCATCTGGATCGTACTTCTGCATCCAAGATTCCAATCAGGATTCGTTGTTTAGAATTTGCAATCCGTATATGTTTTTTTGCTGGCACAATCTGTATCTGGTCATTCAGAGAATTTTGTAGTAATGTGCAGAGAGAGAGAGAGGGAGAGAGGGAGGGGGACCTCGAGGAGCTTGTGCATGTTGTGGTGGCTGCCCATGAACTGGCCGATCTTGGCCTTGCGACTCCGCCACCAGCGTCTGCAACCTCTGCTGGTGAAAGGATCGTATGGGCACCTAGAGAGGGGGGGTGAATAGGTGCTACTTCAAATTTTACTCCTTTTCAAATTAGGGTTTGATAAGAAAGGTAAATTCTCTAGATTATACAACTAAGGTGAATTTACCTATATGATAAGCAAGCACTAACTAAACAATAACTAGATAAGTAAAGTGCAGTAAAAGGTAGAAGGAACCAAAGTGGAGCACACGGAGACACAAGGATTTGTTTCCCGTAGTTCCTTCCTTTTGAAGGAAAGTACGTCTACGTTTGGAGAGGGGGTGGTTTCAAACCACCAACGCCACGAGAGGCCTCCTTTGTTCTCCGATGAACCTCACCCCAATAGGTTCGATTTACCCCTTCCACTATACGGCAACCTTTGAGGTGGAAGCCGGCACCTTTACAACGAGTTTGGGGCACACATCCACAACTTAATTGGAGGCTCCCAAATACAAGCAAACTGTCAAATAATCAAAGACAAGCTTGTAAGAACCAAATAAAAACCTAGGGTTTCCAATGAAACACTAGAGCATGGGGGCCCTCAAGTGAATGAGGGGGAAATGAAGATCTCTCTTGGTGAAGCTGTAGATCAAGGCCTCCTCCTTCGATTCTCCAAAGATCAAAGACTTTGGATGGTTGGATGAAGAGATCTTGTTGATTTGGTGGCTCAAATGGACATGGTGTTCTTGAGGTGGACGAGCAGCTAGAACAAGGGGATAAGGTCCCCTATTTATAGCCCTTCTGTCAGCGAACCGTTTTTCTAACCGTTGGAGAAGAAGCAGACCGAAGAGTCCGGTCACCACACCGGAGACTCCGGTCCACCTCCAGACCAGCCTCCGGACCCCTTGACAGAATGACCCAGCTCAGTTGGGAGCCAAGTGGACCAGAGACTCCGATCCCTCTACACCGGAGACTCCGGCCTGAGATAGAGACCGGAGACTCCGGACCAAACTCTGGACTACCTTACTGGCTGACCTGGGCATGAAAACAAAGGCCGCACCGGAGACTCCTGGGGAAACTCCGGACCACACCGGAGACTCCGATTTGTTTAGACCGGAGACTCCGGTCTGGAATCCCCAAGTTACAAGATCAAATGCATGGAATGATCCGCAGGCCAATGGTCCTTTTTTCCTTTGTAGAATATCACCATGTAGACAATAGCAAACTGTAAAAGGGTCTACTAGTTGTTAACAAACACCAAAAGTGATTATGACAGTAAATGTCCTTTCAATCTCCCCCTTTTTGGTGTTCGATGACAACTAGTGAATTTGCATGAACAAAAGTTCGCAATTATGTATGATAGAGTATGGACATGCTCCCCCTGTCTATGTGCACAAAGATAAACAAGTAAAGCAGGCAAGGTGGGTAGAACATGGATAAACCATATAGTTCTCACATGAGTTACAATAAAGTTGGAGCACCCACAGAGTCACACACACACACAAATAGCAAACAGTGTCCCACAATAACATAAGGCAAATAGAGACGAGAAGGCAAATACGAATCAAGTAGCCCAAACCCATGCAAATCCCGATGGATAAACCATATAGTTCTCACATGAGTTACAATAAAGTTGGAGCACCCACAGAGTCACACACACACACACAAATAGCAAACAGTGTCCCACAATAACATAAGGCAAATAGAGACAAAAAGGCAAATACTAATCAAGTAGCCCAAACCCATGCAAATCCCGATGACAATGTCTTCTCCCCCTTTGGCATCGAAACACCGAAAAAGGGAAAAGACCTAAGCTAGCGTCCCAACGGATCAGTAGTCCTTGTCATCATCCTCCTCGCCCTCCTCATCCAGATCCTCATCATCATCATAGTCCTCATCATCATCTGGAGCTGCAGGCCCTTTGCCGTGAGGGCGAGAAGAGGAAGTTCCTTGATACCCAAACCCAGATGTGACATCAGAGAAGGTCTTCCAATCCACCAAGTTGTCCTGATGGTCATTCCATGCCCCAAACGAAAGAGTGTGATCTGACTTGGTGGACGGCTGAGCCCCATGCTCATCAGTGTATTCATCCTCACCTTCCTCATCATACACTTCACCCTGAGCCTTGATCTCCTTGAGTAGTTTCTTGATGCGGCGGTTGCTCTTGTAGGAATCATGTTGTTGCTTGCGGATGTCCACATTCATGTAGCACAGGGTCCTCTCCCAGAATGAGGCCTTCTTGACCCTCTCATGGACATAGTCACGTGTCATGGGTGGAAGAGGTGCATTGGAAGCATTCTTCCTCCGAGCCCTAGGAGGTGAGGGGGCCCGGTCAGTCTCTGAAATCTCCTCTTCCTCATGTTCATGGGAGCGTCTAGGAGGAGCACTCATAGCCCCTTTCTGCTGCAGAGATACGAGAGTGTGCTTGGTAAGGTTGGGAGGCATAGCAAGTGACGAACCATGTGGCTGAGTGTTGATGAGTCTCATGACCAGAGGTGCATATGCAGGGTCCTTCCTATATAAGATGGCATGATACATCTCCTCAAATATGTAGTCCATCACATCAATAGGATCAGCGTCGGGGCCAGCCATGTAAGTCTTATGGGTGTGATACAGTAAGTTGACTAAACCACATCTGATGGCATCATCATTCCTAGCACTAGGGGAAATGGTCTGGCGGAAGATCCTCAACATCAGATTGTAGAGAGGCTTGAGTCCCTTGGACACTCCCACAACCCCTTCACTACCATGTAAAGGGGCAAGCTTGTTCTTGTTCACCCCAAGAGCTGCTGAGTGCATGCGAACTCCAACATGAGTAGATACCCCCTGAAAAGTCTTGAAGATGGCCTCAATAAAGTCATAGAACGTGGCAGAGCAGCGGTGGTTGCCAGTCATCCAAGTCATAGTCCGGGCTTGGTCAGTCCCAAACACAACTGTGGCGTAGAACTGCTGCACGAGGGTGATGTTGTAGTCTTCACGGATCTCCATCAAGTTGAACAGCCCCAACTTCTCACTAATCCACGGAGCATTAGAGAAGTAGGGGCTCTTCCTCATCTGCTCAACACTCAAGTAGGGGCTCTTCCAATCAGGATTCGTTGTTCAGAATTTGCAATCTGTATATGTTTTTTTTGCTGGCACAATCTGTATCTGGTCATGCAGAGAATTTTGTAGTAATGTGCAGAGAGAGAGAGAGGGAGAGAGGGAGGGGGACCTCAAGGAGCTTGTGCATGTTGTGGTGGCTACCCATGAACTGGCCAATCTTGGCCTTGCGACTCCGCCACCAGCGTCTGCAGCCTCTGCTGGTCCCTCGCCTTGACTGCACAGTGCATATGTTCACCCAAACCCACTTACATCCTGAGCCTGCAGCAGCAGTAACGTTTGATGTAAGCAGTATGTTAATTTGGCTAATCTTTTTCTATAATGCGATCCATCATAGAGGTGATGAGATCACGAGTTCAGGTACGGTGTTGATCGACGACATGATAGGATGATGAAGATCCTAAGTTAGATGGATGGACAATAGGTAGCTACATCACAGGTTCAGCAAGACAGACCTCGAGGGCAAGGGAGCCCAAGGCGATCATGCGCTGGATGCCCCAATACTTATCTATGGGTAATTTCCAACGATGCTTCTAACTATTGCAACGATGAACCATGTGATTTGATCGTGTCGCAGCATTTATCTGTGAGTAGTTTCAATCATATCATTATCCAATGATATAACTCTATTGGCAACTGGCATAAATGCTTCATGATCAGGAAACCTTGATCGTCGGTTGTCCAACTAACTAGTATAAATAGAGCCCACTAGGGATTGGTTTGTCTCATACCATACCTATATCAATGTTTTCACTTGATATAGTTATAACACAATATGAAACTATTACGAACTAATTGAGATATGATATTAAAATCAATTTATTATTTGCCTCTAGGGCATATCCCCTTCAACTTATCTTTTCCTTCTTTGAATAATTATGAGGCCTTAAAATTAATTTCCATAAAAGTGAGATTTTCTGTTTTGGGAAAGCTAAAGAACAAGAGTAGGAATAACAAACAACTTTTTGGTTGTGAGGCTGGTACTCTTCCTTTTTGATACCTTGGAGTACCTATCCATCACTGAAAACTCAAGATATCTTAGTGGTACCCAATTTTCAAGGAAAGCCTGGCTGCTAGACGGGCAAGATGTTATCTTATGGTGATCGTTTTGTGTTGATCAATTCAGTTTTGACTAATTTACCGATGTTTATGTTGTCTTTCTTGGAAGTGCCAATAGGGGTATGAAAGCATCTTGACTTTTATAGATCACGTTTGGCAAAGTGATGATAATAAATGTAAATATCAGTTAACTAAATGGAATATGATCTGTAGGCCAAAGGATCAAGAAGGACTGGAAATTGAAGTCCTAGAAATTAAAATTAGATATCTTCTTAGTAAATGGTTGTTCAAATTTCTTAATGAAGAAGGGGTGTGGCAGGAATTGTTATACAACAAGTATCTCAACCAAAAGACATTATCCCAAGTTACAAGTAAACCGACGGATTCACCTTTCTAGAAGAGACTAATGAAAGTTAAAGATGATTTTTTAACAGTGAACTTTTCAAAATAGGGTACGGTACTACGATTAGGTTTTGGAAGGATACATGATTAGGTGCAACACCATTAGAAAATCAATACCCATCATTGTATAATATTGTACAACGTAAAAATGTTACTATTGCAAATACTTTAGCAGTGACTCCTTTGAATATTGGTTTTAGGAGAGCACCTACTAGCAATAAGTGGAACTCGTGGTTACATTTATGGCAAATATTAATGTGGTATCTTTAAATAATGAAGCTGATAAATTTGTTTGGAATCTATCTCCCCTAGATAATTTTTTGTTAAATCTATGTATTATGATCTCATTAATGAAAATACTTTGTATTTTCTAAAATATTTATGGAAATTAAAAATACCACTAAATATTAAGATTTTCATGTGGTTCCTAAGTAAAATAGTTTTGTTGGGACAATTTGGCAAAAAGATACTGGAATGTGAGCAAGAAGTGTTGTTTCTATGACGATGAGGAAACATATAAACATTTATTTCTCTTGTGCCCTTTTGTTATACATACTTGTTTATAGAATTGTTTTTTCTATATATAACATACCTCTGCTGACTAATATAACAAATATATTTGGTGATTGGTTCAATGGAATCGTCAAAGATTCTAAAGCTAGGATTTACGTTGGTGTTTTCGCCTTAGTTTGGTCGATATGGAATTGTAGAGATGAACTTGTTTTTTATAGAAACGATTTTACAATTTTTTTGCAGGTTGTCCATATTGCTGTGCACTGGATCCAGCTATGGCTTTTTTTCTCCCGGAGCATCAACGGGAATGCATGATTACTGGGTGCAACTGGCTGTTGATAGTTGCCCAGGACTTCTTTGTGAGACCAGGCACATGGCTTAATAGGATTGTTAGGATATCCATATCAACAAGTTGCAACTTATTTTCCGGAAGCTCATTCGAAAAGAACTCTAAGATTAAGCGTGCTTGGCCTAGAGCAATTTTAGGATGGGTGACCGACCGGGAAGTGGGTAACCGGGTGCGCATGAGTGAGGACAAAGTGCGCAGAAAAGACTAGTGTTGGTCTGTGGGGCCAGTCTAGATATCCTATTAAGTTGCCAGGAGTGACACCCCCCGGGCCCAGGAGTGGACGGGGTGTTACAACTGATATCAGAGCCGACCCTTGCGATTACACGGGTGTGTGCGGGTTAGTGGCGGGACATGTGGAGCATGTCGCGTGTGGCACGGAGTGGACACGGCATGGCACATGTGCCGGCACTAGACGCACAGACGCGTGCCAAGAGAGAACGTTCCTGGGGTGTGCTTGATCGATGAGGGCATCGATCTTCTAAAGGGTGGGTGTATGTGAGACCAGGCACATGGCTTAATAGGATTGATATGATACCCATATCAACAAGTTGCAACTTATTTTCCGGAAGCTCATTCGAAAAGAACTCTAAGGTTAAGCGTGCTTGGCCTAGAGAAATTCTAGGATGGGTGACTGACCGGGAAGTAGATAACCGGGTGCGCATGAGTGAGGACAAAGTGCGCAGAAAAGACTAGTGTTGGTCTGTGGGGCCAGTCTAGATATCATATTAAGTTGCCAGGAGTGACACCCCCCAGGCCCAGGAGTGGACAGGGTATTACATTCTTCTACCAAGCTACATGGTGGCCTCTTAATAGAATCCAAGATGTCTAGTTTGCTGAGTCCTTTGCTTATTTTTCGATGGTTGATTTTTGTATCGACCCTCTCTGATCCGTGAGATGTAAAACTTCAAACTTCTTGAACATGGTAATAAAAGGGATGTGTGTATCTTATTGATGTAGAGGCCGGGGATACCCCATTTCAAAGAAAAAATAATAGCTTGCTACCTCAGGCTGGATACTCTATGTGTGCTTAGATTAGAACCCAAGATCAAGTACAAGCAAGGACCAGAACTAGATACGATTCAGGAGAAGCCAAGGGTCAAGATGACGATGTTTGGTAGTAGATTTCAAACTATGTATGGTGGTAGTGTTAAATTTTGAAGTATACTACATTAAATTTGCCTATGTTTAATTAAATTTGGCTATGTTTAAATTGTGTGCAATTTGAATGTCTGGAAATTTAAGAAAATGGTACATGTCCCTTTGGGGTTGCGGTTGTGGGCACCGCCCCAATCGGTCCAAACATGGTGTGTGGACGCCCGCAAATGTGTAGCATTACACGAGCGCGGCCCTCGGTGTGACTATATACCTTGGCGATCTATTAATTGGGCGTCTCTTATTTAACTTATTGTGAAGAGGGTGGAGTAAGTTCCATCAAACTAGTAAGGGACACCGCTTAGTTTGTTTAGGAGAGAACTGAACTGGTAAGCAGAGCGGGGAGGAAATAAAGGAGATCTCTCATGGGATCTAGTCGGTTGTCGTGTTCATTGGTGTGGTTGTTCCGATCTGCGGTTCTTATCATTGGCAACCATTTCCTCTTTGATCATTTTGGATCTTAGCATGACGACTAATGTCCTAGGTGTCTACTATAATAAACTTTGTGCGGTTCCTGTGAGCTTCGGCTTGCTCTAGTGTTGGTAGTGAGCACTAGGTGGTCCGGCGGACTATTTCAATTTTTTATTATTAGTCTAGGAGGGTTGGTTTGTATCAAATTGTTTTGACGGGCTGAGAAAAACAAATTGCTTCGAAATAACAAATACAGGGACGCCGCGATATGGCTCCCGAGCACATCTGCTCTCGCGTGGCGATTGGTCCACTGCTGAATCACGTACACAAGTGAATCATAGAGAATCTAGTGGACCCGTGGTGGAGATTTAAACGGAGTGTTGTACTTCGCAGGCGGCCAGGCTGTTCGTGTACCGTGCGTATATATTGTGTTCTGGTAGCACAGGAAATCCGTCTGTGGCGAGGGCGAGCCCCTCGTCCTTCGATTGGTTTCTGATCTGAGACTGAGAGGACGATATATATACTCCCTCCGTCGCTGAATTCGATGTAACTAGCACTAAAATATGTCCAGATACAACCATTTAAATGATAAGTAATATAAATCGGAGGGAGTATTTTGGATGGCGGTTCACGGAACCATCCAATCCAACACCGCCCTCAACGCACCACCATGGGGCCATGCGCGGTGTTGTGGGATCATCAAGCTTAACCTCGTCGGAATATGCCAGGAACGAAGAGAAGCATCATTTTTTGTAGTGCGTGGCAGCCATAGTGCGCTTTCAGTTTCGTTTTCTATTTAAAATAATGCGTCCTCCTATAGAGTATCATCTTTAAATTTCCCTGTTCTGCACCCGATTAGCATTGACACAAACCCTTTTTTTTTTTTTTGCTTTACCGAGCTCCATGGCCAGGCATGGCTGTCAAATTTGAGAGGCTGACAATGTTAGGAGAGACATGACGGGGATGTGCTTGAAATGGAAGACCGTGGAGAGTAATGTATCTTGCTTAGCTGCACCTAAAACGTTCCATCGATTGTGAGATTCACAGACGGGACCAAACAGTGATGCAACTGTATCTACCGTCTTTGGGAGAAAGGTGGATGAGACGGTATGCATCATCCGATCTGCTTGGAGAAAAAAAACAACTTAACTTGTCCCTGGATCAACATCATCATGCACCGGAGATATTAATGCATCCGATCACAAATGATGTATATATGGTACTAGCATTTGGTATCTGCATGCAAGATTATGGTGTCTAGTAGTAGTACTTGTGTTTCTCTTACATTGGTTTGGTTCCATATCTTAAAATCGTACCTCAGCCTGCAGGAAAACAGAGAGAAAACATCTATTTCAGGCACAACAAACTATGAGTAGCAAACTCAGAAATCTGAATTGAATCGTAAACGTGTCCCAGTTCAGTACACCATCGTTACATATCAATGTGTATTTGTACATGCTGAATCCGCTTTTTTTCACAGCTACTGCTGGTATTTTGCAGCCTTGCAGGTTGCAGCACAAGGCTAGAAACAAATTACTGTGGATGTTCTGTCACAAGTCCGGCCGGGGCTTAAAAGAAACGCGTTCCATGTCGTCGTCGTGGATGAAGCAAAGCTAGACCTAGCTAGCGAGGTTCACTCGTCGCCGATGTGGAAGCTCAGGCGCGAGTGGCTCCGCTTGATCCTCGTGGAAGCAGCAGCAGCAGCAGGCTGGTCAGAAGTGGTTTCAGCACCGGAGGCGGCGGCGTCTAGATCAGATTTCTGCATTCATCATTCCAATCAGGGTTCATATATAGACATCATATATATATGTAGATGCTCAGCCGTGAGTAAAAGACAACATAATCCAGAAATGAGTAGTAGTACATACTACATACCTTGTAGATGCTGAGCCGTGAGTGGCTCCGCTTGATCCTCGAAACGGCGGCGGTGAATGGCTGGTCAGAACCCGTGGCGGTTTCGGCGGCTGCGGCTGCGTCCGGATCGTACTTCTGCATCCAACATTCCAATAACCAGGATTCATGCAGAGAATTTTGTGCTAATGTGCAGAGAGAGAGAGGGAGAGGGAGACGGAGGGGGACCTCGAGGAGCTTCTGCATGTTGTGGTGGCTGCCTCTGAACTGTCCGATCTTGGCCTTGCGCTCCGCCACCAGCGTCTGCAGCCTCCGCTGGTCCCTCGCGTCGACTGCACCGAAATCCAGTCAAACAAGATCACAAGATTGATTGGCCATCTGACGATGCATTAATATCTCCGGTGCATGATGATGTTGATCCAGGGACAAGTTAAGTTGTTTTTTTTCTCCAAGCAGATCGGATGATGCGGAACTTACACATTCTCTGGAGCCTGGCGAACGCCGCGAAGACGACGGCGGCGGAGGCGGGTACCGCGAGCAGAGGAGGCAGCAGCAGGAGGAGGAGCTTCCTGCTCCAGCCCGCCCCCACGCGCCGCCTCCTCGCCGTCCAGTAGGCATGGATGAACGCTAGAGCCTGCAGTACGTAGTAACGTTTAAGTAAGCAGCATGTATGTCAACTGGCTAATCTACTTCTGTTCATGCGGTCCACCGTAGTTCGTGGATTGGATTTACATGGGGTGATCATCAGATCAGCGAGTTCAGGTGTTGATGAAAAACGAAGTTGCATAGTGCGCAAGAGGAGGATAGATCACAGGTGTTGGGCAAGCTAGAAGATGAAGATCGGTGGTGGCAATGGGGCACCAGAGAGAGAGAGAGAGAGAGAGAGAGAGAGAGAGAGAGAGAGAGAGAGAGAGAGAGAGAGAGAGAGAGAGGGGGGTAAGAGACGGACCTCGAGTGCGAGGGAGCCCAAGGCGATCTTGCGCCGGACGCCTTGGGCGCCGGCCTGGCGCGTGGCGATGCGCGCCCTGAGGTCGGCCTCCTCGTCGGCGATGGAGCGCAGCCGGCGGTCGGCCGCGGACGGGTCCACGGCGGCGTCGCCCAGCTTCCACCACACGCCCGAGAAGGAGCCCGCCCGGGCCAGCCGCTTCGCCGCCGGCGCCTCCTGCTCCTCCGCCATCGGGTTGTTGCGTAGATGGAACTATTCAAGTGCTGGTGCTTTTTTTATTTATTTATAAAAAGGTTGTGGCTTTTGGCCCAAGGGAATGTAGGAGTTGTGCAGACACGTTAGTTAAATGCACCGACCAGTGCAAACATAAAATATATAAATAAAGGGAAACAGTCCAGCTTGTTGTACTCTCACAAAAAGAATAGAGATGTTGAAGAAATCTCCGAGTTGAAATAGCAAAAACTGTTTGTTCTGTTATTAATATAGATAGATGGATATCTCTTCTTTCTTTCTTTTTTGAGATGATAGATGGATAACTCTTTGTTCTGTTATTACAAGGGTATAAATAGGTCAAGTCACCTGACATCCTAGTTTCGACACAAACTATGGCGATTTGCGAGCACGTCAGCCAGCTGTTCTAGCAGTTGAGCACCAAGACTGCTCCAGTGCATACAAGCACTGATCGCCGTGTATATATGTCCTGTTTGGAACAGGATCAATTTTCAGTCATAGGTGTTCAATGTTGTAGTCAGAAGTGTTGTACAAACAAAGAAACACAAGACGCAACTTGCATCTCACAACAATCGTATCCTAATAAATAAGAACAAGATAGTGAAGATGAACATAAACTTGGACAACCATAGTAGAAGCGGACAAAATGTCTAAATCTACTAGTAGTACCAAATGAAAATGAACAGATTGTCAACTTGTCCAAAAGCAGGAACGCGGTACAATTTGTGTTCTACATGAGCTGGTCCCAGAAAGAATATATACACTTCGTTCATGTCACCTCGCCCAAAGAAACCAAACAACTCCACTTAGGTTACAGCAAAGCAATACAGTCACGCCCAAAACACTTTCAAGGCAAACCACACGCCCAGAGTTCAAGCTAGCGCAGACACGGCATCATCATCAAATCAAACACACAACAACAGCGTCTGCTCTCCCCCAAAGCTCAGATCAGGTCGGCCACGTTCATCGGCATCTCATCAATCTGCGTGCTGTAGTACTGCTCGATGTCTCGCAGGATACGGATGTCGTCCTTGCGCACAAAGTTGATCGCCACACCCTGCAAATGGCACACACATTTTTTTCATTACATCAAAACCAGCGCATCATATATATGTCAAGCCAGAATGCTGTGCAAGCAAAATCATTCTGCTCTACTACCACATAACTGCCTAGGGTAGGGAGTCTTTGAGGTGCAGAGAGAACAAACATTTAGTTAAGATTAGTCATATCTTCACATGTCCGCTTTCTATTTTTAATCATTATAAAGTTACTTTTATAGTCTTCATCACTGACACAGCATTGCACAACATTAGGAATTAATGGTCTGTGTGCCACCTAAGTTTAAAGCAAGAACATGAACTTTACCTTGCGCCCAAAACGCCCAGAGCGACCAATGCGATGGATGTAGAGCTCACGATTATTTGGTAGATCATAATTAATGACAAGAGAGACCTGAAAAGTGAAGATTACAAAGTCAGTAATCAAGTAAGCATCATGCAACCACGTATTCACAGAGATACAAAAATATGATACTAGCTAAAAGCTAAACAAGACTTGCCTGCTGAACATCCAGCCCTCGGGCCCAGACATCGGTTGTGATTAGAACACGTGTTGAGCCACCCCTGAACTCGTTCATAATGGCATCTCTTTCCTTTTGGGGCATGTCACCATGCATAGCTGATACAGTGAAGTTGTTGGTGCGCATTCTTTCCGTAAGCCAATCCACCTGGCCAAAAGAGAACTATCACTTTAGCATGTTGTGAACAAACAATTATGTCAACTGGACATGTTTACCAAAGCTGGACAAGACTTGTACACTTTTGTCAAAGAAGCACATTACTCCCTCCGACCCATATTAGTTGACTCAAATTTGTTTAGATTCGGATGTATCTAGCATTAAAACATGTCTAGATACATCCGAATCTAGACAAATCCAAGTCAACTAATATGGGTCGGAGGGAGTACTACAATTTAATAGTCACCAATAGCAAACCCAGAACATCAACACATACAAAAAGAGAGTTGTTACTTCAGCAAGCGGTGAACTTTAATAGAGCAACCAATAGCAAACCCAAAACATCAACTCGTACAAAAAGAGAACTATCACTTCAGCAAGTGGTGAACCAATTATGTCAGGCTGAACATAGTTAAAAGAGCCGTACAGTCTACTCAAAAAGCAAATTGCTAGTATAAACTAATAGAGTATACTTATAGCAAATCCAAAACATGAAACTGAAGCATTGCATTGATCAACACTCAGATGCAGGCAAAATGGTAAGAAGCATCAAGCATACGACTTATACAAAAAGGATAAATAGTTAAGTTATGCAGACAAATGCTAAATGGGGTGTCGGTGATTTTAGTAACAGCAATTCATGTCCAAAGGCCTATGAACAGTAAGAATAATTCAACAGAGAGCACATTACCTTTCTCTTAGTATTGCAGAAAATGACAGCTTGGGTAATGGTCAGCGTATCATAAAGATCACACAGGGTATCAAACTTCCATTCCTCCTTCTCAACAGCAACAAAGAATTGTTTGATTCCCTACAAACATGACATGAGAAATGTAAGTGCCAAATAAGATAAAACGTGATCAAGCAAAACAAGTGATGATACTCACCTCTAAGGTCAACTCATCACGCTTCACAAGGATCCTGACAGGATCAGTCATGAACTTGCTAGTAATCTCCAAGATGTCATGGGGCAGAGTTGCCGAGATCAAAACAACCTGCGTATGGTTCAACAATTAGAAAAGTACAAAATCTCTGTCAGGAAGATGCCATTATGACCAGTAAACAACCACAGGCTCAGTGCCAATATTTAAGTTTAAAACTCCACTATTATCAGTTCACTGCTTCAAGAATGTGACAAATGTTCAACTAATAATAATGATGAATAACGAAAGGAAAATAAAAATTGGGAAGCACACAAATTTGATTGTAGAAATAAAATACTATGCAAGACTAGCTACCGGCAAGATGATTATCATCATAGTACAAAAGGTGCAAGACAGGGTATTGGTGGGATAGCACAATGAAGAAGCCCAGTCAGAAAGGTGAAAGAGATATAAATACAGTCAGGTGACAACTTGAATTCCATATTAAAAAGCACCAGCATGCTCACAGAAGAGACCATAGGGCTACACAAGTTAGCAATAAAGGAAATGCTTTAGTTTCAAAGACCAACCTGAAGTTCTGGGGGAAGATATCTGTAGACATCATATATCTGGTCCTTGAAACCTCTGCTCAACATCTCGTCAGCTTCATCCTATTATTATGAAACCATGTTAAGACCTGTGGAAGTTGGGCAACCAAAAATCATAACAAAATGCAACATGACAAGAGCTCACTAACCAGAATGAGGATCTTGATGGCCCTCGTGCGCAGGGTCCTCCTCTTGATCATATCACAGACTCTGCCTGGGGTTCCAGAGACAACCTGCACTCCAGCCTCGAGCTTCCTAATATCCTCGCCGATGCTCTTGCCACCGACGCAAGCGTGCACATCCACGCTCATGAACTGCCCCACGGCCTGCATCACCCTCTCGGTTTGGGTGGCAAGCTCTCTAGTCGGCGACAGTATCAATGCCTGCACCCTACAAAATCAAAGTTACCTAATGTCAACTTGAGGCCTTCAGCGTTACCCTTTGGGAGCAAGGGCTCTATGTTTGCATTATACAGAGATGATGCATTATGGTGTAATAAAATGACCGTGAATCGTTGTGACACAGCACTACAGCAGAAGGACTAGGACTGGGCTGACTGGCAGGCGTTATACAAGCAGAGGTGGGTCATCGCATATTCTGAAGAGCAAGATACAATCGACTGTTGTAACACATTCCATATGTCTATGCCAAAATCTAACATGCCACCGCAAAATCTAGAACGCAAACAGCTGCCAAACCCTAGAACTGAAGTTTTTTATACTACCTAAAAAGAGCAGGGCGCACCCGACACTATGGATTCGTCATCTATCGAACTAAATCAGGGAGGGGGATTCGGCGGAGGGGACGTACTCGCGGACGGAGGTGTCGACGATCTGGCAGACGGAGAGGGAGATCATGGAGGTCTTGCCGGTTCCCGACTGTGCCTGGGCGATGACGTCGCGGCCCGTGATGATGGGGAGCACGGCGCGCTGCTGGATGGCCGAGGGCTTCTCGAAGCCGTAGCCGTAGATGCCGCGGAGCAGCTCGTCGCGGATGCCCATGGCGTCGAAGCTGCTCACGACCTCGACCCCCGCCGAGGTCTCGAAGTTCAGGTTCTCGTCGTCAATGGGGCGGCCCCCGCCGCCGGGGCCGCGCCGGGAGGTGGTCGCCACCGCCGCCGCCATCGCCGAAACCCTAGAGGTGGGTGGGTGTGGTGACGAGACGTGGGGAGCAGCAGGAGGCGGAGACCTTTTTTGCGCGTGGGTACCTGGGGGCTTGGGGTTTTCGTTTATATAGGATGGACTGCGGTGCGAGGTCGGTTTGAAGCTGTGAGAAAGTTTTGGGGGATTTGGGGTTGTTTATGCAAAACAGGTGATGAATCCGTGTGTAGCCCGGTTATGGGCCGTTGCTGGACCTAGTTTCCAGCAGAGACTCTACTAGACAAGCTGGGCTAACTTTCACTCCGTGATAAAAATACACTTTTCCTAATTTACACCTACTTCCCTCCAATTTAAATTAGGGTCCTCAGGGGATCGAAACGAACGCATCCCCGCCTCAACAACCATCCGATCAAGAAAATCTGCGCACAATGGCCACTTCCGAAGCACCCCACGATCTCTTACGACTCGTCACGGCCGCAGCTCTCCACACCCCTTTCGTCGTTGCTTCCAGCAAGTTACCGTTCCTCGTTGCCCTCCATCACAACACAAGTGCTCGCCATCGTTGTAGCATCATCGCCTGCCGTCGGTAGCAATGGCATTCACCTCCTTGTAGCACTGGCAGCTGCCGCTCGTAGAACACTTGATGACTGGTCGTGCCGCTATCTCCATGTAGCACAGGTGGCCACCAGTCGCACTCCCAGGAACTCCGCTGACCCTTATAACTACATCGTCCACATAGGCAGGAGCGTCGCTTGTCCGTAGTAGCACCAGCGACCACCGCAGGCAGCAACGCCGGCTGCCATCGCTCGTAGTAGCACCAACGACCACCGCAGGCAGCAATGTCGACCGCCTTATGCAGCAGTGACGATCGCCCCTTGTAGCACCAGCAGCCACTGTAGGCAGCAACGCCGGCCGCCATAGGCAGCAGCGACGCTCGCCCTAGTAGCACCAGCGCCCACTACATGCACCAATGTGGTCACGTGCAACAACGTCGCTCGCCCTTGTAGCACAAGCAACCACCTCAGACAACAATGTCGTCGTTCCTTGTAGCACCCACCACTAGTAGGAAAATGCCTATAGCAGTCATTTTACCAGTGGCGTGCCCTAGAAATTATACGCCATTGCTAAGAGCCAACATAGTAGTGCCGTCTCGAATATACCGAATGCCACTACTAGATCTTAACGGTGGCGTTCAGTGCACTCCGGATGCCACTACTAAAACTGACCCACAAGTGGAGCCGGGCCAAATTTAGGGGTGGTGTTTGGAATTTGCGAACGCCACCAACCCGGACGCCGCTTTCCAAGCCCGACCCGCACATCTCCCCTTACTCCCTGTCTCCCCTCTTCCTCAACCTCCTCCTCCCTCTTCGATCCCAACCGCGTCGGCCGCCGCCGCACCCCGCCTCCACCGCATCGGTTGTCGCCCCCGCCTCGTCCCCGTCTCCTCGTCGTTGCCTCGTCCATGTCCCCGTCGTCGCCTTGCCTCCTTATCCCAGTCTCCCCGTCGCTGCCTCGTCCCCGTCGATTCCTCGTCCCCATCTCCCACGTCGCTGCCTCGTCCTTGTCCCCCATCGCCGCCTCGTGCACGTCGCCGCCTTGTCCCCATCTCCCCTTGCTGCCCTGTCCCCATGCCCCCGACCTCCCGCGTCCACACTCCCCCCCCCCCCCCCCCCCCGCAACCGTCTCGAGCCACCACTGGTTAGCCCCTCTCCCCCTTTTTTATTTGTTTTAGAGTAGATGAATTAGTGTAGATGATTTTGCATGATTTAGTGTATATGATTTTAGATGGTTTAGTGTAGATTTTAGATGAATTAGTATAGATGATTTTAGATGGTTTAATGTAGATGATTTTAGATGGTTTAGTGTAGATTTTAGATGAATTAGTGTAGATGATTTTAGATGGTTTAGTGTAGATGATTCAGTGTAGATTTTAGATGAATTAGTGTAGATGATTTTAGATGGTTTAGTGTAGATGATTTTGTGTAGATTTTAGCAAATATACTATATATATATTCATGCAGATTTAGTATATAGTGTAGATGATTGTAGATGCTTTAGAGATATTAACCTTGGGCTCAATTTCTAGATATAGAAATGTTAGATTTAGTATATAGTAGAAAATGTAGATTTAGTATATAGTAGCAAATATAGATTTACTATATAGTGTAGATGGTTGTAGATATTTTAGAGATATTAAATTTGGGCTCATTTTTAGGGGTAGAAAATCTAGATAATTTTAGGGATAGATGTAGAAAATATACATATATATTTGTTTTTTATATGTTGACTAACAGTCGTATAAAATGTTGTTATTTAACTACTTAACTAATATCATGTCGGAGCCGAAGCTGAAGTTTCGTGGTGTTTACCGAAAATACACGAGGACCCCGATTTGGGCAGCTCAGATCATAGTGGATAACATGAAGATCTAGCTAGGTACTTTCAGGTGCGTGTGGCAGGTAGCCTGTGCCTACCTTATTTCTTCTCCTCTCTCCAAAGGTCTTCTTGAACACTCATTATTAAAAACAAAACAAACTAAACTAAACTAAACTAACATAAGAGTAAAAACATTTATATCACATGGGTTGCCTCCCATGAAGCACTTCTAGTTAAGTTCAATTAGCTTGACCCAGATGGTGATCATTTAGGTTTAATGAGTGGAACACCCACTCCAAAGTAATTGGATTTCAAAGTAATTATACCATCGTCATCATTAGGCTTGGCCTTCTTCTTCCTAGGGAAGTGGACTATAAAAGGATCTCTCGATGGTAATCATATTCTCACATTTCCTTCATGTAAATTGATTAATGCTTTAATGTTCTTAGGAAGGGCCTATCTAAAATTATAGGTGTTATGGGATCTTCAGGCATGTCCACATTAACAAGATCAATAAGAGAGAGGTTACCTTTAATTTCAATCACTATATTTTGTTTTATCTCAACAGCTTGTTTATAAGTTGAATCCGCTAGGTGTAGTCTTAATTCAGTACTTGCAAATGGCCCCAAGTTTAACTTGTCAAATAGGCTTTTGGAAATCGTTGAGATGCTTGCACTAAGATCACAAAGTGTAGATATCTCATTAACCCCAATCCTAATTTTAATAGTGGGCTCAAATATATCATCTAGCTTAGTAGGAAGCTTATCATCCAGTCTCTTATACTCCATCTCTAAAACTTTAGATGCTACTTATTGAATAAATTGTTGGTACATAGCATCATTACCTTGTTCTATACCAGGATTCTTCACGGTGATCATCTTTAGTAGATCTTCCATAGTATATTTAGGTGTTCGCGCGTTGCTATAATCCATCTCTCCGGGCTTCTCTTCATTTGTTACCACCCTCGTCATCTTGAGGTCTTCTACCGGATTTGGCTCGGGCTTTCCAGCAAACTTTCCTAGTATGAGAGCTTGTCTCTCGGCTACCTTGCCCAATTGACCCTCCATAGTCTTTGTCCTTTCCTGTTGAGCCTTCACATCATTTTTAATGCAACGGCTTGGTTAGATAATTTTCCTATACTACTTTCATGGTTCTCCGTGATTTTAATAAGCTTGCTCGGTTTGAGCTTGATGGGTTCGTAGCATGGAAAACAAAAAATTTCTACCGCAAGAAAGAACAAAACCCAGATCTAATCTAGATAAAAGCCAAGATCTAATCTATTAGACATGTGCAACGAGATAGATCTGTACTAACCCTTGTAGATCCGAAAGCGTTACGAGATTCAGATCTCGTGGTTGATGTAGTCGATCACTTGCCGATCTCAAGATCGAATAGACGATCCTTCCGGCAGCGCTTCCGCAGTCGGTCACACGTGCGGAGTCGAAGCAGACCTTCCTCTCCCCGTTTCAGCGAGCAGCGGAGGTAGTAGATCTCTCCACGGAATCCCAGCAGCACGACGGCGTGGTGGTGGTGTTGGAGTAGAGAATTCTGCAGGGCTTCGCCTAAGCCAGAGCAGAGGGAAGGAGGAGGAGAGAGGTGGCTAGGGCAAGAGTGGAGGGGGGCCAGGGGGTGGCGCCTCCACCCCTCTATTTAAAGGAGGGAGGCGCCATGGGGAGGTGGAGTCCTTGTAGGACTCCCCTCTCCCTTGGCCGGCGGATCAAGGAGGTGGGGGGAGATTCCTACTCCCCCACGAATCCTTGTCTTACCCCACAAGGATTCCTTGATCCTTTCTTGGTTTTCAAGTAAACTCCAAGAAATCTTCCAGAACCTTCCGGAACATTCCGAAACCTTCTAAAATCCCCATACAAATACTCCGGAACATTTCCTAACTTAGAAAATGATCCCCAATATATGAATCTTATTCACCGGACAATTCCGGAGCTCCTCATGACGTCTCGGATCCAATCCGAGACTCCGAACAACATTCGGTCTCCAACGCACATTCCATATCTACTTAAAACAACCTCGAACCTTAAGTGTGTCACCCTACGGTTCGTGAATATGCAGACATGATGGAGACACCTCTCTGATCAATAACCATCAGCGGGATCTGGAGATCCATAACGGCTCCCACATACTCAACGATGACTTCGTGATCGATAGAACCATTAACATACGAAACCAATTCCCTTTGTCATGCGATACTCTACTTATCCGAGGTTTGATCGTCGGTATCTCCATACCTAGTTCTACCTCGTTACTGATAAGTACTCTTTACTCGTTCCATGTTATGTCATCCCTTGTGACCCAGTCACATGCTTGCAAGCTAATTAGATGACATTCCACCGAGAGGGCCCAGAGCATATCTATCCGTCATATGGATGGACAAATCCCAATCTTGGTCCATGCGTTTCAACACATATTTTCAGAATACCCAATGACACCTTTATGACCACCTAGTTACGAAGCGGTGTTTGATGTCATCAAAGTACCCATCCGGTGATGGTGATTAACATAACCTCATGGTCAAAGGATTAGGTTACTATGTATTTTAAAGCTTATAGCAAACGAACTTAATGACTTGATCTTATGCTATGCTTACTACGGGTGTGTGTCCATCACATCATTCTCCTAATGATATGATCTTGTTATTAACGACATCCAGTGTCCATGATCAGGAAACCATGATCATCCATTAATCAACAAGCTAGTTTAACAAGAGGCTTACTAGGGACTCTTTTATGTTTACAAAACACACAAGTATTAATGTTTCCGGTTAATACAATTATAACATGGGATGTAAACATTTATCATAAACATAAAGATATAATAATAACCACTTTATTATTGCCTCTTGGGCATATCTCCAACAGTCTCCCACTTGCACTAGAGTCAATAATCTAGTTAAAAAACTTGTGCATTCAACACCTATGGCTTTCTGGTGTTGTATAGACACTATTGCTAGTGCTAAACATAATCTTCAGATCTGACAATTCCAGGTCTGTGTGTATTTGCATGTCCTTGCGTCTCTACGCATTACTCATTCTCCAATGAGATGGCATTGTATAAATTTGGTCCTTTGGTGAGACCTTTAGTTCCTTGGGATTAAATCATGTTGATACAATTGCCGTACAATGTATCTTCATAGTATTATCCCGCTATGAACCACGCCTAGTTTGATAACAAACTACTTAACACAAATGCCCTCCTTTGCTGCTACTATAGCAGTTATATACTTAGCCTTTTGTTGTAGTATCCGTCACAATATCTCAACTTTGGAACTCATCCAAATCCATCATGGAACATCCTTTCCATTATATTGTGCCACCTATAGTCTAAATTGAGATAAATTTTAATTTGTATCTTGTGACAAAACTAGTATCAATGTAACACTTTACAATGAACTACCTTTAACTATTTGTCACTTATACATGATATATTCTTAGTTCTTCCAAAGCTCATAAGAATATTTTTACTATTGTCCAATGATCATCTTATGAATCATTCTGGTATATGCTCATAACATTTAGAGCATAGGACATATCTGGATGTGTACATCTCAAAGAATGATTGATCAAAATATTCTTGCGATTTCACCAAGTGTCAAAACACTTGAATCTCGTGTCAACACACTTGAATCTTGATTTAGTCCTTTCCGTGCGTCAAGAACCTTTCTTGTTGTTTCCATATTGAACTCATTCAACATCTTATCTATGTACATTTGGCAAAACCATATTAGTGCCTCAATCTATTCATATAGACATTGATGCCTAATTCTTGAGTTATGCCTAAGTCTTTCATCGAAATGAAATTCTTAACCTGTGTCAATAAAAGATACATTATTTCTAATCAACAATATCTCTTTCACATAATGTATTAGAAATATGTCTTAGCGCTCCCACTTAATTTCTTGCAAAATGCAAACATCTTCATCGTCTCTGATGAAATTAAACCTTTTAACGGTTTCATCACGGTGAAGATTCCAACTCCGCGATGCTCACTTCAACCATTGAAGTTTTGCATACTCTTTTGGCATCCTTTGAATTAACAAAACCCTTTGGATCGTGTCATGTACACGTCCTAGGTAACCATTCTATTAGAAGAACTTGTTTTGTTTGTTCAACTACCATATACCAAAATATATGTAGTGGTTGCTACATTAATCCGTCCAGACTAAATATCGCTATGAAAGATCAAATCTTATCATAGTCAATTCCTTGAACATTGTCGTAAACTCTTTCCGACATGTCGACTATTTCATAGATTTGAAACATCCATGTCTATTTCTTTATAGATCCAAACACGACCGATAGGCTTCACTCCTTTCCGGAGGGTCTTCTAAGTTCAGAAACTTGATTTCTCGTGTATGGATACTATCACGGATTCCATGACTTCTAGTCATTTTATGGAGTCAGGGCCCATCATCGCTTCTTTGCATATAGTCGGTTCATCATTGTCAAAACAATAACGACTTGCTTATCAAATCTTACTATTTGATTCTTACCGACCCACACGGTTCTATAGGAACTCTAATCTCCGAGATCACACCTTTTGTAATCACGAGAGCCATGAGCATTGTGACCGCCACCGGGACACTTTTCGGCACTGCGCTACTTAGCACATATAGCTAAGGTTCAACAACCTTATCAAAGTTCTATTGTCCTCCCACTTAACTTTTCACGAAAAATTCCTTCTCAAGAAACTTGACGTTCCAAGCGACAAACTCTTTTGTCCTCGGCGTTATGGAGAAATTCCCAACAAATTCTTTGGAATAACCTACAAAGACGTGCTTATCCGACTTTGGTTGTAAACATTTTACTTATGCATAGCATACCAAAATTTAAGAAAAGACAATTCGGGTTTTATCCCAAACCATAACTCATATGGTGTCATTTCAACGGATCATGATGGAGCTCTTTTCAGTGTAAAAGCGGTAGTCACTAAAGCTTTAATCTTTAAAATATAATGGCAGTTTTATAAATGACACCTTTGATCTTACCATGTCAAACAAGGTTTCATTACATATCTTGAACACTCCATACTCCTATGGTATTTTGGGAAATGCAAATCCATGGAACGATTCCTCAAATCTTAGGTGTTTTGCTAAACTTGTAACTCAAACATCTTTCTTTATGATCCAATCATAAACTCTTTTATTTTCTTGTTACAATGATTTTCCACTTCATCTTGAAAGTCTTTGAACATTTTTCAAATATTTCATACTTCTTCCTTATTGAGTAAGTATATACATATACTCACTCAAATCTTTGGAGAAAGCATATGAAGTTGAAATCCATCGCCCACGACTACACATAATGGACTATATACATCAATATGTACAAATTCCAATCAGTTAGTCGTCTGTTCCTCTTTTGGCCTACGAATGGAGTTTTAATTATCTCCAGGAAAGTATCACAAGCGTCATTTGATCAAAATCAAAGACTCCAAAAAATCCATCAACATGGAGTTTCTTCATGTATCCCTTTCAATATAATTTAAACGGCGATGTCACTTCGCAAGTGATCTTTCAATCATTTGTCTTGCGACATTTTTGCATTAGTTTTATGGTCGTTATTTCTTCTACCAGACTTGTATATTATCCATCTATTATGGAATACGGTAATTATTTGAACAACCTTTTGTCGTCATAATACCTGATCAAAATAACAATTATTGAAACAAATCTTGAAGGCAAGCTTTGATGTTAACAAGCAACACAACAACCCTTTGTTTGTTTTCGATGAACATCATCACATTTTCTCTTGCTAGTTACTTAGGCCATTGCAGTTCATGAATTGTGTTGTCCTGTATGACACTTCATACCAACCAATTCGGTATCCAATACCGGTATCCAATACCTAAGAACCACATTGTTTAACAAGCAAGGAATACAACCATAACATGTATATCTTCTATATGCCTAAGTTGGACTTCTCCAACCTTTTATTTTCTGCCAAATATTTTATAGATTCTCTTTCAGCAATTCCTTTTCTTTTAAAAGAATCTATCAACATCAATAGTGGTGTCATCAACATGACACATGGTACAAAGCGTATATAGTCAACTACTAATACCTTTGGACTTGCACTTTGAGGTGGATCACCATCATCAAATGTTTGGCATTCTTTTAAAATTCCATTCTTTAGTAATCTTTTAGTGTAGTAAATATTTTACTTACATCTTCTATTCATCCTTATCATGACAACTTTCATGATCAAGCTGCTATAGCTTATAAAGGTGAATTGCGAGTATAATGTTTCTTTTTCAAAACCTTTTGGAGGATTAGTACGACTAGCGTCTCCAACCTTCACAAATTCTTATCAAATATGAGGACGTATACTCTATCATGTTGTAACCAACACATTGTTTTAGATATCGCAATACCTTTCACATATGATGGTTTCTGAAACATTGCTTTTAGCTCTTAGATAAACTTGATATTAAAAACAATCTTTTGAGTATCAAGAATCATGGAGGCAAACATGATACATTAGATACTAACACTGGAATTGTTACTCTTGATTTAATACTATTTATTAAACTTCATGGAGTAAATAGAGTTTGCTGAAAGTTTGCAATAGGACTTATAAACTTTAAATTGACATTCAAAACAATACGATACCAGTTCGTAAAGTAAATATCCAGAATTTCTATAGTTCCACTATCTCAACTATAACTAAGCGTAAGGTGGTGAACGGATGCCAATGACTACAACAACCTATGCAAATTCACTTTGATTGTGTTTATGATAAATTGAGTTCGACTAATCCAATTACAAATGAACTCCCACTCAAAACAACATCCCTCGAGTTGTTTTAGTGATTACACGAACCAAATCCACTACACCAAGTCCGATCATCACGTGAGATGATGTAGCTTTAAAGGCGAACAATCAACATGTTCATCATATCATCCATATGACTCATGCTTTACCTTTTGGTATTCCGTGTTCCGAGACCATGTCTGTACATGCTAGGCTCGTCAAGGTTAACCTTAGTTTCCGCATGTACAAATCTGGCTTGCACCCGTTGTATGCACACGTAGAGTCTATCACACCCGATCATCACGAGATGCTTCGAAACGACGAGTCTTAGCAACGGTGCCGAACACTTTATTACTTGATATTTAGTGAGAGGGATCATCTTATAATGCTACCGTCGCGATCTAAGCAATACAAGATGCATAAAGGATTAACATCACAGGCAATTCATAATTAGTGTGATATGATATGGCCCTTTCTTCTTGTGCCTTTGATCTCCATCTCCAAAGCACGGACATGATCTCCATCATCACCAGCATGGCGTCAAGGTCAGTGGCGCCGCTTCATGGTTGTCCATCATCACTAGCAACTATTACAACTAATTGGAACAAAGCTGTTACAAGATGAATAGACACGCAGGTCTTAACAGAATTGAAGACAACCATTAGGCTCCTGCCGGTTGCCATATTACAACAAGGATCATTGCATACATCAAATATAATCACAATCACATGACGGCCATATCACATCACAAAACCCCTGCAAAAACAAGTTAGACGCCTCTAATCTTCTTTGCATGTTTTACG
This sequence comes from Avena eriantha, assembly GCA_910589775.1. NCBI lineage: Eukaryota > Viridiplantae > Streptophyta > Magnoliopsida > Poales > Poaceae > Avena > Avena eriantha. The sequence goes on along the minus strand of OU342745.1, from coordinate 437,588,857 downwards.
TGGCTTGGGGCTTTCGAATAAGAACGGATCTTACCTACGAACATGAACCACAACGTTGATACAAGTGCTATCAAGTGCAAAGTGTAGATTGGATCTATACTATGGTGGGAGAGACAGACACCCGCAAAGCCAGTTGTGCAAAGCAAGTTACACGTCAAGCGTGGAGCAAGTCTCATGTGCGATGACATGTAAGGTTAGCCCGACCGCTTCATCCCACCATACCGCAAGATGCAAAGTACACAAAGCAAAAGACGGCACAAGCACCAACGCCCACAAAACCATTGTGTTCTACTCGTGCAACAGATATACGCATAGACACGGCTTTGATACCACTGATGGGTTCGTAGCATGGAAAACAAAAAATTTCTACCGCAAGAACGAACAAAACCTAGATCTAATCTAGATAAAAGCCAAGATCTAATCTATTAGACATGTGCAACGCGATAGATCTGTACTAACCCTTGTAGATCCGAAAGCGTTACGAGATTCGGATCTCGTGGTTGATGTAGTCGATCACTTGCCGATCTCAAAATCGAGTAGACGATCCTTCCGGCGCCGCATTCCGGCAGCGCTTCCACAGTCGATCACACGTGCGGAGTCGAAGCAGACCTTCCTCTCCCTGTTCCAGCGAGCAGCGGAGGTAGTAGATCTCTCCACGGAATCCCAGCAGCACGACGGCGTGGTGGTGGTGGTGGATTAGAGAATTCTGCAGGGCTTCGCCTAAGCCAGAGCAGAGGGAAGGAGGAGGAGAGAGGTGGCTAGGGCAAGAGTGGAGGGGGGCCAGGGGGTGGCGCCTCCACCCCTCTATTTAAAGGAGGGAGGCGCCATGGGGAGGTGGAGTCCTTGTAGGACTCCCCTCTCCCTTGGCCGGCGGATCAAGGAGGTGGGGGGAGAGTCCTACTCCCCCACGAATCCTTGTCTTACCCCACAAGGATTCCTTGATCCTTTCTTGGTTTTCAAGTAAACTCCAAGAAATCTTCCAGAACCTTCCGAAACATTCCGAAACCTTCTAGAATCCCCATACAAATACTCCGGAACATTTCCTAACTTAGAAAATGATCCCCAATATATGAATCTTATTCCCCGGACAATTCCGAAGCTCCTCGTGACGTCCCGGATCCAATCCGAGACTCCGAACAACATTCGGTCTCCAACGCACATTCCATATCTACTTAAAACAACTTCGAACCTTAAGTGTGTCACCCTACGGTTCGTGAATATGCAGACATGATGGAGACACCTCTCCGATCAATAACCATCATCAGGATCTGGAGATCCATAACGGCTCCCACATACTCAACGATGACTTCGTGATCGATAGAACCATTAACATACGAAACCAATTCCCTTTGTCATGCGATACTCTACTTATCCGAGGTTTGATCGTCGGTATCTCCATACCTAGTTCTACCTCGTTACTGATAAGTACTCTTTACTCGTTCCATGTTATGTCATCCCTTGTGACCCAGTCACATGCTTGCAAGCTAATTAGATGACATTCCACCGAGAGGGCCCAGAGCATATCTATCCGTCATATGGATGGACAAATCCCAATCTTGGTCCATGCGCTTCAACACATACTTTCAGAATACCTAATGACACCTTTATGACCACCCAGTTACGAAGCGGTGTTTGATGTCATCAAAGTACCCATCCGGTGATGGTGATTAACATAACCTCATGGTCGAAGGATTAGGTTACTATGTATTTTAAAGCTTATAGCAAATGAACTTAATGACTTGATCTTATGCTATGCTTACTACGGGTGTGTGTCCATCACATCATTCTCCTAATGATATGATCTTGTTATTAACGACATCCAATGTCCATGATCAGGAAACCATGATCATCCATTAATCAACAAGCTAGTTTAACAAGAGGCTTACCAGGGACTCTTTTATGTTTACAAAACACACAAGTATTAAAGTTTCCGGTTAATACAATTATAGCATGGGATGTAAATATTTATCATAAACATAAAGATATAATAATAACCACTTTATTATTGCCTCTTGGGCATATCTCCAACAGAGCTTGCATAAAAGTTCTAACAGTTTGCTATGATTTGCTGAAACGAGAGATTGCTAACAATTTGCTGAAACGAGAGATTGCTATGATTTGCTTCATTACGATTATCATAATTATTGTAAGGAGCTGCTGCAGGATTAGAATAATGTTTTTGAACATTAGAAGCAAAATTTTGGTTCTTCCATGCAGGATTATAAGGAGTGCGAGCTATAAAATTAACATCAATAACATCGGCAACGATATCATTAACTTGGGTATCTTCCTTACCCTTTACTATGTTGAGTAAGATGTCTACCTTAGATGTAAGTGTTGGGAATATGCCCTAGACACAATCATGTATGATGTTATTTCAAGTGTATTCATAAAGTTATTGTCCATGTATGAACTACTGATATATATCATTGAATATGTGATTCGATTGTGGAACTATATATTCATGTTGTTTATACTGATTGTGCTTGGTCGTTGAGGTTGTGCTAGACACACAACTTAGACTAATGTGAAAGTCGGCTGATGACTCGGTTCCACTTGTCTTGGGCATAGAGATGCTATTCCGACTTACACGAATTCAGCTAAAGAGTTTAGCGAGTCGGACTGGCCCATATTGAGATACAACGAATAAGTCATCATTTGTATATCTCAATTAATATAATCCTTAGACCTGAGGTTATTGCACAATCTGAGTTGAGGATCACCAACTTAGGTTCTGTCAAACGTTGTTCCGTCACTAGGCAGTTATAAAGGTGGAGTTCAGGTCGACTGAGAATCAAGCTGCGTGATGTGAATAACCGAGATGGGATTTTTGAAGGGGATCCACAGCAGATTTTTTTTCCTATGTTGGAACCCCAAAACTGCCTAGGATCTATCTATGTAGTAATGCAGTGACAACCAATGCGTATAGAATACATACCCTACGCGGTTAACGTTCCGCGGGGAACATGGTTGATATAGTCGTACTCGTAGCCGACCTCAAGGTCGCAAAGCTCCTCACAGGTCACCCTTTCTCCTTCTTCATCTTCATCGTGCAACAGCTCCGGCTCATGACATTTAAGCGCCCCAAGTGTTGCGCCTCGTGTCTTCGTACACATCCGGTGCACGATGAGACCTCCGGCTTCCCGATCCCGCCGGGAGTGCGGAAGTTGATATCCGGCTAGGAATCCATGCAGTGCAATGGCATACTACAGGTGTGCCTCGTTCGCACAGCCTAGACTTGGGGCCATGGTCACAAGGTATAGAGAGAGGGAGGGAGAAAGTCAACCAAAGGACTTCTCAAGTTGTGTGTTTAATCCCACCCATGGGCACCCCTATATATAGGCGGAGGGGGTGTGCCCTCCCCATTAGGTTAGTCATGTGGGACTAAAAGACAAAGGAAAAACCAGAAAAAATTCGGACTGGCCGAACGGGCCGAATTAGAACAACCTAATAGGCAAACAGCAGGCTAGGGAGCAGTAGTCTGGGAGGAGGGCGGCTGGGTGGGCCTTGTTCGAGCCAGCCCGGGTGGGACGGTGCCCCCCGCGGCCCAGCAGCCCTCGCGGCGGCCTACCAGGCGGGCGGATCCCTGGTGGGCCGGCTCCGGGCGAGGCGGGCGACCCAGTAGGCGCGCCGGCTCCCCGCGAGCTCCTCTAGGCCAGGTCGATCTGGCCGCGCGCCGCGCTGCCGTGCGTCGCCCCCGTGCGGCCCGGAGTATCCGCCGGCTGCCCTCGAGCGCAGCCCAGCTGCGTGCCGCCCTGTGCGGTGGCGGTTATCCGCCGCCCACGGGGCTGGCTGTTTGCCTTTTTCCATTTCTTTTTCTACAGTTTTATTTCTAGGCCTTTTCCCTCCGGGATTTGGCCTAATATAAAAGTTGCCTTTATAAATCTTTAATCTAAATATTATTTAGTATATATTAATTCATAATTAACATATAATAAATATATATTCAAATTCATATTTATCCGGAAAAACACTTTCCGGGGTCTTTTCCTTTATTCTTTCTCCGAACAACTTCGGATCTTTCTACGAAACAATTCTGGCTTTCTCTTTCTCCACTGTGATTCCGTCTTACGAATGATCATTCTCATCGTACCCTTAAGTGTATCCTCTCACGGCTCGGGAATGTTCTAGACATGATCTATATCAATGATTAATAGAGGGACCAGGGATAACCATGTGACCCCTATGCATTTCTGATGACAATGTCGTTTGAACCGCTAAATGTAGCATCCTCTTCCTTTTGTTTCTCGATACAACTTGTCCGAGATCCGATCATTGGTATCCCATACCTTGTTCAATCTCGTTCACAACAAGTTATGTTTTCTTGTTACCGTGATATTACATCCCCGTGACTGAGTCACATGTTGCAACATTTATGGATGTAATCTCACCAAGCCGGCCATATGTATCTTTACCTGTCATGTGGGTGAACAAATCCCGGTCTTGCAGTCACATGTCATGTACTGTTCATTCGGAATACCCAACGTACACCTTTATAACCACTTTATTACCAAGTGGCGCTTGATGCAGTCTAAGCAGCTCCGGGAAACAGTGAGTAATATGAGCTCACGGTCTAAGAAAAAGAAGTCTAGGTATAGCCGTTGCAACAATGAACTATATGAATTGATCGTGTTGCAATCCTTCGAGGAATGTCCAATCACATCATTCTCCAATGATATAATCCCGTTGTCAGTCGACATAAATGCCCATGATCTTGAAAACTAGATCATCCTCATGACCAACGAACTAGTATAAATAGAGGCTACTAGGGACTTGGTTGTTTCATACCACACATGTACCAATGTTTCTACTTGGCATAGTTATAGCACAATATGAAATTATTATAAACTAATTGAGATATGACAATAAAAACCTATTTATTGTTTGCCTCTAGAGCATATATCCTTTAGCTCCCACTTGCACTAGAGTACAAATAATCTAGCTCGCATTTTGCTCATATAAACTATATACCATATGCGTTTATAGATCATGCATGCTCATGGGAAATGTCATGTCCATGTTCTGTTTTACCAGATCATTATGTCTTTTGCAAATCGTTAATGTCTTCCTAATTTTGACATTCACACCATTATCTTATAATGGTTCGAAGTATTTGTTTGGCGATAAAGTGAGACTTTGTTTCTAGTGTTTATGATGACGGCCGTTTTCACTGTTGTCATCTAAACTTCAAAACACGCTTTGCTATCCTTTGTGTATATACTATAGTCATGGCAGCAGAACGAGGCCAGATTCCAGGAGCTTACAGTGACTTTAGATCAACCTCGAGGGCTTTCTCATGGGCACTAGGCCCTGGGACACATCATTCTACGTTAAAAGCAAACTAGACCCACCATAACATTATACATCACATCAGATGGAGCCTCTATACTTCTATATCTATGTAGATCCTAGTGCATGAAATGCAACTATGCCACTTACATTGCTTCTTGCCATTTATGTACAAACTTAATTCTGGTTCAGTGATCAACTTAGGAATCACTTAAAGACATGCTCTTATAGTTAAGACTTTGTCCTTCCAACCAGAAACTAAGGTCACATTATGTCGAGTATACAACATGGTTATGTGGAAGAACCTATGACTGAGGCATAGGAGATGCAATGCATCTCTTTCTTTCAACCATAGTTGCAATACTAACTCAATGCTTCATATAGTAAGAACTATTTTCTTACCTTGTGCCATTCTGAGCTTCTTCAGAATCTTGTCTTAGGACATTCTGAACATCTTTCAGAATCAAGTCCAGGAAGCATTCGACATTCAGTATTTATTAAACTCACCAATCTATCTCGATAGATCTCTTTGTTTAATAACTTCAACTTCATCCTTATTTATCTAACTTAAACGTTATTAACACCAATCACATCATTCATATATGTCGTCCACATATCCCAGAATGATTTCACACTCCCACTCAAATATGATATTCATGTTTGAGATCCAGGATTTCACTTAGCTCCCACTCAAAATATGTCAGCTACACATTATGAATTAGCCAAGCTGATTTGCTCCCACTCAAATCTAGGTCCTCTCGATAATCTTGGTCATTCCAAAATTCTTTGATCATCATCAAATCGAGAATTCCACTAACGAGATTTCAATGACTATTCATTTCTCGTACTTAGGTCCATCGCGCTTCTTTGTATTTCGTAGGTATGTCTTGTTCAAAACATGACAAGTGAATCAACAATATAATTCCACAAACTTGTAGAATATATAGTTGAATCCTACTTTCTTTAGTAAAAGTATTCATTGAAACATTATTATCATTATCATTATCATTGGTTTCTCCTCTATTTGCAGAGTTTGGATTCACGAAACAAATTCTGCTGCGCCACTCAACAATCCCGAGGTAAGGTCAAATACCTTGTTTTGATCTTTTACTTTCTTCCACCTTTATATTCATCAAGACACGTCAACTTTGGACAACAACAGGTTTGACCCTTTTGTGGAAGATGCATTCATAGCTTCGTAAGAATGCTCTACAAAGACTTATTTATTCGCCATGACTTCGACTTATCGAAATCTCCAGAAACTCGAACTTGCCATAACATTTATGGTGTTGTTTCCACGAATCTTTTAGATGTTCCTTTGTATTTCAAATGAGTGTTTGCTTATTTTGATCTTTAACTCTAAACGACAACTATAACCCTGATAAGAGATAATATTATACCATATGTATCCAATACATAATGATTATGATGTTTAGACATTTCAACACAGTTTGAATTCATCCAATTATCATAATTTGTGAAACATCTTTCACAAGTTCCTTTTTATGCTAAACTTAACTTGAATACTTTAGTCATGTCGATCAAATCAAAGAGACTTGTTAATTCAGTCAATTCAATATTCCATTAGTTATGAACTCATTTGAAAAATTCAAATCATTTCAAACTTCATGTTTCATTAAGTAAATACATTTATTCACTTAAGTCCACAATAAATGATTTCCACTACTTGTTGAAAATACGATACATCACTATGTATAAGATTCAACATTTCTTCGCATATTACCGTTTTACTAGAATGCGGAGTTTTGGTCATTCTACCCAAGAGGCATGGTTTTGCAAAGTCTCTAGATTAAGCATCTAGGACCCCGATCTTTCATAAAGAACCTGCAATAACCAAAATGACTTAAACTATAGTGTCATTTCATTATTAAACTTTGGATATCTTTTAGCATTCTAATCCTTTTATAAATGCTTAAACCATTATCATTAACATAGTGATGAGAATAACTTATTTATAATCGTAATGTGACCATAAGGTATTGTTCATAAGAATAGTTACTAACTGATTTGTAAGTTGTACATATGAATAATCGTCTCGCCAAAAGCAAGACACACAAACAAGGATTACAAATTATATTCAAGTCTACTAATCCAAATGACAAACTTTGAGGGAAGGGGTGATGTCGGCCATCAACTATTTTGCTTGCCGTCATCAAGTCACGTTGCCTCAAAACCAACAATTCTCAAGCAGATCCTCCTGTTTTCACAAAACGGGACAAGTATCAAATACTTTGCAAACTGCAACGAGTTTTGCAAGAACCACATTTATAATTTTGTATATCTAACATATACCTTTTTCATCCATGACCTCCATTTGCAATCAAGCCCTTCTAAGAGTTCTCAACTCTAATGCAAGATCACTAAGTGTTTTTGCAAACAATCCGGAGTCATCGAATTATCTCCTAATGGTTATTGTATCAAGAAGAGAAGATCACCTTTTACGAGGATATCCCTCAGGCGTGGGTATTAATATATGAAGTTGGACCCTTTTGCTAAGTTCCATATTAAGCAATATATTCCCATGGTCTGATACATTGCAAATGTATCTATAATTTTTAATGTTCCATGCTTGGTTTTATCTAATTTCTTGTGTTTTGTCCACACTTTGGAGTACTTTTCATATGATTTCTTGGACTAACCTATTAACACGAGCCACAGTGCCAGCTGCCTGTTTTCTGTTGTTTTTGGTTCCAGGAAGTCAGAAAATGAATATTCTCGGAATTGGATGGGACAAAATCCAAAGTAGCAATTTTACCGGAAGACATCTAGAGCCAAAATACAAGACGGAGAGGAGCCAGGGGCCACCACACCACCTGGCCGCGCGGGCCAGGACTGGCCACGCCAGGGGTGGTGTGGCTAGCCCAGGCACCCCCTCAGCCTCTCCTTCCGCCTATATATTGCCTCCGATACCAAAACCCTAAGTACCCAATCAAAAATCCACGAAAGAGTCTGTAGCCGCCGTCATCTCCATCCCTAGATCGGGAGGGATCTGAAGCTCTTCCCAGCACCCTGCCAGAGAGGGGAATTCACCCTAGAGGCCTTCTTCATCATCATGCAAGCCTCCGGTGTGATGCGTGCGTAGTTCATCTCTGGACTACGGGTCCATGTAGTAGCTAGATGGCTAGTTCTCCTCCTTTCTGCTTTCATGTCTAGATCTTGTGAGCTCCGTTCATGATCAAGATCATCTATTTGTAATTCTGCATGTTGTGTTTGCGGGGATCCAATGGATATTGAGATGCTATTTTAGATTGATTATTGATTCTATCATGTCTTTGTTATTTGTGATCTTGCACGCTTTCCGTTGTTAGTAGCTATCTTGGCCAAGTAGATGCTAGCAACTCCAAGAGTTAGTATTTATGCTCGATAGTGGGTTCATGCCTCTGGTAATCTGGGGAAGTGACAGAAATCTCTAAGGTACTAGATGTGTTGTTGCTACTAGGGAGAAAACAACAATCCTTTGTTCATAGAACAATCATATTGTTTACTTTACACGCAATTCGTAAAGCAATAATCTGTTGCTTGCAACTTAATACTGGAGGGGGTTTGGATGATAACCGTAAGGTGGATTATTAGTCATAGATGCAGTTGGATGGCAGTCTATGTATAATGTTGTAATGCCCAATCAAGTCTCAAAGGAGTCAAGATGATTAGTATATGCATGTATTGCTTTCTCGGTGTTTGTCAATTGCCCCGCTGTAATTTGTTCACCCAACATGTTATCTTTCTTAAGGAGAGCCACCTCTAGTGAACTATGGACCCCGGTCCTTTCTTTTACATACAATCTACAAACTGTTTACTACTTTGTGTTTACTTTATGCAAACTATTACTTCCTTCCATTCGATACGTTTAATCCTTTGTTTTTAGCAAAATCGGTGAGATTGGCAACCTCATCGCAAGTTGGGGACAGAGTTCTGTGGTTGTGTTGTGCAGGTCTCCACGTTGCTACTAGCACCGGTAGTGCGCCCTGCCATGGCTCAGCTAGCAACACCTTTGGGGTGTTTCCTTGCTCCTACTAGATTGATAACCTTGGTTTCATAACTGATGGAAACTTACTGCTATGCTCATCATACCTTCCTCTTGGGGTTCCCCAACGAGCTCATTAATACACAAGTCAGCAAGTATTTTTCTGGCGCCGTTGCTGGGGAGTCAAGGACATCTTCACAAAGGGAGTCCCTCATAACCAATCTCTTTACTTTGTTATTTTTGTTTTGCTTAGTTTCTTTTTGCTTTGTTTGCTTGTTTCTTTATCAAAAACACAAAAAATAGTTTTACAAGTTTGCTTTCTTTATTGAATACACAAAAAATGACTACTCTTGAAAACACTAAGTTGTGTGACTTCACTATCACCAACAACAATGATTTTATGATCACACCTATTGCTCCACCTGTGCCTGAAGCTACTTTCTTTGAGATAAAACCTGCTTTACTCAATCTTGTTATGAGAGAACAATTTTCTGGTATTAGTAATGAAGATGCTGCTGCCCATCTAAATAACTTTGTTGAACTTTGTGAGATGCAAAAGCATAGGGATATAGATGGTGATATTATTAAGCTAAAATTGTTTACTTTCTCTTTGAGAGGAAAAGCTAAAGAATGGTTGAATTCCTTAACTAGGAATAGTATTGATTCTTGGACTAAATGCAAGGATGCTTTCATTGGAAAATATTCTCCTCCTGCTAAGATTATATCTATGAGAAGTGAAATAATGAAGTTTAAACAATCTGATAATGAACATGTTGCTCAAGCTTGGGAAAGAATTTAATCTTTGGTTAAGAATTGTCCCACTCATGGACTGACTGCTTGGATGATCATCCAAACTTTTTATGCAGGATTGAACTACTCTTCAAGGAACCTATTGGATTCTGCTGCTAGAGGTACCTTTATGACCATCACCTTGGGTGCTGCAACAAAGCTTCTGGATAATATGATGGTTAACTATTCTGAATGGCATACTGAGAGAGCTCCACAAGGCCAGAAGGTAAATTCTGTTGAGGAAACCTCCTCCTTGAGTGATAAGATTGATATTATTATGTCTATGCTTGTGAATGGGAGAGCCCATATTGATCCAAATAATGTTCCTTTAGCCTCTTTGGTTGCTCAAGAAGAGCAAGTTGATGTGAACTTCATAAGAAATAACAATTTTGGAAATAATGCTTAGAGGAATAATTTTGGTAACAACAATTATAAACCATATCCTCCCAACAATGGTAGTGTATGGAAATTCCTACAACAATAATAGGAGTGCACCCTCTGAACTTGAAGTTATGCTTAAGGACTTTATTAGTAAACAAACTTCTTTCAACAAAACTATTGAGGAAAAACTCTCTAATGCTGAAAGAAATATAGCATCACTTGCTGAAGCTCAAACTTCTTTGAATAAAATGGCTGCTAAACCTGAAACTAATGATAATCCCTTTGCAGCTACTAATGCTATACAAGTAAGAATTGATGAAAATGTTAGACTATTAGCTGAATTACATGCTAAGTGGGAAAGAGAAGATGAAATTGCTAGAAACATTAGTGTTTCTACTATCACCACCACTAGTGTTGAGGCTAGTAATAGCTCAAGTACTTTAGATGATAATTATGATTTTGATCTTGATGGTTGCAATATCTCTGAAGTTATTAAGTTCCTACAAAAGCTTGCTAAAAGTCCTAATGCTAGTGCTATGAACATGGACTTTACGAAACACATTACTGATGCTCTCATAACGATTAAAGAAGAAAAGATGAAACATAAAGCTTCTATTCCAATAAAACAAGAAGATGGTTGGGAACCCATCATTAATATGAAAGTGAATGACTTTGATTTCAAAGCTTTATGTGATCTTGATAGTAGTGTTTCTATTATGCCTAGAAGGATTTATGATATGCTTGATTTGCCTCCACTTGAAGATTGTTATTTGAATGTCCCACTTGATGATAATGCTAAAAAGAAACTCATGGGGAGTCTTAATGATGTTCTTATTATGGTTAACAATGCCTATGTCCCCGTTGATTTCTATGTTTTGGATGTTGAATACAATGCTTCTTGTCCTATTACTTTGGGAAGACCTTTTCTTAGAATATTTGGTGCCATTATTGATATGAAAGAAGGCACCATTAAATATCAAATCCCACTCAAGAAAGGTATAGAACACTTCCCTAAGAAGAGAGAGAAGATTTCTTTTGCTTCTCCTATGAAAACAAAATTTGGTCTTAATGCTTCTTCATTTGAGAACACTTGATTCTTTTTCGTGCTTCTTATGCCTAACTTAAAGGCGTTAAAGAAAAGTACTTATTGGGAGATAACCCAAAAGTTTTAGATGAGTCTTGGAAGTTATTACCTCAGTAATAACTGCTCCTTATCCTTTTTATTTTCTTTTTGTGCCAAGAGTAACCTCTAATGAGAGAGAAGTAATGATTGGGAAAGTTGTTGTCCCGAAACATATTTCTGTGCTTCACCATAAAAATTCATGTAAAAGCTCTGAACGACCTTTTGAGGCGTGAATTTTTGTGCTTCTGACCCAGGTTGTTATCTAACTTTCGTTAGTTCAACACATGTTGATTTGAGCAACATAAGGTCTTCGAAAAAATTTGTCTTTACCTGCTGGTCTGTTTTGACAGATTTCTGCCATTTTTGCATTTGCTTCTTGTTGGTTCCTTTTTGAGTTCTTTTGGGGAATTGAGCTTTTTGAGGGAAGTGCTTCAGTAGCTAGTGTTCTAATGGAAGTTTATTGGTGTTAGAACTGAACCTTAAGACTTATTATCTTGAGTGCACTAATGTTGCTAATAAAGATTGTGTGAAGTTTTGTATGAAGGAAAAATTTCAGGTGTATGGAAGGAATGAGTAATGAGATGAAGGATGGACTAAAGCTCAAGCTTGGGGATGCCATGCGTGTCACCTCAAGAAATATCCAAGAAGTACAAGCTTCAAAGCTTGGGGATGCCCAAGGCATCCCCCTCTCCATCAATAAAAATCCCAGGTTTCTTCCAAACGCTTCATTTTTATTGTATCATGCACAGTTGTGTTGTTCTTGGAGCGTCTTCTTTTTCGTTTTCATTTTGTTTTTTGTTTGCTTGGCTTTCTTAGTTTGCTGAATAAATTGGTTGGACCCCCTCTTTCATACATTGGTTTTCAATTTTTTTGGTTTGGTTTGGAAAAGAGTAGGAAAGTTCATACTTAAGTGGTAAAAAGAGCTTGTTTTTGACTATGGCCTATGCTTTGTCATGCCATGCTTGATATTGTTTTGGCTTTATGCTTAGTATTCTTTGCTGTAGCATGACTAGTTATAAACAATTGAGATTTCTTAATGTGCCTTGGATGAATCATGCGTTGTTTTAGCATATTAAAGCATAGTATAGTGGTATTCTCCTTTGATGATTTATTTGGGTTGACTTGGCACATGCTCACACCATGTTATGACTATCTCAAGTCACCATAAGCCTTTAAGATCCTTTAGTTTTCAACTTGTAGTATCACTTTATGCTTTGATCAATGATGTTTTGTCGCTCTGCATGATTATGGCCATTATTGCTCTCTTAGTTTGTCGCTCCCAGTCTTTTGCGAGCCTCCACAACCAAGTATGAGTTCCACTCATGCATCCAACTCCCTAAACCAAGTTATTCCAAAGAGTCCACCATACCTACCTACTAGCTTATGCTATTCCAAGTATATTCATGCTTTTGTTTACCTTCCGAATTGAACTTGTTATGAGAAAAATAGTGATTAAAGCTCTCACGAACTTGATGGCATACTTTACTTTTATTGCCCTTAATAAACTTGAACCATTGTGTCGTCTATGTTGTATATGCTTGCACTTATTTGTTGGTAATTAGCAGAACCTTGCTATCATGGGGAACGCTTTCAACATTGCACTGGTACTTTGTACCTAGTTGATATCATGCTCTTTTGTCTATGGATGTCGTCGGTGTAAAATGAAAGGGGAGCTTGTAAGTCCATGGGGTTATGTATATGTGTTAGAGAAATGCCTGGGCCACTGGTCTAATCCATGCTGACATGGTGGAAACCTGCAGCGTAACCATAATGAGCTGTCTATGAAGCATTCTTCTTATAAAAAAAGAGTCCTATATTGAGAAAAAAAGAGAAAAGGAAAAAAGAGATTATGAAAAGAGGAAAGAGAGAAAAAAAACACCATATTCCCATGGTAAATAAGAAGATTGCTGAGATGCTCGTTGTCTGCATGCCTTGTCATTTTGATATGGGGATTCTTCCGTATCATCGGGCAAGGGGTACCCGTTGGCGGTTCTCTATGATACACATGTACTTACGATGACAAGAACTTACCGGTGAATAAACTTGAGTAGCATGAGGAGCGGCCCTCGTATTCAAGGGACATGAGATTTCTAACTTATACTTCGTCAAGCATGTACACCATAGTTTGTTCACTTTAACCTTAATCACTTCAAGATGCTTATGATAGGGCAATGAGAGCTGAAAGCTGTAAGTACCATAATTTTTGGAAGCTCTTGATGAAACTTGAATCTCTACTTCCTTCTATGAAGGCCTTTCTTCCACCATTATATTGAGTCTCCACCTTCTACCTTTATGCACCTACTTTGAGAGCATAGTGGCCATTCTTAGTTCTATGCGCATTGTCCCAAGACTAGTTGATTGATGCATAACTTGATATTGCTTGTTTTAAACTATTTGTATCTAGTCACTCTTATAAACTTTGAAGGTGTCCTATGCATTTATATTTGCTACTCTATGAGGGACAAGCTGAATACTATTATGCTATGATTTCTTTATGTGAAACAAACAAACGTCTTGCAAAGCATTGTTATTCATGAATCTTTTGTTTGTGCCTTTTCATGTTGCATCATAGTTTCTTCGTCTTATTGCTAGAACTTTGTCTTTCATGTTAAGATTGAAGTACTATGATCCCAGCTTTGAATGTTTTACAAATACTTTGATCAAGTTTATGATGGTGCATGCCACCTAAAAAATTATTCTTTCTTTTTATCACTTACCTACTCGAGGACGAGCAGGAGTTAAGCTTGGGGATGTTGATACATTGCAAATGTATCTATAATTTTTGATGTTCCATGCTTGGTTTTATCTACTTTCTTGTGTTTTGTCCACACTTTGGAGTACTTTTCATATGATTTCTTGGACTAACCTATTAACAAGAGCCACAGTGCCAACTGCCCTTTTTTTTGCTATTTTTGGTTCCAGGAAGTCAGAAAATGAATATTCTCGGAATTGGATGGGACAAAAGCCAAAGTCGCTATTTTACCGGAAGACATCTAGAGCCAGAATATGCGACGGAGAGGAGCCAGGGGGCCACCACACCACCTGGCCGCGCGGGCCAGGCCTGGCCGCGCCAGGGGGTGGTGTGGCCAGCCCAGGCACCCCCTCGGCCTCTCCTTCCGCCTATATATTACCTCCGATACCAAAACCCTAAGTACCCGATCAAAAATCCACGAAAGAGTCTATAGCCGCCGTCATCTCCATCCCTAGATCAGGAGGGATCTGAAGCTCTTCCCGGCACCCTGCCGGAGAGGTGAATTCACCCTGGAGGCCTTCTTCATCATCATGCAAGCCTCTAGTGTGACGCGTGAGTAGTTCATCTCTGGACTACGGGTCCATGTAGTAGCTATATGGCTGGTTCTCCTCCTTTCTGCTTTCATGTCTAGATCTTGTGAGCTCCGTTCATGATCAAGATCATCTATTTGTAATTCTGCATGTTGTGTTTGCTGGGATCCGATGGATATTGAGATGCTATTTCAGATTGATTATTGATTCTATCATGTCTTTGTAATTTGTGATCTTGCATGCTTTCCGTTAAGTAGCTATCTTGGCTAAGTAGATGCTAGCAACTCCAAGAGTTAGTATTTATGCTCGATAGTGGGTTCATGCCTCTGGTAATCTGGGGAAGTGACAGAAATCTCTAAGGTACTAGATGTGTTGTTGCTACTAGGGATAAAACAACAATCCTTTGTTCATAGAGCAATCGTATTATTTACTTTACACGCAATTCGTAAAGCAATAATCTGTTGCTTGTAACTTAATACTGGAGGGGGTTCGGATGATAACCTGTAGGTGGATTATTAGTCATAGATGCAGTTGGATGGCGGTCTATGTATAATGTTGTAATGCCCAATCAAGTCTCAAAGGAGTCAAGATGATTAGTATATGCATGTATTGCTTTCTCGGTGTTTGTCAATTACCCTACTGTAATTTGTTCACCCAACATGTTATCTTTCTTAAGGAGAGCCACCTCTAGTGAACTATGGACCCCAGTCCTTTCTTTTACATACAATCTACAAACTTTTTACTGCTTTGTGTTTACTTTCTGCAAACTATTACTTCCTTCCATTCGATACGTTTAATCCTTTGTTTTCAGCAAAACCGGTGAGATTGACAACCTCATCGCAAGTTGGGGACAAAGTTCTGTGTGTTGTGCAGGTCTCCACGTTGCTAAGCCCTGCCAAGGCTCAGCTAGCAACACCTTTGGGGTGTTTCGTTGCTCCTACTGGATTGATAACCTTGGTTTCATAACTGAGGGAAACTTACTGTTGTGCTCATCATACCTTCCTCTTGGGGTTCCCCAACGAGCTCGTTAATACACGAGTCAGCATGGTCACAAAGGACCTCAATGGGATAGGCCAAGGTATACTAAGATATTTGCAAACAGACATTTAGACTAAGTTTATAATAAGAGATCAATTTATAATTGCTCTCCACTAAAATTGTCATCCCCAGGACAACTTTAGTGATCGCATGATCCCTATCCTCTGCACCTCCCCCGATTGACACGGCCATCAGTGCATTATCAAAGTTAGACATTCAACAATGCCAATCATATCATCCATGTGACTCATGCTCGATCTTTCGATCTCTTATGTTCCGAGGCCACGCTTCTATGGCGTGCTAGGCTCGCCAAATCTAACTTGTGTGTATTCGCTGTGCAACATGGCTTACACCCACTGTATGCGAACGTAGATATGTCTGACCCCTACTCACCGCAGGTCGCCTCATACCGAAGAAGTTTCTTGGTGGTGCACACACAAGGGGAACACGGAACATTGGAATTCTACAGGGATTATCTTATTTGCTACCGTTGAGTATCTAAATACTAGCACACAATAAGATGTAAAAACTGGTATCAACTCTTGGGTCCGCAGCATAGAAAACAAAATTTTTCCTACGATGAGAACTATACGCCAAGATCTATCTACTAGATACAGAGCAACGGGTGGACATACATCCGTGGAGAACTTACCCTCGAAGACAATGAGTTTTGTTAACGAGTAGGAACTCGTGGTTGATGTAGTCATACGCTTGCCGATCTCAAGATCGTGTGGAAGTCCGAGCGCCGCAAATCAGCAGCGCATCCGTCCTCGCACACACGTTGAAGCCACCGGACAACCTCCACCTCCTCGCTCCAGTGAATCAGCAGAAGCAACAACTCCTTCCAGACGCAAGGCCACCGGGAACATGTATCTCGCTAATCTGAGACCATGGGGAATATCTAGAGGAGGAGAGAGATCCTTCACGAGTAGGTGTGGTTTGTGAGAGGGGAGAGGGGGCTTTATATAGGAGGGAGGGAGACCCCTCCCCTCCCATAGCCGGCGCATGAGGGGGGGGACTCCTCCCCTCCTTCATTCATGTGGTGAACCTCCACTCACATAAACATGGCCTCCACCCAAAATCCCACTCACATGTATTTAATTTCCACCAAATTAAATGCAACTCTCAATTAATAAAACTCTTTTATTTATTTTATTCAGAATTTTGTTAATTACTTTAATTAACAAACATTCACATAAAACCCCTTGCAACATTTCAATATCACATGCAGAACCACTTTCTGCAATTTCACCCGAAACAATTCCGGTTTCTATCGAAACAATTCCTGTTTCTATCGAAACATTTCCTGCGCTTTGCAAACCTTTTGTTTGGAACATATGTGCTCCTAAATGGTGTCCGACAACCCTTAAGTGTGTCACCCTACGGTTCGCGAATAATGCAGACATGATTGAGACTCCTCTCAGATCAATAATCAGAAGCGGGACCTGGAGATCCATACTGACTGCTGCATATTCAACGATGACTTCTGTGATCATGAGAACCTTTAACGTTAGCAATTTAATCCCTTTGTCTCATGATATAATACATGTCCGAGATTCGATCATCGGTATACAAATACCTAGTTTGATCTCGTTACTGACATGCACTCTTTTCTCGTTCCCGTGATATAACATCCTAGCGATCACATCACTTGCTTGCAAGCTATCTTAATGTGATATCACCGAGAGGGCCCAGAGTATATCTATCCGTCATCGGGATTGACAAATTCCACTCTTGATCCATGAGCCTCAACATAACACCTTCATAGCACTGAACCCACCTTTATGGTCACCCTGTTACGGTGTGACGTTTGATGTTATCAAGATACTCTTCCGGTGTTAGCAATTAACATGATCTCATGGTCTAAGGACTAAGACTACTTTGTATAATGTTATAGAAATATAAACATAATGACTTGATCGTAATGCTATACTTTGGATTAATGTTCATCACATCATTTCACAAATGTTGTGACCTTGTTATTAACAATATCCAATGTCCATGATCAGGAAACTTTGATCATCTTGTTAATCAACAAGCTAGTCTATAAGAGAGGCATAACTAGGAACCCTTTTTGTTTATTAAACACACATGTATTGATGTTTCCTATCAATACAATTATAGCATGCAAAATAAACATCTATCATATACAAGGAATACATAATAACAACTTTATTATTGCCTCTCAGGGCATATTTCCTTCATCAACATCATATGTATAATGTGATATGATATGGTCCTTCTTGCGCCTTGATCTCCATCGAGCGCTCTGGTATGATCTCCATCTTGCCCTTGGTTTGACGCCAAGTCCACGACGCCTCCACCAGGTCGTCCATCAGAACGATGACTATTACTATACTACTTAGTAATAGAAAAGTAAACTACTTTTACCTTCGCAAGGACCAATGCCATATCATAATCACATGCCCCCCTGCAAAATAAAGTTAGACGCCTCTACTTTATCTATTGCAAGTTTTATGTGGTTGTTAGGGCTTTCGCAATAGAACCGTTTCTAAACTACGAACTTTCCAACCACAATATGGATCCAACAGTTGTCTCTATTACACCCCTTTCGGGGCCCTCCGTTGTAAATGCTATATCAACTATCGAATGAGAGACAGACACCCACTAGCCACTTATACGGTACAAGCTGTATGTTGAGCGTGGAACCAATCTCGCGTACGAATACGCGTAAGGTCGGTCCGGGTCGCTTCATCAAACAATACTGCGATATAAACAAGTACACGTTAGAGGGTAACAACTAAGGGATCAATGCCCGCACAAAATTTGTGCGTACTGGTCGTACAACGCTCCTACGCATAGATCGGCTCTAATACCACTGAAGGGGATCCGCAGCAGAAAACAAATTTTTTCCTACGATGGAACCCCAAAACTGCCTAGGATCTATCTATGTAGTAATGCAGTAACATCTAATGTGTATAGAATACATACCCTTGTAGACCGTACGTGGTTAACGTTCCGCGGGGAACATGGTTGATGTAGTCGTACTTGTAGCCGACCTCAAGGTCACAAAGCTCCTCGTAGGTCACCCCTTTCTCCTTCTTCATCTTCATCGTGCAACAGCTCCGGCTCACGACATTTAAGTGCCCCAAGTGTTGCGCCTCGTGTCTTCGTACACATCCGGTGCACGATGAGACCTCCAGCTCCCCGATCCCGCCGGGAGTGCAGAAGTTGATATCCGGCTAGGAATCCCTGCAGCGCAATGGCATACTGCAGGTGTGCCTCGTTCGCACAGCCCAGACTTGGAGCCATGGTCACAAGGTATAGAGAGAGGGAGGGAGAAAGTCAACCAAAGGACTTCTCAAGTTGTGTGCTTAATCCCACCCATGGTCACCCCTATATATAGGCGGAGGGGGTGTGCCATCCCCATTAGGTTAGCCATGTGGGATTAAAAGACAAAGGAAAAACCAGAAAAAATCGGACTGGGGAATGGGCCGAATTAGAACAGCCCAATTAGCCTGGGAGGAGGGCGGCCGGGTGGGCCTTGCGCGGCCCACCACACGCTTGCCTATCTCTTCCGCCGTGGCGGCCTGGTCGAGCCAGCCCAGGTGGGCCGGTGCCCCCCCGCGGCCCAGTAGCTCCTGCGGCGGCCTGCCAGGCGGGCGGTTCGCGGGTGGGCCGACTCCGGGCGAGGCGGGCGGCCTAGCAGGCGCGCCGGCTCCCCGCGAGCTCCCCTGGGCCGGGTCGAGATGGCCGCGCAGCGCGCTACCGTGCGTCGCCCCGTGCGGCGCGGAGTATCCGCCGCCTGCCCTCGAGCGCAGCCCAGCTGCGTGCCGCCCTGTGCGGTGGCGGTTATCCACCGCCAACGGGCTGGCTGTTTGCCTTTTTCCATTTCTTTTTCTGCAGTTTTATTTCTAGGCCTTTTCCCTCCGGGATTTGGCCTAATATAAAAGTTGCCTTTATAAATCTTTAATCTAAATATTATTTAGTATATATTAATTCATAATTAACATATAATAAATATATATTCAAATTCATATTTATCCGGAAAAACACTTTTCGGGGTCTTTTCCTTTATTCTTTCTCCGAACAACTTCGGATCTTTCTGCGGAACAATTCCGGCTTTCTCTTTCTCTACTGTGATTCCGTCTTACGAATGATCGCTCTCATCGTACCCTTAAGCGTATCCTCTCACGGCTCGGGAGTGCTCTAGACATGATCTGTATCATTGATCAACAGAGAGACCAGGGATATCCATGTGATCCCTATGCATTCCTGATGACAATGTCGTTTGAACTGCTAAATGTAGCATCCTCTTCCTTTTGTTTCGCGATATAACTTGTTCGAGATCCGATCATTGGTATCTCATACCTGGTTCAATCTCGTACACAACAAGTTATGTTTTCTTGTTACCGTGATATTACATCCCCGTGACCGAGTCACATGTTGCAACATTTATGGATGTAATTGATACGTCCATTTTGCATCACTATTCTATATCATAATTTACTGTTATTCATTGATATAGTATTAAGAGATGATACTTATGTAATTTCATCTGTTTTTGCATGGTTGATGACTTTTGGAGCATGGACCGCTGTAGTCAGGATTCTGATGGAAAAGGTGCTATTTGGAGGCAAAATTCGCGAAGATCAGAAAATCCGGGTAAATATACGGAAAGTCCTATTTTTCTAGAAGACGAAGGAAGCTAAAAGGAGGAGTGGAGATGGGCCACAGGGGGCCCACACCACCCCCTGGCACGGGCCACCCTAGGTCGCGCCACCAGGTGGTGTGGCCGCCCTGGCCCACCTCCAGCTCTTCCCTCTGGCATACATAATCCTCCCGAAACCCTAATACTCGGGGAGCGACCACAAAATACTCCACCGCCTCTGCGGGGTGGAAAACACCGAGAGAGAAAGATCTCTCCGGCAGACAGATTTCTGCCGGGGGAATTCCTTCCCGGAGAGGGGAGATCGTCGCCATCAACACCACCATCAAGCTGGACTTCATCGGGATCATCATCACCATCACCATCACCATCATCACCATCAGCACCCTCATCACCATCTCCATATTGCTGTAACAATTGGGTTGAATCTTGCATTAGTTCTTAGGGGAAACTTTCCTGGTGTTGATTACTCTTTGTAATTGATGCTATTGAGTGAACCATTGAATTATTGTTTATGTTCAGATTGTTATACATCATTATTCCATCTCTGATCATGATCCATATGATGTCTTGTGAGTAGTTCGTTTTGTTCTTGAGGACATGGGAGAAGTCATGTTGTTAGTAGTGGAGTTGTGTTGAGAAAGATTCAATAGTTTGATATTTAAGTTGTGGTGTATTTCTTCTAGTGGTGTCATGTGAACGTCGACTACATGACACTTCACCTATATGGGCCTAGGGGAATGCATTGTGTATTTGGCTACTAATTGTAGGGGTTGCCAGAGTGACAGAAACCTAAACCCCCGTTAGGAAACCATTGCACAAGGGACGTAAGGGTCTTAGAGTTTAAAGCTATGGTTAGGTTTCTACCTTAATTACTTTCTTGTACTTACGGATGTTTGCAAGGGGTATAATCACAAGTATGTATTAGTCCTAGGAAGGTCGGTACATTAGCACAGGTTCACCCACACAACACTTAGCAAGCTAAAGAAGATTAATCAACTATATGAAGCGAAAGCACTTGACTGTCTTCCCATGTGTCCTCAAGAACGTTTGGTCATCTTAAGTAATACAACCGGCTTGTTGTTTGCTAAATAAAGGATTGGGCCACTTGCTGCATTTATTCCTACTGTCTTTTATTTACTCATACTTTGTTTACTTGCTTTGTCAAAAACCCCTAAAAATCCGTTTGCTAAGTATTTGCAGAGGATTCCTGATCCATACCACTAGCCAGCACCTTCTGCTCCTCGTTGGGTTTGGCACTCTTACTTATCGAAAATACTGCGATACACCCCCTATACTTGTGGGTCATCAAGACTATTTTCTGGCGCCGTTGCCGGGGAGTGAAGCGCTATTGGAGAGTGGAACTGGTAAAGGAAACTTCTACTGTGAGTATTGTTTACTTCTGTTAGTTGCTTTATTTTCATTATGGATAATTTGCCGAGTTTCTTGTTTCGTAATGCTACTACACTGCTAAGGTAGTAGATGAACCACCACCTGCTGAGGATGATACTTTTAAAATACCTACAAGAATTATTGATCGTGTTATGGATAACTACTATGTTGGAGATGGAACTGTCCATCCCAGTGATCATTTACTCTTTATACACGAATTATGCGGGTTGTTCAAGTGTGCAGGTATTACTACAGATCAAGTTAAGAAGAAGTTATTCTCATTATCACTGAAAGGAAGAGCTGAATAATGGTATAAGCTGCTGACGAATGGTCAAGCTCTTGAATGGGAGTAAATAGTACCTCTCTTTTATTCAAAGTTTTATCCTCCTAGTGAGATTCATAAAGATCGGAATCAAATACACGACTTTTGGCCTCTTGATGGAGAGAGTACAACTCAAGCTTGGGGGAGATTGAAGTTACTAATGCTCAAATGTCCCATTCATGAGCTCCCTAACAATATTATTATCAATAACTTTTATGCAAGGCTTTCTCTTCATGATAAGGATTTATTGGATGCTTCTTGTGCTGGATCATGCACTCACATGAAAGAAGAAGTTAAATGGGATCTTCTGGACCGTATTCAAGACAATGCTGAAGCTTGGGAGAATGACAAAGGAAGAAAGTCAGGTATAAATTATGATTATGAATGCATTGAATCTTTTATGGGAACTGATGACTTTCAAAATATTAAAAATGCTTATGGTCTAGACTCTCAAGCTATTGCTTCTTATTTTAAGGCTTTTGCTTCCTACATTAAAGTGCCTAAAAAGAAGTGGAATAAGTATCATGAACCTTATAAAGATGTTGCTAAGCGTGTTCCTGTAAGAAATACTGAAGTTTATACTGCTAATCATGTTTTACCTGAACCTTACATTGTGAAAATGCCTTTCACAGTTAAGATAAAGGAACATTCTATGATAGCTAGTATGGTTAATGAAAGTACAAGTAAAGCTGTTGAACCTGATAAACAGATGGATGATGAACCTATAATAGCAAATGTGAAAGACTTTGTCACTAAATATGTGGAAGAGGGACACACTATCCTTGGTAAGGATACCTCCAATATTATTTCACAAAGTAGTGTTATGAGAGCTAGTATTCCTGTGTTTTTTGTTAGAACAAGTGATCATTGTTATGATGGTCCGTGTGATAGTTATATTGTTAAGTTTTTGCAGGATACTGAAAGTTACTATGAGAGAGGGAAAAGTGTTCTTATGCATCTATATAATATCAAGTTTCCTCGTTTTATGCTGAAAGTTTTTATGTTGCACTTGTTTTGCCTTCCTATGCTAGTAGCCTCTGGTTTTAACAACTTGTTTGTTTAAAAAATTCCCTTGCATAGGAAGTGGGTTAGAGTAAAACGTGTGTATTTTTGCTTCTTAATGCTCTCTTTCACTTCAATTCATATTCCTAAGTGAGCATCATCAAAATTATCATGCCCATCTTAATGGCTATAAAGAAAGAGCTTTTTGGGAGACAACCCAGGTTGTTTTTGCTTTTAGTTTGTTTTTGTTTATTTGAGTCTTGGAAGTTATTACTTCGATTAATATCTCCTTATCCTTTTTGTTTGGTTTTTGTGTCAAGGTCAACCTCTAATGAGAGAGAAGTAATATTTGGGGAAGTTGCCATCCTGAAACAGATTTTTGTGCTTCACCGTAAAAATTTGTGAGAGATCTCTGTATGTCAGATTGAGCTGTAATTTTTTGTGCTTCTGCCCCAGGCTGTTATTTAACTTTGTTAGTTTTGCACTTTTTGATTTGAGCAACAGAAGATTTTCAAGAAAATTGATCTTTACTTGCTGGTCTATTTTGATAGATTTTGCCACTCTTGCATTTGCTTCTTTATTCAATTTCCATTTTGAATTCTTTTTGGGTTTTCAGAAGGAGTTGCTACAGTAGCTTATGTTTTGATGGTTTTTAGTTGAAGATTGGACTCAAAAGGTTTTATCACTCCACTTATACTAATGTTGCTAATGAAAACTATGTGAAGTTTTGTGTGAAAGAAATTTCCAGGTAGTGGATGTAATGGTGTAGTAAGGAAGTCAAATGTTTCATGACTCAAGCAATAAGTGTATGAAGATGAAGATATTGATGTTATTCAAGTGGTGACTCCAGAAGAATCTACTAGATACCAAATTTAGAGACCTATAGAGTCCGTTTTTAAATAGGTAACAGTTCTGGTAAGAAAAGTTCCATGAAAACACTATCCAATTATATTTTTGCAGTTTTTAGCCAATAAGGAAAGTTACGAAGCGAAAGAGGGACAGAAACGGAGCCAGGGTGGCTCACACCACCCTGTGGCGCGGGCCCACCCCTAGCCGCGCCACCAGGTGGTGCGGCCACCTCGGACTCCGTCTCCGACCCGTTTTCTCGCAGTACCTTCCTTTTGCTGTAAAACTCTGTAATATATAATCCCCCGGATTCCCCGAGGTTCGTACATTGTGTTCTCGTTGCGTTTTTGCTTCGATCTGTTTCTGCCAGGAACTATTCTTGAAAGCTTAGAAGCACAATGGTGTCCACCAAGGATATGGGAAAGGAGCCTATGGAGGAAGATCTCCAAGATCCCGGGCAGGAAAAGGTGATCAAGAGTGAATGTGAAGAGGAGACAAAGCAAGGTCAACATCCTCACACCGGCACTACCATTGCGAGCATTGGAGTGTGGGCAAGATCTGGCAGGGTCAGGAGGACTGCACGGATGTCAACTAGAGGGAA
Source organism: Avena eriantha (assembly GCA_910589775.1). Classification (NCBI taxonomy): domain Eukaryota; kingdom Viridiplantae; phylum Streptophyta; class Magnoliopsida; order Poales; family Poaceae; genus Avena; species Avena eriantha. Next base: position 437,564,177 of record OU342745.1, on the reverse strand, counting down.
AACTCTGCGTCACTGTTTAGCTCCACGGTCACTTCCTCTACGCACCAAGAATCCTTTCCATACCCGTATCCATAAGCATCAACACCAGAATATGCCCAAGGAGAAATTACACTCCAATTGGGACTTGCCTCGTTCTAGCCATGCAGGGAAAGAAGACTTCAAGGAGGAAGAAGGGGAAAAGAATCGCAAGAGCCGGTGTCCACAATCTGACATGATCATGCACCATATCGAGCACAACTTGGAGTTGATTCGTACTCTCACCTTCGAGATTGAGGACCTGGGGAAACTGATCAAAGAGCTCATCACATCACCACCACCGAAGGAGTAATTCGTCATCAGGTTTGGCATCCCCTTGGTTTGTTCCAAGCTTGGGGGAGTGCCGCGGTATCACATCACTATCTTCTATCTTTTACCTTTTTAGTAGAGTCATATCATGAATAGAGAAGTTATCATGTAGGATGGTTTGCATTATGGAAGTGTCCCCTCTCTCGTTAGATATGTACCCCTTAGTGTGAGTTGCCGTTATGGATTATTAATGAGAAGTTCTATCATTTACTCTTTTGCATATCTTATATTAGTTTTCAATTCGTGGTTATATGATTTATCTTGTTGTTAGTATTGGTATCACTTTGGGATCATTGAGTTAATTTAGTTGGTTTTGGCAAACCTGGCTTGGTCAGTAGCAACATTGTTTTTAAGAGTTGAATGAAAAGATAAAAGTACTCTAAAGAAATATAATTTCATCATCTTTCTTTCTTGATTTTCTCATAAGTCTAGTATTCTCTGGTTAAGATCTTTTGTGCTTCCAAGGAAGATTGCATGTTTGTCTTTATCAATTGTGTGTTTGTTTGTTTCCTTCATATCTTATACTTGCTACCCAGCCTTGCTAGCCAAAAACCTGTACTGAGAGAGAATTCTTCTCGTGCATCCATTCCTTAAACCAAACCTATGCCATTTGTGTCCACCATACCTACCTATTAGCATTATTGCTATTCCAAGTAAATTCATGTTTTTATCTACCTTCCAAATTAAACTTGTTATGTGAAAATTAGTGATTAAAGCTCTCACGAACTTGATGGCACACTTTACTTTCTTGCATTTAATAAACTTGAACCATTGTGCTCACCTATGTTGCGTATATGCTTGCGCTTTGTAAGTGGTGAATTAGCATAACCATGCTTTCATGGGGAACGCTTTCAACATTGCACTGGTACTTTGTACCTAGTTGATATCATGTTCTTTTGTTTATGGATGTCGTCGGTGTGAAATGAAAGGGTAGCTTATAAGTCCATGGAGTTATGCATGTGTGTTAGAGAAACGCCTGGGCCGCTGGTCTAATCCATGCTGTCATGGTGTAAACTTGCAGCGTAACTATAATGAGTATCTATGAAGCATTCTTCTTATAAAAAAGAGATAGAGATCGAGAAAAAGAAAAAAAAGAGATATTGAGAAAAGAGGAAAGAGAGAAAAAAGCACCATATTCCCATGGTAAATAAGAAGATTGCTGAGATGTTGTTGTCTGCTTGCCTTGTCATTTTGATATGGGGATTCTTCCGTATCATCGGGCAAGGGGTACCCCGTTGGCAGTTCTCCATGATACACATGTGCTTACTATGACAAGAACTTACCGGTGACTAAACTTGAGTAGCATGAGGAGCGGCCCTCTTATTCAAGGGACATGAGATTCTCAACTTACAACTTGTCAAGCATATCCTCATATTTGATCACTTTAACCTTAATCACCAAAAGATGCCTATGGTAGGGGCAATGAGAGCTGAAAGCTAATAAGTACCATAATTTTTGGGAGCTCTTTATGAAACTTGAAATCCCTGCTTCCCTCTGCGAAGGGCCTTTACCTTTTTGTTGAGTTAGTAAACCTTTTCCCTTCTATCTCAGCAAGTATTTTGAGTTGTTGTGTTTCATTCATTCATATGATGATTTATTCAATCATGTTTCTTATGTTCCTTGTTTTGTACATTGCTCTTATCTTGGTGTCTACTACTTTGAAATCTATCATTGAAAACCAGTTATTTGTGAACTCCAGCAAATTATCAACTATCCTTTGACCAAGAGCTAAGTTGGCCATTACCAATTATGATTTACTTTATGTATCTCTATTGTGTTTCCTTTACTTATTGCAAGTTAAGTTATATAATAGTGAGTTGTTTTCTATTATGATCTATGTATTGATGAATGTGATGCTTCTTGTCCGTATTCTTTTTATCGACTCTTCACTACATAAACCATAGGTCATGTTTATTGAGCTCAGTTTCGCTTGGGGACAAGCGAAGTCTAAGCTTGGGGAAGCTGATACGTCCATTTTGCATCACTATTCTATATCATAATTTACTATTATTCATTGATATATTTCATATTAAGAGATGATACTTATGTCATTTCATCTGTTTTTGCATGGTTGATGACTTTTGGAGCATGGACCGCTGCAGTCAGGATTCTGATGGAAAAGGTGCTGTTTGGAGGCAAAATTCACGAAGATAAGAAAATCCAGGAAAATATACGGAAAATCCTATTTTTCCAGAAGACAAAGGAAGCTAGAAGGAGGAGTGGAGATGGGCCACAGGGGGCCCACACCACCCCCAGGCGCGGGCCACCCTAGGCCGCGCCACCAGGTGGTGTGGCTACCCTGGCCCACCTCCAGCTCTCCCCTCTGGCGTATATAATCCTCCCGAAACCCTAATACTCGGGGAGCAACTGATACATTGCAAATGTATCTATAATTTTTGATGCTCCATGCTTGTTTTTATCCACTTTCTTGTGTTTTGTCCACACTTTGGAGTACTTTTCATATGATTTCTTGGACTAACCTATTAACAAGAGCCACAGTGCCAGCTGCCTGTTTTCTGCTGTTTTTGGTTCCAGGAAAGTCAGAAAATGAATATTCTCGGAATTGGACGGGACAAAAGCCAAAGTGCCTATTTTTCCAGAAGACTCACAGAGCCAGAATACGAGACGGAGGAGGCCAGGGGCTGGCCACACCCCCCAGGCGCGGGCTAGGCCTGGCCACTCCAGGGCCTGGTGTGGTGGCCCCAGGCACCCCCTCGACCTCTCTCTTCGCCTATAAGAAGCCTTCTGACCTAAAAATTTCGGGGGGTTCGACGTTTTTCCATGAAAAGTTCCGCTGCGCTGCCGCCGCCGAAGGGGAGATTCGGGGAACAGAAAGTCCCTGTTCCAGCACCCTGCCAGGACGGGGAAGTGCCCCCGGAGCCATCTCCATCGACCTCCACCATCATCTTCATCGACCATCCATGTTTCCCCCATCTACGAGTGAGTAATCCCCCGCTGTAGGCTATGGGGATGGTAGGGATTGGATGAGATCGTTCATGTAATGGCATCAGATTGTTAGGGCATAGTGCCTAGTATCTCTTATTAGTGCTTTATGACTTTGTTGCAACTTTGTTGTGCTTAATGCTTGTCACTAGGGCCCGAGTGCCATGATTTCAGATCTAAACTTATTATTGATTCATTATGATAGTATTGTTCTTGGTCTTATCTACAAGTTGTATACACACGTCGTTATCCGGAACCTATGGTCCCGAAGTGACAGAAATCGGGGTAGCCGGAAGGGAAAGGCTTTGATGTGAGGATCATATGTGTTCATGGAGTGTTAATGCTTTGCTCCGGTGCTCTATTAAAAGGAGCACCTTAATTGCCAGTAGTTCCCTAGAGGCCTCGCTGCAAACGGGCTGGCAGGACAAAAGATGTTGTGCAAGTTCTCATTGCGAGCACGTATGACTATATATGGAACACATGCCTAGGATTGTCTAGTACTTGGGTGCTTTATCTTATTTATCTGCAATTGCCCTATGTTCTGATTGCTATGTGAATTGTCTTGTCCATGCAACGCCCGTCCATCCATCCCTATGCCTACCGCACTCGAATCCCACTATTTACTGCTTTTGTTACTACTGTCTTTGTTTTGCTACTGCTGTTACTTTGCTATTCCTACTACAAAACTGTTGCTACTGATAAACTGCTGTGAGCAAGATTGTTTCCAGGTGCAGCTGAATTGACAACTCAGTTTTTAAGGCTTATAAATATTCTTTGTCTCCCCTTGTGTCAAATCAATAAATTGGGTTTCACTTCCCTCGAAAATACTGCGATACACCCCCTATACTTGTGGGTCATCAAGACTATTTTCTGGCGCCGTTGCCTGGGAGCATAGCTTTATTTATCAAGTTCACTTGGATTCTCTATTGTTCGTTGCTTTCCATCCATCATGGGTAAGTCTCGTGATGGCAAGGTTCCTATTTTACCATCCACTACAAGAAGAGGTACGGTTCTGAACACCTCTACCGCTCTTGATTCACCGTCTGTTCTGAGTAAGTTCCTTACACCACCACATACACATGCTACACACACTTCTACTACTGCTAAATCTGAAACTTCTGATGCTTATGATGCTGCTTCTACTGTGCTTGATAAGAGTGGTTCATTAGGTCCTTTCCTAGATGCTACGATTGCTAGAACTATAGTTGGAAATACCGAAACTCCTAATGAACACATTGCTACACCTGTTAGCTCACCTGAGTCTAGTGAGAGTTATGATGCTGAAGAAGATTATGTTGAGATGACTGATGAGTTTATTGAAGAATGTAGGAACACCCATGATAGGAGCGCTGCTAAGAATCTCCTTGAGAGGCGTACTATTAGACCCAAATTATCTCCTGCTGCTAAGTTTGCTACTTCTCCTGTAAACATTATAGATGAAGATTATGATTTCTCTCTCAATCTATCCTACATAGCTATTGTCGAGAAAGGCGGGACTAAGAATGAAAGTGCGGTAGCACATATGAATGAACTTTCTACCATGAGTGGATTGTTTTCTGATGATATTAAAATGCGTACTTACTTTGTTGCTAAGATTTTCCCTTTTTCACTGAAAGGAGAAGCTAAAACTTGGTTTGGTAATTTACCTCCTGGATCTATTGATAGCCTCGAGTGCTTGTTTAATACTTTCCTGTAGAAATATTTTCCTCCTAGTGCTAGACATGCTGTTCTGCAGGAACTTTTTGATTTTAAACAGGGAGAAAAAGAGGTATTGCCCGAATCTTGGGCATGGTTTTGTGCTTTGATTGATGCACAAGCTGGAAGTCCATTACCTAAGAATGAACTACTTGATATATTTTATAATGGACTAACCGAAGAATCTAGGACATACCTAGATAGTTGTGCTGATTGTGTTTTTAGGAATAGGACTCCTAAGGAAGCTGAGGAATTAATGGCTAAAATAAGCAAGAATTATGAAGATTGGACTCCTCCTAAACAAGCTATACCTGAAGTAATTGTACCTGAACCATCTATTCTGGTGCCTATTCCAACATCAAAGAAGAGGGGAGTTATTGAATTAAATGATGAAGTGATGAAGGAAGCTAAGAAATGTCTTAAGGAGAAGGGAATTAAAGCTGCAGATGTCAAGAATTTACCTCCTATAGAAGAATTATGTAAGTCTATTCCCTATTCACCCACTATTGAGGTACACTCTCTCCAACACTTTGATGAAGGTGATATCCCTTACTTGAAACCTCCTGATCAATGCTTAGAAGAATTTGATATCTTTATTGTTAAGCAAGATAACTTTAATAAAAGGCTGCAAAATCATCTAATGGAAAACACTAGAGCTATTGTTGAGTTGAAAGATATTGTGGAAAGAACCTCTAATGATGTTAAAATGATTGTTAAACACTTTCAAATGGTGCAAACTCAAATAGATCAACTCGTTAAAGTGCAAAACGACTTGCTAGTTAATGCTGCTAAAGAAAAACACGCTTATGAAATTAGAACTAGAAGTGGTGCTGCTACCCAGGTCCTCTATATTCTGAGGGGCATCCCAAAAGAATTGAGTAGGATTCTCAACGAGCTGAAAATAGTGGTTCTACTTGTAAGAAAAGGAAAAAGAAACATAAAACTGTTGTAGAACCCTCTGAACCTGCTATAGATCCTAATAGTATATCTATCTCTGATGCTGAAACTGAAAGTGGTAATGAAGACAATGAAGTTCCTAATGAAGAAAAAGTTGAAGAAGAACCTGAAAACCACACTAAAACTACTAAATACACCAAAGAAGATTTTATTGGTAAGAAACATGGTAGTGAAAGAGAACCTTGGGTCCAAAAACCTATGCCTTTCCCTGATAAGAAACACAAGTCAAAGGAAGATGAACACTATAATAAGTTTTGTCAGTGGATGAAACCTTTATTCTTGCAAATTCCTTTGACTGATGCTATTAAATTGCCTCCTTATTCAAAGTATATGAAGGACATTGTCTCGAATAAAAGGAAGATCCCTAATGAAGAAATCTCTACTTTGCTTGCTAATTATTCCTTCAATGGTAAGGTTCCTAAGAAACTTGGAGACCCAGGGATTCCAACTATCCCTTGCTCTATTAAGAACAGTTATGTTAGAACTGCTTTGTGTGATTTGGGAGCTGGAGTTGGTGTTATGCCTTTCTCTCTCTATAAGAGGCTTCAGCTTGAAAAATTGATACCAACTGATATATCTTTTGCAAATGGCTGATAAGTCTACCACTATTCCTGTGGGTATATGTGAGGATGTACCTATCTAGGTGGCTCATAATTGCTTGATATTAACTGATTTTGTTGTGCTTGAAATGCCTGAAGATGATAATATGTCTATTATTCTTGGGAGACCTTTTCTTAATATTGCATGAGCTGTTATTAATTGTAATCAAGGAAAGATGACCTTCAATGTTAATGACAAGGAACATACTGTCTATTTCCCCAAGAAGATTTAAAGGACTTATGGTTTAAATTCAATTGAACATGTTGAAGGCATTCAAGTTGGAGAAATATATTGTCCCATACCAAAAGAAAAATTTGAAACTATTATGATTGGGACCATTGCTATCAAGGTTGAGGTAACATAATCATTAGTGGGATACAAAGTTTTGTATCATATGGATGTTTTTGGTAACAAGACCTGATCAACCTTGTTAACAAAAGGATTTCATTGAACAAAACAATGTTTCACCATGATTATCTCTGCTTACTTCTATTCTACCTATTTTTAGTTTTTGTTTATGCCTAACTTAAAGGTATTAAAGAAAAGTACTTATTGGGAGATAATCCAAAAGTTTTAGATGAGTCTTGGAAGTTATTACCTCTGTAATAACCGCTCCTTATCCTTTTTATTTGCTTTTTGTGCCAAGAGTAACCTCTAATGAGAGAGAAGTAATGATTGGGAAAGTTGCTGTCTCGAAACAGATTTTTGTGCTTCACCGTAAAAACGCCTGAGAGTGCTCTGTACGTCGGATTGAGTTGTAATTTTTTGTGCTTCTGCCCAGGTTGTTATCTAACGTTCATTAGTTCAACAGTTTTTGATTTGAGCAAGAGAAGGTCTTAGAAAAAATTCGTCTATACCTGCTGGTCTGTTTTGACAGATTTCTGCCATTTTCTGCATTTGCTTCTTGTTGGTTCCTTTTTGAGTTCTTTTGGGGAATTGAGCTTTTTGAGGGAAGTGCTACAGTAGCTAGTGTTCTAATGGGAGTTTATTTGGTGTTAGAACTGAACCTTAAGACTTATTTATCTTATGTACACTAATGTTACTAATAAAGATTGTGTGAAGTTTTGTATGAAGGAAAAATTTCAGGTGTATGGAAGGAATGAGTAATGAGATGAAGGATGGACTAAAGCTCAAGCTTGGGGATGCCACGCGTGTCACCCCAAGAAATATCCAAGAAGTACAAGCGTCAAAGCTTGGGGATGCCCAAGGCATCCCCTTCTTCATCAATAAAAATCTCAGGTTTCTTCCAAACACTTCATTTTTATTGTTTCATGCACAGTTGTGTTGTTCTTGGAGCGTCTTCTTTTTCGTTTTTGTTTTGGTTTTTAGTTTGCGTGGTTTGCTTAGTTTGCTGAATAAATTGGTTGGACCTCCTCTTTCATGCATTGGTGTTCAAATAGTCTGGTTTGGATTGGAAAAGAGTAGGAAAGCTCATGCTTAAGTGGTAAAGAGAGCTTGTTTTTGACTGTGGCCTATGCTTTGTCATGCCATGCTTGATATTGTTTTGGCTTTATGCTTAGTATTCTTTGCTGTAGCATGAGTTGTTATAAAAAATTGAGATTGCTTAATGTGCCTTGGATGAATCATGCGTTGTTTTAGCATATTAAAGCATAGTATTGTGGTATTCTCCTTTGATGCTTTATTTGGGTTGACTTGGCACATGCTCACACCATGATATGACTATCTCAAGTCACCATAAGCCTTTATGATCCTTTAGTTTTCAACTTGTAGTATCACTTTATGCTTTGATCAATGATGTTTTGTCGCTCTGCATGATTATGGCCATTATTGCTCTCTTAGTTTGTCGCTCCTAGTCTTTTGCTAGCCTCCACAACAAAGTACGAGTTCCACTCATGCATCCAACTCCCTAAACCAAGTTTTTCCAAAGAGTCCAGCATACCTACCTACTAGCTTATGCTATTCCAAGTATATTCATGCTTTTGTTTACCTTCCACTTGTTATGAGAAAACTAGTGATTAAAGCTCTCATGAACTTGATGGCACACTTTACTTTTTGCCCCTAATAAACTTGAAACATTGGGTCCTTCTTTGTTGCGTATATGCTTGCGCTTTATAAGGTTAAATTAGCAGAACCATGTTTCATGGGGAACGCTTTCAACATTGCACTTGTACTCTGTACCCCGTTGATATCATGTTCTTTTGCTTACGGATCCCGGCGGTGTGAAATAAAAGTGGAACTTGTAAGATCATGGAGTTTGTATGTGTTTTAGAGAAACGCCTGGGCCGCTAGCCTAAGCCATGCCTAATCATGGTGGAAACTTGCAGCATCACCATAATGAGCACTCTATGAAGCATCCTCAATAAAAACCTATGCAAATAGCAAATAAAAAGATCACCGAGATGCTCATTGTCTACTTGCCTTGTCATTTTGATTATGGGAAAGCTCCCGTATCATGTGCAAGGGGTACCCCGTTAGCGGTTCTTAATGATACACATATACTTACAATGACAAGAGCTTACTCGTGACTGAAGTTGAGTAGCATGAGGATCGGTCTTCGTAAGTAAGGGGCATGAGATTTCGGTTTATAACTTGTCAAGCATATCCTCTTAGTTGTGTCACTTTAACCTTAATCACCTTCAAGATGCTTATGAAGGGGCAATGAGAGCTGAAAGCTATAAGTACCATAATTTTTGGAAGCTCTTTATGAGACTTGAATCCCTACTTCCTTTTACAAAGGCTTTTCTTCCACCATTACATTGAGTCTCCACCTTCTATCTTTATGCACTACTTTGAGAGCATAGTGGCCATTCTTAGTTCTATGTGCATTGTCCCAAGACTAGTTGATTGATGCATAACTTGTTATTTCTTGTTTGAAACTTTTGTATCTAGTCACTCTTATGAACTTTGAAGGTGTCCTATGCATTTATATTTGCTACTCTATTGAGGGACAAGCTGAATACTTTTATGCTATGTTTTCTTTATGTGAAACAAACAAACGTCTTGCAAAGCATTGTTATTCATGAATCTTTTGTTTGTGCCTTTTCATGTTGCATCATAGTCTCTTTGCTTATTGCTAGAACTTTGTCTTTCATGTTATGATTGAAGTACTTTGATCCTAGATTTGAATGTTTTACAAATATTTTGATCAAGTCTTTGATGGTGCATGTCACCTCAAAAATTATTCTTTCTTTTTATCACTTACCTACTCGAGGACGAGCAGGAGTTAATCTTGGGGATGTTGATACATTGCAAATGTATCTATAATTTTTGATGCTCCATGCTTGTTTTTATCCACTTTATTGTGTTTTGTCCACACTTTGGAGTACTTTTCATATGATTTCTTGGACTAACCTATTAATAAGAGCCACAGTGCCAGCTGCCTGTTTTCTGCTGTTTTTGGTTCCAGGAAAGTCAGAAAATGAATATTCTCAGAATTGGACGGGACAAAAGCCAAAGTGCCTATTTTTCCAGAAGACTCACGGAGCCAGAATACGAGACGGAGGAGGGCCAGGGGCTAGCCACACCCCCCAGGCGCGGGCTAGGCCTGGCCGCGCTAGGGCCTGGTGTGGTGGCCCCAGGCACCCCCTCGACCTCTCTCTTCGCCTATAAGAAGCCTCCTGACCTAAAAACTTCAGGGGGTTCGACGTTTTTCCACGAAAAGTTCCGCTACGCCGCCGCCACCGAAGGGGAGATTTGGGGGACAGAAAGTCTCTGTTGCGGCACCCTGCCGGGACGGGGAAGTGCCCCTGGAGCCATCTCCATCAACCTCCACCATCATCTTCATCGACCATCCATGTTTCCCCCATCTATGAGTGAGTAATCCCCCGCTGTAGGCTATGGGGATGGTAGGGTTTGGATGAGATCGTTCATGTAATGGCATCAGATTGTTAGGGCATAGTGCCTAGTATCTCTTATTAGTGCTTTATGACTTTGTTGCAACTTTGTTGTGCTTAATGCTTGTCACTAGGCCCCGAGTGCCACGATTTCAGATCTGAACTTATTATTGATTCATTATGATAGTATTGTTCTTGGTCTTATCTACAAGTTGTATACACACGTCGTTGTCCGGAACCTATGGTCCCGAAGTGACAGAAATCGGGGTAGCCGGAAGGGAAAGGCTTTGATGTGAGGATCACACGTGTTCACGGAGTGTTAATGCTTTGCTCTGGTGCTCTATTAAAAGGAGCACCTTAATTGCCAGTAGTTCCCTAGAGGCCCCGCTGCAAACGGGCTGGCAGGACAAAAGATGTTGTGTAAGTTCTCATTGCGAGCACGTATGACTATATATGGAACACATGCCTAGGATTGTCTAGTACTTGGGTGCTTTATCTTATTTATCTGCAATTACCCTATGTTCTGATTGCTATGTGCATTGTCTTGTCCATGCAACGCCCATCCATCCATCCCTATGCCTACCGCACTCGAATCCCACTGTTTACTGCTTTTGTTACTACTGTCTTTGTTTTGCTACTGCTGTTACTTTGCTATTCCTACTACAAAACTGTTGCTACTGATAAACTGCTGTGAGCAAGATTGTTTCCAGGTGCAGCTGAATCGACAACTCAGTTGTTAAGGCTTATATATATTCTTTGGCTCCCCTTGTGTCGAATCAATAAATTGGGTTTCACTTCCCTCGAAAATACTGCGATACACCCCCTATACTTGTGGGTCATCAGCGACCACAAAAGATTCCGCCGCCTCTGCGGGACGGAAAACACCGAGAGAGAAAGATCTCTTTGTCAGACAGATTTATGCCGATGGAATTCCTTCCCGGAGAGGGGAGATCGTCGCAATCAACACCACCATCAAGTTGTACTTCATCGGGATCATAATCACCATCACCATCACCATAATCACCATCAGCACCCTCATCACCATCTCCATATTGCTGTAACAATTGGGCTGAATCTTGCATTAGTTCTTAGGGGAAACTTTCTCGGTGTTGATTACTCTTTTTAGTTGATGCTATTGAGTGAACCATTGAATTATTGTTTATGTTCAGATTGTTATACATCATTATTCCATCTCTGATCATGATGCATATGATGTGTTGTGAGTAGTTCGTTTTGTTCTTGAGGACATGGGAGAAGTCATGTTGTTAGTAGTGGAGTTGTGTTGAGAAAGATTCAATAGTTTGATATTTAAGTTGTGGTGTACTTCTTCTAGTGGTGTCATGTGAACGTCGACTACATGACACTTCACCTATATGGGCCTAGGGGAATGCATTGTGTATTTGGCTACTAATTGTAGGGGTTGCCGGAGTGAAAGAAACCTGAACCCCCGTTAGGAAACCATTGCACAAGGGACGTAAGGGTCTTAGAGTTTAAAGCTATGGTTAGGTTTCTACCTTAATTACTTTCTTTTACTTACGGATGTTTGCAAGGGGTATAATCACAAGTATCTATTAGTCCTAGGAAGGTCGGTACATTAGCACAGGTTCACCCATACAACACTTAGCAAGCTAAAGAAGATTAATCAACTATATGAAGCGAAAGCACTTGACAGTCTTCCCGTGTGTCCTCGAGAACATTTGGTCATCTTAAGTAATACAACCGGCTTGTCCTTCGCTACATAAAGGATTGGGCCACTTGCTGCATTTATTCCTACTATCTTTTATTTACTCGTACTTTATTTACTTGCTTTATCAAAAAACCCTAAAAATCCGTTTGCTAAGTATTTGCAGAGAATTCCTGATCCATAGCACTATCCAGCACCTTCTGCTCCTCGTTGGGTTCGACACTCTTACTTATCGAAAATACTGCGATACACCCCCTATACTTGTGGGTCATCAGTAATCTCACCAAGTCGGCCGTATGTATCTTTACCCGTCATGTGGGTGAACAAATCCCGGTCTTGCAGTCACATGTCATCTACTGTTCCTTCGGAATACCCAATGTACACCTTTATAACCACTTTATTACCAAGTGGCGCTTGATGCAGTCTAAGCAGCCTCGGGAAACAGTGAGTAATATGAGCTCACGGTCTAAGGAGAAGGAGTCTAGGTATAACTTTTGTAACAATGAACTATATGACTTGATTGTGTTGCAATCCTTCGAGGAATGTCCAATCACATCATTCTCCAATGATATAATCCCGTTGTCGGTCGGCATAAATGCCCATGATCTTGAAACCCAGATCATCCTCATGACCAACGAACTAGTATAAATAGAGGCTACTAGGGACTTGGTTGTTTCATACCACACCTGTACCAATGTTTCTACTTGGCACAATTATAGCAAAATATGAAACTATTATAAACTAATTGAGATATGACAATAAAAACATATTTATTATTTGCCTCTAGAGCATATCTCCTTCAATTTTGCCCCTTCGTCTAGGGAGATATTCTCCGGACCTTCTCGAAAGAAATGATTCGGAAAGCATGGCCATGCGTGACTCGGTTAAGTGTTAACCGAGGCGACCAACTAAGAGTTAGTTGGATGAATCACTTATCTCGGATCGAGAAAGAGAGTCGAACTATTTAAGGGATGACGATTATTCGCCCATAGTTTGACAAGGTATATCATGAGGCAAAAGGGACTCAGATGAAAGTCGCATTGGAAGGTATATCGTCATGACTCTTTGGTACTTGGGAGTTGGCACGTTATGCTAGGAGCCGCTACCAACTGATCAGTCACGAGTGAGACTCGGATCGTGTCCAGGTCACCATGAGCCTGTCGGGTCACACACTTAAGAGCGGGAGCATATTTGGGTTCGACCCAAAAAGGAAACAGACAGAGTCAGTGAGTTGGACTCGCAGTGACTAATATAGGCCTTTTAGTGAATGGGACACAAGTGAGTGGAGCCCACTTTCACTCCCTATATAAGCTGGGGCGCAGGTGCTTAGAGCACACGGTTAGGTCACTCCATGTGTTGGAAACCCTAGCTACAGTCCAGTCATGTTGCCGCCGTACCAGACCTAGCAGTCCATCACCGGCGCTCCTCCTTGTATGTGTGGATACTGGCGGAGGTGTTGTACATTCAGCACTTCGATGATCGTGGATCGGAACGAATCATGAGGACTACACTGCATCAAGCGACGTGCTTCATCGATTCCCCAACCACGCATCTAATGGTAATTCTCGTGGCCTACTACCTCAGCTAGATCTTGGGTTCACTGTGTAGGGAAAAAGTTTTGTTTTTCTCAGCGTGGCCCTTCATTGGTATCAGAGCGTTAGCTTCTGGTTTTAGGCTCGAGATCGTGCATATGTGATATGCGGTTGGCGTTAGATTGGATATAATTACAGTTTTGGTGGTCGATCTATGAGATAGATCGGTTTTGTACAAAGTTGATTGGATCAACTGTACTCGGGGGAATGGATGATCTGGTTTCCATGATCTAACTGCTAAGGTCGTGGAACGACATACCCTACCGGTTGGCTTCCGCCATCGGGGTAGACTGTGACACATAAACCCGATACGGTGATCGAAGATCAAAGAGTTTGGTCGAATCGGAGTCCAGATTGGATTTGGGTAAAATTGTTTTATCCGATGACGAAATCCATGTCCGGAATGCTTTAGATTGGGACCGCCGACTTCGCCCTGTCGTAGCGCCTTAGATGTCGTTGCAAGTTTCACAACGCCGATAGATATCGTATCTATGCATAACTTGTTTTTGCAGGATGATGTTGTGAATGGTATGGCTTATGTGCATGTGATGTGTGTAATCCATACGTGATCTACGTATCACGGTTTTTTTTCAGCCGGCTGGAGCCTAGGTGCTGTCACTTTATTGTATAAACAACCTGCGTGTCGGATTCTGTATGTAATTTAAAATTACAAGCTAGTGTAGCTGTTTGGAGAACAAGGATGGTATGCAAGTCGGTGTACAAATCGGCTACATGGAGTAAGACGGCACGTGACAAGAGTTGACACGAGTCAGATTACAGGTTTTGTGGAGATAGAGATCGCCATGAAGAGAGCCATACCATTTCACATTATAATTGCTTTTTTTGTTATTGTTATGTCTCTGTTTTACATCTATTAGATAGTTGGTAGAAAGTAATCCCTCAAAGAAGGTCTAGTCGGTTTCCCCGCCAGTGCTGCACCATCACAAGTCGGACATTTTTGGTAGTGGGCTCATAAAATTGAGGTACTATCAATTCTTTCCGACTAGGTGGGTTCGAGTCGGACTCTTACAGCAGAAGCACTCGGTAATCTAGACGGGTCTATCACAACAGTTGTGGGACTCGGGGAAAAGTTGGATGGGAGCCGGGGCATGTGATGTCACCCATCCAACATGAGTCATATGTGATACGATTGACAAGGAGTTGTCTACCTAAATCACTTGACGGCTAGCGGTGATGCTAAAGCTCACTAGTCGACTTGCTTATTTAGGGTCCTGAATCACTCAATTACCATCGGAGGGGTGTTGGTTCTAGTGGGAGCATAAGTATTAAAGTGTTTAATATGCTTGTTTTTTTATTGGATACATGTCTTAAGTGTTTAGCATATTTTTCTGTTGTAGATCAATGGCACCTAGCAGTCTCCCTCAGATTTCCAGTTTTGCTTTGAGAACCATCTTAGAGAAAGATAAGCCAAATGGAACTAACTTCACCAACTGGTATCGTAATCTGAGAATTGTTCTCAAGCAAGAAAAGAGGGACCATGTCCTAGACAACCCACTTCTAGATGATCCGAATGAGAATGCGACTGTTGCAACCACCAATGCCTACCGTCAAATTTGTGATGAATCCACGGAGATTAGCTGTCTTATGCTTGCTCACATGGAACCGGACTTGCAGCAGCAGTTCGAGAATGTTGAGGCCTACGATATGATCGAAAGCCTCAAAAGTATGTTCCAGGCTCATGCAAAGACCGAGAGGTATCAAGTCTCTCAGGCCTTGTTGAGCTGCAAGCTTAAGGATGGTGATCCACTAAGTCTGCATGTGATCAAGATGGTTGGTTACGTGGAGTCTCTGGAAAGGCTGGGCTACCCCATTAGCGAAGAGTTTGATATGGACATAGTTCTGAACTCTCTTCCTAGTGCGAATGGTCAGTTCATATCGAACTACCACATGCATGGTATGGATAAGAAGCTCACTGAATTACATGGGATGCTCAAGAAGGCTGAGGCGGATCTCAAGAAAGGTGCCAGTCAAGTGTTGATGGTACAGAAGAAGGCTAAGTTCAAGAAGAGTTATTGGACTAAGAATAAGAAGGCTAAGTCGGGAGGTAAGGCTGAGGACCCGGTCCAAAGCGCTTCCTCAGGGACTAAGCCATCTCCTGCAGCTAGATCCACTTGCTTATACTGCAAGGCGGATGGCCACTGGAAGAGGAATTGCAGCAAGTATCTGGCTGGCAAAGCCAAGAGTGGAGGTGTGACTTCCGGCTCAGGTACGCTTGTTTGCAATGTTATAGACATTTATCTTGCTGATGCACCTGGTAGTTCTTGGGTATATGATACCGAATCAGTTATTCACATCTGCAACTTGTTGCAGGGACTGGTAAGAACTAGGAGCGTGGCGAGAAGCGAGGTTGACATTCGAGTCGGCAACAAAGCGAGAGTCGTTGCGTTGGAAGTTGGCACAATGCAACTTCATTTAACTTCTGGATTCTTAATGGAGCTGAATAATTGTTATTATTTTCCAGTGCTTAGTCGAAACATTATTTCTGCCCCATGTTTGATGAGACAAGGCTATGAGTCGAATATTAATAATAATGGTTGTTCTTTGTATTTGAATGATATGTTTCATGGCTTTGCACCCGTCTAGGGCGGGTTATTTATTTTGAATCTTGAAGGTGAATCTGTCTATAACATAAATGTGAAAAGGTTGAAACCAAATGATCTGAATATGACTTACTATTGGCATTGTCGGCTTGGTCATATAAGCTAGAAATGCATGAAGAAGCTCCATGATGATGGACTCCTAACTTCGTTCGACTTGGAGTCATCCGAGACATGTGAATCCTGCCTACTCGGCAAGATGACCAAGCCACCTTTTGCAAAGAGTTGTGAAAGGGCGTCCGACTTATTGGGACTAGTACATAGTGATGTATGTGGCCCGATGAGCACGACAGCCAGAGGTGGTTATGAGTACTTCATTACATTCACTGATGATTTGAGTAGGTATGGATATATCTACTTGATGAAACATAAGTCGGATGCCTTTGAAAAGTTCAAGGAATTCCAGAATGAGGTACAAAATCAACTCGGCAAGAAAATAAAGTTTCTTCGGTCGGACCGAGGAGGCAAGTACATGAGCCATGAGTTTGATGACCATCTGAAGAGTTGTGGAATAGTTCTCCAGCTCACTCCTCCAGGAACGCCGCAGAGAAACGGTGTGTCGGAAAGGAGAAATCGGACCTTGTTGGACATGGTACGATCAATGATGAGTCAGACAGATCCGCCTTTATCATTTTGGGGTTATTGTCTAGAAACTGCAGCGTTCACACTAAACAGAGTACCATCAAAGTCGGTAGAGAAGACACCGCATGAGATGTGGACTGGCAAGAAGCCGAGTTTATCTTTTCTTAAGATTTGGGGTTGTGAAGCTTTTGTCAAGCGACTTCAGTCGGCCAAGCTTACAACTAAGTCAGATAAGTGTATTTTTGTTGGATATCCGAGGGAAACCTTGGGTTACTACTTCTACAACAGAGAAGAGGGCAAAGTGTTTGTCGCTCAGAACGGTGTCTTCCTTGAGAAAGAGTTTCTCAGTCGGGGAGTCAGTGGGAGCACGGTGCAACTTGAAGAAATTCGAGAGGTACCGGCCAGTAGCGAGTCGGCAAAAGCCTTGGAGGTTGAGCCGGTCGTGGTACCTGAGCCGGAAACAGCACCGACACTATGAAGATCGGCCATATTGCGAAGTGTTTGTGATGTGTTACTGTTACATAGTGATGAGCCGTCAACTTATTCGGAAGCGATGGTTGATACGTCCAAAATGTATCTACTTTCCCGAACACTTTTGCTATTGTTTTTCCTCTAAACTTGTGTGATTTGGATACAACTAACATGGACTGACGCTGTTTTCTGCAGAATTACCTTGGTGTCTAGTTTTTGTGCAAAAAATCAACTATCAGGAAAAATCCCGGAAAATATGCCAAAAATCCTATTTCACCAGAAGACTCACGGAGCCAGAAGAAGAGACGGAGTAGGGCCACGAGGGGCCCACACCACCTGGCCGCGCGAGCCAGGCCAAGCCGCGCCTGGGAGTGGTGTGGCCGCCTCGGCTGCCCCTTCGGCTTCCCTCTTCGCCTATAAGTTGCCTCCTGACCTAAAAACCCAGGGGGGTTCGACGTTTTTCCAGAAAGAGTTCCGCTCCGCCACCACCACCATATTCCGCAATTCGGAACCAAAAACTCCATTCTGGCACCCTGCCGGGACGGGGAATTGGAGAAGATCATCGCCATCATCATCACCATCACTTCCCTCGAAAATACTGCGATACACCCCCTATACTTGTGGGTCATCAAGACTATTTTCTGGCACCGTTGCTAGGGAGCATAGCTTTACTTATCATGTCCACTTGGAATCATTATTGTTCGCTGCCATCCATCCATCATGGGACTCCCAAGGAAGATGAGGAATGAATTGCTAAAATAAGCAAGAATTATGAAGACTGGACTCCTCCTGAACCAGCTATACCTGAAAAAATTGTACCTGAACCAGCTATACCTGCACCTATACCAACATCTAAGAAGAGGGGATTTATTGAACTAAATGATGAAGTGATGAAGGAAGCTTAGAAATGTCTTAAGGAGAAGGGAATTAAAGCTGCAGATGTCAAGAATTTACCTCCTATAGAAGAATTATGCAAACCGGTTCCCTACTCATCCGCTATTTAGGTACACCCTCTCCAACATTTTGATGAAGGTGATATACCTTACTCTAAACCTCCTGATCAATTCTTAGAAGAATTCGATATTTTAATTGTTAAGCAAGATAATTTCAATAAAAGGGTGCAAAATCATTTAATGGAAAACTCTAGAGCTATTGTTGAGTCAAAAGATATTGTGGAAAGAACCTCTAATGATGTTAAAATGCTTGTTAAACATTTTCAAATGGTTCAAACTCAAATTGATCAGCTTATTAAAGTACAAAAAGACTTGCTAGTTAATGTTGGTAAAGAAAAACATGCTTATGAAATTAGAACTAGAAGTGGTGCTGCTACCCATGATCCTCTATATCCTGAAGGACATCCTAAAAGATTTAGCAGGATTCTCAACAAGCTAAAAATAATGGTACTACTCCTAAGAAAAGAAAGAAGAAACATAAAACTATTGTATAACCCTCTGAACCTGCTAAAGATCCTAATAGTATATCTGTCTCTGAT
Organism: Avena eriantha; assembly: GCA_910589775.1. Lineage (NCBI taxonomy): Eukaryota > Viridiplantae > Streptophyta > Magnoliopsida > Poales > Poaceae > Avena > Avena eriantha. Next base: position 437,545,404 of record OU342745.1, on the reverse strand, counting down.
GCTGAAACTGAAAGTGGTAATGAAGAAAATGATGTTCCTGATAAAGAAAAAGTTGAAGAAGAACCTGAAAGGCACACTAAGAATACTAAATACACTAAAGAAGATTTTTTTGCTAAGAAACATGGTAGTGAAAGAGAGCCTTGGGTCCAAAAACCTATGCCTTTCCCTGATAAGAAACACAAGTCAAAGGAAGATGAGCACTATAATAAGTTTTGTGAGTGAATGAAACCTTTATTCTTGCAAATTCCTTTGACTGATGCTATTAAATTGCCCCCTTATTCAAAGTATATGAAGGATATTGTCTCGAATAAAAGGAAGATCCCTAATGAAGAAATTTCTACTTTGCTAGCTAATTATTCCTTTAATGGTAAGGTTCCAAAGAAACTTGGAGACCCAGAGATGCCAACTATTCCTTGCTCTATTAAAAATAGTTATGTTAGAACTACTTTGTGTGATTTGGGAGAAGGAGTTAGAGTCATGCCTTTTTCTCTTTACAAGAGATTTCACCTGGAAAAACTAATACCAACTGATATATCTTTACAAATGGCTGATAAATCTACTACTATTCCTGTTGGTATATGTGAGGATGTACCTGTTTAAGTGGCTCATAATTTCTTGATATTAACTGATTTTGTTGTTCTTGAAATGCCTGAAGATGATAATATGTCTATTATTCTTGGGAGACCTTTTCTTAATACTGCAGGAGCTGTTATTATTGTAATCAAGGAAATGTGACTTTTAATGTTAATGACAAAGAGCATACTGTCTATTTCTCCAAGAAGATTGATAGGACTTATGGTTTAAATTCAATTGAACATGTTGAGGGCATTCAAGTTGGAGAAATATATTGTCCCATACCAAGAGAAAAATTTGAAACTATTATGATTGTGACCATTATTATCAAGGTTGAGGTAACATAATCATTAGTGGAACACAAAGTTTTGTTACATATAATTTTTTTTGATAACATGACCTGATCAACCTTGTTAACAAAGGGATTTTAATGAACAAAACAATGTTTTCACCATGATTATCTCCAATTACTTCTATTCTATCCATTTTAGTTTTTGCTTTCGTGTATTTTACTTTTCTGTTGTTAGTTGCTTGCATGTTAGAGTGTCTTGGAACTTCTGAAGTTCTAGCTTTGCTTTGTCACTGCATCATTCCAGAAACCTTTTTCTGTTAGAAAATCATTCATCCAAACCTGAAAATTGCTAAAAAATAAAGTGTCTCAAAAAATTCCAGAAAATTCATATTAAATTTTTACGTGAAAAAGGGGCAGAGAAGTGCCTGGAGAGTACCAGGGGGGCCCACCAGGCAGGCACACCACCTGGTGGCGCGGCCAGCCCAGGGGTGTGCCTGGCCATGGTGTGGGGCACCCCTGGCTCTCCACTCACTCTCTCACTTCCACTTTATTCTCTCTCCTGAGAAAACACTAGTTCATTGCTCGAAATCGCGTTCTTGCTGTTCATGCCCTCGATTTTTAGATCTCCTTGCTCAGCCCATCTTTGCTGCTGAAATTTGGAGCATTTCTTCTCCGGTATGTGACTCCTCCGCTTGTCCAAGTAGATTTGTGTTTAGTGGTTTATATATTGAGTATTTTGCTGCTGTAGGTGACAGGTTATGAGAGCTTGTAAGCTTGTTCAATGATTAGAGATATTGTTTTGATGCATGTTTAGGCCTCTTACAAGTCCCTACGAGTAGTGCCCTTCATTATATATTCACTTTGCAATCACTAGTTTAATGGATGTTTAAATTTCAGAATATCAAAGATGAACAACCACACCTTTGGAGAAATATTTGAGAGGGACGCACCTAGGAGGTCAAGGCCCTCAAGATCAGCCTCTCAGTTTAGGCCTTCATATAACGAAGATCTCATTGCACCATGCTTTGGCAATGAAGGAGATGAGGGGGATGCTCACCCATCTACTTTTCCTTGTTATACCTTCTTGCAAGCTGCAGGGATTCTCGATGATTTCTTGCTATTGATTCAGAGGGTTGGTTTGACCTCATACATGGAAGATGAGAGTGAGAAATATGCTATGCTCACCAAAACTTTCGTTGAGAGTTTCATTTTCACTAACACCCCCTATCAGTCAACTGTTTCTTTCAGGATTTATAATCTGTCGTTTACCATGCCATTGGAAAGATTTTGCAACATTATAGGTATATGCATGACAGGGACCGTGAAGAAGATTCAAGGGCGACCCGCTGATTTGCTGGAGCTCTATCGAGGTGTGACCAATGACGATGACCGTGTAGCTCAGCGCGGGAAGATAAGAAACATCCAACTCCCAGCTCTTAGATACTTTGCCTATTATCTTGCTACTAGCATTCTTGGTAGGGAGAATACGAGTAATATCTCCAATTATCATTTAGCCTTCCTCGCTACTACGCTTAATAATGATACTGCGTACAATCTTGGCTCTCTCATTGCTCGCCGCCTAGCTGCTAGGGGACCTATTTATGGGGGCATCATCGCTTCACGTATGGTTAATGCATTAGAGCTTTCGGTGGATCCAAATGATACTATATTGGCACCACAAAGGCTTGACCTTGCTGGCATGAAAACACATCACTTCGTGACTACTGACTCTGATATGGACAGTTTAGTATACATGATGTTGTTTACTGACGGGGATGAAAGGGAGATTCCTTTGTCGCAATCTACTTTGTTTAGTGTTCACAGGAGGCCGTGGTCGCGCTCCAAGGAGGAGGTGGATGAGCAGCTCCGCTTGCTTGGTTTCCACAGGCAGCACCAGGAGGATGTGCCCTCCTACGATTACTCTGCGCACTACGGTGGGGCGTCCTCGAGCTCGCGCCAGGACGAGGGAACCTCCTCACCGTACTACGGAGGCGCTCCATCTTGGCCAGCTTGGGATTGATACCCACTTAGGCCAAAAGCCTAAGCTTGGGGGGATGTACACCGACATCACACTCATCTCCATATCATGTTTCATCGGTACTTTGTATATTCATGTTTCGTTCTCTTTTTAGTTTTTTGTTCTCTCTTTGTTTGCCTCTTCTTCTTTTTGCCTTGGTTTGCTTTTCCCTTTTTGCTTTGTTTGAACTATTCGAAAAACCCAAAAAGATTTTGCTTTGCTTGTTCTTCCTTTTTGGTTCTTGCTTTTAAAAATCAAAAACACCAAAAATATTTGTTGTTCTTCTTTGGTTTTGTGAGTTTGTTGCAGGGTTCAACAGTCCTTAGTGGAATTTGGTTTCATGTTATTATTCAAGCCACACAAGTGAAGGGCAATAATGAGGATTAATGACAACTTGAGGTGTGGTGAGAGGCTGGTAACGAACTCTATTTTTTTCATTTTTATACATATGCTCATCATTGTGGGCATGCTTAGTCTGTTCATGTAGGGTGTATGTTATTTATGGATGCTTAGTATTTCTTGCTTTCTTATGATTAGCTCCAGCTCACTAATAATTTGTAGCATGTCATATGATTGTTTGCTTGCATTGCTCTATTCATAATTTGGTATGACACTATGGTATCTCCCTCTGAATGTTTCACTTGAATTAACTTGGCACATGCTCATGCATGCTTATGACTGAAACAATAATCAGTTAAGCCTCGATGAATTATTTTGCCTCAGGGGTCTTGGATCACTTTCATGCCATGATTAGTCCTATTTTGTTACAAGCATGATTATGACAGTTATTGCTCTATCGTTTGTCGCTCCCTTGCTATTGCTAGACTTCACTTGCACTAAGTATAAGTTTTACTCTTATTTCCAACTCCCTAAAACCAATATTGCCGAAAGTGTCCACCATACCTACCTATTAGCATCATTTGCTATTTCGGTGCATATTCAATATGCCTTGTTTTCTTCCGAATAAAATGTTTGCTTGTTATGAGAAAGTTAGTTAGTAAAGCTCTCACGAACTTGATGGCACACTTTACTTTCTTGCACTTAATAATCTTGAACAATTGCATCCATCTTTGTTTCCTATATGCTTGTGTTTTATAAGTTGAAGTTAGCAGAACCATGTATCATGGGGAACACTTTCAACATTGCACGGGTACTTTGTACCCCGTTGATATCATGATTCTTTTACTTATGGATCCCGGCGGTGTGAAATAAAAGGGGAACTTGTAAGATCATGGAGTTTGTATATGTGTTTGAGAAACGCCTAGGCCGCTAGCCTAAGCCATGCCTAATCATGGTGGAAGCTTGCAGCATAACCATAATGAGCATTCTATGAAGCATCCTCAATAAAAACCTATGAAAATAGCAAATAAAAAGATCGTTGAGATGCTCATTGTCTGCTTGCCTTATCATTTTGATTAGGGGATAGCTCCTGTATCATGTGTAAGGGGTATCCCGTTGGCGGTTCTCTATGATACATATGTACTTACAATGACAAGAGCTTACTTGTGACTGAAGTTGAGTAGCATGAGGTCCGGTACTCGTAAGTAAGGGGCATGAGATTTTAACTTATAACTTGTCAAGCATATCCTCTTAGTTGTGTCACTTGAATCTTAACCATTTAAAGATGCTTATGATAGGGGCAATGAGAGCTCAAAGCTAATGAGTACCATACTTTCAGCATTTGGAAGCCTTTCAAACTTTTCAAAACATTTTTCATTTCCTTGTTGAGTCATCACCTATTCTATGAGCACTTTCTCAAGAGCATAGTTGTCATTCTTAGTGTAATGTGCTTGTCTCAAAACTTGATTAATTGTGTTATGACATTGATGCTTGTATCTTTGATATCTTTACTTCTAGTCTTCACTTGAACTTCAGAGGTGCCTTGGCATTTATGTTTGCTCTACATTCAAAGGCAAGTGAGATACCACTCTATCATACCTTTCTATGAGCATTGCAATGTTGCTTAAGTTTATGTTTCATGCTACTTACTATTTTTGTGTTGGAATCTCTTCATAGCTTACATTGACTATTAAGTAAACTTAGTTGCATACTCTTTATTATGAATTGTCTGAGTAGTTGATCAAATGCTGAGAATATATACATCTTATGAAGCAAATGTGTTCGTGAAAGTTTCTTTTATCGCACTCAGTTTTCAACTAAATTGCTTGAGGATAAGCAATAAGCTAAGCTTGGGGGGAGTTGATACGTCCAAAATGTATCTACTTTCCCGAACACTTTTGCTATTGTTTTTCCTCTAAACTTGTGTGATTTGGATACAACTAACATGGACTGACGCTGTTTTCAGCAGAATTACCTTGGTGTCTAGTTTTTGTGCAGAAAATCAACTTCAGGAAAAATCCCGGAAAATATGCCAAAAATCCTATTTCACCAGAAGCCTCACGGAGCCAGAAGACGAGACAGAGTAGGTCCACGAGGTGCCCACACCACCTGGCTGGGCGGTCCAGGCCAGGCCGCACCTGGGGGTGGTGTGGCTGCCTCGGCTGCCCCCTCGGCCTCCCTCTTCGCCTATAAGTTGCCTCCTGACCTAAAAACCCAGGGGGTTCGACGTTTTTCCAGAAAGAGTTCCGCTCCGCCGCCACCACCAGATTCCACGATTCGGAACCAGAAACACTGTTTTGGCACCATGCCGGGACGGGGATTTGGAGAAGATCATCGCCATCATCATCATCACCATCACTTCCCTCAAAAATACTACGATACACCCCCTATACTTGTGGGTCATCAATGGTGGGTTCTGATTCTGAGTCATGGCTTGGAGCCATGAGATCCGAGTTAAAGTCCATGTATGAAAATCAAGTTTGAACTTGGTTGATCTGCTAGACGGTGCAAGACCTATCGAGTGCAAATGGGTCTTTAAGAAGAAAACTGATATGGATGGAAATGTTTCTATCTATAAGGCATGGCTTGTCGCGAAGGGGTTCCGAGAAGTTCAAGGAGTTGACTATGATGAGACTTTCTCTCCCGTGGCGATGCTTAAATCAGTTCAGATCATGTTAGCTATCGCAGCCTATTTCGACTATGAGATATGGCAGATGGATGTCCAGACGACTTTCCTTAATGGAAATTTAATCGAGGATGTGTATATGATACAACCCGAGGGTTTTGTCGATCCGGCTAATGCTGACAAGGTATGCAAACTTCGGAAATCCATTTATGGGTTGAAGCAAGCATCTCGGAGTTGGAACATTCGCTTTGATGAGGTAGTCAAATTGTTTGGCTTCATCAAGAGTGATCATGATTCTTGTTTATACAAGAAGTTTAGTGGGAGTAAAGTAAACTTTCTGATCTTATATGTGGATGACATATTACTGATTGCAAATGATGTCCAGATGTTGCAAGAGACCAATGAATCATTGGAAAAGAGTTTTTCGATGAAAGACTTGGGTGAGGCGACTTACATACTAGGAATCCGGATCTATAGAGGTAGATCAAAGCGGCTCATTGGATTGAGTCAAAGTACATATTTGGACAAAGTATTGAAGAAGTTCAACATGGAATCGTCTAAGAAGGGATTCTTATCGATGTCCCATGGCGTGAAACTTAGCAAGACTCAGTGTCCTTCAACAACTGATGAGCGAAGTTGGATGAGTGCGATTCCGTATGCTTCTGCAGTGGGATCCATCATGTACGCTATGATTTGTACTAGGCCGGATGTTTCCTATGCTCTAAGTGTTGTGAGCAGGTACCAGGCTGACCCTAGAGAAATCCACTAGGCAGTGGCTAAAAATATCCTCAAGTACTTGAGAAGGACTAAGGATATGTTCCTGGTTTATGGAGGTGAGGATGAACTCAGCGTAAGGGGTTACATGGATGCGAGTGATCTCACTGACTCAGATGATTCTCGTTCGCAATCCGGATATGTGTTTGTAATAAACGGAGGGGCTGTGAGCTGCAAGAGTTCCAAGCAAGAGACGGTGTCTGCGTCTACGACAGAGGCTGAGTATATTGCTGCCTCAGAGGCGGCAAAGGAAGCCGTTTGGATGAGGAATTTCCTCATGGATCTTGGTGTGGTTCAGGGCTCGTCCAATCCATTAGACGTGTATTCTGACAACAATGGTGCTATTGCACAAGCTAAGGAACCTAGATAACACCAGAAGAACAAACATATACTCATGCGGTACCATCTTATTCGCCAGTTCGTGGATCAAGGTGATATCAAGTTATGCAAGGTACACACGGATGCAAACATTGCGGATCCATTGATAAAGCCACTTCCACAGCCGAAGCATGAGGCGCACCTGAGAGCTATGGGCATTAGATGCCTAGACAAGTGATGTTGGATGATTGACTCTAGTGCAAGTGGGAGACTGTTGGGAATATGCCCTAGAGGCAATCATGTATGATGTTATCTCCAATGTATTCATAAAGTTATTGTCCATGTATGAACTACTAATATATATCATTGAATATGTGTTTCGATTGTGGAACTATATATTCATGTTGTTTATATTGATTGTCCTTGGTCGTTGAGGTTGTGCTGGACACACAACGTAGACTAATATAGAAGTCGGCTGATAACTCGGTTCCACTTGTCATGGGCATAGAGATGCTATTCCGACTTACACGGATTCGGCTAAAGAGTTTAGCGAGTCGGACTGGCCCATATTGAGATATAACGAATAAGTCGTCATTTGTATATCTCAATCAATGTAATCCTTAGACCTGAGGTTATTGCACAGTCTGAGTTGAGGATCACCGACTTAGGTTCTGTCAAACACTGTTGCGTCACTGGATAGTTATAAAGGCGGAGTTCGGGTCGACTGAGAATCAAGCTGCGTGATGTGAATAACCGAGATGGGATTTTGCCCCTTCGTCTGGAGAGATATTCTCTGGGACCTCTTGGAAGATATGACTCGGAAAGCATGGCCATGCGTACTCGGTTAAGTGTTAACCGATGTGACCGACTAAGAGTTAGTCGGATGAATCACTTATCTCAGATTGAGAAAGAGAGTCAAACTATTTAAGGGATGACGATTATTCGCCTATAGTTCGACAAGGTATATCGTGAGGCAAAAGGGACTCAGACGAAAGTCGCATTGGAAGGTATGTCGCCATGACTCTTTGGTACTTGGGAGCTAGCACGTTTTGCTAGGAGCCACTACCAGCTTTTCGGTCACGAGTGAGACTCGGATCGTGTCCGGGTCACCATGAGCCTGTCGGGTCACACACTTAAGAGCAGGAGCATATTTGGGTTGGACCCAAAAAGGAAACGGATAGAGTCAGTGAGTTGGACTCGCAGTGACTAATATAGGCCTTTTAGTGAATGGGCCACAAGTGAGTGGAGCCCATTTCATTCCCTATATAAGCTAGGGCGCAGGTGCTTAGAGCACACGGTTAGGTCACTCCATGTGTTGGAAACCCTAGCTATAGTCTAGTCCTGTCGCTGCCGTACCAGACCTAGCAGTCCATCGCTGGCGCACCTCCTTGTACGTGTGGATACTGGCGGAGGTGCTATACGTTCAACACTTCGATGATCATGGATCGGAACGAATCGTGACGACTGCACTGCATCAAGTGACGTGCTTCATCGATTCCGCAACCGCGCGCCTAGTGGTAATTCTCGTGGCCTACTACCTCAGATAGATCTCGGGTTCACCGCGTAGGGAAAAAGTTTTGTTTTTCTCTGCGTGGCCCTTCATTAAGCTCTTCATTATTTACCTTGGTGATTGAACTTACTTTTTTCGAGGTTCTTTCCACATGCCATTGGGCATGGTTGTTTTGCATATCATCAAATAATTTCTTTGCAACACTCACTTTCTTTCCCATGATTGTTCCTCCTGCTGCAGTATCTAGCATATACTTAGACATTGGGTTAATGCCATTATAAAATAAATGTAATCTAAGCCATTCTTCCATCCCATGACTAGGACAATTCATTACGGCTTATTTCATACTTTCCCATGCAAGCGCTAGTGGCTCGCAATTTTCTTGTCTAAAACTTGTAAAGTTGGATCTTAGTTGCATAGTTTTAGCTGGGGGAAATTTAGTCATAAACATATTAGTGCATTCCTCCCAAGATTTAAAAGTGCTCTTAGGTAGAGCTAGCAACCAGTCCTAGCCTTTCCTCTAAGAGATAAAGGAAACAATCTTAACTTAACATCATTTGAATCTACATCCTTAATACACATCATATCACCAATTTCAGTAAATGTATTTAAGTGCAAACCTGAATCCTTAGAAGACAAATCTCCAAATTGGTGTTTCTGAACCAAACTTAAATGGTTAGGCTTAATTTCATATGCTGCTGCATCAACGCGGGCTGAGTGATAGGTGTAGAGTTTTCGCAGCAATAACACAAAAATTACTACCCAGAATACCCTGAATGCCCAAGGACCTATCTAGAAGTAATGCAGTAACGGAGGAAGACAGCAACGTACCCTGTAAGACCGAGAAAGCGTTACACTCATGTAGGAGTGTGGATGATGTAGTCGTACCAGTCCGACCTCAAGGTCGCGAAGATCCTCGCATGTCGCCCCTTGTCCAGGTCCTTGTACGATGGCCCAGAAGCTTTTGTGTAGTGTTAGGGAAAGGCATCTCATGTATTGGTTCTAGGGAGGCTAGTGTTGCTTTATCTTCTCTTTTCTTCTCAGGTTTGGGTGGCGGATCATACTTGACCGGACCCTCTTTTGGATCTTTGATATGTTCTTTAAAAGCTTTAACAACTTGCAACACAAGATCTGAATCCAAGTAAAGTTCCTTAGATAATTCTTTAACATGAACTTTTTTTATTCTGGTCATGAATGTAGTCATGTTCTATTTCTACGCCTCCTTCACTTCCTATACCAAAATTCCATGAAACTCTATGATTATGAATTCTATTAAGTAAAGCCCAAGCTTTATGTAACTACCTCGGTGAATTACGCTCTTAGTTACATGCCTAGATGAACGAAAGTGGTTAAAATAGTACGGTGGGGCCCAGGGCCACTCACGGTAGACCTTTCGGCCGTCCTAACCACTTTCAGACAACGGGACAAGAATGAGCGGCGTAATCGGCAGTCGAAGGGATCAACTACATACACAAATGAGTATGTATGCAAGCCACATACAACAGTCCTCAGAGCCATTCCATCTAAAAGAAATAGAAATATTGCAACGCCATACGGCAAGATTCAAATATCCTAGATAGGGATAATATTTCAGGATAGCTCCTCATACAACAAACATCAGAGTATCAGGCGGAAGCGGAAAACAAGATCCGAGTACGGATAAGAAGCAAATCGGCATAAGATGCCCCATAAATAAACACATCCCACCTACAGATCTCACGGATCCTCGTTCCCGGAATCTCTACACCGAATGATCGTTGCCAACATCATCTGTCTCCTCCACCCAGTATCCATCTTGCAAATACACCTGTTCATCTGAATCAAACAATTTATCGTGTGAGACCCTAGGGGTACTCAGCAAGTCTTTATGCCACTAAAGGGGACACAACCTGGGGTGACGCAATTGCAGCAAAAGATAATACCTAACAATTCTACAGATACCCGCTAACCATCCGCCTAACCAATGATAGACGGATGTCCGTTAATTAAGAACAATAGTTATAACAGTATAATTAACAGATCCATCCTCCTCCTCGCTTACCAACGAGGAAGCGGACGAACAACCCCCATCATCTCTTGGCAGTTTTATTAACCATTCCATGAGTGTTGCACTATTTATTAGTCAAGTACTTAGTCAACTTAAAAGCAATACTTTATTTATTCTTGTCTATGATCGAGAAACTGTGCTCCAAGTCGTCCATAACCTCGGACACGGCTTTCAGAAAGATTTACCATGCAGGGGTGCACGAATAGCAACACACACTCGATCAACCTCGGAAAAACCAAATCAAAACCCAACGAGGCATTCACGACAAAGCAATCACAGGATTCAGAAATATTTCAGGGGGCCACCCCATTAAGCTACCCGCAACGAAGTTGGCCGGCTCCGAGATGGACCCAAGGTTTGTGTGGACGGCGGTAAACGACTAGCAACCCGAAAATGTGACGGGGCTTGTCGATACAGCGAAAACGTGTCACGATCCAAAACAGTACAGGTGCTCCTCGCACAATCTTAAATAAAGCAGTAACATGGCATAAGTACAGGATAGTAATAAATCCCCAAACTAATTGTGGCCCCAAGAAATAAGAATGAATCAAGCTCTGGCTCAGGGGGGTCCATAAGGCCTCCCGGATGTGGATAGTGCGAATAGTCAAGGAACAGGAATCAAGTACTCGGGGTCCTACGGGACACAAGTGAGCATGAAAAACCAAATAGCAGATATTGCTCACCGGTGCCTTTTTCATTAGTTATCCCATTACTACTCAGGTTATGTTGTTTAGGTACCTCATGATTCATCAGACACTCACATACCCTACACATGCTTTTCTACGACTCGCATGGCTCAAACCACTCCTGTAGTAAGGGCTCATGGGATGGAGGAACAAGCTTCGGTGGGGTTTAAAAATAAAGGCTATACAGTACTTAGGATTCAATTTAATGCAATCGCGACTCAATGATGCAAGAATAACATAGAGGCAATAGGTACTGTATGTATGCAAGCATGTGGTAGTGCTTGCCTGGCAGCTCAGTTGAAGCGAGTGATGGATCTGGGTAGTACTCCTGTGGTTCCTGGTAATTCTCCTGCTGGGCGTCTATCCGACGAAGAACCAAACAAACAATGGCCAACATAAATAAAGTGCACAAGCATATGAATTAAAATGGGACAAGCAAACAAGCATGCCATGATGAATGATGCACAATTTACATGGCATTAAAGTAGCATGGCAAGGGTGAGGTGTGGTGCAAGAATTAAAGCATTTTATTATTTATTTAGTCCAATTTTTATTGCCATAAACAGTTCAGATTTGTAAAAATGACATGATGCATGCTTCAATTCAGATCAAGGACCGCATAGATAGAACGGGCTCATCGCGCTGATCGATTTAGACATATTATTTGTCAAATTTGGAGTTGTAGAATTAAAGTTATTAATTAATTAAGGAAAAGGGTATTTTATTGTTATTTTAATCATCTCGAAATTTTAAAGTGTTCAAACATTATTTGGAATGGCATATTTGAATTCCTCACATTTTTCTGATTCCAAAACATATATCATTTGTATTATTTGGATTTGTATTTTAAAAATTAATGAAATCTGATTTGAATTTGAATTTAAATCAATTTTGAAAAAGGTTTAAATAAAACAGATAGCAGGGCAAACTTTTGTCACCCAGATCGACTTAGCCAAAGTCACTGATGGGTGGGCCACTTCTGACTGGGGCCACGCGCGCGGAAAACTTTTGCTACCGCGGCTTAGCTAGCTGCTGCGGGTGACAGGCGGGGCCAGCGAGCTAGGGCCCATGTGCCAGTGGGGTAACCCCCCAGAGACTGACAGGTGGGGCGTGTGCTGGGGCGCGGGTTGAGAGTGTAGAAAGGCGGGTACCTTTTTGTAAAATGAGCCGCGTCAATGACAGGTGGGGCCTAACTGGACCACGGGTTAAGCCGGCAAAAGGACAGGGGGTTATGTGCAAAAAGGGGGGTGCGACACTGTTTATCTGCTTTCTCTGAACCGCGGACAGGTCTGAGATTGACCGTCGCGGGGCACGGCGCGCGGGGAATCGAACTCGCGACCTGGCGTGCACGGGCGGCGGCGGCTACCGCTGGGCTAGGGAGGGGGTTGTTGTCTAGGAGCAGCTGCGCGGCTAAGTGAGGCTCTAGGCGGCGCGGGCACGTGCAGACCCAGCGAGCGGCGGCGCACTGAGGTCGCTCGTCGAAACGACTGACGCGGCTAGGGCTTTTCGGCGGACGTTGTCTAGGAGGTAGAGGGGATTACCGCGGGGAGGTTGCCGGTGTTAGATCGGGGTGAGGCGCGGTGGATCATCGACGAGGCTGGCGAGCCGGGAATCTAGGGTTTCCGCAGGGCGTCGATGTACTGGCGGTGCTGGCGCTCCTCCTCCACGACGACGCGTCCAGGGCGAAGCAGGGGATTGTCCTTGGCCTCCTCGAACACCTCCACGTCGTGCTGGCCGGCAGGAACGAGGGAACGACGAGGTACTGGCAACGATGCTGGCGGCAGGTGCTGGCGACGGTGAAGAAGAAGGGGAAGGAGAGGGCAGGCTTGGGGCGGATCTGGGCGAGCCAGGAGACGTGTGGGAGGAGGAAAAAGTGAGGGAGAGGGAGGAGGGTTGCCGTGTGGGTGCGGCTCGAGGTAAAGTGGCTTCGGCCACTTTCCTCCTTCTCCCCGATCACGTGCACGGGCTGGGGCAGGTAGGCAGGCTAGGGGTAGGGTGGTGGAGGCTGCCAGGTGGGGACGGCATGAGAAGCAGCTGGGTGGGGCTGGCACGGCGGTAGAGAGAAGAGAGAGAGGGGAGGGGGTAGCTCGGGTGAGCTAGGGTTAGGCTCGGCAAGGAGGAGAGAGAGAGCTAGAGGGTGGGGTAGATGGGTAGCTAGGTGGGGCTTGCTGGCAGGGAGAGGGGAACACCTCGGCTTGGTGAGAGGAGAGGGTGAGGTGAGAGAGGTGTGGTGGGGTTAGGGTTTAGTGTAGAATTGGGGTTAGAAATAAAAGAGAGGAAGCTAGGGTTGGGGTTTAGTGTAGGTTTTTTAGGTTTTTAAAACTTGTGCATAAGATCAACCCAAGTGGAATATAGTGAGGCCTTTGAATTACCAAGAGATGAGGTGGAGGAATATCCAAGAAAAAGAGAAAGAAAAAGATGTATGGGAAGAGCCCTCATTTGACTCATGCATGGAGAAAAATAAAAGAAAAGGTGTTGATGAGAATAAGGGAATGGTGGAGAGAGATGGAGATGATCCACAAAAAAAAGAACCAATAAATCCAAGAGGAATCAAATGGGCTAAAGGTGGTGGTACTCTTGCATGGCCCATGCAAAAATAATAAAGGCCATGATTTATTTTGTGAAAACAATAATAATAATATGGCATTATTCTTATGCATTCCCAAGAAGTGGAATAAGGCCAAGCAAAAGAATTTAGATTAGATCCACCCCCACCCACATGAGCTAAGAATAATTCAAAAGAAAAGAAATACAAGCTCATGGTTTAATGAGGTGGTGGAATTATAAGGTGATGAAAGAAAGGGGATGGAGTGGAATAAGAGATATGCCCCCAACTCAACTTGGGCATTAAAAAATATATCAATAACCAAATACAATATCAAGAGGCAAATACAATTAATAGTGCATATGAGAGAAGAACTAAAGAAACAGGGTTTTATATGATGCTCGAATGCAAGCTGGCATGATGACATGAGCATGATATAATTATGATGCAACAATTATATATAGGAAGTAGCCATTATCTTACTAGACCAAGTAGCATTACAATTGTTAGACAATTGGGATGCTACAACTCTCCCCGACTAAACAGGAATCTCGCCCCGAGATTCTAGGAAGAAGAAGACTCAAAGGGGGTAGGATACTTGGCACAGAGCTCATCTTCACGTTCCCAAGTGGCTTCATCAACGGAATGGTGCGACCACTGCACCTTGCAGAACTTGATGGACTTGTTGCGAGTCCTTCATTCTGCGACTTCAAGAATTTTTATGGGGTGTTCTTGATAAGAAAGATCTTCTTGGAGATTGATGAGTTCATGGTCCACGGTCCTGCCGGGATCCTTGAAGCACTTTTTGAGTTGAGAGATGTGGAAAACATCATGGACTTTGAGTTGTTCAGGGAGCTCAAGAGCATAAGCAACTTCTCCTCTTCTTCCACGAATTTTGAAAGGACCAATGTATCTAGGAGCCAGCTTTCCTTTGATACCAAAGCGGTGCGTGCCTCTCATGGGAGTGACACGAAGGTACACGAGATCACCAGGGACATACTCCATGTCCGTGTGCTTTCTGTCATAATTGCTCTTCTGGCGACTTTGAGCAATCTTCAGATTTTCAAGAATGATGTGAACTTTCTCCTCCGCTTGAGTTACAATGTCGGGGCCAATCAATATTCCTTCACCTGCGCCCGATCAACCAATCGGAGTTTTGCATTTGCGACCATAGAGAGCCTCAAATGGTGCCATCTTTAGACTTTTCTAGAAACTGTTGTTGTAAGAGAATTCAGCATAAGGAAGACATTCTTCCCACTTCATGCCGAAAGAGATAACGCAAGCACGGAACATATCTTCCAGAATCTGATTGATCCTTTCAACTTGTCCTTGCGACTGAGGGTGGTAAGCTGTGCTGAAGTTTAATTTTGTTCCCAAAGCATTTTGGAAACTTCCCCAGAACTTGGAAGTGAAGATGCTTCCATGGCCTGAACTGATCTCAAGAGGAACTCCATACAGAGAGACAATTCTGTTGATATAGAGCTCAGCCAACTGAATTGCAGAAATTGTTTCCTTGACTGGAAAGAAGTGAGCTACTTTGGAAAGCCTGTCAATGACAACAAAGATTGCATTATTGCCCTTCTATGACCTTGGAAAACCAATGATGAAGTCCATCTCTACCTTCTCCCATTTCCATTCCGGAGGCTTCAATGGCTGTAGAAGACCGGAAGGTTTCTGATGGACAGCTTTAACTCTGCGAAAAACATCACACTCCGAGACATACTTGGCACAATATCGTTTCAAACCAGGCCACCAATATTGTGTTTTCAAGTCCATGTACATCTTAGTGCTGCCAGGGTGGATAGAAAGAACAGAATCATGCGCCTCCTTGAGAACTTGCTCTCTTAAACCCGGGTAGTTCGGAACAAACATCCGGTGTTCAAAGAAAAGAGTGCCTTGGTCATCTACGTGGAAAGACTCATACTTCGGAAGCTGAATGTTGGAGATGATCTTTTTAGTGTAAGGATCACCAAGCTGAATGGAACAGACCTTTTCTTCCAAGAGAGGTGTTGCTAGAAGGTTCAGAAGATACCCTTGATCCACAATTTCAAGGTTGAGCTTGCGGAATTCCTCGCACAAGAGAGGTTGTTGTTCTTCCACCATGAGATTGTTAACATAAGCTTTTCGGCTGAGAGCATCGGCCATGACATAGGCTTTGCCCGGGGTGTAGTTGATGGTCAAATCGAAATCATTGATTGTTTCAATCCACCTCCTCTGACGAAGATTGAGATCAGGCTGTGTGAAGATATACTTCAGACTCTTGTGATCAGAAAAAATCTCACAACGGTTGCCAAGCAAGTAATGCCTCCATACTTTCAAAGCAAAGACAACTACTGTGAGTTCGAGGTCGTGTGTAGGATAGTTGATCTCATGCGTCTTCAACTATCGAGAGGCATAAGCAACAAATTGCTTTTCTTGCATAAGGACCGCACCCAATCCTTGCAATGAAGCATCACAAAAAATCTGGAAAGGCTTTGATGTATCTAGAGGAACCAAGACTGGTGTGGAAGTGAGCTTCTCTTTGAGTGTTTCAAAGCTTGCTTGACATGCAGGAGTCCAAAGGTATCTCTTGCCTTTCTTGAGGAGATCAGTAAGAGGCTTCGCAATCTTCAAGAAATTTTGAACGAAGTGACGGCAGTAACTGGCCAACCCAAGGAAACTCCGGACTTCTTTGACATTTATGGGTGGAAGCCAGTCCATAATTGTCTTAATAGTTTCTGGGTTGACGGCAATGCCCTTGACAGAGATGACGTGACCAAGGTAGGTGACTTGAGGCAGCCAGAACTCACACTTGGAGAACTTTGCATACAGGCGGTTCTCACGAAGCTTGTTTAGGACACACCGAAGGTGTTCTTCATGTTCTTCTTTTGACTTAGAATAGACTAGAATGTCATCCAGATAGACCACAACGAACTTGTCAAGATACTCCATGAAAACCGAGTTCATAAGCCTCGAGAAGGTGGCAGGTGCATTGGTGAGACCGAAAGACATGACCGTGTACTCATACAGGCCATAGCGGGTGGTGAAAGCTGTTTTAGGAACATCTTCCTTGCGGATCTTGATTTGATGATAACCACTTCTCAAATCAAGCTTAGAGAATACCACAGCTCCAGCTAGCTGATCGAAGAGATCATTAATCCGCGGAAGGGGATATTTATTCTTGATTGTTTTAGCATTGAGTGCCCGATAGTCAACACAAAGTCTATCAGTCTTGTCTTGCTTCTTCATAAAGATGGTTGGACTACCCCAGGAAGAGGTACTGTGCTGAATGAAACCCAACTTCTCTTGTTCATCCAGCTGCCGTTTGAGTTCAGCCAACTCCGCAGGACCCATTTTATAAGGCCGCTTGGAAATAGGAGCGGTACCAGGTTCAAGTTCAATGACAAACTCAACCTCCCGATCCGGAGGCATACCTGGTAACTCTTCAGGAAAAACATCTAGGAACTCACAGACTACAGGAACACTCTGAATACCTTCCATAGCATCATCATTCAGAGCCGCCAAAGAATAAAGTTGAATTGCAGGAGTCAGACTTGGAGAATAGACTATATGGCCTTCAGGAATTTTCAGAGAAACCGAACGTTCAGCACAATCAATCACAGCTGTATTTGCTGTTAACCAATCCATGCCCAAGATAACATCAATATCAGAATTACCTAGAATAATCAAGGAAGCCGGAAACGAAGAGCCACCAATCTCAATTTGATTGCCATGGCTGATATGAGCAGCCCTCATGTTTGACCCAGGATATTGTACCACAAGACGGTGTAATAAAGGAACCATAGCCAGATCTTTCTCATGCGCAAACTTGTGAGAAACAAAAGAATGCGAAGCACCAGAATCAAACAAAACTCGTGCAGGAACTGAGTTAACAGGAAGCATACCCATCACAACTCCCGGTGCATGCTCAGCTTGAGCGGCGTTGACACAGTTGGCACGAGCAACCGTAGACCCAGGCTTAGTGTTGATGTTGAGAGCCCGAGGTGGAGGTGCACGAATCATAGAAGAACTTGCCGCAGGTCTTGGAGGTGGTGGTGGAAGAGCTTTGTTGTTCATTGGACAATTCCAGTGCTGATGCCCAGTGTTTCCACAAGTATAGCAAGCACCAGGTGGGCATGGAGCAACGTAGCCAGGGACTCCGCCAGGCGCTCCAGGGTAGTTGTGGTTGTAGCCCCTGGGAGCCGCAGTGAAGGAGTTTGGTGGCCTTGGTGCGTAGCTTGAAGGTCTTGGTGGAGGAGGGAGCGACGGTGGGGTGTTAGGAACCCAGACACGACGCTTAGAAGGAGCTGTCATAGCAGAAGAGCTTCCTGTATCACGGCTGTGTTTCTTTGACTCCTCAAACACTTTCCTACTTGCTTCTTCCTGCAGAGCTATGTGTTGGAGTTCCAGGAAAGACGCCGGCCTTGCATGAGTGATTGCATATTTGATTGAAGCATTGAGGCCTTGCCTAAACCTCTTTTGCTTTTTCTTGTCATCAGAGATCTCATCGCCACCATAACGAGAAAGGTTCATGAAGTTTCTGATGTAGGTGTTGACATTGTCAGTGCCCTGCTTGAGGTTGAGAAACACTTCCTTCATCCTTTCCATGACAATTTCTGACAGATATTGCTCTTTGAAAGCAGCAGTGAACCGCTCCCAAGTAGGCTGAAAACCAGAAAGATCTGCCTTGAGGTAATTTTCCCACCACAGAGCTGCATCTCCCTTCAGAAGGTGAGTAGCACATTTGACCCATTCTTGCTCGGGAATATCCGCAGTCATCAGCAACCTTGGCACTTCACGAAGCCAATCATCCGCATCAAGTGGCTGATCAGACACCTCAAATTGGCGTGGGTTGAACTTGAGAAAACTATTGATGTCTCCTCGCTTGGGAGGTGGAGGTAGCGGAACAAACTCATTCCTCCTAACACTTTCCTCGAAGCGCTGCTGGTTCTGCTGCATAGTTCCCAAAGCATTTGCAATACTTGCCAAAGTAGCCCCAAGTTCAGGTGGTATGTCCTCCTCAGAATGGCGTGGTGGTGCCATCCTGTGATTGATATAAAACACAAGTCAGTACTATGATGGAGAATGAAAATAATCCAAAATAGTACCAAAATGGAATTAACCAAGATTAAAGGATGCAATTCATTGAGATGATATTAAAATATCAACAAAGTTCAAGGCAACTAGAAGATATTAAGCATAACGCACACGACTGAACAAGGAGTGTGGTACACAAACTAACAAAGAAAAATTTTCCGCAAATTTCGGCATTAAAATACCACTATATGCGCAAAACCGCTTAACGAATCAAGATTAGTAACTCTACTAGTTCAATATACAAGAGAAAATGATAATAGTAGTGGTATGGTCGCGACTCCATCCCCCACTCAAATCATTACTTTGTACATGAATCAGTAAAACACATATCCCCATACCTTCTTCTTAAGATGAACCTAAAGATTGGTAACTATGAAAAAGAACACCCCAACAAGATAACGTCGGATAACAAAGAGTAAGATAGATCGCATCGGTATACAACGAATCAGAATAGATCGCGTCGGTTTACAAAGGCCTGTCGGTATGGAATGTACCAACAGTTGATAACCAAAAGGCAGATAGTGATAACATTTGGGTGCAACAGATAGACAAAGAATTCACACACACACACACACAACCTATGGTACCACGGAACCCAGAACACGTGAATCCTAGTTTGAATTTTTAGAAGAGGATTGAAAACGTTACACTTCCTTACCAGAAAAAGGGTGGGTGGGTGGGTAAGAAGAAAAATGGAAGTAGTACTACTCTCACGTTTTGTTTTTCCCTAATATACATAACTACCAAAATATTTGCTAGACTGACAACGACCATTTTGGCTGAGACCCTGAAGGGCGGGATGGCTCTGATACCAATTGTAACTACCTCGGTGAATTACGCTCTTAGTTACATGCCTGGATGAACGAAAGTGGTTAAAATAGTACGGTGGGGCCCAGGGACACTCGCGGTAGACCTTTCGGCCGTCCTAACCACTTTCAGACAATAGGACAAGAACGAGCGGCGTAATCGGTAGGCGAAGGGATCAACTACATACACAAATGAGTATGTATGCAAGCCACACACAACAGTCCTCAGAGCCATTCCATCTAAAAGAAATAGAAATATTGCAACGCCATACGGCAAGATTCAAATATCCTAGATAGGGATAATATTTCAGGATAGCTCCTCATACAACAAACATCACAGTATCAGGCGGAAGCGGAAAACAAGATCCGAGTACGGATAAGAAGCAAATCGGCATAAGATGCCCCATAAATAAACACATCCCGCCCACAGATCTCACGGATCCCCGTTCCCGGAATCTCTACACCGAATGATCGTTGCCAACATCATCTGTCTCCTCCACCCAGTATCCATCTTGCGAATACACCTGTTCATCTGAATCAAACAATTTATCGTGTGAGACCCTAGGGGTACTCAGCAAGTCTTTATGCCACTAAAGGGGACACAACCTGGGGTGACGCAATTGCAGCAAAAGATAATACCTAACAATTCTACAGATACTCGCTAACCATCTGCCTAACCAATGATAGACGGATGTCCGTTAATTAAGAACAACAGTTATAACAGTATAATTAACAGATCCATCCTCCCCTCGCTTACCAACGAGGAAGCGGACGAACAACCCCCATCATCAGTTGGCAGTTTTATTAACCATTCCATGAGTGTTGCACTATTTATTAGTCAAGTACTTAGTCAACTTAAAAGCGGTACTTTAGTTATTCTTGTCTATGATCGAGAAACTGTGCTCCAAGTCGTCCATAACCGCGGACACGGCTTTCAGAAAGATTTACCCTGCAGGGGTGCACGAATAGCAACACACACTCGATCAACCTCGGAAAAACCAAATCAAAACCCAACGAGGCATTCACGACAAAGCAATCACAGGATTCAGAAATATTTCAGGAGGCCACCCCATTAAGCTACCCGAAACAAAGTTCGCCGGCTCCGAGATGGACCCAAGGTTTGTGTGGACGGCGATAAACGACTGGGAACCCGAAAATGTGACTGGGCTTGTCGATACAGCGAAAACGTGTCACGATCCAAAACAGTACAGGTGCTCCTCGCACAATCTTAAATAAAGCAGTAACATGGCATAAGTACAGGATAGTAATAAAGCCCCAAACTAATTGTGGCCCCAAGAAATAAGAATGAATCAAGCTCTGGCTCAGGGGGGTCCATAAGGCCTCCCGGATGTGGATAGTGCGAATAGTCAAGGAACAGGAATCAAGTACTCGGGGTCCTACGGGACACAAGTGAGCATGAAAAACCAAATAGCAGATATTGCTCACCGGTGCCTCTTTCATTAGTTATCCCATTACTACTCAGGTTATGTTGTTTAGGTACCTCATGATTCATCAGACACTCACATACCCTACACATGCTTTTCTATGACTCGCATGGCTCAAACCACTCCTGTAGTAAGGGCTCATGGGATGGAGGAACAAGCTTCGGTGGGGTTTAAAAATAAAGGCTATGCAGTACTTAGGATTCAATTTAATGCAATCGCGACTCAATGATGCAAGAATAAGATAGAGGCAATAGGTACTGTATATATGCAAGCATGTGGTAGTGCTTGCCTGGCAGCTCAGTTGAAGCGAGAGATGGATCTGGGTAGTACTCCTGTGGTTCCTGGTAATTCTCCTGTGGGCGTCTATCCGACGAAGAACCAAACAAACAATGGCCAACATAAATAAAGTGCACAAGCATATGAATTAAAATGGGACAAGCAAACAAGCATGCCATGATGAATGATGCACAATTTACATGGCATTAAAGTAGCATGGCAAGGGTGAGGTGTGGTGCAAGAATTAAAGCATTTTATTATTTATTTAGTGCAATTTTTATTGCCATAAACAGTTTAGATTTGTAAAAATGACATGATGCATGCTTCAATTCAGAGCAAGGACTGCATAGATAGAACGGGCTCGTCGCGCTGATCGATTTATACATATTATTTGTCAAATTTGGACTTGTAGAATTAAAGTTATTAATTAATTAAGGAAAAGGGTATTTTATTGTTATTTTAATCATCTCGAAATTTTAAAGTGTTCAAACATTATTTTGAATGGCATATTTGAATTCCTCACATTTTTCTGATTCCAAAACATATATCATTTGTATTATTTGGATTTGTATTTTAAAAATTAATTAAATCTGATTTGAATTTGAATTTAAATCAATTTTGAAAAAGGTTTAAATAAAACAGACAGCAGGGCAAACTTTTGTCACCCAGATCGACTTAGCCAAAGTCACTGATGGGTGGGCCACTTCTGACTGGGTCCACGCGCGCGGAAAACTTTTGCTACCGCGGCTTAGCTAGCTGCTGCGGGTGACAGGCGGGGCCAGCGAGCTAGGGCCCATGTGCCAGTGGGGTCACCCCCCAGAGACTGACAGGTGGGACGTGTGCTGGGGCACGGGTTGAGAGTGTAGAAAGGCGGGTACCTTTTTGTAAAACGAGCCGCGTCAATGACAGGTGGGGCCTAACTGGACCGCGGGTTAAGCCGGCAAAAGGACAGGGGGTTATGTGCAAAAAGGGGGGTGCGACACTGTTTATCTGCTTTCTCTGAACCGCGGACAGGTCTGAGATCGACCGTCGCGGGGCGCGGCGCGCGGGGAATCGAACTCGCGACCTGGCGTGCACGGGCGGCGGCGGCTACCGCTGGGCTAGGGAGGGGGTTGTTGTCTGGGAGCAGCTGCGCGGCTAAGTGAGGCTCTAGGCGGCGCGGGCACGTGCAGACCCAGCGAGCGGCGGCGCACTGAGGTCGCTCGTCGAAACGACTGACGCGGCTAGGGCTTTACGGCGGAGCGGATGTTGTCTAGGAGGTAGAGGGGCTTACCGCGGGGAGGTTGCCGGTGTCAGATCGGGGGGAGGCGCGGTGGATCATCGACGAGGCTGGCGAGCCGGGAATCTAGGGTTTCCGCAGGGCGTCGACGTACTGGCGGTGCTGGCGCTCCTCCTCCACGATGACGCGTCCAGGGCGAAGCATGGGAATGTCCTTGGCCTCCTCGAACACCTCCACGTCGTGCTGGCCGGCAGGAACGAGGGAACGACGAGGTACTGGCAGCGATGCTGGCGGCAGGTGCTGGCGACGGTGAAGAAGAAGGGGAAGGAGAGGGCAGGCTCGGGGCGGATCTGGGCGAGCCAGGAGACGTGTGGGAGGAGGAAAAAGTGAGGGAGAGGGAGGAGGGTTGCCGTGTGGGTGCGGCTTGGGGTAAAGTGGCTTCGGTCACTTTCCTCCTTCTCTCCCGATCACGTGCATGGGCTGGGGCAGGTAGGCAGGCCAGGGGTAGGGTGGTGGAGGCTGCCAGGTGGGGACGGCGTGAGGAGCAGCTGGGTGGGGCTGGCACGGCGGTAGAGAGAAGAGAGAGAGGGGAGGGGTAGCTCGGGTGAGCTAGGGTTAGGCTCGGCAAGGAGGAGAGAGAGAGAGATCTAGAGGGTGGGGTAGATGGGTAGCTAGGTGGGGCTTGCTAGCAGGGAGAGGGGAACACCTCGGCTTGGTGAGAGGAGAGGGTGAGGTGAGAGAGGTGTGGTAGGGTTAGGGTTTAGTGTAGAATTGGGGTTAGAAATAAAAGAGAGGAAGCTAGGGTTGGGGTTTAGTGTAGGTTGTTTAGGTTTTTAAAACTTGTGCATAAGATCAACCCAAGTGGAATATAGTGAGGCCTTTGAATTACCAAGAGATGAGGTGGAGGAATATCCAAGAAAAAGAGAAAGAAAAAGATGTATGGGAAGAGCCCTCATTTGACTCATGCATGGAGAAAAATAAAAGAAAAGGTGTTGATGAGAATAAGGGAATGGTGGAGAGAGATGGAGATGATCCACAAAAAAAGAACCAATAATCCAAGAGGAATCAAATGGGCTAAAGGTGGTGGTACTCTTGCATGGCCCATGCAAAAATAATAAAGGCCATGATTTATTTTGTGAAAACAATAATAATAATATGGCATTATTCTTATGCATTCCCAAGAAGTGGAATAAGGCCAAGCAAAAGAATTTAGATTAGATCCACCCCCACCCACATGAGCTAAGAATAATTCAAAAGAAAAGAAATACAAGCTCATGGTTTAATGAGGTGGTGGAATTATAAGATGATGAAAGAAAGGGGATGGAGTGGAATAAGAGATATGCCCCCAACTCAACTTGGGCATTAAACAATATATCAATAACCAAATACAATATCAAGAGGCAAATACAATTAATAGTGCATATGAGAGAAGAACCAAAGAAACAGGGTTTTATATGATGCTCGAATGCAAGGTGGCATGATGACATGAGCATGATATAATTATGATGCAACAATTATATATAGGAAGTATCCATTATCTTACTAGACCAAGTAGCATTACAATTGTTAGACAATTGGGATGCTACACTTTAGGTATAGGAAGATTCATCAAGGCTCCTTCCACGAAAGAGTCTAGTTTAATTTTTTTAAGTTCAATTAAACTACCATAAAAGATATGCAATAAATACCATTCAGGTAAATCATGATGAGGACATAGACGTAGTAAATCATTAAATCTGATATAAGCTCTTACTAGTCCTTCATTAGAGCGATTCCTCCAAGTCATTATAAGACGCCTGATTCCAAAAGATTTTGATAATGAATAATATTTTGCTACAAATTCACATGCTAGATTATCCCAAGTAGTAGTGGCTTTAGGGAGTAGAGATCTATACCATGAGAGAGCTGTACTAGTCAAAGTCTGACTAAAAAGTTTAACCCTTACCTCATCAGCGGTATATCCCTTCAATTGAAAAGTGCGACATATATCTTTGAAACATGCAATATGCTCTTGTGTAAAATACCAAGTAGAAGAGGATTTATTTCAAACCTCCTTGACTTCTCATTGGAGTTGTCTCTTTTATAAATATCATAGGGTTTCCTAAAGTAGTTGAGTGGGTTAGCACTAGTCATATGGTCAAACTCCATCATGTTGGTGGAAACCTATAACTCAAACAAAATTTAGCAAGACAAAAATAAATAAGCAAAAACTAAAATACCTATAACACTTCGCTCCCCGGCAACGACACCAGAAAATAGCTTGATGATTGCAAGTACACAGATCATTTGTAGCTAGTTTCGAAATAAAGATATCGATCCCATAGGGAGAAGGAGTCTGGAGTCTAATAACTCTTAAAAAAAATATTATGATAGAAATGCTAAATAAAGTTCTAAGTAACAAGATAAAATGCGAGTATTGTGTAAAAGAGTGTTTTTGGGTTTTAAGTATAAGAGAAACAATAGAATAAAGTAAAAAAACTGAATACAGAAAGTAAGTATCACGTATGTAAGAGAGATTGGAACTGAAATAGGGGAAAAGCGTTCTCAGAGAGTAGCGGATACACCACTAGCATTATAAGGATCTAAGATAAAAATTATCATCATGAACATTCTAAACTATGTATGTGTGGGAGGAATTCCGTATTTGAACAAATAGGCAGCAACCGTTGCTCAATTCATCCTCATAACCACAACAGTCAGCAATCGACATCAATCGAATTACTGCGCTATTAAGGAACGTAATCTCATAGGACGTATCCTATGGCATGGATAGTGTTTCATGAGTTTTCTCGGTTTCCCAAGTTGATACGTAAGAAGTGCCAATAACTTTATAGTCATTGTAAGTGCCAACACACCTCTGTCTACCAACAAGTAGTTTCCTCCATCAAGTCCCCATGAGAGGCAAATATTGAGACTTCGACTTCTCTCAACATCAAGATGTAGAAAATCTAACATATGGTCACAGCGATGAATATCATAATAGACTTTATCTTATTTCAATCCCATACTAGGGTTTCTCCATCTCCCCAAGAACTAGAAATCTACTCAGACATGGAAGCAATCAACATCATGGCAAGAACAATGGAATCTATCATAGATGAATATTACTTGTATAAATCCACAACAAGTACGGAAATTACAAAAAAATCTAGACAAGATGTAGATGGGATGGATGGAGATGGTGGTGATGCAGCGGTGGATGATGAAGATCGATGCCTTGGCCTCTCGGATCTGCGCAGGGCGAAGATGGATCCAGGTGGATGAGTTCCCCCTCCAGATGCCTTTCGGAGGTGAGCTTTCGGTGATTTCTGGGTGTTCTATATGTCGTCTCTCCGAACCAGTTGCACGGGGTGAAACTATTTGAGGAGGCGGAGGCGACGCCAAACTATATGGCCAGAACTATACGGTCGGAAATTTTATTCCGGTCGTATAGTTGGTCGTTGAACCCTCTGTCTCCTTTGTTTGCTTCGGGTTTTCTTCTGGTATTATTAATATTTCCCAAATAAGCGAATTACGTTGTTTTTGACTCCTTTTCTCCTCAGTACAACTACTCCAAGAATTGTATCCATTGGATCCATCCTCTGTCCTGATCCTGGCGAAAACAAACATAAAATGTGCGCGCGAGCACCTAAAATACCAAGATCCTACATCTGCAATGCAAAATAATAATGTAAAACATGATACAAATATGCACACATCAGTTCTTGTGGCATGAAATTGCGACCAGCGTTGGCTGATGTCCTGCACACTTATATTGCTCGCCTAAAGACATAGACATCCGCGTCAGCCAAAGTACGAAACAAATGAGGGTCTCCTCGGTCCATTCGAATGTGGCCATCAATCCCCTTGTCACGCACGGCTTGACGCGGTCGATGAAGTCCGCATGGCTGGAGGCGCATGCTGCTCTGGCAACATGGTCGATGAAGTCCGGGATGGTCGGAGATGCATCCTTCGTCAACAAACTTTGGGGTTAGCTGAGGCTTATGCTAGGAGTGGCTTGATGGCTCAATGCACGGCGCCCAGAAAAATGCTTGATGGCGGTGTTGATGTAGAGCTCGTTGAGAACCCCAAGAGGAAGGTATGATGAGCACAACAACAAGTTTCCCTCAGTTATGAAACCAAGGTTTAATCGAACCAGTAGGAGCAAGGAAACACCCCAAAGGTGTTACTAGCTGAGCTTTGGCAGGGCGCACTACTGGTGCTAGTAGCAACATGGAGACCTGCACAACACAACCACAGAACTTTGTCCCCAACTTGCGATGAGGTTGTCAATCTCACCATGTTTTGCGGTAAACAAAGGATTAAACGTATCGAATGGAAAGAAGTAATAGTTTACAGAAAGTAAACACAAAGAAGTAAAAGATTGTAGATTGTATATAAAGAAAAAGGACCGGGATCCATAGTTCACTAGAGGTGGCTCTCCTTAAGATAGATAACATGCTGGGAGAACAAATTACAACGGGGCAATTGACAAACACCGAGAAAGCAATACATGCATATACTAATCATCTTGACTCCTCTGAGACTTGATTGGGTATTACAACATAATACATAGACCGCCATCCTACTGTAGCACTTCCCTCAAAAAGCTCAATTCCCCAAAAGAACCCAAGAAGGAACCAACAAGAAGCAAATGCAGAAAATGGCAGAAATCCGTCAAAACAGACTAGCAGGTAAAGACGAATTTTTTCAAAGAACTTCTATTTCTCAAATCAAAAAGTGTTGAACTAACTAAAGTTATATAATAACCTGGGGCAGAAGCACAAAAAATTACAGCTCAATCCGACATACAGAGCTCTCTCACGAATTTTTACAGTGAAGCACAGAAATCTGTTTCGGGACAACAACTTTCTCAATCATTACTTCTCTCTCATTAGAGGTTACTCTTGGCACAAAAAGCAAATAAAAAGGATAAGGAGAGGTAATTACAGAGGTAGTAACTTCCAAGACTCAACTAAAACTTTTGGGTTATCTCCCAATAAGTACTTTTCTTTAACGCCTTTAAGTTAGGCATAAGAAGCAAGAAAAAGAATCAAGTGTTCTCAAATGAAGAAGCATTAAAACCAACTTTCTTGCCCTTACCTCTCTTACTTTTATTCTTAACCTTGGGGAAAATATGATTGTTTGGTGGAGAAGAAAGGTGCATGGTCCCCTTTCCCACATCTATTATTGCTCCAAGGAGTTCTAATAGGGACATTCCAAGTGTAATTTGTCCTTTTCCTGCACATTCAATAACAAGATAATCAATAAAAATCGTTTTCCCAAGGATCTTTGTAAACACTCCTTCAGCTATTCCAAGAGGTAATATGGTAGTATTATTAGTAAGAGATATTTCTTTTCCTTCCTCAATGAGCCCCCAAGTATTCAGAGAGTTATAAATATCTTTGGGCATAAGGGAAAATTCAGACATGATATCACATCAAGCTTGAAAAGTTTCAGTGTTCATCTCAATCTTTACTGTAGGGAACCACTTTGATGGTTCAGAGTTTATTGGAACATAATCGTGATGCTCCCTAAGCGTATTATAGCAACTTTCTAATCTAGTAGTGCTATCCTCAAGAGTGTCCAACCTAGCAACTATTTTTGCGAAAGAAATATCAGTTTGGCTAGGCATGTTGTAAGTGAGGATCAATTTCTTTATAGCATTAATAGCATCATCCTCATTACAATGGAGGAAATCTCCTCCCACAACAGCATCCAAAGCATATCTATAGAAAAGAGCAATTCCAAGGTAAAAACTGCTAAGGAACAAGCTTTGAGTCATTTTAGGCTCAATTTTTTCATGTAGATCGGAGATTCTAGACCAAGCTTCCTTAAAACTTTCCTCAATTCCTTGTTTAAAAGTGAAAATCATTTCCTCGGGTGACATAGTGATTGGAGCAAGGCTAGACATAGTGACAACTTAGGATAAGAACTAATTTTTTTGTGTTTTTCAAATAAGAAAGCAAACTTGTAAAACTATTTTTTTTGGGATTTTTGAATAACAAAACAAGCAAACAAACAAAAGAAACTAAGAAAAACAAAAACAACAAAGTAAAGAGATTGGTTATGAGGGACTCCCCTTGTGAAGATGTCCTTGACTCCCAGGCAACGGCGCCAGAAAGATGCTTGATGGCTCAATGCACGACGCCCAGAAAAATGCTTGATCGCGGTGTTGATGTAGAGCTCGTTGGGAACCCCAAGAGGAAGGTATGATGAGCACAGCAGCAAGTTTCCCTCAGTTATGAAACCAAGGTTTAATCGAACCAG
Organism: Avena eriantha; assembly: GCA_910589775.1. Taxonomy (NCBI): domain Eukaryota; kingdom Viridiplantae; phylum Streptophyta; class Magnoliopsida; order Poales; family Poaceae; genus Avena; species Avena eriantha. The sequence continues at coordinate 437,516,606 of OU342745.1, read as the reverse complement.
TAGGAGCAAGGAAACACCCCAAATGTGTTACTAGCTGAGCTTTGGCAGGGCGCACTACCAGTGCTAGTAGCAACGTGGAGACCTGCACAACACAACCACATAACTTTCTCCCCAACTTGCGATGAGGTTGTCAATCTCACCGTGTTTTGCGGTAAACAAAGGATTAAACGTATCGAATGGAAAGAAGTAATAGTTTGCAGAAAGTAAACACAAAGAAGTAAAAGATTGTAGATTGTATGTAAAGAAAAAGGACCAGGATCCATAGTTCACTAGAGGTGGCTCTCCTTAAGATAGATAACATGCTGGGTGAACAAATTACAGCAGGGCAATTGACAAACACCGAGAAAGCAATACATGCATATACTAATCATCTTGACTCCTCTGAAACTAGATTGGGCATTACAACATAATACATAGACCGCCATCCAACTGCATCTATGACTAATAATTCACCTTCAGGTTATCATCCGAACCCTCTCTAGTATTAAGTTGCAAGCAACAGATTATTGCTTTACGAACTGCGTATAAAGTAAACAATACGATTGTTCTATGAACAAAGGATTGTTGTTTTCTCCCTAGTAGCAACAGCACATCTAGTACCTTAGAGATTTCTGTCACTTCCCCAGATTACTAGAGGCATGAACCCACTATCGAGCATAAATACTAACTCTTGGAGTTGCTAGCATCTACTTGGCCAAGATAGCTACTAACAACGGAAAGCATGCAAGATCTCAAATAACAAAGACATGATATAATCAATAATCAATCTGAAATAGCTTCTCAATATCCATCAGATCCCCGCAAACACAACATGCAGAATTACAAATAGATGATCTTGATCATGAACGGAGCTCACACGATCTAAACATGAAAGCACAAAGGAGGAGAACCAGCCATCTAGCTACTACATGGATCCGTAGTCCAAGGATGAACTACTCACGCATCACACCGGAGGCTTGCATGGTGATGAAGAAGGCCTCCAGGGTGAATTCCCCTCTCCGGCAGGGTGCCGGGAAGAGCTTCAGATCCCTCCCGATCTAGGGATGGAGATGAAGGCGGCTACAGACTCTTTCGTAGATTTTTTAATCGGGTACATAGGGTTTACATCCCGAGGGTAATATATAGGCGGAAGGAGAGGCCGAGGGGGTGCCGGGAGCCACCACACCACCCCCTGGCGCGGGCCCAGCCTGGCCGCGCGACCAGGTGGTGTGGCCGGCCCTTGGCCCTTCTCCGTCTCGTATTCTGGCACTTGATCACTTCTGGAAAAATAGGCACTTTGCCTTTTGTCCCGTCCAATTCCGAGAATATTCATTTTCTGACTTTCCTGGAACCAAAAACAACAGAAAACAGGCAGCTGGCACTGTGGCTCTTGTTAATAGGTTAGTCCAAGAAATCATATGAAAAGTACTCCAAAGTTGGAACAAAACACAAGAAAGTGGATAAAACAAAGCATGGAACATCAAAAATTATAGATACATTTGCAATGTATCATGGCTCCAGTTTGTCTTTATAGTGCATGCACCCACCGCCACTTTGTCATTGGCTACCGTCGAGCTCAACCTAGAGGCCGCCGCTTGTTCCTTTATCGCTGACACGAGCTGAATGAACATGTAATTAATCCATCCTCTCATGGCCGGCCGACACGGTGTGCTTGCGATGCCACAAACCACCACTGCGCTGCCCCAACTCGCCGAGTACTTTCCGAGGCACGCGCATCTCGTACACGCTAGCTAGATTACTTCCTAGCTCATTGATATCATCGATTAACAAAGAACTCAATGAAGTAGATACGTATGTACTCCCTCCATCCCATAATATATTACGCGCATAATTTTGTGTGCGAGTCAAACTTTGCAAAGTTTGATCAAGAATGTACAAAATAATATAAATATGTATGATATGAAATACATATTTAATCTATCTTTAATTTCTTTTGTATACTCAATTACATGTTCTTCCTCCATCCCATAATATGTTGCGCATAATTTTACGTGCAAGTCAAACTTGGCAAAGTTTGATCAAGAATATACAAAATAATATGAATATGTATGATATGAAATACATATTTAATCTATCTTTAATTTCTTTTGAATACTCAATTACCTTTATTTAGAAATATAATCAACCAATGTTTTTTCTAGGGAACAAACTCAACATCTTATCATCACGTTCTAGTTAGGTATGTTGGTATTTTTAGTGGTTTGAAATAGGAAAATGATCCAGATCCCCCGGACGGTCGATTGTCCAGGTCAAACACACGCGTTACCTCGCGGAGGAAACAACGATTGGACCCACCTTATCTCTTCATTAGACCATCTCTTCCCCACACCTTTTCCCATTTCCTATGGTCTTTTAGGTGAGCGCCATGGATGAGCTCGGCCGGCGAGGGCTAGCCAGATGCGGAGCCTTTTGCCGCCGCTCGCCGTTGCTGCCTTGCGCCGCCGTCCGCTGCCGCTCGTCTATTTGCCCCCGTCTTGCATCCCCTAACTCAGATCTAGAGGCGACAGGGATCCAGCGGCTGCCGGAAGCTCCACGACATCCCGCTACCAGTGCTTCCCGCAGGGCGGTGCTCTCGACACGGGCACCATGGCCGCCGCCCAAAGGTCTCCACGTCCACCATGGCAGACGGAGGGCAGCTGCGCCCGTGCCCCAGCCTCCCTTGGGTCTTCTCTAGCGAGTCTGATGCTCCTCCTCCGCATCTAGGCTGCCGGCATCGAGCACGAGAGGCTCGACGTTGCTCCCAACGGCGGGCAGAGTTGCTCCTGACGGCGGCCGGTGTTGCTACCGATGGCGCCTGGTTTTGCTACCGACAACGGGCAGGGTTGGTCCTAATGGCGGCCGGCGTTGCTGTCGAAGACTCCCGGTGGTGCTACCGACAACAGGCAGGGTTGCTCCCCAACGACTGCCAGTGTTACTCCTGCAGCGCCTGGTGTTGCTACCGACGGCGGCCGTCTTTCCTCCCTGCGGTGCCTAGCGTTGCTCCCCATAGAAGGCAAGGTTGCTCCCCATGGCAGGCAGGGTTCCTGCAAGGGGTACGAGGGGCTTCTAGCAACGACTGAAGTTGTTGCTACATGTACGACGACGGATTTTTGCTATCGACGGTTGGTGTCGTCGCTACCAATGACCAATGGATTTTCTACAGTAGTATAAATATTTCGCTACAATCGTTCTCCTATTTTTTTGCTAAGACATCTCCAACGAGGTGCCCAGAAAAGTCTCCGGCGAAGTAGGTTTTTTGCTACATTAGAAGAACTTTGTTGCTGCAAACGTCTTGTGTTTTTGCGACAACAGTGTCAACTTTTGCTTCAAGGTCTCCGGCGAGATTCACCAGCGAGTTTTTTCCGACGAGGTCGGTTTTGCTACATTAGCATATTCTTTTGCTGCATGGTCTCCGACGAGACGTTCTATTTTCTGAAACGAACCTTTTTTTGCTTCAAAAGCAAAAGTGGGGACATATGAAGCGGGATTTGGGGCGATTTTGGTGGACACGTGTCGCACAGGGGAGGAGGACGATGGGAACTCCCAAATTGTCCGGGGGATGCCAAGCAGTTTCCTTTGAAATAGGAAAAAATAGAGTCACATATTGAGACGGATCCCCTAGTCGACCCCCACCAAGTCGACCTTTGCCTCCATCCAAACGTAGCGCTAGGAACCGCACGCGACAGGCGTTCGCCCCGCTCGCCCCCATCCTGTCTCATGCGAGGCTCGCCTCCTTCCTCTCTCTCTTGGTCTCTCCCGCCCCGCTTCCTCCTACGTCCTCTAGCGCCTCCACACTTGGGCCGCCACCTTGAGCTCCTCCCTCTGCTGGGATTCCTGACCGGTCGTTATACCTCGGCGCCACCTCCAAGCTCCCCCCAGCTGGGATTCCGACCGGCCCGTGACCTCGTGCCTCCTCCAAGCTCCTCCCCCGGCTGGGATTCCGACCGGCCCGTGACCTCTCGCGCCTCTTCCCTCTCAGGCTTTTTCCCTCGTGACCGCGGTGCGGATCCCCCGTTTAATTAGCCATATATTGGGGGTGCTTTTCTTGTTTGATTCCCGGGCTGCTTGATGATTTCAGGCACTTTGCAAACCTATATGAACCGATTAGTTTCGGTGTAAGGTACCGATATGGGACTAATGTATCCTCTCATCTGTGCCAAAAGTCAATATTTCTTTGGTTAGTTCACGGGAGAAGCCGCAACATGCACGCGTTTTCATTTTGCCCGAGCCCTGTCAATGGAAAAAGCCCAGCGCAGAAACCCAGTTAGGTTGGCCGAAACGGTATTTTACTCAGTTAGGTTGGCAGAAACGGTATTTTACTTAGGTGGTGGCAATGCCCGTAATTTTATTTCGTAATAGGGATAAAACCGTCTAAAAAAGTGTTGGACCGCAATAAACATTTCGTCCTTTATTATTAGGTATATATAGATATAGTTATTATAGATAGATATAGATATAATATATTTATATATATATACATATAATATAATCCTAACTCCTAAGTCATTTTTTACGAAGCCGCCCAGTTCTCGAATCTGAATTGCTTATTATGGATATATGAGTCCCGTGTAGGTCTATATGTCTCGAGCGGGCTTACGGATCTGAGTCCAAGAACGGTTTGAATCGGCTTACGGATCTGAGTCGAAGACGGTTTACGGATCTATATGTATCGATCTGGCAGAGAGTTTTGTAAGGTCTCACCACGATCGATCAGTGACGGCGACCTTGGAAACAAAGGGGGGATCAGTGACGGTGGGCAGCGCCAAATCTCCATATACCGAAGAGGTGATCGGCCCAGATACCGGAAAGAAAGAAGACCTTGCTGCAGCTGGCCAGTGATCGCCATATACCAAGAGGTGATCAGTCCGGAGACGGAAGAATCTATGTCAGCGTGTGGCCTGGAGTTGGCAAAGGAGAGGAACATGAAGAACATGACCAGGCAGGATGAAGAAGGAGCTGGGAAAGCTGAAGAAGCTGTGATGGGTAAGGAGACCATGCAATTGCAGCAGCAGCTGCTCAAAGATATGTCCAACAGATTTGCCATATTGGATCTTTATGGCGATCTCCAAGAGGATGAGATAGATAGGGGCAAATTAGCCATAGAGGAGGAACATATGCCTCTAGCGACGTGATGAATCCCAGTGATAGAGGTAAAGAATCTGTGACGGTGGACCAAGCTGAGGAGGGTGGCATGTCTTCAGTGCATGACTTATCTATGAGTTCCACAGCCATAGAGGGGCACACACCTAGTATTGTGGAATCAGGCAAGCTATTACTCCAACCTGCAGATCCCAGCACCAGCAATTGGATGACCAGACTGCGAGTCCAAGATGATCTCCACCATCACACAGGCAAATCATCAGCAGAGGAGATGGCTTATGAGGCGGAGGATTTCGCTGAACACCGCAGATGCTGGGAATCTGCATGGCGCCAAACCTGCGGTTCCTTCGAATACATGAGTGAGTAACAACTTTCTTTTTCTCTATATAAGTCTACTACTAGAAGGACATTAGGAAGTTACTTTTCTGCTTAGCTAGTAGTAATTCATGTCGTCTGGTATCTAACACACGTTTCTTAATAACTTGGGTGATGCAAAAGCAGCGGCATTGAGCTCCATGCAATTTACATACTACCCACCTGGACTCACGCGATACAGTTACGCCGCCGACACTCCTCCCACCTTGCAGATAGTCTCCATCAAGCTCGCAGAAATAGCGCGTGGCCTCCGATGGCCCTTGTCCGTGTATGGTGTGGTTGCAATCCGAGACGTCGTGGATCACAACCGCAACTTTCTCTTCTCGTGTGATTCCGGCCAATCCCAAAAACTGACACAATATGTATGTTATTTTATACTTGACTCTTTTAGATTGCATGCCTACATGAGTTAATGGGGTTTTATGGTTAATGCTTGCAGGATCCTTTTTTGCGCTTGGTTGGCCCGTCTCGTGCTGTTGTATTTGAAGACAGAGTCAACATTGAAATCCAACTCCAAGTAAAAGATCCAACCGGGTCTCAAGATAAGCCATTGATCACTCAAGCATGCGATTACCACAAACCATTTAATAATGTATCTACCCTTTGCTTCAAGAACTGTTTCTGCACGATAGAGATGTGCATGCAGGTTGTTAGACAAACAATCCAAGCCACCATCTTGGGAGTCCAGGTGGTCGGAGATGGGCCATGGCCTTTTAAATATGGCGCCCGAGTTACTTGCTCCCCTGTACCAGGGAAACCGGGGTTCCCTAATAATCCCGAATCCGGGGAAATCGTGATGGTTGATTCAAAAGACGGACAAAAGCTGTATGGTTCTGACGGCTACCTGCATCTTCCAAGGAATGTTATTTCTGTAGAAACTGAAGGAAGGTTGGATGTTCACATTCAAGCCTGCTCAAAATCTGGTAAAATGTTTGCAAAGAAGCATGTCAGATTTTTGCCCCCAGTTTAGTAAAATAAGCCAGAGACACTGTTTTGTTCGTGGTGCTGAGGTGGAGATTACCGTCGCTTGGTCCCTTGTTGCTACGGACAAGGACACTTTTATGGCACTAGGGAGATCCTCCTGCGGCTCCTGATATCCATGTGGGTGACTGGAGATTGCTAGTAGTATTTCTATCTAGTAGTATATCAGTTAGCTATGTGAACTTGTCCCAACCGCTGTGTACTGACTACAACTTTCAGCTATTTGTTTATACATGGTATAACTTATGCCATCCAGCTATATTTTTACCAATCTATGTTGATGTGATCTGTTAGCTATGTGAGCTTTTGTTTTGGTCATAACTGCTATTGCTACCTGATCTGTTTCGCGTCTGTCCTCTTCTATTCTTGTCTGGTCTATTGGATGGTCATCATTCATTTGTCTTATCTTATATACGTGTAAAAAAAGCTGGCATCTTCAAGCGAACCGGACATGGCAACTTCCGTGCTGCCCGCAGGCCGTACCTAGCACCGGTGGCAGCCAAACGAGATCCCGGGCCCGCATCTAGTCTTACCACCAACGTGGCTAGACAAAGCCCGTAGCGCCCAGATCATGCACAGATCTGGGCCCGCCTGACCCAGATCGAGCCCAGATCAAGCCCACAGGGCCTTGCAGCCACACCTCACCGCCAGAGGCCATCACCGCCCCCTTCCTGCACCTCACTGCCGCCACAACCACTGCTAGTCAGCCGAGCCGAGCCTGCGACGTCCAGAGCAAACCGCCACCACTGCCCGAGGGCAACTGCCGCCGCTGCTCGAGACGAGCCAGTCTAGTGAGGCCACCACACCATCGGGGCCCGACCACGCCAACATGCCCCGTGCCCAGCACGCCGCCCTCCATGGCCACCGCGGCCCACGCCGCCATCTCCACAAGAGGGGGGAAGAGAGAGCCCCGCCACTTGTTTGTCAAGGAAGCCCGGGATGACGATGGTGCTAATGGTTGATCGGAGATTTTTTTTCAGACGGGCGCGGATTTTGTTGCCTTAAAACGGAAATGGGGTCAACCTTACAATGGGCTCATGGTGGAACCGGGACTAATGCTCTGGGCCGCTCCGAACGAAAGCTAGTTTTTCTACTACTTTCTACTAGTGGGAATTGTGTCATATGGTCATCTCTATACCAACGGTAATGCCGTCGACGTAGAAGCTACCAGGTTTTGATTTTTTTTTCTGTTTTTATTCGTTCGCTGCACATTTCAAATTCCCACGGCCCTGCAATAATAACCCTAGATTTTAGGCACAGTATACAACACATGCACATCAACACAAACATAAGATCATCATCATCAAAATATCATAGCTAGATCATCCACATAGGTACATCATCGTCCTAATAACATAGCTAGTATCGATACAAAAGTAACAAGTTTCCTACAAATCCGGAGAGCCGGAGAGACCCATGTCTCCCCGCGTGAAGTCCGGCGTACGACGACGTGGAGCAGCCGCCGTCGAACCAGCACCGGAAGGAGTAGCACTGCCACCACCGGTAGAATTCTACAATGCGCTGTCAAGAAAGTTCTGGTAAATTAATGCTACGTACTAGTTCAAGTCAAGATCCTCGGACCTTCATGTGCAAAGTCAATCTGGGTCAACTATATTATGAGTGGTCTGAAAAAACTCTAAAACGCAGTAGTAGTACTATTTGTGTCTGCTCTGGATGCCAACGCCCATGCACGCAGACCTTATTTTTCTTGTAGAAGAGGGAACGAATTATATATGGATCGTTAAAGGAATATACTAACAAGAAGAACAGATGCGCAACAGAACATACATCAATAATGTCGATAAACCAAAACAATTGATGAACATATAGCTGGATGCATGCCATAAGTTACAGTCTATAATAAACAACTACGTAGCTGAAAGTTGTAGTCAGTACACAACAGTTGGACAAATTAGATACCTTAACTAAAATATAGAAATACTACAAGAAGCAAACTCCAGTAACCCACATGGATACCAGCACCCGCAAGACAATCACCCTAGCACCATAGATTTACGTTTGTCCGTAGCAACAAGGGACCAAGCAACGGTAATCACCACCATAGAGCCGCGAACATAACATTTTCGTTGGCTTATTTTGCTGAATTTAGGCTGGAAACAAACAAACTCCTGCGCAGCAATTTCACCAGATTTGGAGTAGGCTATAATGTTAACATCCAACCTTCCTTGAGTTTCTACGGAAATAACGTTCCTTGGAAGATGTAGGTAACCATCACAACCTTTCAGGCTTGCTCCATCTTTTGAATCAACCATCACAATCTCCCCAGATGCGGGATAAGTAACATAAGTGAGTCTATTATCAGGGAACATCCATTTTCCTGGTACAGGGCAGCAAGTAACTCGGGCACCATATTCAAAAGGACATGGCCGACCTCTGGCTCTGTTAACCTGGACACCCAATATAGTGGCCTGTGTTGTTTTTCTAACAACCTCCCAACATAACTCTATCGTGCAGAAATAATTCTTAAAGAAAACCATAGAGACACCAACACCAAATGCTTCGTGGTAACTGCGGCCTTCGGTGATCAATGCCTTATCTTCAGACTCTTTTGTACCTTTTACTCTTAGTTCAATTTCAAAGTTGACCTTGTCGGTATATACAATAGCACGAGATGGGCCAATCAAGCGAAGAAAGGGATCCTGCAAGCATTCGATTAATCAACAACTCATGCATGTATGAGGATACAATACAATGCATAAGAAAATGAAGAGAAAATAAGAATCCATACATCTTGTGTCAGTTCTTGAGAATTGTTCCTATCACAACAGAAGAGCAAGTTGCGGTTGTGATCCACGATGTCTCGGACGGCGACCAAACCGTACACAGATAACGGCCATGGAAAGGCACCAACTATTTCTGCGAGTTTGATGGAGAATATCTGCAAGGTGGCAGGCGTGGACGTGGCGCCATTGCGTGGGAAATTGAGTCCAGGTGTGTTGCATGTAAATTGCATGGAACTCAGTGCCGCTGCATGCAGCACCCAAGTTAAGAAGTGTGTGTTAGAAAATCTGACATGAATTGCTACTAGTACTTTCTCCATTCACAATTACCTCGCATTCTAGGTTTAGTCAAAGTCAAAATTTACAAACTTTGACCATATATTTAGGAAAAATTATCAACACAAAAAATATATAATCTATTGTATTAGAATTTTCATAATCTATATTTTTATATTATGTGCACCAAAAATAATAGATGTCCATATTTTTTTCTTATATTCTTGGTCAAACTTTGTAAAGTTTGACTTTGACTAAACCCAGAACGTGAGGTAATTGTGAACCGAGGGAGTACTAGCTAAGCAAAAAAGTAAGTGATTTGGTTTTGTCTAGATTCATATGTATCTAAATTATACAGTATACTGCTTCCTCCAATCTATACTAATAAGTTGTGTAAAATTAACGACACTTGTTATATATGTACCAGAGGGATACGAGAAAAGGAGTGACATATATATCCAGGGGAGGGGAGCGTGATGTTTACTCACTCGTGTGTTCAAAGGAACCGCAGGTTTCGCTCCATTCATATTCCCAGTTCCTACGGTATAAATCGAAATTCTTTGCCTCATGAGCAATCTCCTCATCTGGCGTCTTTTTGGTCATCTGGACTCTGAATCTGCCCATTGAACTGCTGCCTTTGGGTTCTGCAGGTTGGATTAACAACTTATCTGATTCGACCATAGGCGTGTGCTCCTCTAGGGCTGACGTAGTAGTACTCCTCCTCATAGACGATATGTCGAAATTGTCGGAGAAATCTTTGACCAGCTGCCGCAAGATCTTATTATCGGCATCTGGACCGGTCACCTCTCTGTCCATGGCCGATTTTCCACTGGCCACCATCACAGGTCCACCCTCCATCTCCGTCTCTGTCTCGTGGGAGTCCTTCGTCTCCGTCTCCATCTTCCTCGTCTCGACTTTTCCCCGATGTCACTCTTTTTTTTCTCTGCCGCCACCTAATTTTTTTTTTGTTATTACCCAAGATCGAGGCGTTCGAGGTGAAACTTTACAAACTCTTTCCCATATGTATATACATCCAGATTCCAGATTCCAGACTGAGATCCGTAACCGACTCAAACTACACCTACAGTACGGGAACCGAACCGTAAGTACAGGACTAGCTTACGGCAGTGCTTGTGCTTGCCCCACCTATAGCTAGTAGTACTAATAAGTACTAACTCGATTACAACTCTATGTCGGATTGGAGCACGTAAGAACTACTCCCTCCCTTGGGGATTATAAGTACTAGATTGTAAATTTGACTAACAAAATATAAATAATATATTATAAAAATTATATCATTAGAAACTTTAGATGTTATATTTTCTAATGGTATAATTTTTAAAATTTATAACTTATATTTTATTGGTCAAATTAATAACCTAGTTATCCGTGCGGACTTATAATCCCGAACGAACTGAACTAGTACTAGTACTAGTAGGAAACTAACACGTGGAAATTAACTTTCACACTAATACGGACTCCAAAATACAATGACTAGGGAGTATTGTTAAAATAGGTCTAGTACTACTAGTATCAAAGCCTGTTGTGCCGCCACCGCCAACCCTAAACTTTGACTCGGTATCAGAGCCTGTTGCGCCGCCACCACCAACCCTAGCGCGTGCCGCGCCATCTCTCCACCGCCGGTGCCGTGATGGCCACCGAAACTGATCTCTCTCTCTCTCTCTCTCTCCACCGTCTCTGGCCCCATCATCGCGACGCCCCTGCCACTGCGTCCGCGCCCATCGTTCCTCCCATAACAGTTCAGTTGGATGGCAACAACTTCATGTTGTGGAGGGCCCTCACCCTCCCCAACTTATCTGACGCTCGACTCCATGGCTTCCTCGACGACACGGCTCGGGCTCTGGCCAAAACCATGATAGAGGGAACCGGTGATGTCGCTTGAGCCGTGAGCAACCCCAACTACGAGCAATGGTGGACGCTCGACCAGAAGGTGCTTGGCCTTCTCCTTGGCTTGATGGGGGAGGATATTGCAGCTCAGGTGATTGGGTACACTTTGGCTACCGTGGCGTGGGCCATTATCCATGTCATGTCCAGCGCCCAAAACACCGCCAGCGTTCGGCATCTCAGGCGCTAGATACAGGCGTTGTGGAAGGAGGACAAGCCTGCGGCGGAGTACGTGCAGAAGGTCAAGGTGACCGCAGATGCCATGGCCACCGCAAGATGTACTCTTCGCGATGATGAGATCATTGATTACATGCTGACCGGGCTCGGTCCGGCCTTCAATCCAATCGCTGCATCGATGAACTTTGTGGGAGTTCCCATAACTCTCTCTGTTTTTTATGCAAATATCCTGCACTATGAGGCCCTTCAGAAGCAGCAAACGAACGTCGCGGAGTAGACTTCCTCATTAGACGGCGCGTCGCGCCCGGGCTACAACAACTCCAACCGCGGCTACGACACCGTTCACCCCAAATGGCGGACGTGCCACGGGTGGCAATCCACCATAGGGGCTGGGTGGCCAAGGGCAGGACAATAGCCACAACATCGGTGGCAACAACGACAATGGCCGCAATGGAGGAGGACACGGAGGCGGCAACGGTCGCAGGCGCCGGCGCACCTAGTGCCAAATCTACAAGAACTGGGGCAGGAGGCACTAGACTGCCGTAGCTGGTTCGAGCACGACTACCGCGCTGAGAACTTGGCGTCTATCTCCTCCCACGAACCACCGCATTTGCTTCTAGACTCTGGAGCCAACAACCACCTGACAAGTGAGCTCGAGCGTCTCTAGCTCCATGAGTGCTACGGCGGAAAGGATCAAGTGCAAGTGACCAATGGTGCATGTTTGTCAATTTCACTTACTAGTCATTCTAATTTAGCCGGTTCATTTCTTCACTTGCACAACATCCTTCATGTACGTCACATTAGCAAGAATCTCTTTTCCGTCTATCGTCTTGTCTATGACAGTGATGTCTTTGTTGAATTTCGCTGTTTCTTTTCCTTTTTAAGGACAAGGCCGCAAGGAAAGTTCTTCTTCACGGTAGAAGTCCTGACGGGCTCTACCCTATCCCGCTTAGTCGAGCTTCATCTTCGCCTCGTCGCGAGGCGTCATCCAGTATCCCGACCACCTTGTCCTAGTGGCATCAATGTATCAGTCATCCCACAAATAATATAGTTCAAACTATTGTTAAACAAAACGATCTAGCGTGTTCTTCCAATTATTAGACTTCGGTTTGTGATGCTTGTTAGCGTGCTGAAAGTCGACAATTGCCTTATAATGATTCTCATTGTGCTTCCACTATGCCTCTTGAGTTAATCCATTCTGATGTTTGGGGTCCTACAATTGCATCCTCAGGTAGATATAAGTACTATATTAGCTTTGTTGACGATTACTCTCGTTTTTCTTGGATTTATCTCATCAAGCACAAGTATGATGTTGAGCAAGTCTTTTATGCCTTCCGGGCTCATGTTAAGCGTCTTTTAAACACTAAGATCTAAGATGTTCAGTCGGATTGGAGTGGCGAGGAACTTAAGCTGCATCGCTATTTTCAGCACACCGGCATTTCTCATCACGTCTCGTGCCCACACACCTCACATCAGTACAGGGTTGTAGAGCACAATCACCGTCACTTGGTGGAAACAGGTCTTGCTTTAATGAAAGGGCCCACAATCAGTCTCTGGATTCTTTCTATAATGGCATGTCATATAAATAGAAAAGCAAGATTGACTGTTCCTTTTGCTAAGTAGTGGGTCATATAAAAAATAGTTCTGCTACACGGCAACCTTTTTTTGACACTTTCTGATAATATTTCTTACACTTAAGCTAAACTGTGTACATGGTCTAATCTTGTAGACTCGAGAATGGAAAAGAAGATCAAACGCTTAGCAGTGTTGGGATTTGTCGGTCTTGGTCGAACAGTGAATATTCAAAGTTATCCGTACATTGTATATCTAAGTTACACATGTCTTGCACACGTGAGCATCGGATAATAGAAGAATGACATATCTTTTTTTATATAAAATTATAATAGGTGAAATAATTATAATTTTGAGCCACGTCCATAAAGTATCGGGTGTATATTTGGTTCTTGTACTTTGTATCATATATAAATCAACCTATTAGCTACCTAATACTCGACATGCTCTAGAGAAATGACTTAGAAGATTCTAAAATTATTGAGAAGTGTGTTTTAAAGGTTTGTGCATAGCGTTCATTGCGCTAAATACTATCAATATAAATCTCATATATGCTAGAGTGGATACTAGATCCAATGGTTTGCAATGTTGGGATTTGTCAGTCTTGATCCAACGGTCAAAGTTCAAAGTTACCTCTACACTATATAGTGGTAAGATTATGTAATATCTAAAGCTCAAAAAATTATAAATTTGATCGACATCTATAGACTATGGGTGTATATTTGGTTCTTATACTTTATATATCATGTAGAAGTCAACGTTTATTAGCTATACCTAATAGGAGTACTTAAATTTTTTGGTAACTTGGTCTAGTGACATGATGGAGAAGATTCCGGAATAATAGAGAATTGCGTTTTCAGCTTATGTATAGTGTTCATTGTGCTAAAGACTATCAATAGTATCTTGTGTATGCTACTCGAATGGAAAAGAAGATCCAATGGCTGGCAATGTTAGGATTCGCGAGTCTTGATCCAACGGTCAATGTTCAAAGTTATTCGTACACTATATAGTGGTAAGATAAGATAAGAAAGACTATCAATAGTATCTTCAAGATACCAAAATGGAAAAGAATATCCAAAATGGCTCGCAATGTTGGTATTCACGAGTCTTGGTCGGCTCGCAATGTTGGTATTCACGAGTCTTGATCCAACGATCAATATTCAAAATTATTCATATACTATATAGTGGTAAGATAAGATAAACAATAGTATCTTAATAATAACTTCAGATTCAAACACAACATCATCCAGCTCGACTTACAAGTCTTAATAATAACTAAACCAAAACGCAAGAGAAGGCAAGAAAAGAACAAGGATGTTACAATGTCAGACTACCACCAAAAGGACCGAGTATATATCATAGTCGTGGCCGGCACGGACAGAGCCAGGACGCCAAGCTTCCCTACTACTCCCAAGCGGCCAAAGTCATCGCCCTCCCCTCCATGCACCAGACCCCGAGGCGATTACACAAACTGAAAGGATCCGCGAGCTCATCCTTCTTCCTATTTATCTTCTTCTTTCTCTCTTCTTTACCTGCTGCTGAAATGCTAAAGACACGGTCTGCTGCCCAAGAGTATTCATTAATGTATAGTATACACTATTACTGGGCTGTCAATGCCAAAAAAAACCAACATGTTCCAAAAATGGCAGCAGCATTCCAGCTGCACAATAACATCTGCTGCATAGAGAACAAACAATCTAGGTGCTCATCCACCTATCAATTGCAACGCCAACCATTTCACCATGACAAGACAAGCAAATAAATAATCTAGCCAAACTACACTACAATGAACATACCACGACGGTTTTATTCTTTGGCCTTTCTTCCTGCCGTTGTTTGCAGCAAAAGCAATGGAAATTCAAGAATTGTCTTTGAGAACGAAAAATGAAAATTCTAGTCAAGACCTAGTTAAGCTATATTATAATCAATGAATAGCAAAACTGTACGGAACTTTAGAATGACTTCTGATGTTTTTTCGAACTTCTCAACGTAGAGAAATAAGTGAATAATAAAAGTTCATACAGCACAGCTCATGAGTCATATAAATACATATCCTACTCAGACCACACATCTAATCATGGGGATATCAACTCAAGCACAGAATTCTAACTCAGACCACAAGTCTAATTCATATCATGTATTAATAGGAAATACACACATGGGAATATGTATTGAACAGGAAAAGGGATCTGCCTCATAAATCCAATACATCAATGCTCCTTGTTAAAGAATCCTGTTGTGCAACAATGCAAATATAAAGTACAGGACCCATTGCCTTGAACAAGAGAGATTAAGAACATGGTTTGTGAGCTCCTAGCATCAGGAATAAAATGCATTCTCACCAACAAAGCTCTGATCCAGAGTATTCATTTTAATGTAGTATTATACTATTACTGGGCTGTCAATGCACACAAAAAAATCAACTTGTTCCAAATGGCAGCAGCATTCCAGCTGCAAAATACCATCTGTTGTATTCTCACCAACTAAGCCACCTATCATTTCCAACGCCAACCATTTCACCATGATAAAGCAAGTAAATAAATAATCTAGGAAACTAAACCACAATGAACATACCACGACGGTCTCTTCTTTGGCCTTTCTTCCTGTCGTTATTTGCAGCAAAAGCGATGAAAATTCAAGAATTGTCCGAGAAAGAAAATTGAAAAATCATGGGCACCTAATCTCTCTAACGTTTGTAAACCTAATTTACCGCATCAACAACAGATCATTGGCATGTTTCTACCCCAAAATTTGCAACAACCAAGTTTCTAAATAGCC
Source organism: Avena eriantha (assembly GCA_910589775.1). NCBI lineage: Eukaryota > Viridiplantae > Streptophyta > Magnoliopsida > Poales > Poaceae > Avena > Avena eriantha. Next base: position 437,500,722 of record OU342745.1, on the reverse strand, counting down.
TTTACTCTCTAGTACCTACCTACGCATACATGAATACGTCGGCACCCATGGCTGGAGGTAGCCGAGACCATGTTTTGTTGAACATGCCTTAATCACACTGAAGCACAAATTAAGCTGAGGGTTTTTGCATACAAAAATTAGATCTGCAGTTTCAGCCGGGTATAATACTCTTAATACCTTAAGACAAAAGGGTTCAATCGAAAATAGCCGATAGGATAGACATCGATTGTGCGTCCACTCCCGCGCCTCTCGGGAGCTGGTCGACACGCTCCGCCCTATGGCCGTCGATGTCGTGCACGTGCTCCTCTTCTGCGGCCGGCAAAGAGGTCGTGGACCTACACTCCTCTTCAGTGCTGCCTCCGCGGATCGACAGACGCTTTCCCCACGAGCCGTTCCGGTCGAGAGAAGGCTTGTGGAAGAAAAAAACAACGAACCAGTTGGTAGGATTTCACTTGGCGGTGGCAGCCTTTGTAATAAGTTCAAACTATCAAGGACAAAATCGTCATTTAGTGGCAGACGGAAAATCTGATGCGGCGAACAACGTGAATTATATTTTAATAGAATACATAGATTTGGCAAACGTGGGGTTTCGAACTCCTAACGAGCACACCAACTAGGAGAAGGTGCCACTAACCATTTAAGTTCTACCTTGCTTTACGAAAAAACGAGACAAATATATTTTGTACATACTATGTACAGTACGTTTAGAATTAAACAAAACACAAAAACTAACGCCTTAATGATCTGCAACTAGTACTACGACACCTTTTGAAAGGAAAATTGCAGCTCGTTATCTCAATTATTATGCAAAATACAAGCGGGGACTAAAACTTTCAAGAGACCGAAAAAACCATAGGCTCTCGCGTCGCTCCTGCGAGTGACCGAGAGAGCCTCCTGGCGGCGCCTCTACCTTGACCCTCTCCAACCCCTCCCCTCCCCCTCGCCGCCGCCAGAGGCGCCTGCAGCGGCGGGGCCTCTGTTCCCTTGCCTGGTGGTGGTGGCACGGGCGTCACGCTGGGCATAGGGCGCGGTCACACAGAGCTCTGACCTCAGCGTGGTGGCTACGTGTGCCTGTGGCGACAGTGGCTCCCTGGAGAGGTTTCGGCGGCGGGCGACACGAGCTCGTCCCTTGTGTGCGGGTGGTGGTTGCAGGCATGACCCGACGCGACCAACGGCTCGGCGAGCGGTGGCGTTGCGGACGTGCAACCCGATGTGGAGTGTTCCTAGCGTGGTGACGGGCGCTCCGCTCCAAGTCTGGCCGCTGTGAGTTTCAGCTAGGGCAGGGACCCCGAGATCCATTCGAGCCCATTTCCCATTGCTCTAGATCTGAGAGCCTCGGTAGCTGATAGCCTGCAAGTGCACATGTTCGTCGGAGAATGTTTTCGCGGAAGTATTAATTCCAGTTTTTATATCGATCCCAATAAGGATCCTAGGAAAGTGTTTTTATACGGTGTTTCTGTCGTACCGAAGGTGTCATAGGTCTTGAGTGAATTGACTACAAATGTTGATGGTGGAAGTGGTGAATAAAAGTTAGAGAAACTTGCTAAGGAAATAAGTAAATTGCATGAAAGTAAAGATGCGAAAAGTGTGTAAAGGTCCTGCAGATAAGAAGTTAGGCACGTAGAGAATCACTTCACGGTGATAGTAAAAGTGCTAAATAGAATAAGAGGAATAAGTAATAATGATAATTCTTATTTATAAGTGAGTAGGCAAGCAACCCATATACCGACTAGGAGTCCTCATGGCCAATTATTTACAGTCCCAATGATCCATGTGTTTGTTACTACGGCCATGGTCAGCACATTAGTTAAGGTCTTTCGACCAGATTAAGGTTTTAATTTTGATGGTTCCTTATTGTTCTCGAGTAGTGCTAGCTCTTCTTGATATCGGCCGTGTCACTCGGGGGTCGCTGAATTACTAGCATACAAGTTCATACCCATGAGATTTTTGGATCATGTTACATGGGCCCTTAAATTAGATAACACGCATTAGGCAAACATAGATATTCATTCTCACTGTCTAAATAAACATTGCAACGATCACAAAAGGATGGAATAAAAGGAGGCACATCACATCTCACCAATCCCCTACATCTCTCACGCCTATGGGTATTTACTCAAACATGAGTGGAATACAAATCAAAGGCATAATTGTATTGCAATTAGAAATCATCTTAAAGTTATTGTAGCAAACCACAATAGTGATTAAGATCCAATCAAATACAAACCGAAGGTAGAAATCAAAGTATCAAACCCTAATCTTACAATTGCAAATCTCTCTCTCTAAGTAATGATGGTGGAGTGTGTGGTTTTGAGGTTGAAGATCGTCGGAGAATGAGCTGAAGTTCTTATCCTCTTTCAGATTTGATCTCTCCCTCTAGATGGCTTCCGACGACTGTAACTTCTGTTTTGTGGTTCTTCTCGTCTCTCCCCCTTTACGGAAGTTGCTTGTATTGATATAAGGAAGGCGTCAGTGGTTAATACAGGCAAGCTGTACGGGTGTGTCCCGACCGTACCAGTGGTCGTTATACATGCTGACGCCTCCAATGAAATTGGCTCCAATTCGGGATTTGCTTATTCTAGTGTAATTAGTCCATAAATGCTATTAGATCTTCAATAAATATTCATTGCCTAAAAACCATCACAAGAAACCAAGGATTCGCTAATTACGATATTAACATTAGTGAAATGGGTCAATCTTCAGTGAAATCCAGTAATAAACAAGAGGAAAACCATTGGTAAAAAGTGATGAAATTCGAAGCTATCAGTAGTCATGGGGGCTGCAGGTGGCCGATCTGGCAATTGGAGTTTCCTCCCGTCTGGCCACGGTTGCTGGGTGCGGCGGCTATCCTATTCCCTATAGTTGGCATCCGGTGTCCTCGCGACGGTGTTCCTTTGTGCGACAATGTGCGGAGTTGGGTACGCTGGGGTGGTGGCCCTTGGTGGTGGGAGTCCTGTTGGTTGGCGGGCGAATCATGGACTCTGGTGCTGGCTGGAGACCACGATTGTGATCATGGTGTGGTGTTCGATGAGTTGCATTTTGTTTCCGGGTGTCATTCGTGGCGGTTCGTTTCCGAGTGTAGTTGGTGAAGATTTAATGCAAAGGGAAAACCCTTGCCCGTTTGGGCCATGGTGGCGATGCCTGCAAACGTCGTTCCCTTCTTGAAGGCGTTGTTGGGGCGCTGATGATCGATTCCTGGTGGTTGTCAGCTTCCTTGTTAGGTTATGCTCCGGTGCTTCAGGTTTGTGGTAGGCAGTGATGGTCGATTCCTGGTGGTGGTCAGCTTCCGACGTTGTTGCCTCCACAAGTGGAATTTCCTCGAGTGTAGCTTGTTTGTTGGTTCGTTTTGGTGAATTCCGGGCCGACCCTGCAGCCTGTTCGCCCTGTGCTCCTCTTTTGTGTAGCTAATATAATGGTCGTACCCGCTGCTTGCGTTTTTCCGGTTGTAGCCTCTTCGGTAGGCATGTTTCTATGTGAGTGTGTGGTTCTACTTTGTAAGCTGTGTATATCATCTTGCATCTCTTATGCCGTTAAGGGCGTTATTAATTTCGCTGGCATGATATCTAAAAATTATCATGCCAAACTGTAATTTTGAAATATTTTGCATAGACAATTATTTACTTATTGCATCATTTATAAGTAAAAATATAATGCTTCATAAATTAAAAAAACAGACAATGAACATGTGATCCGACTGGTAAAAACCTGACCCAACGGCCTCACCGGTTCAAATCACCGGTCAGGTTTTTAAACCATGGTCTAGACGCGTGACTTTCAGAAAAGGCCCTCATGAACCTGCTCGATAACCCTCACCTCCACTCTGGCTAACGCACCTTAACTACAGAATGACGACGGCCTCATCGTGCTTGCGGTAGTGCATTGACAACAGGATTGAGTCTAAAGCGACAACATAGACGATTATGTGATCATCCTCGCATGACTGATATACATTTTCACCGTGAACAATGACGGTGATCGACGACGTGAGGTTACATACCGGTGGAGCAAGTCAAAGGCACCACGTACCTGCTGCTTGTATTAACAGGGGCTAGATAGCAGTCACAGAGTGAATTCCCTGGATGAACAACATACAATCAGAGAGGAAATCTTTACCTTAATTTTGCCTTTTTTTTTTCTCGTTTTGAGATGAGAAAAGGTACTACATAGTTAGCTGATGTACATGCATTTTTTTTGTTACAATAATGTACCTGCATTTTAATTTTGGAAAAATTAAAGAAAACGTGGATGGTTTAGGCGCGCCTTCTTCCTTCTACGCACGCGGGTCGAGGCCGTTGTCGTTGGCGCCATCAGTTTTGGAGCGACGTCCATCCATCGCCGCCGACATGAAGGATGGCTAGAAAATGACCAGATGAAACCGAAGAAGGGTTAATCCTATGTATGGGCAAGCAGAGGCGGATCTAGGGGGGCGAACAGGCCACCCCCATGGTAGCAGGGGCCACTAGTGGTTGTATACCGTATACGTCCATTAGTTTTTAATTAATACACCGGCACCATGCCTAATTATAGTTTCTAATTCTGTGGGCCAAAGACGAAAGCAATTAGGCAAGGGCCAAAGCCCCAAAGCCACAATGCCGTACTTAACTAGGGTAGGCAAATAACAATCGATCAAGGTTTCCTATTCCTGTACGACACGGATCGCACGCACACGATCGCATCTACCCCACATTGCCGATTCACCGCCGCCGCAAAACACACGATTCTGCATCGCTACAACTATGACTTGTCAATTGTCAACGACTACTAACTACCTGCCAGCTGGCGGCTGCCGCCCGTTCCTTGAGCTCAACTCCTCGCCTAATTACTCAAAGGTATTCTTGTACGAACTTTTGCTACTTGCTACTACCTCCATCTCAAAGTAGATGTTGAAAGTTTTTCTAAATTTAGATGTATCTAGACTAGATACATCTATATTTGTCTAGATACATCTAAATTTAACAAATTTTCGACATCTATTTTGAGACAGAGGGAGTAGATTAATTATCGAATCCCATAATTGCTATGTACTCTGCTTGTTTGACTAGTTTATTGGTTTTTTTTGATCTTGTAGAGTAGTTTATCATGAAGAGGAAGGGACGCCCCAATTACTAACTGGTTTCAGCCGGTTCGTTCTACCTCCAACTCTATGACTGAAAATACTAATCCCTTAGAGGAGACAGAGATTACCGAGCAGCCTACTGTACATAATGATTGCACTCCCAATCCAGTTGATGTGCAAAGGTTGGATCAAATTACTGAGTCATCTGCAACTGCACTACCAGAACAAACTAGAGTCGGGAGCACAACATATGAGCGAGACCCCGCAAAGCGCCAACAGGTTTGGGAATTGCCTGTTGATAAGAAAGTGGAGGCACATCAATTCTATGTTTCCGAGGGGCCATACCAGCCATACATGAGAGAGTATCCGTATAATACTGATGAAACAAAACATCGTCGTTGGTTCCAGTTTAGCTGGTTCAAGCAATTTCCTTGGCTAGAGTATTCATCTTCCGCAAATCGTGCGTATTGCTTTCCTTGTTTCCTCTTTTCTAGAAAGCCAATTGGCACGTGTGGTTCAGATACTTTCACTATTCTGGGCTTCGATAGGTGGAAAAAGGTAAATAGTGGAAAAGATTGTGCTTTTCTAACTCATATGGGGAAATATGCTAGTTCAGCACATAACTAGTCTACTCGGTGTCTTGAGAATTTTAAAGACGGCACGACTCATATAGATAAGGTGATTGAAAAATCGTCCGCAAAAACAATTGCAGATGCTAGGCTAAGACTCAAAGTTACAATTGATTCATCAGGTAAGCAAGCAATAATTTATTTCAGCTTCTGTTACAACAATTAGAATATTGTATATGTTGTACCAATTAATAAGAATTTTTGTGACATGATGCAGGTGGTGAACATTCCAGGCTTGTGATTTCAGAGGTCATGATGAATCTACAGGATCCATAAACCAGGGTAATTTCCTCGAATTATTAAAGTTCTTGGCTTCTTATAATTCAGAGGTGACAGATGTCATAGATAATGCTCTTGCAAATGCAAAGTACATCGCTCATTCAGTTCAGCGGGAAATTCTTGGTTTACTATCTCGAAAGGTACAAACAACAGTTAGAAAAGAAATTGGCAATAGTAAGTTTTGTATAATAGTTGATGAAGCACGTGATGAATCTAAAAAGGAGCAAATGGCTTTGGTACTTCGATTTGTTAATAGTGAAGGGATTATAAGAGAGCGTTTCCTTGATGTCGTTCATGTGAATGACACAGCTGCACTGACTCTCAAAGAGTCTGTTTGTGCTATTCTAGCAGATAATAACTTAAGTCTGCAAGACATTGGAGGCCAAGGCTATGACGGAGCAAGTAATATGCAAGGGGAGTGGAATGGACAGAAGGCTTTGATTTTGAAGGATTGCCCTTATGCATATTATGTTCACTATATGGCTCATCAACTACATTGGCTCTTATCGCAGCATCAAGGGAGGTACAAGAAGTGCACAATTTTTTCCAGCATGCAATTTTATTATAAATGTTGTTAGTGCATCTCCTAAATGGAATGATGAGTTGCTAGCAAATCAATCCGCAGAAATTGCACGTGAAATTGAATTAGGGGAGCTTGATACTGGAAAAGGGGCAAATCAGATAGGATCTTTACAGAGGCTAGGCGACACTAAATGGAGTTCCCACTTTAAGTCAATTCAGAGCTTGAAGAGGATGTTTGGTGCTGCAATTTCTGTCTTGCGAAGTATAGCAAATGATCGTTCGGTTTCAAGATATTCTCGAGGAGATGCCTGAGGCGCCCTGAAGATAATTATATCTTTTGATTTTGTGTTCATTCTGCACCTCATGGAGAAAATTATGAAAATCACTGATGTCTTGTGCCAGACGCTCCAAAAGAAATCTTTGGAAATTCTGAATGCACTGGATTCAGTTTTGGACACAAAGATACTATTGGGTAATCTTAGAGAAGATGGTTTGGAACCACTTTTAGAGGAGCTCAAGGCTTTTTGTGTGAAACATGAAATTGAGATCCCCGATATGAGTCTGAAGTAAGTCCCCTTTTTCTCGATCTCTTAAGTAGAATGATATTTAATCACAATTACTTTTCGCTAACATATATTATATTTTATAATATGTAGGTATGTTGAGGTGACTAGGTCTTGAAATAAATATGATAACACCACAATGAATCATCACTACAAAGCAGATGTGTTTAATGTGGCATCGATCAACAATTGGTCGAGCTAAATGAGAGATTTACTGTGCAAACTATAGATCTCCTCACACTTTGAGCATCCTTGGATCCTAGACATGAATCATTTGACATGACAAAGATTTGCACCCTTGCAGAGTGATACGTCCAAAACGTATCTACTTTTCTGAACACTTTTGCTATGGTTTCTCTTCTAATTTGTATGATTTGGATACAACTAATGCGGACTAACGCATTTTTCAGCAGAATTGCTTTGGTGTCTCGTTTTTTGTGCAGAAAATCAACTTCCAGGAAAAATCCCGGAAAATACCGCAAAACTCCTATTTTACCGGAAGACTCACGAAGTCAGAAGACGAGACGGAGAGGGGCCACGAGGGGCCCACACCACCTGGTGGTGCGGGCCAGGCCAGGCCGCACCAGGGGTGGTGTGGCCACCTCGGCCTCCCTCTCGACCTCTCCTTTTACCTATATAAGCCCTCTGACCTAAAATCGAGGGGGGTTCGACGTTTTTCCAAATAGAGTTCCTCTACGCCGCCGCCCCCAGAAACCTCGATTCGGAACCAGAAACTCCATTTTGGCACTCTACCGGGTTGGGGAATTGGAGAAGATCATCGCCATCATCATCACCAACGCTTCTCCATCAACCATCCATGATTCCCCCATCCATGAGTGAATAATCCTCCGCAGGAGGCTATGGGGATGGTAGGGATTGGATGAGATCGTTCTTGTAATTGCATCAGATTGATAAGGCATGGTTCCTAGTATCTATTGTTAGTGCTTTTTGACTTTGTTGCAACTTGTTATGCTTAGTGCTTGTCACTAGGGCCCGAGTGCCATGATTTTAGATATGAACATGTTATTGATTCATGATGATACTATTGTTTATGATCTTACCTGCAAGTTGTATACACATGTTATTGTCCGGAACCCGAGGCCCCGAAGTGACAAAAATTCGGATAACCGGAGGGGAAGGCTATGGCGTGAGGATCACATGTGTGCATGGAGTGTTAATGCATTGCTCCGGTGCTCTATTAAAAGGAACACCTTAATTGCCAATAGTTCCTTTGTGGCCCGCTGCAACGGGCTAGCAGGACAAAAGATGTTGTGCAAGTTCTCATTACGAGCACGTATGACTATATATGGAACACATATCTATGATTATTTAGTACTTGGATACTTTACCTTATTTATTTGCAATTGCCCTATGTTCTGATTATTACATGAATTGTCTTGTCCATGCAACGCCCGTCCATCCATCCTTATGCCTACCGCACTTAATCCTAGTGTTTACTACAATTGTTACTACTGTCTTTGTTTTACTGCTGATGTTACTTTACTATTGCTACTATAAAACTGTTGCTACTGATAAACTACCTCAAGCAAGAGTGTTTCCAGGTGCAGCTGAATTGACAACTTAGTTGTTAAGGCTTATAAATATTCTTTGGCTCCCCTTGTGTCGAATCAATAAATTGGGTTTTACTTCTCTCGAAGACTATTGCGATCCCCTGTACTTTTGGGTTATCAAGACTATTTTCTGGCGCCGTTGCCGGGGAGCATAGTTCTATTTATTAAGTTCACTTGGAATTGTTATTGTTTACTGCTATCCATTCGTCATGGGTAAAACTCGTGATGAAGAAGTTCCCATATTACCATCCACTACAAGAAGAGGTACAGCTTTGAACACCTCTGTTGTTCTTGATTCGTCATCTGTAATGAGTAAGCTCCTTACACCACCACCACATACACATGATACACATACTGCTACTTCTGTTGAATCTGAAATTGCTCCTGATACTTATGATGCTACTTCTACTGTGCTTGATGAGAGTGGTTCATTAGGTCCTTTCTTAGATGCTACAATTGCTAGAACTATAGTTGGAAATACTGAAACTCCTAATGAAGATACTGCTACACCTGTTAGTTCACCAGAACCTAGCGAGAGCTATGACCTTGACGACGGTTATATTGAAATGACTGATGAATTTATTGAAAAATGTCAAAACACTCATGGTACAAGTGCTATTAAGAGTCTCCTTGAGAGACATACGGTAAGACCTAATTATCTCCTAATGCTAAGTTTGCTACATCTCCTATAAACATTAAAGATAAGGATTATGATTTCTCTCTTGATTTGTCTTACATAACTATTGTTGAGAAAGAACCTTTTTATGGGACTGAAAATGAAAGTGTTGTAGCACATATGGCTGAGCTTTCTACCATGAGTGGCTTATTTTCTGATGATATTAAGATGCACACCTACTTTGTTGCTAAAATCTTCTCTTTTTCACTAAAAGGAGAAGCTAAATATTGGTTTAATAATTTATCTCCTGGATCTATATATAGCCCTGATTGCTTGATTGATAATTTCTTTGAGAAATATTTCCCTCCTAGTGCTCGACATGCCATTTTACAGAAACTTTTGATTTTAAACCGGGAGAAAATGAGAGATTGCCTGAATCATGGGCAAGGTTTTGTGCTTTAATTTACGCACATCCTAGATGTCCATTACCTAAAAATGAGCTTCTTGATATATATTATAATGGACTAACTGATGAATCTAGGACATACCTGGATAGGTTTGCTGATTGTGTTTTCAGGAAGAGGACTCCTAAAGAAGCTAAGGAATTAATGGCTAAAATAAGAAAAAATTAAGATGACTGGACTTCACCTGAGTCAACTACACCTGAGCCAACTGTTCCTGAACCAACACCAACACCAACACCAAAAAAGAGGGGAGTGATTGAACTAAGTAATGAAGAGATGAAGGAAGCTAAGAAATGTCTTAAGGAGAAAGGTATTAAATCACTACAACAAATGTGCTAACTGGTGACCCCAAATATTGGTCATAGTAATTCAGCTATGACCAAAAATAGTAGGTCACATACCGAGTGTCACTATAGACAACTAAGGACTTTTTTCTGAATTGGTCATGGACTGCTATGACCAAAATAGATGGTCATAGTGTCCATGACCACAATTTTGGTCGTGGGTAATTTGGCATGTCCACATCAGATCCAACGTGGCCAATCCTACATGGCAGGTTCTAGATTGAAATCAGCTCGGTCCAGTATGGTACTCTACATGGGCCGAGCCCAATAATTCCAGCCTTTTTAGTTTTTTTCCTTGTGAAATTCGGGTGAGATATATGGGCTAAGCTCAACATTATGGCCTTTTTATTTCCTAGGATTCGACCTTTTTGCTTTTCATTGCTTCTTAATTTTCAACCTTTTTTAGAATTATTCATCATTCCGGTCCAATATTTTTTGGGCCCTGGCCTTTTAAAATCCCAACTACCATTTCATTTGTTTCAAACGTCCAGTAGTAGAAAGTAACAAATATTTCCATAAGCAAATCCAAAAAAACATTAATTTTTAGAAATAAAAAAAATTAGAATATATATTACAATCAGGACATAGTTCACGTCATATATTACAATCAGAACATATACTACTGTGGTGTATTATTACAACCATTACATAGTTCAGATCACCCATGAACATATAACTAGCTACAAGAAGATGACTATCTACCCTTTGCCGAGTATGAATCCCTGAAGTCTTTGCTTGTTCCAACTTCTTCAGCCTATAGCTCCTGAAAAGGAGAAGAAGTGATTGTTAATACATGCAACTCTAGTTTATTATCACCAACCTTCATGCAAAGAACCGTCACTTTATCAGGCTCCTTTGCTCTGCAAATTGGCGTTAGAATGACTCATCTGAGAACCGCATGCTAGAAATCATAATGCTAATAATCATAAGTAACAAGCATGTGGAATGAATTCTTGGTAAGTACTATGATTAGACACACAGAAGATTGATCCAAATGAATAAACAATGCAACTTGAGGTGAAGTAATAGTGATTACAAGATTGGCCGGCTCAGACAGAATATATGCCTCAAAAGGTTTTAGCTCGTAAGGTGACCCCTCGTACATCCAGTAGATGTTTTGTGTGTTTTTACCTCTGTACTTCCTGTTGACCTCTCAGGCTCCAAAATATTAAATTCCATTACAACAAAAGCTTACTACAGAGTTTAACTGAATATGTCGCAGACCACTCAAAATAATACCAATCTGTATCTACAAAATTAGGAGGTTTAAAATTAGACGTATTGTTGTTTATTTCGGGGGATGCAATATTTATGAGCATGATGTAGTACTTATTTTTTGAGATGCAAAGTAACAAGCTCACGAGTAAACAACAAATATCATTTCGCCAGCAAACAATTGAACGACAATCTTTCACACAGTTTAAGCACTAAAAGGAAAGTAAGAATCCCAATAAATACTGCCCGGTGAAGAACACATGCTTACCCAGTGTTAACAACACACGATCAGGCAAGTCCCCTTCGCGGTCGCTCGACCCCGTGGAGTGAGTATCCCACCTTCATCCCACGCTCGCTCACACTGCGCAAGTAGCCCCCCGACCAATCGGACCTTCCAGGGGTGTCACGTACTAACCCTTGTTGAACCCGGCCAATGCCGCTCCATTCAACAAGGGAGGCAAACCACAACGGTGGTACTTGAGCAGCGACACATCAACGCTGGTGGGAAGGTGCTTGCAGTGCTGGGACTCGTCGATCGAGATGAGGAACTCCCTCGAGTAGATTGTCCTCATGTTCCCGCTGACATGCAAATCAAATGAAGGCTGAAACGGCCGGACGGGGCAGCAGCCTAGAAAATCTCTACAAGGCTCCAAAAAAGAATGAATTTGATAAATAAATACCATCGGTTTATATTACATTAGCATATTTGTTATCAGAGGAGTTAAGCTAGCTAGTATAGATCTGTCTTACAAACAAATGATATGCAATGATATAGCTCTAGCTGTAGTGACAGTCAGAGTTACATACTGGAATAGATGGTAAGAATAACAAGGTCATATTCGCTTGCTAGTTAGACTAGTTTAATCTTGTCATGCCAAACTTAGCTTGAAAAGCAGACAAATAATAAAAAATACGTAGACCCAATGCATCACAATATTACCACTCATATCTACTTACCAACAGTGATAGTATATGCTGCACAAGTTGCTTACTTTCTTATCATAATGCACATCCTATTTTGCATTCGGCGTAGGAAGTAAGCACTGACCACCAGGGATCAAAAAGACCACAAGTGAAAGATACTACAAAGTTCAGCAAAGATACTACAAAGTCTGGATGAGAATGTGTCTTCAGGGATCAAAAAATTATAATTCAATATCTACAGGAAAATAAAATCATTCTAATTACAGCATGGCAGTGTGTCTTTAGTGTGCATTATTTATAATAGTCACTGTTGTGGTGGAGACAATAACGGACATATATAAAAATTACCAACCATTGCTGAAGTTAATCAGCGTTGAAATTTAAGCATCCAAATTCATCAAGTATCAGTAAGTGTTTAGCAACGACTTAATCGGTGTTTTTGCTTTTGCCACGGGAGTAAATAAGTGACAAGTATGTTAACATGCCATAAGCTACGGTGCATTACTTTCGTAAGAATAATAAGGTCCTTGCTAGTTAGACTAATCGGAAATAGGGCACCAAGTAGTTTCGTGGCAGGGGAATAACACACACAAATCAGAGCGCTATTGACCTCTTCTATAGAAGAAATCTGAAGAACAGATGAATCCTAGCAACGCAAAATCCCCTCCATGAATAAATGCGGCCACATAGGGAAATAAGAAGTACAGGGAGAGCGAGAGCGGCTACACTCACTAAAGACCACCAGCACGGGAGGACGACTGTGGCTCAGAAGGATGCAGCGCGGGAGGCCTGTCGCGGGTCACAAAGGAAGAGGAGAGGAGGAGCTTGCTAGAGAGGGAGAGGGACAGAGAAAGGCACCTACCAAGGTACAACGGGTCGGAGGCAGAGGCGCGGCGTGATGTGGGGCGCACTAGGGTGTCCGGGACACGCTTGTTGAGGTCGTGGAGGATCTCGACGAGCGGGCACATGATACCTGACGGCGCGGCATCCAGCGACACCACGTAGTTGCTCGTCGAGGTCGTCGCCATGCCCGACAGCCTCCTCCTCCGCGCCGACGCGACCACGACGGAGACACGAACCCGGCGGGCGCAGGAGGCCGTGGATATCCTAACACGTCCATCGCCGCTCCTCCGTGCTAGATGCGGAGAGAGGTGGGCGGAGGATCTGACATCCATCGCCGCACCATCTGCTGCTATGGAGGAAGGTGTGGGGATCTGGCGGCGAAGCGGATCAAGGAAGAAGTGGAGGCTGCAGTTGGGATCTCACGACGAGGGGATTAGGGTTTGGGGGCAGTTGTGGTCTTGTGATGGAGGATTTCACGCAAATACCCCTGATTATTTTTGTGGTGCAGTAGGAGCTCTAGGGCATTTCAGACATTCAGAGGGGGATGGGGGGCCGTGGAAATTTTGGGTGTTGGATGGATCCAATGTGGACGGCTGAGATCTATTTCATTGGGGTGATATGTGGGTAGTCTTGTTCTCTTTTCTGATTGGCTGCTTCTTTTTTCTATTTTCCGAGTGGCAAAATAGGTTTTTTTAAACCAACCACCAAAAATAAGGTGAAACATTGTTCCACCCCATTTTTCTAAAATACTATACGATATTTTTTGGAGACACCTTCACCGTAGAGGAAGCCCCTACGGTGTCATTTTTTTCATATATACTAAAGGAAAAGAAACTTTTTACAAAGCGCCTAAAAAGGCCAGGAAAGTTCAGGAAGGAAAGAAATGTCTTAAAAGAATTACAACCATTTGAACTACTAAACAACTATACCACATTACTGTATGGTAACGGGTAGGCTACACTAGCGTAAAAACAAAATTTTCTACCACGTCAACCAGGAATACTATTGTCATAGATCACGGGATTACCGCTAGACGCGCAGGTGCGGAACTCGATGAAGCACGTTGCGGTAGTGTAGATGTTCTACGTCTCCTCCTCGTCCTCGACCCGCGAGCAGCTCCCCTTTGCGCGACTCGTCCAAGTGCTACAGATGCAGCACCTCCGAGGTATCCACATGTCCGGAGTGGAAGCCGTCACACGCCAGACTGCTAGGTCTGCGCGTGCAACACAGGCGGAAGAGGAGTGGCGGCTGGGTGGAATGCTCTACCCTATTCAGCTCGCCTCACCCTCTCTTATATAGGCATCCCTGGTGGGCTTCTACATTAGCAGCCCATTAGCAGCCTAAGCCTGATCTAATTCGGATCCAATCCTCATTAGGCTTCCAGCCCCTAAAGTGTGTGACCCTATAGGTTCATACACGTATAGACATGATGCGAGTACACTTACTCCGTCAATAGTTGGTAGCGGCCTCTAGCAAGACGTGCCAACTCCTAAACGCATATAAAGATCATTCGGACGAACCATCACAAGGTTGAGTACATGTCTTTCCCTTTGCCTCACGATATTTGGTCTAGCTCCAAGCTGACCTCTCTTTCTCATACTGTGATTCGGAATCCCTTTACTAGGTTAACTCTTAACCATATGTAGCACGACCATGCATTTCTGGATCCGATCACTCGAGGGGCCTATAGATCTCTCTCTCAAGTAGAGAGGGGCAAATCCCATCTTGAATGACCGATGCCTTGCAGCATGTATCAGGACAAACCCGAAAGCTACCTTTATAACTATCCAGTTACGGAGTAGTGTTTGATAGCCCCAAAGTAGGTCGATCCACATCTCAAGTACATGCGACAATCTCAGGTCTAAGGACAAAACGTACATGATGTGTAGAGAGAGCTGCAAGTATTATTGCCAGTCTCATGTTGGGTCAGTCCAACCCCATGTTCATAACATGTGTCCACATCATTGGTTTGATATCTCCATGTCTATGACTTGCGAAACATAGTCATCAACCAATCGATGTGCTAGTCTAATATTCACGTGTGTCCTCGCATGAACTCCGACTAGGGACAATTATTAGATAACCATACAAGTAAAGAGTTTCACAAACAATTCACATAATTGCCAATCAATACAAGTTGCCTGGTATATGGATATTCAAGGAACATTATAATAACTCATGAATACACATGAAATACAATCATCTCTATGATTGCCTCTAGGGCATATTTCCTTTAGTCTCCCACTTGCACTAGAGTCAATCTAGATAGTATCTAATACCTATTGCTCTTGTGTGAGCTTCATGCGTAGGCTGCGGGAGTGGCTTAGTCAAGGGATCAGCAACATTTGAGTCCGTATGTATTTTGCATAACATGACACTACCATCATCAATGAACTCACGAATCAGATGGTAACACATGCGAATATGTTTGTTCTTCTGGTGCTATCTAGGTTCCTTGGCTTGTGCAATAGCACCATTGTTGTCACGATAAACGTCCAAGGGATTGGACGAGCCCTGAACCACACCAAGAGCGATCAGGAAATTCCTAATCCAAACAGCTTCCTTTGCAGCCTCCGAGGCAGCAATATATTCAGCTTCTGTTGAAGAGGAGGCCACAGTATCTTGCTTGGAACTTTTCCAGCTCACAGCACCACCATTCATGACAAACACATAACCTGATTGCGATTTCGAGTCATCTGAGTCGTTAAGGTAACTCGCATATGTGTAACCCTTTACACTGAGTTCAACCTCACCTCCATAAACTAGGAACATATCCTTAGTCCTTCTCAAGTACTTAAGGATATTCTTTACCGCTGTCCAGTGAATCTCACCTGGATCAGCCTGGTATCTGCTCGTAACACTTAGAGCATAGGAAACATCTGGGCGAGTACATGTCATTGCATACATGATGGATCCAATAGCCGAAGCATATGGAACCTTACTCATGTGTTCTCGCTCATCAGTGGTCGAAGGACACTGAGTCTTGCTGAGTTTAATGCCGTGAGACATGGGCAAGAACCCCTTCTTAGCCTCTTCCATGCTGAACCGTTTCAACACTTTGTCAATGTACGTACTCCGGCTTAATCCAATTAGCCTCCTTGATCTATCTCTATAGATCTTGATACCCAGAATATATGCCGCTTCTCCCAAGTCCTTCATAGAAAAACTATCTTTCAATGAGGTCTTAACAGTCTCGAGCATAGGAATGTCATTTCCAATCAGTAATATGTCATCCACATATAAGATTAGAAACACAAGTGATTTCCCATTTTCTTTCTTATACACACAAGGTTCTTGTTCGTTTTTGGTGAAGCCAAACTCCTTTACAACTTCATCAAATCGAATGTTCCAACTCCGAGATGCTTGCTTCAGCCTATAAATAGACTTTTGAAGTTTGCATACCTTTCCAGCATTGTTTGGATCGACAAAACCTTCGGGCTGCATCATATACACGTCCTCAGAAAGGATTCCATTTAAGAAAGCCGTCTTGACATCCATCTGCCATATTTCATAATCGAAATGTGTAGCAATGGCTAGAATGATCCGTATAGATTTAAGCATCGCTACGGGCGAGAAAGTCTCGTCGTAGTCAACTCCTTGAACTTGTCGAAAACCTTTTGCAACAAGTCGAGCTTTATGGATGTGAACATTTCCATCCATATCAATCTTCTTCTTATAGATCCACTTGTACTCGATGGCTTTAAAACCATCAGGCAGGTCAACCAAGTTCCAAACTTGATTGTCTCCCATGGACTCTATCTCGGATCTCATGGCAATCAACCATTTCTCAGAGTCTGGGTCCACCATCGCTTCTGCATAGGTCGCAGGCTCATCATTGTCTAACAATAATAACTCTCGCGCTTCGCGAAGCCTCGCCGACCTTCGTGGCTGTGGTGCTTCTATTGCCACGGGTTCCTCAACTTGTTCTGCTACAATAGCATCACTTGTAGAAGCATCCCCGACTGGCTCATCCTGAACTTCTTCAAGTCGCACCGACCTTCCACTCGTTCCCTTTGTGAGAAACTCTTTCTCTAGGAAAACACCGCTACGAGCGAGAAACACTTTGCCCTCTTCTCGGTTGTAGAAGTAATACCCTAAGGTTTCCCTTGGGTATCCCACAAAAATGCACTTATCCGATTTGGGTGTTAGCTTATCCGACTGAAGTCGCTTGACAAATGCATCACAACCCCAAATCTTTAGAAAAGACAAACTGGGATTCTTTCCAGTCCACATCTCATATGGTGTCTTAACTACGGATTTAGATGGTACCCTGTTTAGTGTGAAAGTTGCTGTTTCTAGCGCGTAAACCCAAAATAATAATGGTAAATCCGACTGGCTCATCATCGATCGAACAATGTCCAAAAAATTTCAATTACGCCGTTCAGAGACCCCGTTTCTCTGAGGCGTTCCGGGCGGCGTGAGCTGTGGAACAATTCCACAACTCTTAAGATGATTGCTAAACTCGTGACTCAAATATTCACCTCCACGATCAGATCGCAAGGCCTTTATTTTCTTGCCACGTTGATTCTCTACCTCATTTTGAAACTCTTTGAACTTTTCAAAAGTTTCAGACTTATGCTTCATCAAGTAGACATAGCCATATCTACTGAAATCATCAGCGAAAGTAATGAAGTAGTGATATCCTCCTCTGGCTGTCGTGCTCATTGGTCCACATACATCAGTATGTATGAGTACCAACAAGTCTGTCGCTCTCTCGGGAAACCCCGTAAAAGGCGTCTTGGTCATCTTTCCAAGTAAACAAGCTTGACATGTCTCGTATGATTCAAAATCAAACGAAGTTAGAAGACCATCACCATGGAGCTTCTTCATGCGCTTTTCACTTATATGCCCCAAACGACAATGCCATAAATAGGTAGGACTCAAATCATTTGGCCGAAGCCTTTTGCACTAACATTGTAAACACATGCATTATCAAGATTTAAAATAAATAACCCACTCACAATGGGAGCATCAGCCACAAACATAGCATTCTTAGAGATTACACAACCATTATTTGTACTCGCAAATGAATAACCATCCCTCATCAAACATGAAGGTGATAAAATGTTTCGACCCATACTAGGAATGTAATAACAATTATTCAACTCCATGATAAATCCTGACAGAAGGTGAATTTTCATGACGCCGACGAACAATGCAGCAACCCATGCTTTATTTCCGACGCGAAAATCCACTTCGCCTTTCTACACTTCTCTAGTCCTTATTAGCCCCTACATCAAATTGCAAATATGAGCAACCGATCCGGTATCAAATACCCAAGAGTTAACATAAGAATCTGCGAGAAAAATGTCCACAACATTTACAACAAGCGTACCTGAGTGGGAAGTACTCTTACTTCCACTCTTCTTCAAAGAAGCCTGGTACTTGCTGTAGTTTCTCTTCTAGTGGCCATATTCGTGACAAAAGAAACACTCAGTGTCTCCTGCAGGACCAGCCTTTTGCTTGGGTGCAGGGTTTGGCTTAGGGATCGTATCCTTACCCTTGCCCTTCTTCTTCTGCCAAGAAGTGCCCTTTTTCTTGAAGCTAGGCTTGTTCTGCGCAGCCATCACATGGCTATGCCCTGCACACTTCTTAATGTCCTATTCTGCTGTTTTCAGCATCCCACATAATTCATTAAGGCCCCTCTCCACCCCATGCATATGGTAGTTCGAAATGAAATGCCCATAGCTAGATGGAAGAGATGCCAAAATGAAATCAGTGGCCAACTCTTGGCCTAATGGAAAACCAAGCTTTTCCAAAGTCTGACTGTAACCTACCATTTTGATCACATGGGGGCCTACAGCTGCTCCCTCTGCCAGCTTTCATTCCACAAAGGACTTAGCGACATTGTACCTCTCAGTCCTATCCTGAGTCTGGAACATGTCCTTAAGCGCAACGATCATATCGTACGCTTCCTGATCCTCAAACTGCTTTTGAAGATCAGGTTCCATGCATGCAAGCATAAGACAACTAACCCGAAGAGATTCATCACATGCTTTCTTGTAGGCATTCTTAAGGGTAACCGTTGCATTATCAACAGGTTCATTCGGGATTGGGGTATCCAGAACAGTTTCCTTTTTCTCAGCCCTGAGAACAATTCTGAGGTTACGGACCCAGTCCGAATAGTTTGTTCCATTTAGTTTATCCTTTTCAAGAATCAAACGCAAAGCAAAAGGTGATGAATAGTTCGGTGCCATTGATCTACAACAAAAAAAATATGCAAAATACTAAGCCATGTAATCATGAAAGAGTAAAACATATTAAACAATTTAATAGCATATACTCCCACTTAAATCAACATCCCTCTATTGATACTAAGTGATTCAAGATCCACAATTAACAAGTTGACTAGTGAGCTTTAGCATCACTGCTAGAAGACAAGGTAAATCGGTAAGCAACATTTGCTAATCATATCACATATGACTCTTGTTGTTGGGTGACATCTCTATGTCAAAACTAGGCGCCCAACCTTTATGCCCCAAGGTCCTTAACTGTTAAGATGACCTTGTTAAGCTCACCAACCCTTATGCATGTAGGTATCCGATACAAACCCATCCAGCCAAGGAAAACCATGGCACCCTAATTTCATAGACCCACCAACGATTGTATAGGGCATAGGATGGTGCAAGGTTTGGTTGGGAGGGCATGGTTTAACTTAAACTTTGTGAGGGATCGTTATATTTCTATCATCTATGCATGCATAGTAGTAAAACGTATAAGAATAACATTCACATAGATGTGATACAGTATGGCCCATTTGTTGGAGATATGCCCAAGAGGCAATAATAAAAATGGTTATTATTATATCTTTGTGTTTATGATGAATGTTTACATCCCATGCTATAATTGTATTATTAGGAAACACTAATACTTGTGTGTTTTGTAAACATGTAAGAGTCCCTAGTAAGCCTCTTGTTGAACTAGCTTGTTGATTAATAGATGATCATGGTTTCCTGGTCATGGACATTGCATGTCATTAATAACAAGGTTGTATCATTAGGAGAATGATGTGATGGACATACACCCATAGTAAGCGTAGCATAAGATCAAGTCATTACGTTCGTATTGCTATAAGCTTTTAAATGCATAGTGACCTAATCCTTCGACCATGAGGTTGTGTTAATCACCATCACCGGATGGGTACTTTGATGACATCAAACACCGCTTCGTAACTGGGTGGTCATAAAGGTGTCATTGGGTATTCTGAAAGTATGTGTTGAAGCGCATGGACCAAGATTGGGATTTGTCCATCCATACGACGGATAGATATGCTCTGGGCCCTCTCGGTGGAATGTCATCTAGTTAGCTTGCAAGCATGTGACTAGGTCACAAGGGATGACATATCACGGAACGAGTAAAGAGTACTTGTCAGTAACAAGGTAGAACTAGGTATGGAGATACCGATGATCAAACCTCGGATAAGTAGAGTATCACGAGACAAAGGGAATTAGTTTCGTATGTTAATGGTTCAATCGATCACGAAGTCATCGTTGAGTATGTGGGAGCCGTTATGGATCTCCAGATCCCGCTGATGGTTATTGATCGGAGAGGTGTCTCCATCATGTCTACATATTCACGAACCGTAGGGTGACACACTTAAGGTTCGAAGTTGTTTTAAGTAGATATGGAATGTGCGTTGGAGACCGAATGTTGTTCGGAGTCTCGGATTGGATTCGGGACATCACGAGGAGCTCCGGAATTGTCCGGGGAGTAAGATTCATATAATGGGGATCTTTTTCTGAGTTAGGAAATGTTCCGGAGTGTTTGTATGGGGATTCTAGAAGGTTTCGGAATGTTCCGGAAGGTTCTAGAAGATATTTTGGAGTTTATTTGAAAACGAAGATAAGATAAGATAATGGAAATTTAAAGAGGAGACTTGGGGGGGGGGGGGAGGACTCCTCCCCCCACCTCCTTGGTGCGCCGGCCCTAAGGGGTGGGCCTAGGGGTGGGAACCCTAGGCCGCACCCCTCCCTCTATATATAGAGGGGTGGAGGCGCCACCCCCCTTTGCCCCTCCACTCTTTCCCCTAGCCGCCTCTCTCCTCCTCCTTCCTTCTGCTCAGGCTTAGGCGAAGCCCTGCAGAATTCTCCACTCCACCACCACCACCACGCCGTCGTGCTGCTGGGATTCCTTGGAGAGATCTACTACCTCCGCTGCTCGCTGGAACAAGGAGAGGAAGGTCTGCTTCGACTCCACACGTGTGACCGACTGCGGAAGCGCTGCCGGAACGCGGCGCCGGAAGGATCGTCCACTCGATCTTGAGATCGGCAAGTGATCGACTACATCAACCACGAGATCTAATCTCGTAACGCTTTCGTGTCTACAAGGGTTAGTACAGATCTATCTCGTTGCACATGTCTAATAGATTAGATCTTGGCTTTTATCTAGATTAGATCTGGGTTTTGTTCGTTCTTGCGGTAGAATTTTTTTGTTTTCCATGCTACGAACCCATCACCATTTTCTCATGGTGATCTCCATCTCTATAGAACCTGTCCACCATGGTGATCTCCATCTTCATGCTCTATGTGAGCCATCCTCCAAGTGATGAGTTCTCCAAGAACTAATACAAGCTATTACTCCTAACAGCTAGTAATCAAAATTACATGGTATTGGTATTATCACAAGTTGGCACGCAGGCCATTACAATAATTGACAACACATATGGCTCCAGCCGTGTTGCCCTACTCACGACACGCAGGTCATGAAAAAATACATACATGCATCACATACATTTTTGGGCCATACTGATCACATAAATCTTGGAAAAATAAGTTGTGCATAGAATCGCATTCTACCGGATCATGTGAAATCGTAGCACGTGTGAACCTTAACGAGATACAAAAGGGGGCTACGACTAAGGGGGTCTAGGGGGTCTCCCCCTGCGGGGTTCGAAGGGGCAGCGCCCCTCGCGGTAAATCAAATTTATACAATTTTCTATACAATTTTCTTTAAGGATTTTGATCGGCAAATCAAATTTACCATAAACCGACCATAGTTCCAATTCGACCAAACTCCTTTGATCACGGTATGTCGATTCAGATCTAATTCCCGATTCGATCAATCATATTGATCTTCGCGTGATTCGAAAGGATTTATGTGTCACTGTCTACCCCGATGGCGGAAACCGACCGGTAGGGGTAAGTCGTTCGACGACCTTCGAATCACGATCACGGAAAATAAGATCATAGATCAATCCAGAAACACCGCCATACAAACGATCACATCATTCATATCAATCTACATATCACCATATGCAAACTTCCCGAACCTATGACTGAATAGCATCGGCTCTGATACCACTGTAGGGTAACGGGTAGGCTACACTAGCGTAAAAACAAAATTTTCTACCGCGTCAACCAGGAATACTATTGTCATAGATCACGGGATTACCGCTAGACGCGCAGGTGGGGAACTCGATGAAGCACGTTGCGGCAGTGTAGATGTTCTACGTCTCCTCCTCGTCCTCGACCCACGAGCAGCTCCCCTTTGCGCGACTCGTCCAAGTGCTATAGATGCAGCACCTCCGAGGTATCCACACGTCCGGAGTGGAAGCCGTCACATGCCAGACTGCTAGGTCTGCGCGTGCAACACAGGCAGAAGAGGAGTGGCGGCTGGGTGGAATGCTCAACCCTATTCAGCTCGCCTCACCCTCTCTTATATAGGCATCCCTGGTGGGCTTCTACATTAGCAGCCCATTAGCAGCCTAAGCCTGGTCTAATTCGGATCCAATTCTCATTAGGCTTCCAGCCCCTAAAGTGTGTGACCCTATAGGTTCATACACGTATAGACATGACGCGAGTATACTTACTCCATCAATAGTTGGTAGCGGCCTCTAGCAAGACGTGCCAACTCCTAAACGCATATAAAGATCATTCGGACGAACCATCACAAGGTTGAGTATATGTCTTTCCCTTTGCCTCACAATATTTGGTCTAGCTCCAAGCCGACCTCTCTTTCTCGATACTGTGATTCAGAATCCCTTTACTAGGTTAACTCTTAACCATATGTAGCACGGCCATGCATTTCTACATCTGATCACTCGAGGGGCCCAGAGATATCTCTCTCAAGTAGAGAGGGGCAAATCCCATCTTGAATGACCGATGCCTTGCAGCATGTATCAGACAAACCCGAAAGCTACCTTTATAACTACCAAGTTACGGAGTAGTGTTTGATAGCCCCAAAGTAGGTCGATCCACATCTCAAGTACATGCGACAATCTCAGGTCTAAGGACAAAACGTACACGATGTGTAGAGAGAGCTGCAAGTATTATTGCCAGTCTCATGTTGGGTCAGTCCAACCCCATGTTCATAACATGTGTCCACATCATTGGTTTGACATCTCCATGTCTATGACTTGCGAAACATAGTCATCAACCAATCGATGTGCTATTCTAATATTCACGTGTCCTCGCATGAACTCCGACTAGGGACAATTATTAGATAACCATACAAGTAAAGAGTTTCACAAACAATTCACATAATTGCCAATCAATACAAGTTGCCTGGTATATGGATATTCAAGGAACATTATAATAACTCATGGATACACATGAAATACAATCATCTCTATGATTGCCTCTAGGGCATATTTCCTTCAATTACATGGACTATTGACCAGATGGCTTATCTAAAAACATTTCCGTCCATCCCTCGAGAAAAGAACAAATGAATGCCGAGTCGGCAAGAACTGTGGCTGATTTGAACTACATGTATATGATCTAATGCTCGTGATTTTTTGCAAAAATCATTTTTTGGTTCACAATATGATATTTATCAGAGATCCAATGCAAGTTTAGCGAGGCTCATCCCCTATCTAAGAACCTTCGTGCCCGCCGTTTTGACCATAGTTTGAAACGCGTATAAGGAATTCAAAAACGGTCCGAACAATATAAATTCTTCGCGTGATGTCATATTATGTGACATATTTGCAAGGAAAAATACCAAACTTGGTATATTTATTGCATCTCAAAAAAACTTTCTGATAAATGGTCTATCATGTTCGAGGTTTCATGCCTTTTAGGCCGAACGACCAATGTTATGGCCAAAATCGCAACATAGTTTGTGATAATGTGCCCATATTGTGCACGCGGGTGCATTTTGGGATGGTGAACAATGTTGCAGGAGGAAGTTTGCCTTTTCGTCGCATAAAAAAGTCATTTTTATTTTCCGAGGGCCAAAAATGGAGCGTTTTGTGAAGCAACAAGCAAAGACATAATTTAAACTTCTATCACCGTATTTAAAAAAAATACTAGACCACCTTACATGGACAATTCTTAACTAGGGTATCTTAGACTTTTCCTTCCAACCCTCGTCAAAAAGATAAATTTCTGCCGAATCGGTAGGAAATGGGTCCGATTTGAACTACAGGTACATGATCTAATGCTCGTGATTTTTTTCGAAAATCATTTTTAGGTTCACAATATGATGTTTTATCAGAATTCCAATGCAATTTTAGCGAGGCTCATCCCCTAGCTAAGAACCTTCATGCCCGTCGTTTTGACCATAGTTTGAAACGGGTATAAGAAATTCAAAAATGGTCTGAACAATGTAAATCCTTCGCGTGGTGTCATATTATGTGATATATTTTGAAGGAATACAAAACTTGGAATATTGATTTCATCTCGAAAAAACCTTCTCGAAAATGACCTATCATGTTCGAGGTTTCATGCCTTTTATGCCAAACGACCAATGTTATGGCCACAATCGCGGCATAGTTTATGATAATGTACCCATATCGTGCACACAGGTGCATCATGAGATGGAGAACAATGTTGCAGGAGAAAGTTTTCCTTTTTGCCGCACAAATTTTTTTTTCCATTTTCCAAGTGCCAAAAAGGGTGCGTTTTATGAAGCAACCACCAAATGAAAGTTACAAAATGTTACCATCCTATTTTTCATAAATACTAGACCATAGTACATACTATATTCACATACTATATTCATAGTAACTATTTGTCATACTATATTCACAGTAAACTAAGCACCGACTCCTGACTATTGTGATGGGCCTGAAAGCTGTGGTGTGAAGATAAAAAGGCGTGGTGAAAATTTAGTCGACACCGCATCACTTCAAGTTTCGGAAAAATGAATAATGATATGAATATCCAACAAAGGATGCAAGATACCTTATCTATCTAAATTTCATTACACTTATGCTATCACTGGGAAATAATAATTAATCGTCTAAATTAGATTGTTGTTCTATCAATTATCAAATTATTTTCATTGGTGACGTATCGATTTGGAAAGTACAGAAGAGCAAAGATTGTTGAAAATTGTATAGTGAGATTTGGAGAGACCACTCGAGAGTCCACCAAAATACAATACTTAAATATTTTATGGTTATACATACGCATGCACAATGTTATAAATACTCCATCCATATTACATACATTCAAATTTAGATAAAATCGAGTCAACTAATTTGGATCGAAAGAAGTACTAAAAAGCCATAGCAACGCACGGACATTCATCTAGTCAGAAATAAATTCTATATTGGCTCGTCTCAGAGAGGCCCAGGCCCATTAATGACAATAACTTTAGATAGAGCCGTGATGCCCTTTTCGAACACAAATGATGAAGCATCCTAGTGGTCATCCATGGAGGGAAGCCGTCTAGAGATTGAGGTTTCGGCACCCTCTTCCCCCTTCCTTTTCTCGTTATCCTGGAGGCGTTTTAAATAGGTTCGACAGGTTGGATGACACATGGTAGTGTGGTGTTTCGGGTTCTACGTTCAATGGAGGAGGTTGTGGGTTCGAGTGTTAGGATCTCTTTTTATGGTATATTAATCCAGCGTGCACCAAGTTATGTGCTGCCAGTTTGCTTGGCCCACGTGGCAGGTCGTTGGTGGGCCCCAAATGTCAGCTCGGTGGGTGGTCCCGCTTGTTAGTTTGATGGAGCCCCTATGTCAGGCCAACTTGGTCAACATGTCTTATTTAGCTGGTCTATTGTATAACAGGTGCGTCCCACACGTCATATATTGGTCCTAGTCAGCATCACATGACACTTTTGCGAAGACGTCAGCAGAAGTTGACACATAGAACTGACACATAGACAAAAGTGCTTATGTGGCCAACCAGTCATTTTAAAGCATCAAGAATTAATGGCCATGACCATTTAAATTGGTCATAGTGAGCTAAATAGAAGGCCATAAACCAGTGCTATCCATCTATGACCTTTTCTTGTTAGAAAATTATGACATTCTTAACAAACTAGTCGTAATTTTTCAGAGTTTGGACCCTCCCAAATGCCTTATGACCACTTGGTTCAGAATGGTCATAGATCTATGATCAAAATATCGATGGTCGTTAAGAAAAGGTTACTAGTGAGCACATTTCTTGTAGTGAATCTAAAGATGTGAAGAATTAACCTCCAATAGAAGAATTATGTAAGCCGATCTCCCATTCACCTACTATTGAGGTACACTCGCTCCAACATTTTGATGAAGGTGATATTCCTTATTCTAAACCTCTTGATCAATGCTTAGAAGAATTTGATATCTTTATTGTTAAGCAAGATAAGAGTGCAGAATCATTTAATGGAAAACTCTAGAGCTATTAATGAGTTGAAAGGTATTGTGGAAAGAACCTCAAATGATGTTAAAATGCTTGTTAAACATTTCCAAATGGTTCAAACTCAAATTGATTAGCTTACTAAAGTGCAAAACGATTTGCTAGTGAATGCGTCTAAAGAAAAACATGCTTATGAAATTATAACTAGGAGTGGTGCTTTCACTCAGGATCCTTTATATCCTGAAGGACATCCTAAAAGAATTGAGCAAGATTCTCGAAAAATTGAAAATAGAGGTACTTCTTCGAAGAGAAAGAAAAAGAAACATAAAACGGCCATAGAATCCTCTGAACCTGCTAAGGATCCTAATAGTATATCTTCCTCTGATGCTGAAACTGAAAATGGTAATGATAAAAATGATGCTTCTAATAAAGAAGAAATTGAAGAAGAACCTGAAAGGCACACTAAGAATATTAAGTACACTAAGGAAGATTTTGTTGCTAACAAACATGGTAGTGAAAGAGAACCTTGGGTTCAAAAACCAATGCCTATTCCTAATAAGAAACACAAGTCAAAGGAAGAAGAACACTATAACAAGTTTTGTGAGTGGATGGAACCTTTATTTTTGCAAATTCCTTTGACTGAGGCTATTACAATGCCTCCTTATTCAAAGTATATGAAGGATATTGTCTCTAATAAAAGTAAGATTCCTAGGGAGGAAATTTCTACTTTACTTGCTAATTATTCCTTCAATGGTAAGGTTCCAAAGAAACTTGGGGACCCCGGGATTCCAACTATTCCATGTTCTATTAAAAATAATTATGTTAGAACTGCTTTGTGTGATTTTGGGGCAAGAGTTAGTGGTATGCCTTTTTCTCTTTATAAGAGACTTGAATTGGAAAAACTAATACCAACTGATATATCTTTGCAAATGGCTGATAAATCTACTACTATTCCTATTGGTATATGTGCAGATGTTCCTGTTCAAGTGGCTCATAATTGTTTGAGATTAATTGACTTTGTTGTGCTTAAAATGCCTGAAGACGATAATATGTCTATTATTCTTGGGAGACCTTTTCTTAATACTGCAGGAGTTGTCATTAATTGTAATCAAGGAAAGGTAACTTTTAATATTGATGACAAGGAACACACTGTCTATTTCCCCAAGAAGATTGATAAGACTTATGGCCTAAATTCAATTGAAAATATTGAGGGCATTATAGTTGGAGAAATATATTGTCCCTTACCACAAGAAAAATATGAAATTATTATGATTGGGACTATTCCTATCAAGGTTGAGGTAACTTAATCATTTTGTGAAATGCAAAGTTTTGCTTCATATAAAATTGTTTTGGTAACAAGACCTGATCAACCTTGTTAACAAAGGGATTTTAATAAACAAAACAATGTTTTCACCATGACTATCCTTTCTCACTTTTATTTTATCCATTTTAATTTTTGTCTCCACCTTATTTTCTTTTCCTTGTTGCTAGTAGCTTGCATATTAGAGTGTCTTAGAACTTCTGAAGTTTTAGTTTAGTTTTGTTTTGCATCATCCCACATTCATCTTTCTATCAGAAAAAACATTCATCAAAACCTGAAAAATGCTCAAAAATAAAGTTTCGCGAAAATTTCCAGAAAATTCATATTAAATTTTTACGCAAAAAAGGGGCAGAGAGGTACCTGGAGTGACCAGAGGGGGCCCACCAGGCAGGCACACCACCTGGTGGCGCGGCCACACTAGGGGCGCGCCTGGCCATAGTGTGGGCCACCCCTGGGCCTCCACTTACTCTCTCACATGCCATTTCTCCCGAGAAAGCACCATTCCATTGCTCAAACTCGTGTTCTTGATGTTCTTGCTTGTGAATTTCGATCTCTTTGCTCAGCCCACCTTTGCTGCTGAGATTTGGAGCATTTGTTCCCTGGTATGTGACTCCTTCGCTTGTCTAAGTAGATTTGTGATTAGTGGATTATATCTTGAGTATTTTGCTGCTGTAGGTGACAGGTTAAGTAAGCTTGCATGCTTGTTCCTTGCTTAGAAAAATTGTTTTGATGCATGTTTAGCCTTCTTGCAAGTCCCTATAAGAAGTGCCTTTTATTATGTAATCTCTATGCAATCATTTTGTGATGGGTGTTTACAAATTTCAGAAAAGGAGATGAATGAATACCAACTCAACCAATATGAATTAAGGGTGCCCGAGATCATGAAAGTCCACCACGAGGAAGGAGTTTTCCCTTCTATCTACCCATGCCCTGAATTTATAAATGCTGCAGGGATTTCTCAAGATTTCCATATGCTAGTTTCTAATGCAGGGTTGGAACATTTTGTGGAAGATGAGCCTTATCAATTTGTGAAACTAACTATGTCTGTGATGCAGGATTTTCGATTCAGTTGGTCCTTGCCTAACCCCATGGTTCATTACAAAATTTATAATATATCTATCGACCTCCCTTTTGATGACTTTTGTGTAGCTATTAAAGTACCACAGTGGGGTTCGCGCGAAAGAATTAAAGAGCGACCTACATCACTCATGGATTTATATGCAGAGATTTGTCAAGGGAGCAGTTTTTCAAAGGAGAGTGGTAAAATTCGTAATATTCATCTCCCTTCTATTCGATATTTTGCCTACTTTATTGCCAAGTGCGTTCTTACTAGGAAAACTGCTAGTAAATTATCTTCATATGATCTAGCCTTTATCTCAGCTGCCTTGAAACGATATAGGACTTATAACTTGGGTGCTTTGATAGCTTTCTGTCTTGCTGCTAACCGTGAGAAAGGTGGAATTTGTGGAGGACTCATCACTTCTTGCTTATTAGCTTTGCATGGTGTATCGCCTCATCATTCATACTTGTAGTTTCCCATAGAAAGGGTTGATCTTAATTCCATGATACAACATAAATTTGTTTCTTCTTGGGTTAATTTGAGTGATTTATCTTATGAAATAACCTTTATCAAGAGTGGATGGAGACGAGGTAAGTCTGATGCAACTGCTTTGTTTAACCTTGAAACCAGGGTAGGGTGGTCACTCGTGGAGGAAGAGCTCGACGCATATTTGGAGGAGCTCTCCCAGCAAGAGCAAAATGTTGGAAGGGAGGTCACGCACCATTTGGTCCAGCCCTCCAATGAGCGGGAGTCTTCACACTAGTAGCCCACCTATGATTGGGGAGCTTCTTCTTCACAAAGGCCTGATTATGATCATTCTTATGATGACCCACCGTCTTGGAGTTCCTACCGAGCTTGGGATTGATCTCCACTTAGGCCAAAAGCCTAAGCTTGGGGGGAGGTATACCGACACCACACTCATCTACATATATTGTTCTATCGGTACTTTGTATATCCATGTTTTGCTTTCTTTTTAGTTTTTGTTCTCGCTTACTTCTGCCTTCTAAAACACAAAAAGGCCAAAAATATTTTCGTTTGCTTCTTTGACCCTTGGTTTGATTTTTTCCTTTTTAGCTTTGTTTTGATTATTCGAAAAACCCAAAAAGATTTTTCTTTGTTTTTTCTTTCCTTCTATTCTTGCCTTTAAAAAAACAATCAAAACCCAAAAATATTTGTTGTTCTTCTTTGGTTTTGTAAAGTTTGTTGCAGGGTTCAGTGGTTCTCAATGATTCCTTGGAGTTGGTTTTATCTTATTATTCAAGTCACACAAGTGAAAGGCAATGATGATTTATGACAACTCGAGGTGTAGTAAGAGGCTGGTATGAACTCTATTTGTTTTCATTTTTTGTACATATACTCATCATTGTGGGCATGCTTAGTCTGTTTATGCAAGGTGTATGTTATTCAATGGATGCTTAGTAGTTCTTGCTCTCTTATGATCAGTTCCAATCCACTAATAGTTTGTAGCATGTCATATAAATGTTTGCTTGCATTGTTCTATTCATAACTTGGAATGACATTGTGGTATCCTCCTCTGAATGTTTTATTTGAATCGACTTGGAACATGCTCACGCATGCATATGACTAAACAAAAAGTCAATTAAGCCTCGATGATTTATTTTGCCTCGGAGTTCTTGTGTCACTTTTATGCCACTATTAATTGTGTTTTGTCGCAAGCATGATTATGACAGTTACTGCTCTCTCGATTGTCGCTTCCTTCCTATTGCTAGCCTTCACTTGCGCTGAGTATAAACTTTACCTACGCGTCCAACTCCCCAAAACCAAAGTTGTCAAAAAGTGTCCACCATATCTACCTATCAGCATTTATGCTTCGTTTGTTCCAAATAAAAATGCTTGCTTGTTATATGAAAATTAGTTAGTAAAGCTCTCACAAACTTGATGGCACACTTTACTTTTCTTGCACTTAATAAACTTGAACCATTGTTGTCCATCTATGTTGCGTATATGCTTGCGCTTTATAATTTGAAAATTAGCAGAACCATGTACCATGGGAAACGCTTTCCACATTGCACTTATTATTCAGTTGATATCATGATTCTTTTTCTTATGGATCCTGGTGGTGTGAAATAAAAAGGTAACTTATAAGATCATGGAGTTTGTATGTGTGTTAGAGAAACGCCGGGCCGCTAGCCTAAGCCATGCCTAATCATGGTGGAAACTTGTAGCATAACCATAATGAGCATTCTATGAAGCTTTCCCAATAAAATCCTACGCAAATAGCAAATAAAAAGATCGTTGGGATGCTCATTGTCTGTTGCCTTGTCATTTTGATATGGGATAGCTCCTGTGTCATGGGGCAAGGGGTACCCCGTTGGCGGTTCTCTATGATACGCATGTACTTACAATGACAAGAGCTTACTTGTGACTGTAGTTGAGTAGCATGAGGTCCGATACTCGTAAGCAAGGGGCATAAGATTTTCACCCCTATAACTTGTCAAGCATATTCTCATATTTGTGTCACTTTAACCTTAATCACTTCAAGATGCTTATGATAGGGGCAATGAGAGCTCAAAGCTAATGAGTACTATACTTTCAACATTTGGAAGCCTTTCAAACTTTTCAAATCTTTTCTTTCACTTTTTATATTGAGTCTCCATTTATTCTTTAAGCACCTTCCCAAGAGCATAGCTGTCATTCTTAGTGTAATGTGCTTGTCCCAAAACATGGTTAATTGTGACATAATTTTGACGCTTGTATCTTTGATATCTTTACTTCTAGTCTTCACTTAAACTTCAGAGGTGCCTTGGCATTTGTGATTTGCTCCAAAAAGAAAGGCAAGCGAGATACCACTTTATCATACCTTCTTATGAGAATTACAATCCTGCATATACTTATGTGCCATGTTGCTTATTATTATTGGGTTGGAATCTCTTCATAGCTTGCATGACTACTGGGTAAACTTATTTGCATACTCTTTATTATGAATTGCCTAAATATTTGATCATGTGCTGAGAATATATACATCTTATAAAGGAAATGTGTTCATGAAAGTTTCTTTTATCGCACTCAGTTTTCAACTCAATTGCTTGAGGACAAGCAATAAGCTAAGCTTGGGAGGAGTTGATACGTCCAAAACGTATCTACTTTCCCGAACACTTTTGCTATGGTTTCTCGTCTAATTTGTGTGATTTGGATACAACTAATGTGGACTAACGCTGTTTTCAGCAGAATTGCTTTGGTGTCTCGTTTTTGTGCAGAAAATCAACTTTCAAGAAAAATCCCGGAAAATATCGCAAAACTCCTATTTTACCAGAAGTCTCACAGAGCCAGAGGACGAGAGAGAGAGGGGCCACGAGGGGCCCACACCACCTGGTGGCATGGGCTAGGCCAGGCCACGCCAGGGGGTGGTGTGGCCACCTCAACCTCCCTCTCGACCTCTCCTTTCGCCTATATATGCCCTCTGAACTAAAAACATAGGGGGGTTCGACATTTTTCCAGATAGAGTTCCGCTGCGCCGCCACCACCAAAAACCGCGATTCGGAACCAGAAACTCCATTCTAGCACTCTGCCGGGACGGGGAATTGGAGGAGATCATCGCCATCATCATCACCAACCATCCATGATTCCCCCATCCATGAGTGAGTAATCCCCCGCAGTAGGCTATGGGGATGGTAGGGATTGGATGAGATCGTTCTTGTAATTGCATCAGATTGTTAGGGCATGGTGCCTAGTATCTATTGTTAGTGCTTTTTGACTATGTTGCAACTTGTTACGCTTAATTCTTGTCACTATGGTCCGAGTGCCATGATTTCAGATCTAAACATGTTATTGATTCATGATGATACTATTGTTTATGATCTTACCTGCAAGTTGCATACACATGTTATTGTCCGGAACCCGAGGCCCCAAAGTGACAGAAATTGGGATAACCGGAGGTGAAGGCTATGATGTGAGGATCACATGTGTTCACGGAGTGTTAATACTTTGCTCCGGTGCTCTATTAAAAGGAGCACCTTAATTGCTAGTAGTTCCTTTGAGGCACCGCTACAACGGGCTGGTAGGACAAAAGATGTTGTGCACGTTCTCATTACGAGCACGTATGACTATATATGGAACACATGCCTATGATTATTTAATACTTGGGTACTTTACCTTATTTATCTGCAATTGCCCTATGTTCTGATCATTACATGAATTTTCTTGTCCATGCAACACCCGTCCATCCATCTCTGTGCCTACCGCACTTAATCCTACTGTTTACTGCAATTGATACTACTATCTTTATTTTACTGCTGATGTTACTTTACTATTGCTACTATAAAACTATTGCTACTGATAAACTACTGCAATCAAGAGTGTTTTCAGGTGCAGCTGAATTGATAACTTAGTTGTTAAGGCTTATAAATATTATTTGGCTCCCCTTGTGTCGAATCAATAAACTGGGTTTTACTTCCCTCGAAGACTGTTGCGATCCCCTATACTTGTGTGTCATCACAGAGAAGTTTTATCCAATAGATTTTTCTAGTCAAGAACATGCTCAGTTGGAGTCACAACTTCCACATTTTCAGTTAGATGTTTGCAATCATCTAGAGCTGAATATGTTTCCATCACTTGCTTATTTGACTGTTGGACTATTTAAAACAGGTAAAGTGTCCATGTATTCAATGGTTGGTAGATTATTGCGTCTGGTCATCACTCTCCCTGTGTCGACTGCAACCATGGAGCAAGCTTTTTTAGCAATGAAGCTTATCAAGACACGTATTCGAAATAAAATGGGTGATGACTTTCTTCGGCATTACATGGTGTTGTACATTGGGAAGGAAATAGCTGCAAAGATCAATGTTTAAGAGATTATTGACTTGTTTGATAGGTCTGGACGTAGATCTAATTCAAACTAATAGAAATATAGTTTTCTTTTAATTGTAGAACATATATTGTTACGATGTGATATACACAGTATACTTATGAGACTTGATATATTTTCTTGTGGCATTACTTCCGTGGTCGATGTCCCCCCCCCCCCCCCCCCCCCCCCTCCCCGGCGCCCGGCAAGCATCAGAACTGTCACCCAGTTGCTCCCGGACTATGTACCACCGACTATCTGAACTCTGAAGCTCATACTGGGAAGTTTTCAATTCTTTTTCATTGGGGATTTAGAAAACGAGCTGTCATTTAAATATCCGGTTCTGCTAGTGAAACTGTCGACACAAGCTCCAAACTTATTGGAAGATTCATACTAGCAACAAGCAGTCTACAGTTTTGTTCGTCAAGACATGTACGTCCAAGATATTCTTTTTCTGAATGACTGAATTCGAGAAGTGTGTAATACACGCCGTTCTATCTATTTTAATCTAAACATATATTTTTATATTTGATATAGTTGTACTCCTACAAGTTGCCATGTCGAAAATAGCCAATATATATCTCACAACAAATAACTTATACTCCCTCCGTTCCAAAATGTAAGACGCCTAAAGATTAAATTAAAGTCAAATCTTACTAACTTTGACCAAATACTTAGGGAAAAATATCTACCTCTAGAATATTCGATGGACACATTAAAAAATATACTTTGTGGTGAATCTTTTGATATTGAGTCAGTATTATAAATGTTCATATTTTTATGTATAATTTTGATCAAATTAAACTTATAGAATTTTGACTTTTAATTAATCCTTAAGTGTCTTGCATTTTGGGACAGAGGGAGAATTTGCGATAATCAACTCCAGTTCATGCCTATTACAATCTATACACGTTTTGGCCAACAAGTTGTAGAGTATGGACTGCTTGTTGCTAGTTTGAATCTTGAAATAACTAGGATTTCACTACCAAAGCCAGGCCTTCTCTGGTGGAACCTACTTGTTTGCTAACAATCTGCAAAAGGACCACCACATATTGCCAGCGGACTTTGTTATTCTACGACCATCCAAGAAACAAGACCAGAATAAAAGAGGTCAGACGTGCAACAGATCAGGTAGCAATAACAATTATGAACCGAAACAAAAGCACTTCCACATATATTGATGAAAATATAGCTGGATGGCATAAGTTATACTACAGATAAACAAAAGGATGAAAGTTGTAGTGAGTACACAACGGTTGGACAAGTTCACATAGCTAACTGATATACTAGATAGAAATAGTACTAGCAAGCTCTAGTGACCCACATAGATATAAGGAGACGCAGGACAATCTCAACGGTTGGACAAGTTCACATAGCTAACTGATATACTAGATAGAAATAGTACTAGCAAGCTCTAGTGACCCACATAGATATAAGGAGACGCAAGACAATCTCCCTAGTGCCATAAGAGTTTCCTTGTCCGTAGCAACAAGGGACCAAGCGACGGTATTCTCCACCTTAACACCACGAACAAAACAGTTTCTCTGGCTTATTTTGCTAAATTGGGGCGGAAAACTGACATGCTCGTGTGCAGCAATTTCACCAGATTTGGAGTAGGCTAGAATGCCAACATCCAACCTTCCTTCGGTTTAGAAACAACAGTCCTCGAAAGATGTAGGTAACCATCAGAAGCATACAACATTTCTCTGTCTTTGGAATCAACCATCACAATTTCCGTGGATGGGGGATTATTAGGGAATGAACCCCGGTTTCCCTGATACAGGGGAGGAGCAAGTAACTCAGGAACCATATTCGATCTTTCAGCAAACAAATGCAGCTGGCAAGTTCCTTGAGGGAACACCTTGTCATCATGTTGAAACGAGTTTTGATCTTATGTATCTTCTTGCATGAATCAAACGTGGCATCATCTAGTTGGGAATTCAGCTGACATCTTCCTCTTCCTAGAAACTTTCACCAACTCATACTTCAAAAAAAGAAAAGGAAGTACAGAATAGGTAAAATTAAGAAATATAGAAAACACTGTACAATGAAGTATAGCATCAGTAAAACACAACATACAATAGATAACAAGTAGGCATATTACACATAAAAAGCGGCAGAGATACAAAAATAAACAAAATGGAACTAGAGAAGAGAAATGTACTAAAGACATATGTAGATTGAACAAAGTAAAAAAAGTGAAGTACACATCTTGCAAAAAAATAAGAGAAGTACATTAAAAATAAATAGAAGTATGGGTTTCAAAAAAGAAGTACATCAATGAAAAAACAACAAAGATTAATTTTTCAAAAATATGAGTACAACTTGAAAGCAAAAAAATGTAAGAAATACAAGAACTAGTTAACTTGAAAGTATAGTTTATCAACATAGGGGAGTATACATACGTGCGTGACACCATCACGCAAAGTAGCACAGACAAAAAAACAGAGAGAAGAATATAAACTAACCTTAGACACATCCGAATTGTCACCAGACTGACACTCCTCATCTTCAACAACATCATTAGATATATCAACACGGTAATCAACATCTTTATCAAAACGGACATACTTCTTCACATGACGAGAAGCAGTAGAAGTATGTTTAACCTTAGGAGCACCCTTCCTCTTAGAAGCCTGCTTTTGCTTGTTAGAAGATTTGTTGACAGCACGAGCAACATTATCACTTGTAGCCCCGGACTGTGCAACTTTCTTACCCTTTTCAATAGGCTTCTTGACTTGCTTACTCCCTTCAGGTTTAACAACAGAAGGGCTTGCACAAGAACTTTGGCGTGTTCTGCCAACACCAGGAGATGAGGCAGCTCCAACCCACGGGTTTCTACGTGGAGTGCATGTGTTTGATTGAACAACCTTCCTAACAGAAACCCTATCCTTATTCACCTCCCCAAATGGGCTACTAGATACTGGGTCACCACCAGGAGCACTACCCTTAGCTAAGTCGTCTTGCAATGCTTTAGCCCTACGTTTCAAATGCAGCTTTTATCTTCTCATCCTTCCTTTTTTTATCAGGAAGTAACTGAGCAGGACCATCTTCAATCTGAGTCACACGCTCATCACCATCAACAGACTGTGACTATGTCTCCGACAACTGCAAAGAACCGATATCAGCATCATCCTCGAGGGCAGCTGTACCTCCAAAATCATGATCAACAGAGCTAAGAACATCATTGATGCTCTTCTGAACATCAATTTCTGCAAAAAAGAGTAATAATTAGTGCATACTCAAAAATAAAAACAAAAAAATTTGCTGAAAATGAGCAATAACGAAGTATAGCTGTTTGATAAAATGAAGTATGACTCTTTCTTAGGAGAAGTATAGGTGTTTGTAATAGGAAGTATAGTTGTGTGATAGAATAGAGTATAGGTATGTTACAAGATGTATAGGAGTCTTGTTTCTTGAAGTATATACTATTGATAAAAGGAAGTATGGGTGTCTATAATATAAAGTATAGCCGTGGATAAATATTAGGTATAGGTCTGTGGGATAAAAACAATGAGAAAAATATTAGAGCAGAGTCAAAAACAAAACACAATTTTTTTTGCTAAAAACAAATTAAAAATAACTAAAAGAAGAAAAATAAAAAAACTTTGAGATTGTAGGATACTAGTGGTAACAGAAACAACATCGACATTGCATGCAATACTTGCATTCCCACCAGATGTATCTAAATGGGGAGGCTCAGAAGGTTTCAAGCCTCCATCGCCAACAGATGTATTTATTGCCAGTTGAACATTAGAGATGGGAACTATAAGATAAAAAACAAACTATATTACATTCTGAATCTGTGCACAAAATGAACAAAAAACAGAGTGTAAAGCAGTACAATTGTGCAATAAGAAGAAGTATACAGTACATATTGTGAATCAGTAAAAAAACACATAAAAATAAACCTACAATGAAGTACAAGAAAAATACAATTGGAAAGTATAAATAGAAAATAACAGAAGTATAAGTAACAAAAAAATAAACTATGACTCTTTGTTAGGGAAAGTATAGCTGTGTGATAAAATGAAGTATATGTCTATTAAAAAATGTATAGGAGTCTTTTTTCTTAAAGTATATACTATTGATAAAAGGAAGTATGGGTGTCTGTAATATAAAGTATAGATGTGGATAAATATTAAGTGCAGGGTAAAAACAATGAACAAATAATTAGGGCAGAGTCAAAAAACTCAAAAAAGATTGCTGAAAACATATTAAAAAAATAACTAAAAGAAGACATTGCACGCAATACTAAAAGAAATTATCCCAGAAGAACCAACCTTGATATTCTAGGATACCAGTGGTAAGAGAAACAACATTGACATTGCACGCAATACTTGCATTCCCACTAGATGTATCTAAATGGGGAGGCTCGGAAGGTTTCGAGCCTCCATCGCCAACAAATGTATCTATTGTTGGTTAAACATCAGAGACGGGAACTACAAAGATAAAAAAACAAATTATACTACATACTAAATCTGTGTACAGAAGAACAAACAACAGAGTGTAAAATCAGTATATTTGTGCAATAAGCACAAGTATACAGTTGTGAATCAGTACAAAAAACACGTAAAAAGGAAACCTACGAGAGAAGTACAAGAACCACACAATTGGGAAGTATAAATAACAAATAAATAGAAGTATAAGTAACAAAAAAGGAACTAACTCTTGTTTTCTTACATAAAAACTAGGTATAAAAAAGTAACAGTACAATGGCCATATTCTAATTTGAAACTAAAATGCCTAAAAAATGAAAACTACCAGAGAAGTACAAGAACACAAAATTTGTGTGTACAGCAAATAGAAAAACAAAAGTATAACACATGAGACAAATTAATAACACTTATATTATCAGAACGGAACAACTTAGAAAGTAAAATTAGCACCACCATATATATAATACAGAAAATAAAACACAACAAAAGTGACATCACTGTATATGTACTTGCAAAAAGAGAAGTACAAGGAGTAAACAACAAAATAAGTGTGGAATCAACAAGATTTGCTCTAAGATTACTAAAACTATGCATTCTAGAAAGTATGAACATCATGAATTAAAAAGAAATGGACATAGAGAAATATATACTAGTAATTTTATACAACGGAGCACATAACAGAAAAGGGGATTACCATCCGTGCTTTTCAAATCAGAAGGTTTTGTCACTTGTTCCATGAATGACCGAACCTAAAATAAAAATTCCCCAGAGCGGAACCAACCACCTTCAACAAGAAAATAAAGCCTCACCGAGGCGGAAACCTAGATCCACCGTCAATGGTCACGAGGACGGCAACCATGTAGAACAAAAACAAAATTGGAGAACAGAATGTGATTAAACGGAGAATAATCAAATGTAGATGAAAATAATGCGTGAAAGACAAAGTAAATAGATGGAAACAAAGATCAGCCATGAAAAAATCACCATGAACAGTGAACCGATAGGAAGAATAGAGGGGAGAAGGAACTGGCGGAGGACGAGGAGAAAGTAACTGGTAGATGATTCGGGGGCTTATCAAGCAAATAGATTACTCACTGCGTCGATCTATGTAACATCCCAAATCTTCAATCAAGGCTAATCAAGATTAAAATCACCCAATTTAGGGTTAACAAAAACTTTTTCTTAATTAAATAAATAAGCATGCATATGAGTGATGCATTAATATGAAATCTTTGTGAGTTTCCATGATTGCTTGTTCCATTGGTTGTAAAATGTTTCTAAGGTGAATTACACATCATCCAGCTCATCCCCAAGCAAATCCCAAAGAAAAATAAATCAAAAAGAATTAAATAAAGGAAATGGTCATTTGTGCCATTTTAATCAACTAGGCCACCTTGAGTGTTCCTAGAACTCAATTCCCAACAGAAAAAATTGTGGATCTTTGACCTCATGCTAGTACATGTCAAGATGTGCCAAGGCCCACTTTGTGATCTTCCAAAAACTTACAAGCTCTAAATTTAAATGGCATTTGAAATTTGAATCTAGTTCATATGTATAGATCACACGTTTTCAAAAACCACTCAGATGAGCTCAATTTGACAAATCCTAGCAACCAGAGATGCTCAAGCTTAAGATCAACAACTCCACCAAAAATCAGCTCAAAATTCAAATAAAAGTTTCTTGCGGCCATTTTGTCGAACAGGTGGCAGGCAGGAACATTCTGGCCTAACTTAAACTGTTGCACCTTGATCCTTTGTCCCCCATTCGACCCTCTCTGCACTCCCCTGTCTCCCCCAGCTCTAACCCAGCCCCAGACCGTCTTCCCCCTTCGCCGCTGGTATAGGAAATCACCGCCCGTTTTTGGTTGCCGCCGGCCAAAAGTGGACAACTCGCAGCAGGCAACGCAACGCCATTTCCGCATGCCACTAGCTCCGCCCAACCCTACCGCCACTCCTGTCCCTTCCCCGAGAGTGGCCATCCCCTGGACCACCGCCCAACGTTGCCGCCCTTTCTCTCTGTGTGCAGCCGGAGCGCCCTCGCCGCCAACACGAACCAGACCAATCCCTGACACCAAATCGCGCACTCCACTCCACCTTGACCCCCTTACCCCGCCAGACACGGCCGTGCATCGCCGCATGACCCACAGTCGCCACGATCACCGTCGAGCACCGCCTCTGTCTCCCAGAGCGCGGGAAGCTCCCGACCAATTGCCACCGCCCCTAGCGTCGCCATTACGGCATAGAGGATCGCCAGCAGACCGCGCACTGTCCGCCTACGCTGCCCATGCCGATAGCGCCCTATGCCGTCGTCACCGACGAGCTCCGCCGAACACCGACCTGTCCCCCACAGGCCTATATAAGGAGGCCACCCCCAGCCTCAATCGCCACACCATTCCACTCCCCTCTCTCCCCTGATCGTTTCCCCTCTCTCTCCAGAGCCGCTCGAGCAGCCCATCGCCGAAATTTCGCCGGAGGTAGCCGCAGCAGAGGAGGAGAAGCTCCTGTCGATTTCGTGCACCTCAGCCACTTCCGCGACCTCGCCTGAGTCTGCCGTCGTCCACCAGTTCATTTGCCCACCTCGCCGCTCTCTCTGGAGCCCCAGTACGTCCCCGTAGCACTCCCACCGGCCGTTTAGGGTCCGGTCTCGCCGGCGACGCGTTCGTCGTCGACGATGACTCTGAGCCGTTAGATCTAGTTCTAATCGTGTGGCTGATTGATCCCTATACCGCTTCGGGTTTTAAGTGTCGCTGACTAGTGGGACCCCCTTGTCAGTTGATGCCCCGCAGCGATGTGCCGAGTGGGCCGGCCCAGTAATGTTCCCGCGCGACCCAGTTAATTAAAATAACCCTTTTTTATTTGAAATCCTAGTTTTGTCCCTTAGTTCAGAAATCAATTCAGAGAGTTTTATAAATCCAAATGACATGATTCCAATTTTGCCTGAAAGGTATGGAAATTATCTATCCAAGACCGTTGGATTTAAATCAATTGGAGTTATAGTGGATCTATAGCAAAAATAACAAGGCAGGGACTTTTTTAAACTTCAAACATTTTTCAAAAATAAACTATAAATGCTTTTGAGTTGATTCCAACTCTCAAAAATCACATTTGACAAGATCTATCTGAATATATAAAAATATTAAGGTTTACATGCAGTGACTTTGGACTAGTACCAAAATACTGATATATAGGCATTTCTAGTCACTTTAAATCATTAATTATTAAACTTAAACTTATTAAAATGTGATCCAACATTTAAATCACATTACCACATGTTAGAATATGTGGTGATGACATGTGTCCATATGATCCCATATTTTAATTGGAGAATATTAAATCTTAGTTAATTTCAATTAGTAGAAATTACTTTTCTCAAAGAAAATAAATGAAGCTAGTTAATAAAACCTTGTGTTGTTTGTGATGATACTAGATCATCCAATGTGTGCCTTAGTGTGCTAAGTAGACTAGTTAAGTATTGTTTGGTGATTGTGTATCCCGTATCTATTTATAGACGGTAGTACTGACCAAGCTTACGAATAGGAGGAGTTCTACCAAGAG
Organism: Avena eriantha; assembly: GCA_910589775.1. NCBI lineage: Eukaryota > Viridiplantae > Streptophyta > Magnoliopsida > Poales > Poaceae > Avena > Avena eriantha. The sequence continues at coordinate 437,459,007 of OU342745.1, read as the reverse complement.
GAGGAGGAAGAAAACTTCAACCACTTCACTACACAAGGCAAACTATTATTGGCAAGCTATTACTTGCAGGATACTATATGCAAGCCATCCTTAGCAATGCAAGCTACCACTTGCAAAGTGTTTACCCAAGCATATGCCTTAAGCAAGCTTTGGTTATGCAAACCCTATTACCCAGTTTTACTTGCAAAGCTTTACTCTTTCCTTTATCAAGTTTCCTTACTCATAGTTACTATTTGGTAAATTAGTATAGATGCCATCAAGAGCATAAAACTTGGCCTATCTAGATCTATTTCAATGTCATTCTATGGCATGAGATTGAAGATTAGCATCCCACCTTAGTGAACACTCTTAACCTTAGTGGCTAGTGCTAAGCAGAAAACTTGATCACTTTAGATGGGAAATACTTTGTGAAAATGATTTGTGTAAACCTTGGAATGATGAGTCATTCTATTGAGATGTTTTGACATGTGTTGAGAAACACCATGGTTTATGATGATGAAAATGTTGAGGCATGAGCCTTAGCCCTTTTACAAAAATGATGGTTGGGTTCGGATGCGATACCATTCCAATTTTACCGTACAACCACAATACCTGAATTTGGTAAGGCTTAGCCGGAAGTTTATAAGCATTAGTATTAGTTCCCTCGCGGGAGAGGTTTTAGCTGAGTGGCCATACTGTTCCGTCGTCAGATGTTTTAAAATGACTTGTGAAATGAGTTGTGATCTTGACTTGACCACAACAGGGTTGTGTTATTGAAAGTAGTTTCCCAACTTAAGTGAAACTTCAAACTTAACTTAGCTTTCTTTACTTCTAAACCCAGCTAAGTAAACCTGGCTTTTTGCAAATAAACTTAGAGATTAAGTTCCTACCAGAGTTACGCCTTACTTGTTAGTGATAGTTTGCGAGTACTTAAAAGTACCCATGGCTTTGTCCCTGGCTATTCCCGTGGCCAGACTATGAGGAGGAGTACCAAGATGATGGACAGCAGGAGGTCTACGACAACTAGGATCATCTCCCATCGTCAGCATTGCATGTGACTCTGAAGATGGACCCCAACGCTACGCTTATTATTTTATTATGCTGCTTGTTGTATTAAGACTGGATCATGAGATCCTTTATGTGTGTAAGACCTTATTATGGTTTGTAATGGATGATGTACTGTGATATCCAATCTGTTATGTCTCGCAAAAATGGTAATCCTGGGATTGCGATGTATGGCATAACAGGCATCTGGGATTAAAAATCCGGGTGTTGACAAGTTGTTATCAGAGCCATCCTGACCATAGGAGACCCTAGTTAGAATGGACGTCCGACCAAAAACTTAGTTTCAAAAACCGAAGTGAGTATTTATGAAAACTATTTCCCCTCTTACCCTTGGGATTCTTTCTCTCAAAAAAAATTCATGTTCCTCCAAATTCTTACATTACCACATAAAATTTGACACACCTGATCACTTCACTAACTTTCTCATCCTAAAATCTTATAGATGGAAGTTCATTACATTAAGTTCTACCAGCTGGGCAACGAAGGTCAACTGATCTTCGAGAGGGATCTTGTCGCACTGTCTGAGTTCTTGGAGCGTCCTCATCCGGAATTCCTTGGAGCTCAACTCCCCGGTCCACCAGGAGGAGATTTACAATGGCTAGTGACTGCTGATCTTCGAGGCAATATAGAAGCACCAATATCGGGGAGGATTCAGTTCTTAGTGAGAGAGAACAACTGGCTAGATCGATTAGCCAGGGCAATGCATGAAGCTCTCGCACGTCTGTGTGCCCTGAGTGTCAACCTAATCCAAGGAACCCGCTTTGTTCACTATGCAAGGTGTGATGCCATGGGAATGCCGCTAGAGATGCCAAGCCACCCAGTTCTGAAGCTCAAGTGGAGAACGTCGACTTCCTACAGTATGACAGACAGAGGGAGTTAGACAATGCTAGAGAGCTCGCCAACCACAACCTCGCCATTGCCGCCCAGAAGGCCTAGAGTTTCGCACTGCTAGTCAAGGATCGTCAGTCTATTCGCCGTCAACGTGCCAAGAAGGATCGCACCATCGACCGTCTTCACAAGAAGGTGGCCGACCTCGAGAAGACCATCAAGGAGCAAAAAGCTCAGCTTGCTGTAAAGGAAGAAGAAGAGGAAGGTGAAGATATCCAAGGGGATATTGACTCCTACCTTAGCAATGATGATGACCTTCTAGAGGAGGATGCCGTGGACTTCTACATCGACGATGACGACTCCAATTTCATCGATGATGAGTAGATGCACTAGAGCACTATCGTAGAATGAGGAGTATTAGTCCCATTGTATCGTAGCTTGCAGAATGGTTCCTAAAACCATCTGTTTTCCCTTGATGGTGTGGTGTGTGTGTGTTTGTATTGTGTGCTTTGCTTAAATGAATGAAAAGAAGTTAAACTAAAAGTTTTAGCTTTGAAACCAAAACCATGAACCTTAGAACTTTCCCTCTTACCCCTGTATCTACCTCAATCTTTAGATGACTCGTGGAAACCAAGGAGGGAGCAGCTCTTCGCAAGACCCAATGCTGCAAATTCTACGGACTCTCATTGCAGACCGTGAAGCAAGCAGGGCAGAGCACCAAGCCAATCTAGCAACACTATAGCAGATTGCCGAGATGGCTCACAACAACCAGAACCATGGAAATCAGGATCATCAAGGATCCAAACTCAAAAACTTCCAGAATACCAATCCCCCAATCTTTAGCCAGTCTAACAACCCACTGGATGTTGATGACTGGTTGTAGACGATGGAGAACAACTTGGAGGTCGCCAGAGTTGACGACAACGAGAAGGTGCTATTTGCCACCCATTATTTGGCAGGAGATGCAAGAGCTTGGTGGAACAGCGTCCGTGCTATGAATGCAGGACAAGTGATGATGTGGGAATACTTCAAGGTCAAGTTCAGCCGCACCCATGTGCCGCAGGGTCTAGTCACCCGAATGAGGGATGAATTCAGAGAGTTGAAGCAAGGCAGAATGACTGTAGTAGAGTACCATGACAGATTCTTGTCCCTAGCCAGGTATGTACCTGATGAGATCAACACGGAGGCCAAGAAGAAAGAGAGATTCCTGGACGGACTGCATGATGAGATGCAGACTGTCCTCGTCAACATACGCTTTGCTGATCTCGAAGAGTTAGTCGACTCTACCATTCATATGGAAGGGAAGATTAATCAAGCCAACGACAACTGCAAACGTCGTATGATGCACCAAGCTGGATGCAACAGTCACCCGAAGTACCTTCCCAACCCTTCTGCAGGATATGCACCGAGGAACAACCGACCCCCAATGTCTCGCCCAAGCTACCCCAATCGTAGCGGAGGAAATGGGAAGTCCGGAGGCAACAACAACCCCAGCAACTCCAACAATTTCAACCGTGCACCTCCCAAGGGCCACAACAACAACAACAACAACAACACTGCACCCAGAACTAGAAGAAATGCTGTGCCCGTGACAGCAAAAGACAAGTCTCAGATTACTTGTTTCGAGTGTGGAATTAAGGGTCACTACTCCAATGAGTGTCCCAAGAAGATTGCTGCCAATGCCAATGTGAATGCCCCAGCTCAACAGCAGCGTCATGTTCAACCAGGAAGAAGATTTACCCCAGGGAACCCTCACAACCGCAACGGCCATCTCTTCCACATGAACGCCGAAGAAGCCCAAGAAGCACCAGATGTAGTGCTGGGTATGTTTTCTGTCAATTCAGTTTTAGCAAGAGTGTTGTTTGATTCTAGAGCATCGCACTCTTCTGTCACTGAAGAATTTGCATGCACTAGTAAGATTCACCCCACCAACTTGAAGCATGTCATGATAGTTCAAATACCTGGTTCAACCACAAAAGCTAGAAAAATTTGCAAAGATGTGCCTATCAGAATACATGGGATAGATTTTTATGCTAATCTAATAGTACTTGGAACCAAAGGTTTGGAAGTAGTACTAGGAATGGATTGGATGTCAAAGCATAAAGGACTGATAGACTGTGCTAAGAAAGCCATCACCATGACCAGTAGCTCTAGAGTAACAGTAGAGCATGTATCTGAAACCTTACCTCATCAATTCAAGTGCAACAAGAGTCTAGCCCAACCCACCATTGACCAATTCAGAGTAGTTTGTGAATACCCCGACGTATTCCCAGATGAATTGCCCGGTATGCCCCAGATAGGGATATTGAGTTCATTATTGAACTAATCCCTAGAACCGGACCCATAGCACAGAGACCCTATAGCATGAACCCCTCAGAGTTAGTAGAATTGAAGAAGCAGCTTGATGCTATCCTGGAGAAAGGTTTGATTCAACCAAGCGCATTGCCATGGAGATCGCCAGTGCTATTCGTCAATAAGAAGGATGGAGGCAACCATTTGTGCACAGATCACAGAAAGCTGAATGACATCACCATCAAAAACAAGTACCCTTTACCAAAGATATAGGATCTGTTTGATCAATTGACTGGAGCAACTGTATTCTCTAAGATTGATCTTAGGACTAGTTACCACCAACTTAAGATTCATGCAACGGATATTCCCAAGACCGCCTTTACTACTCGCTACGGATTGTACGAGTATACGGTCATGTCTTTTGGATTAACCAATGCCCCTGCTTATTTCATGAATCTCATGAATAAGATCTTTATGAATTTCCTAGATAAGTTTGTCGTTGTGTTTATCGACGATATCCTTATCTACTCCAAGTCGGAAGAAGAGCATGAGCAACATCTAAGAATCATCCTTGAAACCCTGAGAGAGCATCGGTTGTATGCCAAGTTCAGCAAATGTGAGTTTTGGCTGAAAGAAGTAGGATTCCTAGGACATATTTTGTCTGCCAAAGGAGTCTTTGTTGATCCCGCCAAGATCAAAGATGTCGAAGAATGGGAAGCCCCAACCACCCAAACCCAAGTCCGTGCATTTCTCGGATTAGCGGGATATTACCGCAAGTTTGTTGAAGGATTTTCGAGCATCACAAGACCCATGACCCAATTGTTGAAGAAGGACAAGAAGTTTGAATGGACAGACAAATGTGAAGCAAGTTTCCAAGAGCTGAAGAAGAGATTAATTTCAGCCCCAATATTGATCATGCCAGATATCAAGAAGCCGTTTGATGTGTATTGTGATGCATCCAAGATAGGTCTCGGATGTGTATTGATGCAAGAAGGAAAAGTCATCGCTTATCTGTCTCGACAACTGAAGCAACATGAGCAGAACTATTTGACCCATGATCTTGAGTTAGCAGCCGTAGTTTTGGCATTGAAGACATGGCGTCATTATCTTATGGGTAATCATTGTGAGATTTACTCAGATCACAAGAGCTTGAAGTATATTTTCACCCAGAAGGAACTGAATATGAGGCAAAGAAGATGGATATAGTTAATCAAGGATTATGACCTTGACATTCACTATCACCCCAGCAAAGCCAATGTGGTAGCAGATGCTCTTAGCAGATTGCCGTGTAGGCTAAACACCATGATCAAGGAGAAGCAACCAAGTTTGTATGAGGAGTTGGAGCAATTTAGAACTGAGTTAGTTAGCAAAGGATTCTTAGCTAGCATTGAACTTCAACCCACTTTAATTAGCCAAATCAAGGAAGTCCAGAAGGGAAATGCAAGTATCGACAGGATCAAGCGTCGTATTGGTACAGGAAAGGTACTTGGATTCACAGAAGATGAAGAAGGAGTTTTGTGGTACAAAGGCCGCATCTGTGTGCCAGTAGATTTGGAGCTAAAGCAAGTTATCATGCAGGAAGCTCATGATACTCTTTATTCTATCCACCCCGGAGGAACAAAGATGTATCAAGATTTGAAAGAGCAATTTTGGTGGCACAAGATGAAGAGAGAGATAGGAAGCTACATCGCCAAGTGTGATATTTGTCAAAGAGTCAAAGCAGAACATCAGAGACCCACGGGACAGTTGCAACCATTGCAGATTCCAGAATGGAAATGGGATTCTGTCAGAATGGACTTTATCACCGGTTTGCCTACTTCTAGTAGGGGAAATGACTCCATTTGGGTCATAGTTGATAGACAGTCCAAGGTAGCCCATTTCATACCTGTCAAGACTACCTACCAAAGTTCAAAGCTAGGAGAGTTGTACATTGCTAGAATTGTTAGTCTGCATGGAACCCCCAAGACCATAGTATCAGATCGAGGAACCTAATTTACCTCGAGATTTTGGCAGAAAGTCTAAGAAGGATTAGCAACCAAGTTGAATTTCGAAACCGCGTATCACCCGCAGACAGATAGACAGACTGAAAGAGTCAACCAAATCCTAGAGGATATGTTGAGAGCTTGTGTGTTAGAGTACGAATCAAATAGGGAAGATTGTCTGCCTTTCGCAGAATTCTCATACAACAACAGTTATCAAGAAAGTTTGCAAATGACCACATTTGAGTTCCTGTATGGAAGAAAGTGCCGTACCCCTTTGAATTGGTCGCAAGTAGGAGAGAGTCAAATCTTCGGACCCGACATTCTCCGAGAAGCTGAAGAGAAGGTTCACAAAGTCCGTGAGCACCTCAAGACCGCCCAATCCAGACAGAAAAGTTATGCTGACAAGAGAAGGAGAGACCTGACTTTCAATGTCGGAGATTTTGTATATCTCAAGGTTTCGCCATTGAAGGGAACGCAATGCTTTAGTCTGAAAGGAAAGTTAGCCCCCAGATATATCGGACCTTTTAAGATTCTAAATCATGGAGGAGAAGTATCCTATCAGCTGGAACTACCCGAGGAGATGTCAGCCATCCACAATGTGTTCCATATCTGGCTACTTCGCAAATGCCTAGAAGTTCCGAAGAAGACTGAAGTTTTCAAGAACATCGACCACCGAGCTGTGGATATCAACAAGGACCTGACCTACCGTGAAGTGCCTATCCGTATCTTGGAGGAAGCTTACAGAACCACCAGAACCCGGAGTATCAAGTTTCTCAAGATTCAGTGGAGCAACCATACTAAAGAAGAAGCTACCTCAGAGCGAGAAGATTACATTAGGACTGAGTTCCTAGATCTCTTTAGTTCCTAGTTTTGGTAAGGGGACGAGATTTTGTTTAAGGGGGGAAGGTTTGTAACATCCCAAATCTTTAATCAAGGTTAATCAAGATCCAAATCACCCAATTTATGGTTAACAAAAACTTTTTCTTAATTAAATAAATAAGCATGCATATGAGTGATGCATTAATATGAATTCTTTGTGAATTGCCATGATTGCTTGTTCCATTGGTTGTAAAATGTTTCTAAGGTGAATTACACATCATCTAGATCATCCCCAAGCAAATCCCAAAGAAAAATAAATCAAAAATAATTAAATAAAGGAAATGGTCATTTGTGCCATTTTAATCAACTAGGCCACTTTGAGTGTTCCTAGAACTCAATTCCCAACAGAAACAATTGTGGATCTTTGCACCCCTTGCTAGTACATGTTAAGACAAAAGTATAACACATGAGAAAAAAGCATAACAGTACAATGGCCATATTCTAATTTGAAACTAAAATGCCTAAAAAATGAAAACTACCAGAGAAGTACAAGAACGCAAAAATTGTGTGTACAGAGAATAGAAAAACAAAAGTATAACACATGAGACAAATTAATAACACTTATATTATCAGAACGGGACAACTTAGAAAGTAAAATTAGCACCACCATATATATAATACAGAAAATAAAACACAACAAAAGTGACATCACTGTATATGTACTTGCAAAAAGAGAAATACAAGGAGAAAACAACAAAATAAGTGTGGAATCAACAAGATTTGCTCTAAGATTACTAAAACTATGCATTCTAGAAAGTATGAACATCATGAATTAAAAAGAAATGGACATAGAGAAATATATACTAGTAATTTTATACAACGGAGCACATAACAGAAAAGGGGATTACCATCCGTGCTTTTCAAATCAGAAGGTTTTGTCACTTGTTCCATGAATGACCGAACCTAAAATAAAAATTCCCCAGAGCGGAACCAACCACCTTCAACAAGAAAATAAAGCCTCACCGAGGCGGAAACCTAGATCCACCGTCGATGGTCACGAGGACAGCAACCATGTAGAACAAAAACAAAATTGGAGAACAGAATGTGATTAAACGGAGAATAATCAAATGTAGACGAAAATAATGCGTGAAAGACAAAGTAAATAGATGGAAACAAAGATCAGCCATGAAAAAATCACCATGAACAGTGAACCGATAGGAAGAATAGAGGGGAGAAGGAACTGGCGGAGGACGAGGAGAAAGTAACTGGTAGATGATTCGGGGGCTTATCAAGCAAATAGATTACTCACTGCGTCGATCTATGTAACATCCCAAATCTTCAATCAAGGTTAATCAAGATTAAAATCACCCAATTTAGGGTTAACAAAACTTTTTCTTAATTAAATAAATAAGCATGCATATGAGTGATGCATTAATATGAAATCTTTGTGAGTTTCCATGATTGCTTGTTCCATTGGTTGTAAAATGTTTCTAAGGTGAATTACACATCATCCAGCTCATCCCCAAGCAAATCCCAAAGAAAAATAAATCAAAAAGAATTAAATAAAGGAAATGGTCATTTGTGCCATTTTAATCAACTATGCCACGTTGAGTGTTCCTAGAACTCAATTCCCAACAGAACAAATTGTGGATCTTTGACCTCTTGCTAGTACATGTCAAGATGTGCCAAGGACCACTTTGTGATCTTCCAAAAACTTACAAACTCTAAATTTAAATGGCATTTGAAATTTGAATCTAGTTCATATGTATAGATCACACTTTTTCAAAAACCACTCAGATGAGCTCAATTTGACAAATCCTAGCAACCAGAGATGCTCAAGCTTAAGATCAACAACTCCACCAAAAATCAGCTCAAAATTCAAATAAAAGTTTCTTGCGGCCATTTTGTCGAACAGGTGGCAGGCAGGAACATTCTGGCCTAACTTAAACTGTTACACCTTGATCCTTTGTCCCCCATTTGACCCTCTCTGCACTCCCCTGTCTCCCCCAGCTCTAACCCAGCCCCAGACCGTCTTCCCCCTTCGCCGCTGGTACAGGAAATCGCCGCCCGTTTTTGGCTGCCGCCGGCCGAAAGTGGACAGATCGCAGCAGGCAACGCTGCGCCATTTCCGCACGCCACTAGCTCCGCCAAACCCTACCGCCACTCCCTGTCCCTTCCCCGAGAGCAGCCAGCCCCTGGACCACCGCCCAGCGTCGCCGTCCTTTCTCTCTGCGTTTAGCCGGAGCGCCCTCACCGCCAGCACGAACCAGACCAAGCCCTGACACCAAATCATGCACTCCGCTCCACCTTGACCCCCTTACCCTGCCAGACACGTCCGTGCATCACCGCGCGACCCATAGTCGCCACAATCGCCGTCGAGCACCGCCTCTGTGTCCCAGAGCGCGGGAAGCTGCCGACCAATTGCCACCGCCCCTAGCGTCACCATTACAACGTAGAGGATCGCCACCAGACCGTGCACCGTCTGCCTACGCCGCCCATGCCGATAGCGCCCTATGCCGTCATCACCGACGAGCTCCGCCGAGCACCGACCTGTCCCCCGTCGGGCCTATATAAGGAGGCCATCCCCAGCCTCAATCGCCACACCATTCCACTCCCCTGTCTCCCCTAATCGTTTCCCCTCTCTCGCCGGAGCCGCTCGAGCAGCCCATCGCCGGAATTTCGCCGGAGGTAGCCGCTACAGAGGAGGAGAAGCTCCCGTCGATTTCGTCCACCTCAGCCCCTGCCGCGACCTCGCCTGAGTCCGCCGTCGTCCACCAGTTCATTTGCCCGCCTCGCCGCACTCGCCGAAGCCCCGGTATGTCCCCGTAGCACCCCCACTGGCCGTTTAGGGTTCGGTATCGCCGGCAACGCGTCCGTCGTCGATGATGACTCTGAACCGATATATCTAGTTCTAATCGTGCGGCTGTTAGCTCCCTATAGCGGTTCGGGTTTTAAGTGTCGCTGACTAGTGGGACCCCCTTGTTAGTTGACGCCGTGCAGCGCTGTGCCGCGTGGGCCGGCCCAGTAACGTTCCCACGCGACCCAGTTAATTCAAATAACCCTTTTTCTTTTTATTTGAAATCCTAGTTCTATCCCCTAGTTCAAAAATCAATTCAGAGAGATTTATAAATCGAAATGACATGATTCCAATTTTGCCTGAAAGGTATTGAAATTATCTATCCAAGCCCGTTGGATTTAAATCAATTGGATTTATAGTAAATCTATAGCAAAAATAACAAGGCAGATACTTTTTCAACTTCAAACATTTTTCAAAAATAAACTATAAATGCTTTTGAGTTGATTCCAACTCTCAAAAATCATTGACAAGATCTATCTGAATATATAAAAATATTAAGGTTTACATGAAGTGAAATTGGACTAGTACCAAAATAATGCTATATAGACATTTCTAGTCACTTTAAATCATTAATTATTAAACTTAAACTTATGAAAATGTGATCCAACATTTAAATCACATTCCCACATGTTAGAATATGTGGTGATGACATGTGTCCATATGATCCCATATTTTAATTGGAGAATATTAAATCTTAGTTAATTTCAATGAGTAGAAATTACTTTCCTCAAAGAAAATAAATGAAGCTAGTTAATAAAACCTTGTGTTGTTTGTGATGATACTAGATCATCCAATGTGTGCCTTAGTGTGCTAAGTAGACTAGTTAAGTATTTTTTGGTGATTGTGTATCCCGTATGTATTTATAGACGGTAGTACCGACCAAGCTTACGAGGAGGAGGAGTTCTACCAAGAGGAGGAGGAAGAAAACTCAACCACTGCAATACACAAGGCAAGCTATTATTGGGAAGCTATTACTTGTAGGATACTATATGCAATCCATCCTTAGCAATGCAAGCTACCACTTGCAAAGTGTTTACCCAAGCATATGCCTTAAGCAAGCTTTGGTTATGCAAACCCTATTACCCAGTTTTACTTGCAAAGCTTTACTCTTTCCTTTATCAAGTTTCCTTACTCATAGTTACTATTTGGTAAATTAGTATAGATGCCATCAAGAGCATAAAACTTGGCCTATCTAGATCTATTTCAATGTCATTCTATGGCATGAGATTGAAGATTAGCATCCCACCTTAGTGAACACTCTTAACCTTAGTGGCTAGTGCTAAGCATAAAACTTGATCAATTTAGATGGGAAATACTTGGTGAAAATGATTTGTGAAAACCTTGGAATGATGAGTCATTCTATTGAGATGTTTTTAAATGTGTTGAGAAACACCATGGTTTATGATGATGAAAATGTTGAGGCATGAGCCTTAGCTCTTTTACAAAACTGATGGCTGGGTTCGAATGCGATACCATTCCAATTTTACCATACAACCACAATACCTGAATTGGGTATGGCTTAGCCAGAAGTTTATATTCATTAGTATTAGTTCTCTCGCGGGAGAGGTTTGAGCTAAGGCTACCTCTCAATGTTGTCTACCTATGCAGTGCCCAAGATGACAGATGGTCGTGGTTGGGAGGCCATGCTCATAGAAGAGGTGCTTATACTAGAGTGTGTAAAGGAAAGGATATGTTTGATTATCTGCATACTAAGTATGATGATTCAGGGTTATCCCTGACATATGTATCGAATCTTGTGGTGAAAGTGTACCACCCCTGCAGAGTGTCAAACTATTCGAATAGCCGCGTCCGCGGTTATAAACAGCTGGAGTGGCCATACTGTTCCTTCGTCATATGTTTTAAAATGACTTGTGAAATGAGTTGTGATCTTGACTTGACCACAACAGGGTTGTGTTGTTGAAAGTAGTTTCCCAACTTAAGTGAAACTTCAAATTTAACTTAGCTTTCTTTACTTCTAAACTCAGCTAAGTAAACCTGCCTTTTTGCAAATAAACTTAGAGCTTAAGTTCCTACTAGAGTTACACCTTACTTGTTAGTGATAATTTGCGAGTACTTAAAAGTACTCATGGCTTTGTCCCTGGCTATTTCCGTGGCCAGACTATGAGGAGGAGTACCAAGATGATGGACACCAGGAGGTCTACGACAACTAGGATCATCTCCCATCGTCAGCATTTCCTGTGACTCTGAAGATGGACCCAACCGCTACACTTATTATTTTATTACGCTGCTTGTTGTATTAAGACTGGATCATGAGATCCTTTATTTGTGTAAGACCTTATTATGGTTTATAATGGATGATGTACTGTGATATCCAATCTGTTATGTCTCGCAAAAATAGTAATCCTGGGATTGTGATGTATGGCATATCAGGCATCTGAGATTAAAAATCCGGGTGTTGACAATCTAGTGCTAGAGAGAAGGAACGGAACCAATCTGACGACAGAGAGAAAAGAGGAAAAACCGCTCACGACGCGCACGTGAGAACAAGCAGTTCATCGTGGGGGGAGAAAAGAAATAAGCGCATTAAGTGGAGAGGAGTGGTGGGCCCAGCATGTAATAATCACTAATATCTCTCATATTTAATTCAAATAAAACGGTCTAACGTCCTGTTATGATGGGGAAAAAGAAACTGCAAGAACGAATAATAAATGTGTAGTTGAAAATAATCACAGTAATAAAATTTAATTTTATGCGCCGAAAAAATATTTAAAACTTATAAGTTGGCCAAAAATTATAACATAAAACAAAAAAAGTAAAATAATTTAAGAATACATTCTGGAAGTATAGCAGATTATATTCTGGAAGTATGCATGAATATATCCATGAAGTATACTGAATACTACAAGAAGTATGACAATTAGTACATGGAGAAGTATGTGTGTAGCACTTTCGGAAGTATGACAATTGATAGGATAGAATTATGAATAAAAGATGCAAAAAAAGTATAGAATAACAAAAAAGTTGGCCATCATACACATATTCTTGTCCCCAATACAGGAAGTATATGCATATTTTTATGGAAGAAGTATCATCATAACTTAAAAGAGGCATGAACATATATATACAGGAAGTGTGAATGAATAAAAACTGAAAATTTCCGAGTTTATAGTCCAAAGTACAACATAAATCCAAAAAAATGAAATCAATTACAAGAAAGCAAAAATTGAGAAGTATGTGTACTCATAAAAGTATATATGATTCATCTAGAGAAGTATGAGGGCCCACCCCCCCATCCGACCCAACCAACCCCCCTTCCACTACACATAATTTTCGTGACAAAAACTGTTAACCACAATCATTCCCAGCCGAAAACAGGATGTATGGAACAGTTCATTTGAGAAGTATGAGCACTCTAAATTAGAAGTATGAAACTTCTCATATGGGAAGTATGGATGATGAAGTCTGGGAAGTATGGATCAAGAGCAAGTATGTATTATTTAATTCATGAATTATGGCGGGCCCCTCTAACCCCCTCATACAACAAGTATGAATGTACGAAACAGTATGGAATTACAAAAAAGTTGCCACATGATATACATATAGTTGTCCCAAATACAAATAAGTATGCATATTTTCACGGAAGAAGTATCATCATAACTTAAAAAAGGTATGAACATATATATATATACAGTAAGTATGAATGAATAAGAACTGAAACTTTCCGGGTTTATAGCCGAAAAGTACAAACATAAATCCAAAAAATCAAATCAATTACAAGAGAGCAAAATTTGAGAGAAGTATGACTGTTTATAGAAGTATATATGATTCATTTCAAGAAGTATGGGGGGCACCCAAACCAACCCCCCTTCCACTACACATAATTTTCAGTAACAAACACTATTAACCACAACCATTCCCGATCCGAAAACAGGATGTATGGAACAGTTCATCATGGAAGTACGAGCACTCTAAAATTGGACATATGTAATAGATTATATAGGAAGTATGGATGATGAACTCTGGGATGTATGGATCAAGAACAAGTATGTATTATTGAATTCAGGAAGTATGCCCCCCCCCCCCCCCAAACCCCCTCATACAATAAGTATGAATGTATGAAAAATATAATTTTGATGGTTTATAGCCCAAAGTAAAGACAAATCCAAAAACAAAGCAATTCATAGAAGTATGGATACTTATAAGCAAGAATTATGAATATATGACAACATGAAGTAATTCGTAAAAAAAACATCATGACGGCAACCAAATATAGAAAACTAGCACTGTATACTAAATAATCACATACACAATAATGCGAGCAAAATTCGTACTATTGGGAATACATACGAACATTCAAATATGAATAATACAAAACAAAAAATACAAATCGACGAGATCTAGGCCCGTCATTTAAACAAGAACATCTCCTATCCAAAAACACCATCCCCGATATCGAAATTGAGCAACATCCAGATCCAAAACAGCATCCCCGATATACACATAACTGTTGGGAAGTATAATGCATCTTGAATTTTACAACATACAACAAATTCGCAAAGAAATCGGCACCCGTTCATCCGCGCGGACGAGAAACTGCAACTACTACGAACACATAACATTGATACGAGTTTAATACCAACAAAACCATTAGTAAAATATGAAATTTAGGTTATGATACAGGCATACGAACTATAATTGACACACAATCTATCTCCAAATTATACAGACAACTCTAATTAAAAAGGATGGAAAAAAGAAAAGGCGGACAAAAGGACGAATTACTGATTGCACGTGAAGTTAATTTCTAAAAAGGGTATTTCGCGTGTGCGACGGACGATATATATCACGAAAATGTAAACACGATCATTAATTGATAATAAAAACAGTCAAATAATCACACAAAAACGTGCGCGCGTTGAAACCCTAAACACTAACCCTAGCCAATAGAGCCGACTATGTAAGCAGGACGGCAGCCCATGCATTTGTCCATAGAGCTAGCTCATATCGAAGACGGTGTGTGTGGGTCAACTAAACGCCGCTCTTCCTCACGAGTATCCTTGCAAAGGATTGTAATACCGTTGTTTGATTAATGAAGCTCATAATTCGCAAAAAAAAAAAAAAACTCGTGACCGACCTCGTGTACAAACACGGAAACCGACTCAAGCACGCATCGGTATGCAAGGAAATAGATCGTGTATTATTTTTGTATCTGATCTGACTGATGATGCATATATATGCCAAAAGATAACGTGTGCCTGGAGTGGGTGCCGTGGACTCCAACTAGGACTCACGCGTGCGACAGCAAGGAAAATCGATCGGCTCTCTCTGTCTCTTTCTCTTTTTTTTATGGACCCGGCTAGGGAGCACCCGGGTGCTCGTATGTACGTTCCAGCACTCGCCTAAATAAGGAAAGCCACTGGTACCATGCGCTAGCCACACGTGCAAGAGCAAGCTAATGAGCCCACCCCTTTCCCGTCAGCCGGCTTGCCCATGTTGTAAAAATCAGATCAGATGGTTCCAAAAATTTAAAACCAATCACCCTAGTGAACCAACACAACAAAGCAACATTATCACTACTAGGGCAGGGTAGTAATACAATAATGAAAGCAATTGGTTAGCATTATTTGCTGATATATAACTTTGAGCATGACAAGTACAAAATTACAGTGAAATTGTAGAAGTAGGAAGTTTTAATGCCCACGTCAGGTCCATTTGTGTGTGCTTCAAAATTAATGCCTATTTTTTGCCCCACTTATCAAAACATTCTGCAAGAAAAGAACTATACATCACTAGTAGTTAAAGTTCCTCAAATTCAGTACTACCTCCGGCTTATATTAATGGTCTCAACTTTGTTTAGATACAAATGCATCTAGTCTAAATACTTAACTAGATAAATACGAATCTAGATAAAATTGAGACCATTAGTATGAACCCGAGGGAGTAGTAAAAGTGGTTTTCCAAAATAAAACTTCCTTAAATTGGATGTGCACGGTGACCAGTTGTCTTTGACCACTCCTAAGTTTGGATTTCCATGTACCTTTTGATGTACCAGTAAATCCATAAGTTGGATATGCATGTATGATTAGTTATCTTTGTCCACTCCTAAGTTGGATTTGCATGTACCCTTGGTTGCATGTACCGGTCCCTAAGTTTGATGTCCATGTATGATAAAGTTTGGAGAATATACTCTCACCGAAAAAAATCGTGGTTCATCGCCATCCCCTTTCCCTCGCCAAAGGTAGCACGAGAACGTGTCGCGACCGCCACTCGGGAAGGTGGACGATTCACCTGCCCGAATAAGCTACGGTAGTTTTCACCAACATAGCTAGACGCTACTCCACATGAACGAAACAACTATTGTAGTCATTGTCGCCGTAACGAGAGGCTGCTCCACCCAGCCGAAAAAACTACCCTAAAACAAATTTACATCGCCCCTACTGTAACTATGGGTTACACTAAATACAACTAGATGAAAGAATGTAGCCAAACTTGGTTGCATGGATTTCAAACAAATCAACTAATCAGAAATAACCATACGACTTTACATCATCCGTACTGCAACTTAGGCTAGAGTAAAAACAACTAGATGGAAAATCATGTATCCAAACTTGATTGCAGGGATTAAAAAAATCAACTAATTCGATACCATCATCCAACTTACTTTAGCAGTTCTCCAAGTAGTTTGTGAGCAGTAAATATCTAGCTTATCTTTAAATTTCACTATCAGATGTAAATGTAGAAAAGAAGTTACGGTTTCGATGTTGATGGGCAAAAACAACTTAGGTAGATAAAAAAACAACTTAAGTAGAATTGGTATACAACCAAGGGCCATTAGGTTATATGATGAAACACAACTTACTCAGATAACAACTAACCAACTAACCAGATACCATCGTACTCCCTCCGTTCGGAAATATAAGACATTCTAGCTTTGTGAAACGAATGTATCTAGACACCTTTTAGTATATAGGTTCACTACAGACCTCTACGAACCTATATACTAAAAGACGTCTAGATACATTCAATTCACAAAGCTAGAACGTCTTATATTTTCGAACGGAGGGAGTACAACTTACTTTGGAAGTTCTCCAAGTAGTTTGTGAGCAGTAAATATCTGGCTTATCTTTAAATTTCACTATGAGATGTAAATGTAGAAAAAAGTTACTGTTTCGATGCTGATGGGAAAAAACAACTTAGGTAGATAACAAAAACAACTTAATTAGAATTGGTATACAACCAATGGCCATATGGATGTAAGTAAAAAATTAGGTTATATGATGAAAAACAACTTAGTCAGATAACAAAAACAACTTAATTCGAATTAGTATACAACTGAGATGCATATGGTTTTAAGTCTAAACGCATGTTAGATGATGAAAAATAACTTAGTCAAATGATAAAAACAACTTAACAAAATTAGTATACAACTAAATTTCATTGCTTGTAAAGTCAAACTCAGGTTAGGTGGCGGAAACATCTTAAGAATGTTGATTAAAACAACTTAATTAGAACATACAAATCCTATGGTTGTAAGTCAAAACGCATGTTAGATTCTAGCCAAAAACTTTGTCAACACAACTTAATTAAATCGGTATACAACTAAATGATATCGCTTGTAAACTCAAACTTAGGTTAGAATCAGATGATGGAAACAACTTAAGCATGATGATTAACGCAACTTAATTAGAATTAGTATACAACTGAGAGGACTTTGGTTGTAAGTCAAAATTATATTAGATGATGGAAAACAACTTGATTGCAACCGGGGGCCCATCGATTTTGCAACTTGATTGTAACTGAGCTCCGCTAGGGGACATTTGCAACTTGCTTGTAACTGAGCCCCGCCGGAGGCCAGTTGCAACTTGCTTATAATTGGGGCCCCTTCGTGAGCCAGTTTCAACTTGATTGCAACCGGGAGGACCCATCGATTTTGCAACTTGACTGTAACTGAGCTCCGCTGGGGGCTAGTTGCAACTTGCTTGTAACTAAACCTCCGTCGGGGGCCATTTGTAACTTGCTTGTAACTGGGGCTCCGCCAAGAGCCAGTTTCAACTTGATTACAACCGGGGAGGACCCCATCGATTTTGCAACTTGATTGTAACTGAGCTCCACTAGGGGCCAGTTGCAACTTGCTTATAACTAGGGCCCCACCGAGAGCCAGTTTCAACTTGATTACAACCATCGATTTTTTGCAACTTGATTGTAACTGAGCTTCACTAGGGCCAGTTGCAACTTGCTTGTAACTGGGGCCCCGCCAAGAGCTAGTTTCAACTTGATTGCAACCGGGGCCCCGCCGAGAGCCAGTAGCTAGTTTCAACTTGATGGCAACCGGCAGGACCCCATCGATTTTCCAACTTCATTGTAACTAAATTCCGCTGGGGGCTAGTTGCAACTTGCTTGTAATTGAGCCCTGCTGGGGGCAATTTGCTTGTAATTGAGCTCCGTTGGGGGCCAGTTTGCAACTTGCTTGTAACTAGGCCCCTGCCGAGAGCTAGTTCCAACTTGATTGCAACTGGGGGGACCCCAACGATTTGAAAGAGATTGTAATTGAGCTCCGCCAAGGGGCCAGTTGCAACTTTCTTGTAACTGAGCCCCGCCAGGGGCAATTGCAACTTGATTGCAACCGGGGGACCCCATTGGTTGCAACTTTCTTGTAACTGAGCTCCGCCAGGGTGACCAGTTGCACCTTGATTGTAACTGAGCTCCACTGGGAGGCTAGTTTTGCAACTTGCTTGTAACTGGGGCCCCACCGAGAGCCAATTTCAACCTGATTGTAACCAGGGGACCCCATCGATTTGCAACTTGATTGTAACTAAGCTCCGCCGAGGGCTAGTTTGCAACTTTCTTGTAACTGAGCTCCGCCGGGGGCTAGTTGCAACTTGATTGCAACCGGGGGATCCTATTGGTTGCAACTTGCTTGTAACTGAGCTCCATCGGGGACCGGTCGCAACTTGCTTGTAACTGAGCCCCGCCGGGGGCAGTTGCAACTTGCTTGCAATAGAGCACCTCTATCAAATAGTGTTTTGAAATTCGAAGCTAGTTGCAACTTGATTGCAATAGATAACCTCTATCAAATAGTGTTTTGAAATTCGAAGCTAGTTGCAACTTGATTGCAATAGAGCACATATATCAAATAGTGTTTTGAAATTCGAAGCTAGTTGCAACTTGATTGCAACTGAGCACCTATCAAACTTGCTTGTAATTGAGCTCCGTCGGGGGGGCCTTGTCGAGCGCCAGTTGTCTGAGCCCCTGGCGAGAGCCACTATGATCTTCCAATGAGCCAGTTGCAAGTTGATTGCAATTGCCACTATTTTCGTTTATTTTTTTCGGCATGTTGTTTATTGTTGCCCCATCACTTCTTCAGTTCCGATCTCTTGTACTGTACGTGTGTTTACTATATTAATATAGCACGGACGAAAGCATGCTGTCCTGTGGAGCGGCTAGAGGGCACTGAAAATTCATTCGATATTCTGATGTTTTGTAAACATTTTTATCAAATATGTATTTTTTGAAATTTGTTGTAGGTTGGTTGTAACTAGGATATTTTTAGTTGCAAAATAAGATTTTTTCAGTTACACTAAGGTTGTAATTGGAGTTTTTTTACTCCTTCCGACCCATACTAGTTGACTTGGATTTAACTAGAGTCGGATGTGTCATCCGAATCTAGTCAAATCCAAGTCAACTAGTCGGAGTGAGTAGCACATTGTATCTCTCGCTGATAGCTTCTTTTTCTAGCGTATCTTGCCGGATAAGTAAAAAGCTGCTGGGAAAATCTTACAATAAAAGTAATAATGCAAAAGGCTCATAGACCACCAGGCCCAACAAGGCAAGAACCTACGGGGCAGTTGTAATTCTATGTAGTTGTCGGACCGCCTTTTAACAGGATACATTTTTTTTGCGGGGCTTTTAGGATACAACACGTATTGTACTTGTTAGGATCAGCACGTACTGGTATTCACTCACGATCAACACGGCTAAATCTCAGTCGCCTGAGCTCCAAGCACGCCCCTTATTTAACTAGTGGGTTATCATGTCCTTTTTTTATTATTTTCATATGAATGGAAGGGATTCTCTTCTCTTTTTTTTTTGCCCGAAACGTGAGGAAACGATGAGTTTACTTAATTTTCTGTGCGGTTATCTGATGTTAATATCTAATAACATGCCCTCAACTTTCTTGGGTGCAGCGGTCCTGAGTTCCATGCAGTTTATACACTACACGCCTGGACTCAGCCCATTCGATCAGCAGCAGTTCCTGTTGCACCCCAGTAACCTTGCAGATCTTGTCCATCAAACTCACCCGACTTGATGGTGGCCTTGAGTTTCCATTGTCTGCGTATGGTGTGGTTGCCGTTCAAGACCTCGTGGATCGCAACCGAAACATTCTCTTCACTAGCGATCTTCTCCACCGCCAAGAACTGAAACACAATGTACGTACGTATTGATTTTCTTTTTGCAGATCTTGATTATTGCGCGTTGGTGATTGATTGATGATTTGTGCTTGCAGGATCCTTTTCTGCACTTGATTGGTCCGTTCCGTGCTATCCTGTTTGCTGAAAGGGTTTGCTTTGAAATCGAACTAAGAGTTGTGGCAGGCTCTCAAGATGCGAGAGCATTGATCACTTGTGCCCGCCGTTACTCGGGAGGATACGGTGATGACTTGCATACTATCTGCTTCAAGAACCCGTTCTGCACGCAAGAGGTGTCCTCGCAGCCAGTTAAACAAACGATCCAGGCCACTATCTTGAGTGTCGAGGTTCTTGACCACAATGAGTCATGGCCTTTAGAATATGGTGGCTTGATTGCTTGCTCCCCGCTATCAGGGAAGATAGTGATCACTGATGGTAGATTCAGTCGTAATGTTGATCCCTCATCCAGCCGACCGATCGTGTTGGTTCATTCGAAACATGAAGCGGTGCCAAAAGGTAAATGTGGTTTTGTACATCTGTGGAGGCAAGTTGTTTCTGTAGAACTTCAAGGAAGGTTGGACTTCGACATCAAAAGCTACTCCAAGTCTGGTGCTATCGCTGCAGAAAGTTATGCATGTTTCCTGCCCCAAGTTTCCAACATAAGCCAGAAGAAATGTCTCCTTGGTGATGCTGAGGTATCTATTACTGTTGCTTGGTCCTGTGTGGCTACAAGCAAGATGGGAGTTGCGATAGAGAATTGCGCCAAAAGGTGTTTTTGAAGCTTGCAGCTGAGAGATTTCGATATGATATACTGGAATTTGGTTGTATTTCTGTATCAATTAGCTATTTAATTTGTCCTTCTATATTGACGACTATAACTTGTTGTGCATTGACAACTATCTATGTGTGTCGACTGTAAGTTATGTTGTGTGGAGCTTCTGTTTTTGGTTCATCCAAGTTATTGTTATTTGATTAGGTTTACATAGTTTCTGCCAGGGAACCTAATGCTGAGTAGAGGTTGAGTGATACCACAATTAATGTGGATCTACATATTTAAATGATGTATCATTTTCTGAATCCACAAAGAAAAGGAAATGAAATTTTCCAATAGAAACTTCAAAGTTGAGATAGTTAGTGCGGGCTGTTTCCCTCCCTTCCCCGAAAAATTCAAACGGTGCCCAAAAAGATCTCTATGTTTTCTCTATAAATAAAGGTCCGCATACCGCGAGTTGTCGAGAGTGGCACTCTCCACTTGAAGAAGAAGAAGAAGAAGAAGAAGAAGAAAAGAGACCGACTTATAAAAGATATTAAAAAGTGCTAGGAGGAACTAGAAACTATTTTGATATAGTACAAGCGGGTCGGCGTGACAATTCGAAAACTAATGTTCAGAGAAAGGTGAAGAAAAAAAGAAGCCCGCTCTACGTCGCTCCCCACGCGGGCGACCTGATCGGCGAACTCCAAATCCCGCCCCTCCCCAGCGCCTCCCCAACCTCTCCCTCTCCGCCCTCGCCGGCGGTTGCCGCCGGGCGTTGCCCGCGTGGTGCCGACGGCGGCGGGCGCTCCTCTTTCCGCGCGCTTGGGGCCCGACTCGGGCGGGTCGGCCGGCGGCGGTGGACCTCAGCACACGGTGGTTCGGCACGGCGGTAGGGGTACTCGACGACGGCTGGGAGCTCGCCGGTGTAGGGCGCGGCCGTTGGTGGCCATCATCGCACCCATTCTTGAAGGTGTTACTTGGTACACGGTGCTCCGGGATGCTAGGATCGTGGAGGGAGCAACAATTGCGGGTCTCCCTTGTTTTGTCAATCTGACATGGTTGGCTAGCGGGGCAAAAGCCTATTTCGAGAATAATTCCAAAAATTCGTCCGTTGACAGGGATCGAACTCCGGTCGCTGGGATGCGTCAACTGCGACCCAACCACTAGGCTACTGTCCCGTTCTCCGACCGACTTAGGTTTTAACGCTATCGTACGCATATTCATTTATACCCACGTGCGTGGTGTCAGACTTATTTGCTATCCACGCATACGTTTTCTTTTGGCATGCACTACTAGAAAAAGGGCCTTCAGTCCCGGCCCGTAAGGGGCTTTAGTCCCGGTTGTGGAAACCTGGACTGGAGGGGCGGGACTAAAGGCCTCCCCCACTAGTCCCGGTCCGCTTACCAGCCGGGACCAATGGGTATCCACGTGGCCGTCCCTGCGGGCGCGGGGTGCCCCCCCATTAGTCCCGGTTCGTATTACGAACTGGGACAAATGGTTCTATGCTGCGGCAGAATTTTAGGCACTTTCTCTGCCGCGGCAGAGAATTCAATTTGTATCTGTTTTCTCTTTTTCATTTCAAAATATTTTTCTACGCTACCACATATCGTACACGTTCGTGCATACATAAGATAACTTCTCTTAAGATCGAGCATACAAATATATACATGATAGTAACATGGAGATCACAAAATTACCGGGACTAGAGCCCGTCTATTCAATTACATGGCCAGGGATCATCGGCAGCGCCTATTCACACTAAATTCTCCGGCGTCATCTATCATCTCGTTCATCAAAAATGCCGCCAATTCTTCTGCAATTGCTAGAACGCGTTGCTCTGGTAGGAGCTGATCCCGCATTCTCTCGAACTATATAAGAAATGGAGATCAATATGAATATCAATCATGATAACAAAAAGTGACGGTAATAAAATAATGTTGTGAATGTATTGCTTACGTCGACTCTATAATCATTGTGCTCAGTGGTAAACGTGCGAATGAACTCGCAAACTTAGTATCCACATAGATTCGTCCCCTTTGGCTGCCTCGCGCACTTTACGAGAATAGAATTCAATCAAAATTATAATCTAGCATCATAATTGTCTTGAAACTAGAAGTAAAGAGATGCGGGAACATATCACGTATTACTTACCGAGACCGGAGTAAACGTCAGCTCCTTACTAAAGGAACCTGTCACCCTACTCTTGAACAGGTTCCAAACCCTGCTTGGCAAAGAAAATGAATGAATGAGTTATTTATTACGTGATATCTCAGGAAATCAACGAAAGAGCCCGATGTAGCACGAAAATTACCTCTAGAGCATGTCCAGCATGTCCCTAAACTGTTCCAGGGGTCTCTTTAATGGGTCCATGACTTCAACTCTTCCCTTATCAAGTTGAATGTCCATGTGAATCTAGTGAAACTGCACAAGTTTATATATACATCAGTAACTCATCAATTACACTTAACATCGAGTAAGCAAAAGTGAATGTGTATAACAGAGTAAGACCCTCAGCTGAAATTGTAAGGAAACAGTATGTGGTCACAGAAATGTTGCTCTGTTAGAAACCTTAGAAGGTTTTTCTGCGTCTCCTCGGGTTTATCCTCTAACGTCTTAAAATGTATTTTATCTGGGTCAATGAACCCAACACTAAAGAGTGACCTTCTTTTACATTCCATGATCTTCATTCTGCATAATAATAGAGTACAAAAGGATATAATGAGGATAATTACATGCAATGAACTGAACAACTGAAAAAATGAACAACTTATATATAGACAATGAATTCAACAACTTACAGACAATAGCAAATCATGAGACTTTTGTCGAGGGCGTCGAAACTGTATAACTGGAAGAGTTCTGGAAACTCAACATGGACCTCGTCGGCTCGGAAGTAGTAGTCATGTTGGACTTTCGCCACGATCATTATTCTGTCCTGCTTTACATCTTTCAAGTACCATTTATGTAAACTTCACATGTGTGTTGGCAGTTGTTGGAACTGCTGAAAGCTAACCAGCTGCTTCCCTGGGACATATTTAGGGACTACCTGAGCCTTGGGTAACTTGTCGTCCTGGGAACCTAGCAATTCCTCAACAGTCACATTCATAGCGGCCACAAGCTTCTTAGCTTCTTCCATATCCTGTTTGGAGTGTCATAGGATACCACCTGGAGGGGTGGGATCGATTTTTTGGCCTGTTTCCTGAGCTGGGGGACGTCCATTCTTTTCCCGGTTGCACTTTGACCTGATGATTTGGTCCCGCTTGCACTTCTACTTGATTTTCTCTTCTTTGCTTCCTTCTGAAGTGTGCGTAGATAGTCATCTGGCTTATGGTGCAACTCATACTACGATTTTGTGTTCAGAAAACCAACTGCATACGCTTTTTGCTTCTCGGTGTATTCCAGGGCAGGCTCGGGTTTCTTCTTTTTAAGCTACACAACACATTCGGCCTTTGTGATCATGTCGGCTTCCTCGTCAGTACAATCGTAAGGTCTTATGGGAAGATTCTTATGAGGTACTCTTGGGAGGGGCGATATTTGTCGTTTTGGGCTGCTGTATCATTTAGTACTCATTGACGGAGCACGCTTCCACTTATTGTCCTTATCAGGCGGCAAAGACGGCTGAAGCTGTGGTGGAGATCGAGATGGACTCGGGATGTGGTGGTCGTAGTCATGGGGTGGGCTTCTTGGGGGTGATGGAGGTGAAGGTGACATGCGACGACTTGGAGGCGGTGTTGGCCTTGGCGTCGAGCCTGGAAGCTTTATGTTGTTCTCGTCCCATAGAATGATACCACCCAGTACTTCTCCGAGTGTCCTCTCACCTTCAGGCCTAGGGATGTCAAGCTCCATTGAGTCCCACCCCATTGCGATTTGATCCACAGCGACTTTAGCATAGCCAGCTAGAATCTCATGGCCATGCCAGCGTGCGTCAGGTGGACAAGGAAAAGCACATCCGACCGCCACCTTGATGGATAGGTTCTTCTCCTTCTGATGGAGCTCACAAGATGCCTGCTCCTTGATTCCATCCACGGGGTAGCCGGGACCGCCATCTACCATCCATGCATCATCAGAAGGGACCTCCGATTCAGCCACGCTGCTTCTCCGCTGAGATGGGACGACGGTAATATCGAGTACAGGATCATGTAGGCGCGCTACTCCTCGAAGTTCGTCAATCTGTTGTTGTTGTTTTTCAAGTCTTCCTAGCAACTCGTTGAACCTGTCTCCCTCCTCCTACTGTCGTCGCCTCGATGCTCTCTCTCGGCTCCTATAAGTATATCTGTCTTTGGGAAACCCCATCTCCCACGTATAACTAGGGCCAAGGCCTCGTACTCGTCCTCCGGGTTCATCATTCCCAAGGACCTTTGTCAGCAAGTCTTTCTCTCTATCGGGACGGAACTTTGTTGTCCCCGCTTTAATTTCCTTCACCACTTTCTGCCATGTCTCCCGGGGTATCCTTATCCCGTCACTACAAATAAGGTCCCCTGTATTTTTGCCATACTCACTCCCATGCCCAAGGAACCAATTCCTTGCCCTTAGATCCCATTATTCCCGTATTGGTTCTGGAGTGATCCCTTTAGCAAGCGGCTCACTCTCTTTAGCATCCCACTTTGGCATGGCAGTCGCGTAGCCCCCTGGCCCCATGTGATGGTGATATTTCTTCATCGCGGCATTTTTCTTGTTTTGTTCTGACATTTCCTTAGCAGGTTCTGAATCCTTGTACTTCACAAATGCATCCTAGTTAGCCTGCTGCTTCGTTAGATAGCCTTCGACTTTAGGAGGAGTCTTCGTCTTCTGATACTTTTGCCATAATGCGTTCTTCCAGTTCTTGAATAGTTCGGCCATCTTCGTAAGAGTCCACTGCTTGACTTTCTTCCTCAATGCAGTTGTGTCGGCATCATCCTCACATTCCGGCAGGGTGAAATGTGGCATGAGGTCATTCCAAAGACCCTCTTTGTACCTGTCGGCGACATACTCACCCTCTTCCGCCCCTTTGGTCTTATTCCACTCTCGAACGGTGATCGGGATGCGATCCCTAACCATAACACAACATTGTTGTACAAATACACTTTTAGCCTTTTTAGGTTCAAACGGTTCACCCCGAGATGATACCAGCGTAATTGTATAACGCCTAGATGCGTCCAACTTTTTGGCCGGGCCTCGTTTGGAATATTTTTTGCTCGATGTGGAGGCCTAAGAGAAGAAACATTCGTCAATTTATATATATATATAACTCAGTTAATGCATCTACTGATCACCGGACTTCATATGTATACCTCGTCGGACTTCGTTAAGGGTCCACCGGATCCGTCGGCTTCTCCACCACCGGAGCCATAGGCTTCTCTTTGATCATTTCCGTCGACCTCCTCTCCCTCACCGGAGGGGTTCGGATAAATCGACGGAGATTCGGGTGGATCAACATGGGGGGTGTCGTTGATCATATCCTCGAGAATTTCTTCCTATGCTAGGTCTCTCTGGATTGGATTCATAGTTTTCTACAAAACGCACACAATAACATTTTTCATTAAATATTGCTGCATAAAATAATACTAAATAATAATATGAACACGTAATTTGCTACAATAATACTAAACAATAGCAAAATTCTAGTGATGCCCTAACCCTAACCCTAAGTCCAGGCGGCACGCGAGCACCACTACCCTGACCCTATCTCCGGGGGCCCGCGAGCACCAATACCCTAACCCCATCTCCAGGGGCCCGCGAGCACCACCACCCTAACCCTATCTCCAGGGGCCTGCGAGCACCACCACTCTAACCCTAAGTACGGGGCCCCACAAGCACCACCACCCTAACCCTATCTCCGGAGGACCCGCGAGCACCACCACACTAACCCTAAGTCCGGGGGCCCGCGAGCACCTCCACCCTAACCCTATCTCCGGGCGGCCCACGAGCACCACCACTCTAACCCTAAGTCTGAGGGCCCGCGAGTACCACCACCCTAACCCTAAGTCCGTGGGCCCGCGAGAACCACCACCCTAACCCTAAGTCCGGGGGCCCGTGAGCTCCACCACCCTAACCCTAAGTCCGGGAGCCCGCGAGCACCACCACCCTAACCCTAAGTCCGGGGGCCCGCGAGCACCATAACCCTAACCCTAAGTCCGAGGGCCCGCGAGCAACACCACCCTAACCTTAAGTCCGAGGGCCCGCGAGCACCACCACCCTAACCCTAAGTACGGGGATCCGCGAGCACCACCACCCTAAGCCTATCTCCGGGGGGGCCGCGAACACAACCACCCTAACCCTATCTCCGAGGGGGGCCGCGAGCCACCACCCTAATCCTATCTCCGGGTAATAACATCGACTTCGACCTTGGCAATCTAGGCTGCTTAAATGAACACGTTTGTTTTGGAGAGGTTAGGAGGTTTCAGTCAAACAAGGATTTGGTGATGGAATGGTGTCAACCTGATTCAAACGTAGATCGGTTTAATTTTTATAAAACTATCTGCAAAATTGTTTGCGCGTACATTGCCACGGAAATCGTCACCAATTTTCTGAAAGATGACTGTGTACGAATGGTGCTCACATGGCCATGGTCCCATGTCTCTCACACTCGAAAACATGGCTCACATATATAGTCTCATGCCGTTCCTCTATTCCGCAAAATAAGACATACATTTTACCAAAATTCAACCATGCAAATTTGTCCAATTGTTGGGATGACGTATAAACTTTCACAATGTCAAATCATTCTTATTACTCCCTCCGAACCAATCTAATAGTGTATAATATTACATACTATACTATATACTATATACTACTATATATACTATATACTATATACTACTAAAAAATAAAAAATAACTAGAAGTGGGGGGGGGGGGGGGGGGGGGCTGCTCACCCGCACCGCCGCCGGCGTGCACGTACGCGGCAGCGATGCCGGCCATACGTGGCGGTGATGCCACACCACCGATGCCAGACCGGGGAAGGGGAGTGGGCGGGGTACCTAGCCGACCGGGGATGGCGCGCGCACGGCGGCGGTTGGGGCTGGTGGCGGTTGGGGCTGCGTCCGGGGCGCTGGTGGCGGTGGTTGGGGCCGGCTGGTGGCGCGCGGCGGCGGTTGGGGCTGGGGCGCTGGTCGGGCAGCCTGCCGGTGTGTCCTCGTCGTCCTCGCGCGCGTCCTCCCTGTGTGCTGCAGAGTGTGGTGTTTTTGGAGAAGAAGGGGCGTGCAGGGGCGCGTAAATATAAAGGACGAACCTTAAGTTCAGGCCCGTGGCATGCACCGGGACTAAAGGGTCTTTAGTCCCGGTGTGTGCCACGGGCCGGGACTTAAGGTCACCCCTCTGGTCCCGGTTCGTGCCAGGAACCGGGCCTAAAGGGTTTTCGGCATGTGCGCCAACGACACCCCTTTAGTCCCGGTACGTAACACGTACCAGGACTAAAGGTACTTTTTTCAAAAAAATTACCCAAGGGGCGGGCCTGTTTAAAAAAATTTCAATTTTCATATTATTTAAACATTTGAATTATACGGTTTTTGCATACTTATTAATTTGAGAAAATTTTCAAGATGAAAACTTCTTGAATTTGAATAAGTAATCCAAATCTATCTTCTGTTTTATAAAATAATTATTCTAACTAGTGAAACTTTTAACCATTTTGCCATTTTCAATTTAAAAATACAGGTTTAGTGTTAGGGTTTCGGGTTTCGGTTTTAGGGTTTAGGGCTTAGGGTTTAGGGTTTATGGTTTAGGGTTTAGAGTTTAGGGTTTAGGGTTTAGGGTTAGGGTTAGGGTTAGGTTTTGGGTTAGGGTTAGGGTTTAGGGTTTAGGTTTAGGGTTAGGGTTTCGGGTTTCGGGTTTAGGGGTTAGGGTTTAGGGTTTACGGTTTATGGTTTAGGGTTTACGGTTTAGGGTTTAGGGTTTACGGTTTAGGGTTTAGGGTGTAGGGTTTAGGGTTTACGGTTTAGGGTTTAGGCGATGTTGAGGGCGAGGCCCTAGGAAGAAGGTTCCTGCCAAGGTTATGTGGTATGATCCTATAATACCACGGTTAGAACGTCTCTTCATAAATAAAGAGCATTCCAAGGTGTTGCGATAGCACATAGAAGACCGTAAGAAAGACGCGATGTTGAGACACCCCGCTGATGGGTCACAGTGGAGAAAAGTTGAGCAAGAGACATGTCAGAAGATTAAAATAAGTTTGATGAAATTCCGCCCTTCAAAGTGAAGACTGACCCAATCACCCCGTTAAACGGTGCTGATACTCCATGGTTACGGCCGACGCGATCATAAGATTGACTATATGCATTAAATGAGCCATTTTTGGCACACATATGTATCTCAACATGGAAATCAATGTCATATTTGTTCCGTTAACACTTGGTTCTAAAGAAATGCATATTTTTATTATTTTATTACAAAAAATAAGCCCCTTTAGTCCCGGTTGGTAAAAAATTCACGCGAAACCGGTACTAAAGGTCTGTTTCTTCTCGCCTTATTTCTTCCCGCCCGTTTTCTTCACGCCTTTTCCACCACTTCCCGCCTCTGTCTTCCCGCAATTTCTCACTATATATATGTAGGCTTGGTCGTTGCCATAGCACATCTAGACTCATATCTACCGCCTCTCTTCACTCTCTCCCATGGCTTCCACCATACCTCTAACCCCCAGGGAGGCGGAGGCGCTTTGCGCCTCGAACTACCCCTGCCTGCTAGGCTACCGCGTCCCCACCGGCTAGATGCTGAGCGCCGGAGTCGTGCCGGTCCCTCCTGTCCCTCTAGGTGTGGAGCGCTGGATGGCCATCACGAACCACTACTACCCTGAGCTCACGCCAGAGCAGCGGAGGAATCCTAATTGGCATCCCGACTTGGGAAGCCTTCTTCATCAATCGGCGTGAGAGGGCGCTCGCCAGGCACGAGGATGATGACCCACCTCCTTCGAACTTCAATGAGGCCGGTCGTCGGCTGTGGTGGAGCGGCTGGACACTCCAGAGCGTCATGGCCTACAACACGGCCGACAATAACCCCCGCCTATGGTACCCTCAAATCCAGCCCACGCGTGCCCAACCTTCAAGGTTCGACTACGGCGACCCTGACGATGATAGCGATGACGGCGTCGGCGACTACGACGACTATAGTGGCGAGTATTACAGGGCTAGGCAGGAGCATGAGTGAATCACTCCAACATTCCAAAACAAGTTCGCCCGATTGTGACTGAATCTAGCCATGTTTCTTAATTTTCAGTTGTGCTATGTATCTTAATTTTGAGTCGTGCTATATGTAACTTAGTGTTAGTTGCATTATGTACTTTAATTCTAGTTCTATTGTAACAAAATTTTAGGGTTTGACTATTTATTTTTTATCTTAATTGAATAATCAAAATTCATATGTAAGTGTTTTAATCATTTTGAAAATTTTCATCTACAGTAACTATAAAATGTTTTTATATGAATGGATATATCTTATTTTTATGAAAATTCTGATATATTATTCATATATTTCTGAGTTGAAATGAAAAAGTTATGAATTTTCGAAATTATATCCTATTTTTGGGAATTAAAATTGCCCACCCTTTAACACCGGAATTAAAATGTTTTTGGCAAACCGGACTATAGTCGGTGTGATGCGCTACATCGCCTAGGGAGATCATCCTCACCTGCGGTGCCCGCAGTTTGACCCTCCACGGAGCCACAAGAAGGGTGGCGGTGGTGAAGGCCGCGGGCCTAGCGGCGTCCTCATCCAGGAGCCCCCTCCCTCCCAAGTCGTGAATCCGAGGCCAGAGTGGCAGTTGCCCTTTCCCTCTGTTTCCCGCCACATTTTCCCGCCACCCATGTTTAGTCCTGGTTGGTGTCTCCAACCGGGACTAAAGATGGAGACACCAACCGGGACTAAACATATTTCCCGCCATGTTTTCCTGCCCTTTCCCTCTATATATAGGTCGGCCACAGTCATGACCACCACACATCCATGCATTCCCCGCCGCCTATTTTAGGATGCCCCCGCGTGTTCGTCCACGACTCGGCGACAACAACGGAGTACTGGGCTCCGTCGGGCATGTCCGAGACTGGGCTCCGCCAGGCTGGCACTGGGAGGTGCTTCCTTCCGAGACGCGTAGCTTGGTGAGGAATCTCGTCGTGGACCTGGAGGTTCTTTGGTGGCGGTCGCATGGTCCAGGAGCGGTGCAGAGGGAGCCTGCCACCGAGGAGGTGGTATGGAGGCGTGTTAGGGAGGGGGACGAGCACGTCCGCGGCTATATGTATGCGTTGGAGGTCAGGTTTTCCAATACCCGGCAGCTTCTTCAGGGACCTCACTCGAGCTAAGCTCCTGTGATGGTTCCTTCTCTTTGGGTGACCAGCTTTCGCGGCT
This sequence comes from Avena eriantha, assembly GCA_910589775.1. NCBI lineage: Eukaryota > Viridiplantae > Streptophyta > Magnoliopsida > Poales > Poaceae > Avena > Avena eriantha. The sequence goes on along the minus strand of OU342745.1, from coordinate 437,427,754 downwards.
CAGAACCTGGTCGTCGACGTCCAGTTTGATTGAGCGTTTACGTCTCAAATAAAAGGTTTAATACATTACATAGATTTATGTCTCAAATAAAAGATTTAATACATTATTACACATCACCAACATCTAGTGTTGTGGTTTTCTTCTGCACCGTAGACATGGAGAATCTTCATCATTTAACAGGATGCTTGGGTCAGTTTTCACTTTGAAGGGCGGAATTTCTTGAAACTTACTGTAATCTTCTGACATGTCTGTCTAGTCATCCACTCCCACGATGTTTCTTTTCCCTGAAAGAACTATGTAGCGCTTTGGCTCATAGTATTCTGTATTCTTTTGCTTATCTTTCCTTTTTCTCGGTTTGGTAGACATGTCCTTCACATAGAAAACCTGAGCCACATCGTTGGCTAGGACGAATAGTTCATCCATGTACGCAAGATTGTTGAGATCCACTGTTGTCATGCCATACTTTTGGTCTACATGTACTCCGCCTCATGTCAACTTGACCCATTTGCACCGAAACAAAGGGACCTTAAAAGTAGGTCCATAGTCAAGTTCCCATATCTCCTCTATGTACCCATAATATGTGTCCTTCTTCCCATTGTCATCTGCTGCATCAAAGCGGACTCCACTATTTTGGTTGGTGCTCTTTTTATCTTGGGCAATCTTGTGAAATGTATTCTCATTTATCTCATACCCTTGGAAAGTACATATAGTCGAAGATGGTAACCTGGCCAACAAGTACAACTGATCTCCAACATCGTGTTATTCATGAGATGTGTCTACAACCAACTGCCAAAATTATTCTCGTGTTCCCCTTTAATCAAGGTGTCAGGCTTCCCCGGCTTTTTGGAGCGTTGAATATTCTTGTGTTTCTCGATATACGGAGCCACCACGGTGGAATTGTGTAGAACTGTGTAGTGTGCTTGAGTGAAAGAATGCCCGTTCCTACATACCATTGATTTCCTTCTTAGTGTGCCTTTTCTAGTTAGCCTCCCCTCATACCGAGATTCAGGAACACCAATCGGCTTAAGGTTAGGAAGAAAGTCAACACAAAACTCAATGACCTCCTCTGTTCCATAGCCCTTGGAGATGCTTCCTTCTGGCCTAGCACGGTTATGAACATATTTCTTTAAGACTCCCATGAACCTCTCGAAGGGGAACATATTGTGTAGAAACACAGGACCGAGAATTCTAATCTCTTTGACAAGGTGAACTAGGAGATGCGTCATAATATTGAAGAAGGATGGCAGGAACAACAACTAAAAGCTGACCAGACATTGGACCACATCAATCTATAACCCTGATAGACATTATCGATCGTTTACCTTCTGAGAAATTGCATTGAGGAATGCACATACCTTCACAATGGCTAGTCGAACATTTTCTGGTAGAATTCCCCACAATGCAACCGGAAGCAATTGCGTTATAAGCGCGTTGCAGTCATGAGACTTTATGTTTTGACATTTTTTCTCTTTCATATTTACTATTCCCTTTATATTCGACGAGAAGCCAGACGGGACCTTGATACTGAAAAGGACTTCAAAAAAGATTTCCTTCTCTTCTATGGTAAGAGCGTAGCTGGCAAGCCCTTGAAACTGCCCTGGATGCTTGCCGTCTCGTCCTTTATGATGTTGCTGGTCCTCCCGTGCTGCCGGGGTATCTTTTGACTTCCCATACAATCCCATGAAGTCTAGAATATTGACGCAAAGATTCTTCGTCAGGTTCATCACGTCGATTGCAGAGCGAACCTCATGCACTTTTCAATAGGGTAGCTCCCAAAATATAGATTTCTTCTTCCACATGGGTGCGTGTCCATCAGCGTCTTTCGGAACAGGTTGCCCTCCAGGACCCTTTCCAAAGATTACATCCAAATCCTTGACCATACCAAATACATCAGGACCACTACGGGGGACAGGCTTCGTCCGGGTTTCTCCCTTGCCATTGAAATGCTTGCCTTTCTTCTTTAAGGGATGACTGGGTGGAAGAAAACGACGATTGTATGGGTACACATTCTTTCTACATTTATCCAGATATATACTTTCAGTCTCATCTAAACAGTGCGTGCATGCAGTGTATCCTTTGTTTGTCTGTCCTGAAATGTTACTAAGAGCAGGCCAATCATTGATGGTTACGAACAACAATGCTTGTAGGTCAAATTCCTGCTGTTTGTGCTCATCCCACACACGTACACCTGGTTTGGCGCACAACTGTAAAAGTTCATCAACTAATGGCCTTAGGTACACATCAATGTTGTTGCCGGGTTGCTTCGGGCCTTGGATGAGCACTAGCATCATAATGAACTTCCGCTTCATGCACAACCAAGGAGGAAGTTTGTAGATACATAGAGTCACGGTCCAGGTGTTGTGACTGCAGTTGTGCTCCCCAAAAGGATTCATGCCATCGGTACTTAGACCAAACCATAAGTTCCTTGCATCACCAGCAAAGTCCGGGAAGTCTCTCTCGATTTTTCTTCACTGCCGACCATCAACAGGGTGCCTCAACATCCCATCTTTCTTACGGTCTTCCATGTGCCATCGCAACAACTTGGCATGCTCTTTGTTTCTGAACAAACGTTTCAACCGTGCTATTATAGGAGCATAGCACATCACCTTGGCAGGAACCCTCTTCCTAGGTGGGTTGTCCTCAACATCACCAGGGTCATCTTTTCTGATCTTATACCGCAATGCAGTGCATACCGGGCCTTTATCCATATTCTCGTACTTCTCACCGCGGTAGAGGATGCAGTCATTAGGGCATGCATGTATCTTCTACACGTCTAATCCTAGAGGGCAGACAAGCTTCTTTGCTTTGTACGTACTAGAGGGCAATTGGTTATTTCTTGGATGGAGCTTCTTCATTATTACCAGCAATTTTTCAAATCTCGAGTCAGTCATACCGGTCTCTTCCTTCCACTTCAATAATTCTAGTGTGCTACCCAGCTTCTTCTGGCCATTTTCACAAGATGGGTACAACAATTTTTGTGGTCCTGTAACATCTGCTCGAACTGCAACCTCTCCTTTTCTGTGTCGCAGTCTCGCTTTGCATCATTAATGACCCGACCAAGATCATCAGCAGGCTCATCTGGTTCCCGTTCTTCACCGTCTTCTTCTTCATTATATTCAACTGCGGTATCATCGTATTCAAGGAACATATATCGGTAGTTGTCATCATCGTTCTCTTCTTCATCACCGTCTTCCATCATAACCCCTCTTTCTCCGTGCTTGGTCCAAACATTATAGCCAGACATGAAACCGGACTGAAGCAGGTGGCTCTGAATGACCCTTGAGGAAGTGTGAGCCTGCTCATTCCGACATTCAACACATGGACAAGACATAAAACCATCCCGCCACTTGTCCGCCTCGGCCACAAGATGGAAAGAACGCACGCCTTCTCTGTAAGCGTCAGAGCGTCGGTCACCGTACATCCATGGGTGGCTCATCTGCATCATACAACCATGCATATATATCAAACGCAATCACGATGCTTAAATTAGTACCGCGCGATCAAAACGAGAAAATAGTTGCTAACCTTTTAGGACACTTCGAAACAAAGAGGAGAAACCTTAAGTGTCGCTCTGGCACCTCATATCATGTTTTGTCTTGTGTGAACTCAAGTGGCATCGCTCTAACAGGCATTTGACCGAACACCTCTAGTGGATATGAAGAAAAAAATTAGCACAAAGTTACACCCACCTCACATAGGAAAAAAACAGGAGAGAGTGGAGGGTTGGGTGCATATATATAGGGCCAGGCCATTAGTCCCGGTTTGAGAGACAAACCAGGACTAATGGTTCTGTAGTCCCGATTTGTCTCTCAAACCGGGACTAATGGCCTCTTACGGGCCGGGACAAAGAAATTCGACGACCTCGATAGTAACCTTGCAGATCTTGTCCATCAAACTCACCCGACTTGATGGTGGCCTTGAGTTTCCATTGTCTGCGTATGGTGTGGTTGGTGTTCGAGACCTCGTGGATATTCTCCACCGCCAAGAACTAAAACACAATGTACGTACGTATTGATTTTCTTTTTTGCAGATCTTGATTATTGCGCGTTGGTGATTGATTGATGATTTGTGCTTGCAGGATCCTTTTCTGCACTTGATTGGTCCGTCCCGTGCTATCCTGTTTGCTGAAAGGGTTTGCTTTGAAATCGAACTAAGAGTTGTGGCAGGCTCTCAAGATGCGAGAGTATTGATCACTTTTGCACGCTGTTACTCGGGAGGATACGGTGATGACTTGCATACTATTTGCTTCAAGAACCGCTTCTGCACGCTAGAGGTGTCCTCGCAGCCAGTTAAACAAACGATCCAGGCCACTATCTTGAGTGTCGAGGTTCTTGACCACAATGAGTCATGGCCTTTAAAATATGGTGGCTTGATTGCTTGCTCCCCGCTATCAGGGAAGATAGTGATCACTGATGGTAGATTCAGTCGTAATATTGGTCCCTCATCCAGCCCACCGATCGTGTTGGTTCATTCGAAACATGAAGCGGTGCCAAAAGTTAAATGTGGTTTTGTACATCTGTGGAGGCAAGTTGTTTCTGTAGAACTTCAAGGAAGGTTGGACTTCGACATCAAAAGCTACTCCAAGTCTGGTGCTATCGCTGCAGAAAATTATGCATGTTTCCTGCCCCAAGTTTCCAACATAAGCCAGAAGAAATGTCTCCTTGGTGATGCTGAGGTAACTATTACTGTTGCTTGGTCCCGTGTGGCTACGAGCAATATTGGAGTTGCGACAGAGAATTGCGCCAAAAGGTGTTTTTGAAGCTTGCAGCTGAGAGATTTTGATATGATATATTAGAATTTGGTTGTATTTCTGTATCAATTAGCTATTTAATTTGTCCTTCTATATCGACGACTATAACTTGTTGTGCATTGACAACTATCTATGTGTGTCGACTGTAAGTTATGTTGTGTGGAGCTTCTGTTTTTGGTTCATCCAAGTTATTGTTATTTGATTAGGTTTACATAGTTTCTGCCAGGGAACCTAATGCTGAGTAGAGGTTGAGTGATACCACAATTAATGTGGATCTACATATTTAAATGATGTATCATTTTCTGAATCCACAAAGAAAAGGAAATGAAATTTTCCAATAGAAACTTCAAAGTTCAGATAGTTGGTGCGTGCTGTTTCCCTCCCTTCCCCGAAAAATTCAAACGGTGCCCAAAAAGATCTCTATGTTTTCTCTATAAATAAAGGTCCGCATACCGCGAGTTGTCGAGAGTGGCACTCTCCACTTGAAGAAGAAGAAGAAGAAGAAGAAAAGAGACCGACTTATAAAAAAAATTAAAAAGTGCTAGGAGGAACTAGAAACTATTTTGATATAGTAGAAGCGGGTCGGCGTGACAATTCCAAAACTAATGTTCAGAGAAAGGTGAAGAAAAAAAAGAAGCCCGCTCTACGTCGCTCCCCGCGCGGGCAACCTGATCGGCGAACTCCAAATCCCGCCCCTCCCCAGCGCTTCCCCAACCTCTCCCTCCCCGCCCTCGCCGGCGGTTGCCGCCGGGCGTTGCCCGCGTGGTGCCGGCGGCGGCGGGCGCTCCTCTTTCCGCGCGCTTGGGGCCCGACTCGGGCGGGTCGGCCGGCAGCGGTGGACCTCAGCACACGGTGGTTCGGCACGGCGGTAGGGGTACTCGACGACGGCTGGGAGCTCGCCGGTGTAGGGCGCGGCCATTGGTGGCGACCTCTGCGGAGGCTTGCGGCGGTGCCCGCTCGGCCCAGATCTGGAGGGCGTCGGGTGTACCCCTTCTCCGCTCCCCTCCGCGTACCGGGCGAACCCCTAGGACTAGTCCGGGTAACAGCGCCGCCATCGTCGCACCCCTTCTTGAAGGTGTTACTTGGTACACGGTGCTCCGGGATGCTAGGATCATGGAGGGAGCAACGATTGCGGGTCTCCCTTGTTTTGTCAATCTGACATTGTTGGCTAGCGGGGAGAAAGCCTATTTCGAGAAGAATTCCAAAAATTCGTCCCTTGACAGGGATCAAACTTCGGTCGCTGGGATGCGTCAACTGCGACCTAGTCACTGGGCTACAGTCCCGTTCTCCGACCGACTTAGGTTTTAACGTTATCGTACGCATATACATTTATACCCACGTGAGTGGTGTCAGACTTATTTGCTATCCACGCATACGTTTTCTTTTGGCATGCACTATAACTTGTTGTGTATTGACAACTATCTATGTGTGTCGACTGTAAGTTATGCTCCGTGGAGCTTCTGTTTTTGTTTAATCCAAGTTATTTTTATTTGATTAGGAATTACACAGATTGTGCCACTGAACACTTAACTCTGTAGAGGTTGAGTGGTACAAGTACAACGATGTATCGTGTTTGTGTCTGCCTGCCAGAACTAGGTGAATCAAGATATATGCATGGACTGCAGCTGATTATCTCCCTCAACTAATTGGCTCAGCTAGCTTGCTTTTTTTCTTTTCTCACAAGTAATTTAAGCTATCATGTGTCAGTTGTGTGAGATATTGGCTATTTTGGCATGTCAACTTGTAGGTGTCAGACAGTTATTCAGTCTCTTAGGTTAGTACTTGCTTTGTTTTAAAATATAAGATGTTTTAGCTTTATAAAATGAGTGTATCTAGACCTTTTTAGTGTGTAGGTTCAGATGTTTTATAAGCTTTGTAAAAGAAATTCATATAGACCCCTTCAGTGTGTAGGATATTTTGAAACGGAGGGAGTACAACAAATAAATTTCACACGAGCGCTTAGCACCTCCCTTTCCAGTCTAGAGCTCTATATATATCAAACACATCAATAGCTTGTTAGAGGTATGCATATTGAAAACAACAAAACGGCATGACCTCTAGTTCTGTCCGATGCTCCATCATCTGCATGGACCATGAACAACTTGAAACCTGGCAGCCGTCTACTTGTACTCCCTCCGTTTTAAAATATAAAATGTTTTACCTTTGTGAATGCAATATATCTAGACATCTTTTAGTGTGTAGGTTCGGAGTGAACGTCTCTAAACCTACACACTAAAAGGAGTCTACATACATTATTTTCATAAAGCTAAAACATCTTATCTTTACTACTTATTAAAAGAGAAGTCGTCGTGATGGTGGTACGTTGTTCTGAATTTGCCCTTCAACTGGAGACAATTTATGGGCAGTGCCACCGCTGAGATCCCTCGCTGGCTGCCCGCCGCGGCGCTGCCCTTGTCCCGTCCATACTGGTTGGCTAGACACGTACTTCCCCACCGCGCCGCCCAGGAATAGCGGTTGATTTTCACTCTTCCCCTCACAACCGAACCAGCAATGCGGCGGCGCATGTATACCACGACCGCCCTCCAGCTCGCTTCCTCTCCTGCTAGGCATGGCGCCACCACCCTGCCGCCTCCCTCCCCCAGTATCTCTTTCCCCGCCGCGGCACTGATCTGTCTGTACTCTCTGCAGGTACGGGGTGCCTAGAACCTTGCGGAGTCGAGGGTAACGAGATGGCGACCATCCACTTTCCGGCGCAGGCACGACGCTACTGGCCGCCTTCACCTCTTTTCCTGGATTGCCGCCCTCTCCTCTCTACATGTACGGCTCATCAGCCTTGTCATTGTGCTCAATAGAGTTCGACCCCGCTGAAGCTGCGCCCAACACCGGTGTTGCCGCTCTCGGACGGTTCATCGACCTCGAGGAGCAATCCGCACGTCACCATATCCCCTACTTCCTACTTCTAGTAGATGCTCCCCGACCGGTCCCCAACCCCTGCTGCTGCTGATGGTTGACTGCCTGCTGTTGTTGGCGTCCTCCTCTACCTTTTGCAGATTGTTGCCTGCTCGAACGAGCTGAAGGTAGGATGTTGATTCCCATGTCTTTCATATATGTTCCCTCTATCCTTGATATGTCATTTAGAAGAAGGTGGCTTCGATGCATCTCTTGAGGTGGACTTGATGCACCCATAGGTTGATTGTGGAATAGAGCACGTATATGCCAGCTACAATTTCGTGTAGAAATTTGAGGAATGTTGTAATATGGAGTCACTTCTTGCCCTTGCCTGTTCCTCAATGTTGCCGTGGTGCAAGTGCAAGCACATCTTTTTCTTTTGTCCAGCTGATTAACCGCTATGTGTGTAATCTGCTGGTGACTGAGTAAGAGAAGGCACTGAATCAGTTGAGTACCTTGGTGCTACAAGCATGACCCTTTCCAAAGTTTGACAGACTCCTCCATCAACAAACCCGAGCATAGTTTTGTCATCTCACAATCCTACAACTGATGTTTTTCGCACAAGCCGACGAAGCAGGTGACCAAGAGCAAGTCACCACAGCTTCAGGAGAATGATAGAGCGGCGACAAGGCAGAACTTTCATGAGTTGAGATCTCATTCGTCAGCTGCTTACCTTTTCTTTTCTTTTCCGTGACGACAAGATCGTCCCCTATCTTGTCGCTGATGCACATCACTAGAATATTGTTGTCATTCTTTCTAATAGATATATAAGCCCCAAAATCTTATGGTATACATTCAGTCGACATAACTGACTCAATGGTAGAGAAACTAAGATAGGGCCATTTAGGACTCCCGATTGATGTTTACTGTGTATGTATTAATGTATATTAACTCATGTTTGTGCTCTTTTTCACCGTGTATGAACCATGTGCCGCTTAATTGTCGCACCGCTGCATGTGGGACATTCTATGTCTACTTGCCCTGGACAAAATTGGTCCATCTTGGGAATCTGAAGAAGAGGTGTGTAGGACGATGACAAGGCGCTGGAGCATCTCGAGAACATCGACCACTACTTCTACACCTTCAAGAACGAGCAAAGTGCAGACAGGTAGGTACTTCGTTGCATTTGCTTTGCTCCATGAAATAGTTTTTTTAATTGGTAGCAAGTTTGCAACTGAACTTGACTGATGCAATGTACATCTCTGAACTGAACTGTATATGCAAAGGAGGTGACCATATTGTACAAGAGGAAGAATAGACGGTCCAGGCTCATCATCCTCAAGCAGGACGACCATGTCGATAAGGAGAATGTTGCCACGACAAACAGAAAGGAGCACTGCATTGCCTGATGACTCCTCCTCTTCTCCCCAAGATGATGCTTTCATGTGTACCTTGTCAGATGTCATAATAATGACAATTGAAGCAGAGCAGGACAGTGGGCAGCTCTTCTGGGTAAGTTTCTCAACTTGTAAATTATGGTCCTGTAGGAAATTTCAGCTATTAAGGCGCCCATCCTTTGCTTAGTCTAGATGTTGATACAACCTCGTGCTTATATTGCACTGAAAATTATTCAAAATTTATCAACTCATCTTTACTGCATGCCCAAGAAAAGCTACATAACAGAGACTCTGTTTTTATGCTTCTGCAGACAGGCTGAAATTCTTTAAACAGCGGGTGGCTTCAGTTATATTTAGATCTGGTATTTGACCTGCAGATGAGCTGGACATCTCATGCATTGAAACATTGGATGCAAGACAAACCAGCTTGACATGCTGATGCTCTAGTGTACAACGACTCTCAAGCTTGTTATGCCATCTTGTTTCATCTCTCTTTTTCAACAAAGTTGTTTCTCTCCTTGCGGTCTCCTTTTTCTATACATGCACACATGTATAAAGCTTATCTGTTTTTCTAAATGTGATATGATTTGTACTAGCGATCTGATATGATTCCGTGTAGACACTTTCCTTTTCAGATTACTAGACCATTGGAAAAAATGAAACTAAATGAGATGCTATAGTTGGTATTTTGGAACAATGTGCGGCCAATGTAGACAAAAGTTACTTAAAAATAACTTTGGCGTTTTATCACAGCAATGAGCCTACACTGTAAAGAAAACCAATGAGCGAATGTCTCAGTTAGACACTGCATTTCTTTAAACTATAAGTCACAGAGAGAGGATATGGACACCACAAGTCTATGTATACGTTGGGGGCTGTAGGAAAGGAGAACCAAGTGAATAATACAAAAATCTGAAGTATTGTGATATATATATGCTTGGAGAAATATTTTTTGCCCATGTGACTATGCATTTCCTGGTTTATTTTTTTCTTTATCTTATCAGGTTCTAAGCCTTAGCAGTACGATCTTAACTTGGAGATATGTCTTGTTCGGTGTTAAGTTTGGTTTGTAGCTACCTTGGTTCAGAGTTGCATTTCCTTAACATCTTATTTGGTGCTTAAGGTGTACTTTTGTCGTCATTCAAGTTGGCGAGGGAATACTGTCACATATATTTGGAAGATATATCTACAATACTATCGGATTTGGAGTTTACTCCGAGGTGGAGAAAATTACCAAAATGAACCACGATTCAAATCGGCCTTTTTGGAGCCTTGTAAATTAATTTATGAAAAAACCGCTCCAGAGTATCCATATCAGTTCGGATGTATTCATGATATTGGTTTCTAAGCATATGGACTGTCGAACAACTGCAAGCAATGGTATTGGTTTAACTTTGGAGTAGTACCAATTTTAGCACTTTTGTAGGTTTTGATATTGGTTTACCAGAAGCAATAATATTGGTTTACCTAGGATCCAAGTGCAGCAAATCCAGGGAATGTACATGAGTGGATATGTTTTAGGTTTGATCCTAGGTGGAACTAAAAGCTTTACATAGCTAATGAATATAAATGCTTTATTTTCTCTACAATTTAAAATTTACATGCCTGTCATTAGTTTCAGCTTGCAAAAATACCATGTCCATTTTTTTGATTTCATTAATCTAGCAACGACATGTCAACTTTAAGATCTCGGCAGAAAAATAGTGCTACTGGTACTACCTTTCAGTTCACAAAGTGCAACATTCTTCAGACAAAGAGAACTTCGCCATGATACTAGCTTATAGTTTCGACTAGAAAAGGGAGTATTACAATCAGTTCCTCTTTTCCCCATACGATTGTTGTTCCATTCTGTAGCAATGGTTGCCTAACTTGAGAATGAGATAATTAGATAGGTTGTTTATTTCTAAGCATATGTTGTTAAATAATACCTCTATTAAAGAGTTACTCCCTCGGTTCCAAAATGTAAGATCCTTGATCTAGGCTTTCGCCCCGCTTTATAAATAAAGCCAAATGGCCAAACCGATACATAGTGATAAGGAGTTCCTCTTACAAGCAGATCAAAGATACACTGTGAAGCATATGAAGCATCTAACTTGCCACCGAATACGACTAGACTAAGACGACCGGAGCTCCATAGAAGGTAACGACGCCACAAGCGCCGCCGCCGCCGAGACCACAAGGGTCTAGGGTTTTCACCCAGAGCCCTAATATGGTGAGAGTAGCCACAACAATGCCCCAAGAGGGTAACGGCAGCCACAAGCATCACGGTTGTCGGCGCTGGGCTTTCGCCCGGAAAAACTCTCGCCACATTCGGTATCTTGGACCAGCAGCAATCCTCGAGCCGATCTTCCAAACGTGATCCGGGCGCTACCATTCCCAGGAGCCCCCAATGCCCAGTCCTTGCCACCCTCATGGTCCAAAGAGAAGAGCCATCACCACCGCCACACCGCCTCGCTGTCGAGACGACTGTGTAGTCCACCTTCCGGGGCCGCCGCCCTAGCGTCCGGGAACTCGCGTCCGTGTACCAAGGAGTGACACGTGACCTACGAGGCGGAGGAAGGAGCTAGGTAGAAACCGGAGAGCATCATAGGCACGACCACCTAGAGGAGAACCGTCCTCCACCGCCGTAGGCGATTGCCGACCAGACATGGCGGCAGGGCTACACCAGGCCCAGATCAGACCCGTAAAGCCCCCGCAACCATGCTACAGCACACAACCCACGTCGTCGTTCCCCTCCTGCTCGAGCCCCTGCATGCCCCCACCTCTAGAGGGCGACAACGTCGTGCACAGGCAGCCCCGCCTAGGGCCCAGACCTAGGCCATCGGTGTATTGGCCGGCCAACACCACCGCATCGCCCCGCCGCTCCAGCGTCATCCCCACGCCACCCTATCGCCACAAACCGTCGTGCCGCCACTGGGAGCTCCAGGAGAGGCAGACGGGTCACTGCCATTGAGAGACTGTAGCCACCACGAGGAAGGGTTGCTGGCGCCTCCACTTGGAAGGGGTCGACCCTGGCGCCGCCGTCGCGCCAGTACATGTTTGTCCCCGCGGAGAAGCACCGCCTCCAGGGAGGGCTCCGTCTTGCTCGGGCCTCCGCGCGCCGTGTGAAGAAGAGCCAGTCGCCGCCGGCACGGGCTTCGCCCGGCGGCTCAGGCTGGCGGCGGCCGGGGAGAGGTGGAAAGGTAAGAGGGGCGCTCAGGACCTAGGGTTTCCGCCCCTAGGTCGCTCGGGAGCGACCGAGGAGCGGGGCGCTTTCCCATTGGGAACTTTAGGTATCTCCAAAATGTAAGATGTTAGCCTTTCTCTGAAACATGTGTATCCAGACGTCTTTTAGTGTGTGTAGGATCTCTCATTTTTCTTCAAACCTACACACTAAAAGATATCTAGATACATATCTTTGCTAAAAGCTAAAACATCTATTTCGGAAGGAACGGAGTACATATTAAACAAAGTGTAATTATATTTTTTTCAAAATATTATTTTGATATCTCTTTCTGCACATGGTGAATCTTTAGGTGTATTATGTTTATATATGAGCCATGCCACCGCACGGGTATTCAACTAGTATTATGAAACGGAGGGAATATCTATGAGTCGTCGTCCAGCCTAACAATTGGGATGCGGAACATTTCGCTAGTGCAGATGTACTACTGACGTGTCCAGCAAATCACACGCTGGTGGCGTGTCGCTAGTGCAGATTTGCTCATAGATGTACTACTGACGTGTCCAGGAAATAGCACGCCGGTCAGCGCTCTGCGTGCCGTCTATTTTTGCCATGTCAACTGTGTGCAGGACCCACGTTTTGGGATTAGGCAAAATATTAGTGGTGTGGCACATTACTAGAAACGCCACAAAATTTGTGCCCTAGTGGCATGGCATTACACAGTGGCGTACATTTTATTTTAGACACGCCACAAATTTTTTCGAAAAAAAATTGCTTACATTTTTCCCCAAAAACTCTGCACAACGTAGGTCCCATGCGCCTAACATGCAAGCCCCACATGCCATGACCCAAACCCAACCCCCCACACGCACCCTACCCCACCGGTCCACACCCACCATTCCCTCTCCTCCAACCCTATCCGCCGCCGCTGCTCTGCTCCGTCGCATCTCCTCTCCCCTCACGACGCCCCGAGCCGCTCGAGGCCCACCTCGTCCCCGGCCGCACCGCTCCATGCCCCGAGCCACGGACGCACCGCTCCATGCCCCGCTCCGCTCTGCCGCGCTTGATCAGAGGTGAGCACCGTCGCGCCTCCTCTTTTTATTTTAATATGTAATTTGTGACTAGAAACCTCGCGGATCATCTCTATCAAACTAACCAGACTAGATGGTGGCCTTAAGTTTTCATTGTCTGTGCATGGTGTGTTTTCCATTCGAGACATGGTGGACCGCAACTGAAACATTCTCTTCTCTCGTGATTTTAGTGACGCCAAGAGCTGAAATGTAACACCCTAGAATCTCCGTGCCCGGGTTGTCACTCCTAGCAGCTTAATAGGATATCTAGACTAGCTCCACTAGTAAGAAAACAGGCCTTTCATTTTGAGCTGCCAGGGGATCTAGTCCTAGAATAGTCTGGGACCCCGGACTAGTATTAGCACTAGTCCCGGTTCGGCCCTGTCCCAACGGCTATAGGATGCCGCCAGTGACTAGTCCCGGTTCTTTTGGGACCTGACGAGGGTTTAACTCATCAATGCCCATTGTTCTGAGCTTGGGTTTTGGAGAGGGAGGGAGCGCTGGAGGCATCAGTCGGCTAGCAAACAAACACACAGGGACACAAGATTTACCTAGGTTCAGGCCTCGTAGAGGTCCCTAGTCCTGCTTGTCTTCTCGTGAAATTATCGAAGGAGTCAAAAGTTACACGGGTGCGCAGATGCAATCTGGCGATGGTTGTGGAAACTAGGGTTTTATATAGATAGGCGAGGTCTCGGGTAGCAGGCCGAGTCGGTTACAGATTAGGGTTCATCCTTTGAACTTTCTATCTTAAGCTTCTTCTTGCGCCGCAAGGTCCGTCAGTCACCCGAATTCTGCATTGGGCCCTGGCAACCCCGTGGGCTTCTGTTGTATCTAGACCGTATATGCCAAGCTCGAGTACCTGTAGAGTATACCCATGTCAGGACCTCTAGTCTCGGTTTGTAATACAAACCAGGACTGAAGGTCTGGACCCCAACGGCTAGGAGCTGGGTGACCATTAGTCCCGGTTTGTATTTCTTGATCTCTACAAACCGGGACTAATTGTTTATCTATATATACCCTTGTTCATTCTGCCCGAGCCCATGTCCATTTTTCTCCAAGCTATCTCAAGTTCATCCCCATTTTTTGTCCAAGATTTGGTGGCACCCTTCAATCCAAGGTTCTAAAAGGTTAGCAACTTAATTCTTTCATCTATCATTGTTAGTTTGCTCAATGCTCTAGAAGTAGAGAGGGATTTCATGCTTTAGAAGTAGAGAGTTGGAGGAAATTTTCCTATATGTGTAATTTTAGACATATTTTGATTATTCAAAAATTTACTGAATGTTGGGATGTGTAAGTTTAGAGTTTCGAAGCTCAGAATTGAATGAGGTTTTCACTGCTAGATCAATAATTAAAAACTCAACATTTTTTATGTTAATAGTTTTGTCCAATTCAAAAATTGGTGCATGTAATATTTTATATATAGGTTGTTAGTACACACCTAAATTTTTAGATTTCAACAAGTAAATGACGTGAAAATGATCCAAGCTTTTTATATAATGCAGATGAGCCGGCCATGGATGTATGACGATTCCCGAATGTCTGACGCGTTCATTAAAGGCGTTCATTCTTTTCACGATGTGGCTGAGGCAAAGAAGTGGAATGGTTTTATGTGTTGTTTGTGCCGTGTCTGTCGGAATGAGAAGGATTACTCTTACTCAAAAACCATTCATGTCCACCTGATTGAGTACAGTTTCATGTCCGGCTAAAATTGTTGGACAAAGCACGGAGAAAGAGGGGTTATGATGGAAGACAACAAAGAAGAAGAGAACAATGACAATGATCCAATGTTCTCTGCAATGGAAGATAGTGAACAAAAAGAAGGTGAATACCGGGTATCAGATGAGACCGCTGATGATATTCGTCTAGCCATACTTGATGCTTAGAGAGAATGCGAAAAAGAAAACGAGAAGAAGAAGTTGGAGCGCATGTTAGAGGATCACAAAAAATTGTTGTACCCAACTTGTGAAGATGGCAACACAAAGCTCGGTACCACAGTGGAATTGCTGCAATGGAAGGTAGAGAATGGTTTATATGATAAGGGATTTGAAAAGCTACTGAAAATAATGAAGAAGAAGCTTCCAAAGGATAATGAATTGCCTGCCAGTACATATGAGGCAAAGAAGGTTGTCTGCCCTCTAGGATTAGAGGTGTGATACATTGCAAATGTATCTATAATTTTTGATGTTCCATGCTTGGTTTTATCCACTTTCTTGTGTTTCGTTCCAACTTTGGAGTACTTTTCATATGATTTCTTAGACTAACCTATTAACAAGAGCCACAGTGTCAGCTGCCTGTTTTCTGCTGTTTTTGCTTCCACGAAAGTCAGAAAATGAATATTCTCGGAATTGGACGGGACAAAAGCCAAAGTGCCTATTTTTTCGGAAGGGATCAAGTGCCAGAATACGAGACGGAGAAGGGCCAGGGGCCGGCCACACCACCTGGCCGCGCGGCCAGGCCTGGCCCGCGCCAGGAGGTGGTGTGGTGGCTCCCGGCACCCCCTCGGCCTCTCCTTCCGCCTATAAGATGCCCTCGGGACGAAAATCCTAAGTGCCCGATCAAAAATCCACGAAAGAGTCTGTAGCCACCGTCATCTCCATCCCTAGATCGGGAGGGATCTGAAACTGTTCTCGGCACCTTGCCGGAGAGGGGAATTCACCCTGGAGGCCTTCTTCATCACCATGCAAGCCTCCGGTGTGATGCATGAGTAGTTCATCCTTGGACTACGGATCCATGTAGTAGCTAGATGGCTGGTTTCTCCTCCTTTGTGCTTTCATGTTTAGATCTTGTGAGCTCCGTTCATGATCAATATCATCTATTTGTAATTCATACATGTTGTGTTTGCGAGGATCCGATGGATATTGAGATGCTATTTCAGATTGATTATTGATTCTATCATGTATTTGTTATTTGTGATCTTGCATGCTTTCCGTTGTTAGTAGCTATCTTGGCCAAGTAGATGCTAGCAACTCCAAGAGTTAGTATTTATGCTCGATAGTGGGTTCATGCCTCTGGTAATCTGGGAAGTGACAGAAATCTCTAAGGTACTAGATGTGCTGTTGCTACTAGGGACAAAACAACAATCCTTTGTTCATAGAACAATCGTATTGTTTACTTTACACGCAGTTCGTAAAGCAATAATCTCTTGCTTGCAACTTAATATTGGAGGGGGTTCGTATGATAACCCGAAGGTGGATTATTAGTCATAGATGCAGTTGGATGGAGGTCTATGTATTATGTTGTAATGCCCAATCAAGTCTCAGAGGAGTCAAGATGATTAGTATATGCATGTATTGCTTTCTTGGTGTTTGTCAATTGCCACGCTATAATTTGTTCACCCAACATGCTATCTATCTTAAGGAGAGCCACCTCTAGTGAACTATGGATCCCGGTCCTTTACTTTACATACAATCTACAATCTTTTACTGCTTTGTGTTTACTTTCTGCAAACTTTTACTTCTTTCCATTCGATACGTTTAATCCTTTGTTTTCCGCAAAACACGGTGAGATTGACAACCTCATCACAAGTTGGGGACAAAGTTCTGTGGTTGTGTTATGCAGGTCTCCACTTTGCTACTAGCACCGGTAGTGCGCCCTGCCAAAGCTCAGCTAGTAAGACCTTTGGGGTGTTTCCTTACTCCTACTGGTTCGATTAAACCTTGGTTTCATAACTGAGGGAAACTTGCTGCTGTGCTCATCATACCTTCCTCTTGGGGTTCCCAACGAGCTCTACATCAACACTGCCATCAAGCATTTTTCTGGGCGCCGTGCATTGAGCCATCAAGGTGCAGAAGATACATGAATGCATTAATGACTGCATCCTCTACCGCGGTGAGGAGTACGATAATTTGGATGCATGCCCGGTATGTGGTGCATTGCGGTATAAGATCAGTCGAGATGACCCTGGTGATGTTGAGGGTGAGGAGCGCCCCAGGAAGAGGGTTCCCGCAAAGTTGATGTGGTATGCTCCTATAATACCACAGTTGAAACGTTTGTTCATAAACAAAGAGCATACCAAGTTATTGCGATGGCACGAAGAAGACCGCAAGACAAAACAAATTTTCGAGACACCCCGTGGATGGAAAGAAGTGGAGAAAAATCGATAAAGAGTACCCGGACTTTGCAGATGACGCAAGGAACTTAAGGTTTGGTCTAAGTACAGATGGCATGAATCCTTTTGGGGAGCTGAGGAGAAGTCATAGCACCTGGCCTGTGACTACATGTATATATAACCTTCCTCCTTGGTTGTGCATGAAGCGGAAGTTCATTATGATGCCAGTGCTTATCCAAGGCCCGAAGCAACCGGCAACGACATTGATGTGTACCTAAGGCCATTAGTTGAAGAACTTCTATAGTTATGGCACGATAAAGGTGTACGTATGTGGGATGAGCACAAAATGAGTCATTTGACCTACGAGCATTGTTGTTCGTCACCATCAATGATTGGCCTGCTCTTAATAACCTTTCAGGACATTCAAACAAGGGATACAATGCATGCACACATTGTTTAGATGATACTGAAAGTATATATTTGGATAAATGTAGGAAGAACGTGTACCCGGGGCATCGTCGATTTCTTCCGCCCAGTCATCATGCAAAAAGAAAGGCAAGCATTTCAAAGGTGGGGCAGATAACCGGAAGAAGCCCATCTGTCGTACTGGTGATGCTGTATTTGGTATGGTCAAGGATTTAGAAGTAATCTTTGGAAAGGGTTCTAGCGATCAATCTGTTCCAAATAACGCTACCGGACACGTGGCCATGTGGAAGAAGAAATCTATATTTTGGGAGCTACCGTATTGGAAAGTTCTATTAGTCCGCTCTGCAGTCAACATGATGCACGTGAGGAAGAATCTTTGCGTGAACCTGCTAGACTTCATGGGCGTGTATGGGAAGACAAAAGATACGCCCGAGGCATGGCATCACCAACAAAGGATGAAAGACCGAGACAACCTTCATCCAATGAAGACAGATAAAGGACGTCTAATTCCTACCAGCTACGCTCTTACCAAAGAAGAGAAGGAAATATGTTTTGATGTCCTGAGGACTATGAAGGTCCCGTCTGGCTTCTAGATGAATATAAAGGGAATAATAAATATGACAGAGAAAAAACTCCATAACCTAAAGTCTCATCATTGCCACGTGCTTATGGCGCAATTGCTTTCGGTTGCATTGAGGGGGATTCTACTGGAAAATGTTCGACTACCCATGGTGGAGAATGTGCATTCCTCAATGCTATTTATCAGAAGTTAATCGATCCAGAAATTCTACCAAGGTTACAAAATGATGCGATCCAATGTCTCGTTAGTTTTGAGTTGATATTCCCACCATCCTTCTTCAATATTATGACGCATCTCCTGGTACACCTAGTCGACGAGATTAGCATTCTGGGTCCTGTATTTCTACACAATATGTACCCTTTTGAGAGGTTCATGGGAGTCTTGAAGAAATATGTTCATAACCATGCTCAGCCAGAAGGAAGCATCTCCAAGGGCTATGGAACAGAGGAGGCCACTAAGTTTTGTGTTGACTTTATTCCTGATATTAATCGATTGGTGTTCCTGAATCGCGACATGAGGGGAGAATGAGTGGAAAAGGAATGCTAGGAAGGAAATCGACAATATGTAGGGATGGGCATTCTTTCACTCAAGCACAGTACATAGTTCTATAGAATTCCACCTTGGCAGGTCCGTATATCAATGAACACAAGAATATTGTATGCTCCAACAACCCGGGGAAGCCTGACTCCAGGATTATAGATGAACACATGAAAAGTTTTGGCGGTTGGTTGCAAACACATCTCATGAATAACAACACTGTTTGTGATTAGCTGTACTATATGGACTTTCCATATGGACTTTCCAAGGGTACGAGATAAATTGGAATTCAGTTTACACGACCGCCCAAGATAAAAAGAGCACCAACCAAAACAGTGGTGTCCGCTTTGATGCAACAAATGACACTGGGTCAAAGGACACATATTATGGTTACACAGTGGAGATATGGGAACTTGACTATGGACCTACTTTTAAGGTCCCTTCGTTTTGGTGCAAATGGGTCAAGCTGACAGGAGGTGGGGTTCAAGTAGACAAAAAATACGGAATGACAATAGTGGATCTCACCAGTATTGCGTACTTAAACGAACCATTCGTCCTAGCCAATGACGTGGCTCAGGTTTTCTATGTGAAGGACATGACTACCAAACTGAGAAAAATAAAAGTTAAGCACACGAATACATCATATGATGAGCCAAAGCGCCACATAGTTCTTTCAGGGGAAAGAAACATCGTGGGAGTGGAGGACAAGACAGACATGTCAGAAGATTATGATAAGTTTAATGAAATTCCTCCCTTCACGGTGAAGGAGGACCCAAGCATCCTATTAATTGATGAAGATGCTCCATGGTTACGGGCACGCGGTCATAAGCAAGGAAATTTAGGAACCAAATGACTATATGTATTCTGAATTGTTCCTTTGCTGGTTTTGAGATACAATCAATATACCAAGTTTAAACATTCATTTTATCTTTGAAGAACTTTGAGTCTTAAAACGATTTAGTCCTGGATGGTTTCTCCAACTGGGACTAAATATGAACTCATTTAGTCCCCCATTTAGTCCCAGATGGTGTCTCCAACCGGGACTAAACGACACTATGCCAGTGAGTATCGACACTATTTCGTGAGTGGCGGCACTATGCCGGTGAGTGAAGGCATTATGACAGGGGTGAGTGTCGACATTATGTTGTGAGTGTCGACACTATGTTGTGCTACTTAATTTATAAATAGGCATCCTTGTGAAGTTATCAACTGCAAACAAGATAGTGTGTGAGAGCAGGGAAAACACTACGACCAGTTTGAGGGAGATGCCGCCGAAGCCCAGTCCTCCGGCATATGCAACCAACTGGACATAAATGCACTCCCTATTATGTGCAATTAGTTAATTAGCTCCCAAGCGTATTGATCTAGTTAGACAAGTTATAAAATGCAAGATGGTGTGCGAGTGCAGGGAAAACACTACGACCAGCTTGAGGGAGATACCGCCGGCGGCCAGTCCTCCGGCATCTCCAACAAGCTGGCCATAGATGCACTCCCTAATATGTGAAATTAGTTAGCTCCCTGGCACAAGAATAGAACAACATCTTCATAGTTCAGGAAATTTGTAGACAGACCAACACTAGTAGGAAACAATCCATTAGTCCCGGTTTCCTAACCCGGACTATAGAATCGGGACTAAAGGCTCCCTTTAGTCAAGGTCCAGCCACAAACCGGGACTACTAACACTCAAGACATTTAATAATATTAAAAAACGGGACTGCAGAATCGGGATTATAAAGGCCCCCATTATTAGTCATACTCATGTCTAGCCCTATAGTACACAGCTTCCAGGTCGTCGTCTTCATCGTTATCATCATCGTCATCATCGCTAGGCGCACGTGGTTGGGTCCTCAACCCAGCAATAGCATATTCCAGGGGCACTTGCCACTCCGGCCTAGGATTCACGACGCGTGGGGGAGGGGGCTTCCGGATGACGACGCCGCTACGCACACGGCCTTCACCATCTCCACCCTTCTTATGGCTCTGTGGTGGGTGCGGGAACCGCGGGCGAGGATGATATCCTTGAGCGATGTAGCGCATCACGTCGACGATAGTCCGGTTTTCCCACCACAGGTGTCGACCGGCCTCGTTGTGGTTCACCGGGGGTGGGCCATCACCCTCGTACCTGGCAAGCTCCCTTTCCTGCCGGTTAGCTAAGAAGGAATTCCAGGTGTCGTAGTTGTCGGGATTCCCATGGGGATCCATCCGCTGCTGCGGTGTGAGATCAAGGTAGAAGTGGTTCGTGATGGCCGCCTGGTGAGCGGAACCTTGAGGCACAGGAGGGACAGGAACTCCTCTAGCCCTCAACATCTAGTCGGTGGGCAGCCGATAGCCTGGCGAGCATGGGTAGCTAGAGGGCCACAGCGCCTCAGTCTCCCCGGGGTCAAAATGGCCCCGTATGCGGTGTCCAGTGTTGTGAGAAGGGAAGGTGTGGATGTGTGGATGGCCATGGCGGTTGGCCTAGATATAGAGGGAAAGGGCGGAAAACATGGCGGGAAGCGGAGGGAAATGGCGGGAAAGCATGGCACGTGGCTCGATAGCCCTCATAATGGCGGGAAATATCTTTAGTCCCGGTTAGTGGCTCCAACCGGGACTACACGCTCTAGAAATATCTTTAGTTCCCCACAGTGGCAAAAGATATGATTTAATGCATTTCTAATTTAAAATATGCAAACAAATTAGTTGTATCAGAGAGTATGATAATAGATTTAAATTATAGATCTTGTTATTCTGAAAATTTTGATATATAATACATAATTTTCTTGATTATAGAATGATAAATGTTGATTTTACAATATTTATTAAATTTCCGCATATAAAACAATTAAAAACACCTCTAGTCCCGATCGGAGCTTCCAGCAGGGACTAGAGCCTCCCTCTAGTCCCGGTTAGTGGCTCCAACCGGGACTAGAGGTCCGTGGTGCGAACGCGAAACAGCGGCCGAAAAAACCTCTAGTCCCGGTTGAAGCCTCCAACCGGGACTAGAGGGGGCTTAGTCCCGGTTGGAGCCACCAACCGGGACTAGAGGTCCGGGCTATATATAGTCGCCTCTTCTCCTGGTTTGAGCCACGAACCGAGAGAGCACCATTTCCACTTCTTCTTGTACGACGAGATGCCCAAGTGCCGCTAGAGGACCAGAGTGCTGCCGCCGCTGCCCGTCTTCGCACACAGAGGCCACCGCTGCCCGTCCACGCGCATAGGATCCGCCGCCGCCTCCCGAGGAGCCACTGCCGCGCCGTCCACGCCCGAGGATCAGTGCCGCCGCCCGCCCGTCGTTCACGCGCCTCCCGTTCATGCTTGAGGAGCCGCCGCCCGCCCGTCCACGCAGCCGCCGTCCATGCCGTGCAGGCGTCCACGCCGCCACCGTCCACACGCGCGTGCATAGGTGAGTCTCCCGTACTAGTATTTAGGCATTATTAATTGAATTATTTAGATAGTATTTAGGCTTTTATAGTAGTATTTAGCTAGTATTTAGGCATTATTTACTAGTATTATTTAGCTAGTATTTAGGCGTTTTTAGTAGTATTATTTACTAGTATTTAGTAGTAGTATTTACTAGTATTTAGCTAGTATTTACTAGTATTAAGGCATTTTTAGTAGTATTATTTACTAGTATTTAGCTTATATTTAGTAGTAGTATTTACTAGTATTTAGCTAGTATTTAGGAATTTTTTAGGCATTATTTACTAGTTTATTTAGCTAGTATTCGGGCATTTGTTAGTAGCTAGTATTTAGTAGTATTATTTAGCTAGTACTTGGGCATTTGTTAGTAGTATTATTTACTAATATTTAGCTAGTATTTAGTAATATTATTTACTAGTATTCCCCTAGTATTTAGGGATTTTTAGTAGTATTTAGGAAATATTGCTTAGAGTTATATCGATCAAATGTCTTCTTTAGGATATGCCCATCCCGCATCCTCGGAGTCGACTCGGCGACAACGACGGAGGATTGCTCTCCGTCGGACATGTCTGAGACTGGGCTCCGCCGGGCTGGCATTGAGAGGTGCTACCTTCTGGGACACGCAACTTGGTGAGGAATCTCAGTCTCGTCGTCGACCTGGAGCTTCTCTCGTGGCGGCCACGCGGTCCAGGGTCAATGCAGAGGGTACCGGTCCCCGAGGAGGTGGTACGACGTCGTGTGAGGGAGGAGGACGAGCACGTCCATCGTTATATGTATATCGTGGACGTTCGGCCCTCCAGTTACTGGAAGTGTATTCCGGGACCTCACCCGAGCTATGCTCATGTCATGGTTCCTTCCCTTTGGATGTTAACCTCGCGCGGCTCAGAACCCGGCCGTCGATTGCCAGTTTGACTGAGCGAGCTGTTATTCGAGATGTATTAGTTATATTATATGATATTATTTTTGAATTAGATGGATTATTCGAGATGTATTAGTGATATTATATGATATTATTGTTGTATTAACTGAATTATTCGAGATGTATTAGTTATATTATGGTACATTGTTAATTTTGTTACTCAATTCACTTTATTACTTCATAGCATTTCTTCTATGGACTTCACTGGAAGAGAAGGTGAAGAGCAGCAGTTCGACATGATAAACGGTGCAACGCTACCCAATCCTATTATAGCGCTCTTTGATCAGGGCAGAGCAGAAGGCTGTGCAGCAGAAGATGGCTCACAATTTCTAATGAATCCGGTGAGGGAATGAAGTTAGACGACCCACCAATAGACCAAACGCAAACTAGTGTTGACTGCGACCACAGCTTGCAAAATGATGCACCGGCCGCAACAAAGTCTAGCTAGGTATATTAAGCCTCTTGTGATCACTAGATAGATGCATCAATTGTTTTATATATATATATGTATTAACGAATGTTTCTTATTTTAGACCTCTGATAAAAGTACTAAACGAGGCCCGGCCAAAGGGATGGCCGCCGATGCGCATCTCACAATTAAGGTCATCGATTCAGAAGGCAAACCGTTGCTTCCCAAAAGTAACACAACTACATTTGTGCATCAATGCGGATTTGTTGTTAGGGACAACATCTCGATCAGCATTCCCTATTGGAATAAGCCAGCAAAGGGAGATGAAGATCATTATAGTTTTGTCGAGGATAGATACAAAGACATACTATGGGATAATCTCATTTCACATTTGACTCTATCGGTCTTGGAGTCTGATGAGGCCACAAAGGCTATGAGGTGTCAAAGTAAAGCATTTCACACTTAATAAGATGGTCGAACAGTTCAATAACTACAAGAAAAGATTATACACTGAATATCTCGAGGAAAAGAAAGTTCCATAATGCACTGGCACACTAGAGAAGCAGCGGCCTCACTGGGACATCTTTCTGTAGTACAAGGAATCAGAGCCAGCTAAAAAAGGTCAAAAAAGAATAAGGAAAATGCTGCGAAAAAGAAATATCATCATAGAATGGGGACAGGTGGCTACAAGACTTCTGTGCCTAAGTGGGAGGAAGTTGAGGCCACCTTGCATGAACAAGGGATCACTCCCGCTACACATGACTGGCCCATCAGGGTAAGAAATTGGTTACTCACGCATGGGGCAAAGTATGACATGAAAACAGGGGAGTTAATAATGGATGAAACTTCGGAAATTGCTACACCCCATGAAGCAAAAGTTAAAACAATCAAGGAGGTTCAAGAGGGAAAGTTCAAACCTGACGAGATGACAAAGGACCTCGGAAATCCTGAAAATCCAGGACGAACATGAGGCTTTGGACCTTCTATGCCATGGAAGATTGGGTTTCCCGATGACACTGAATCTTATAGAAACCGAGAGAGAGCAAAGAAGAGGAGAGAGAAGGAGGAGGCAGACCGGTTGCGTAGCATAGAAACAACGACTAACAAACTAGTTGCCATGGTAAAGAAGCAACATAAACAACTAAACAAAATGCGCCAGCATGGGGAACCTCATCAGCTGCAACAAGGAAGTGCTGGCGGGCCATCTCAATGGAGAAGTAGCGTGGCTTCCAAGACGTCTCGATAGATCCCTACCCCGTGGATAATATCACCGAGAAGACAAGTTGTGACCTACATATGGGAGTGATCAACCTATCCTTCAAGGCGGATATTGGATTTGCTTGACCTGTGAACCTGGAGCACGCTGGCATGGCACTGAGATTCCAGATGGATTGCTCATGTCGGGGTGGATGATGTGCTACCGCAATATGAATCACTGGATCTTGAAATCCCTGGAGCTGAAGAGGAGAGAACACTAGGATAAGTCGGAGGTGGTATCATTCTGTGGCGCAAGAAATACATCGTGTTTCTAGGTTTGGCGCCCAAGCCACCACCATCTCCTCCGAGTCGCAACTCACCACCTCCAAGTGCACATGACGAGGAGAGGGACGATGACCACCACCATAGCGCGAGTTGGCCGCCGCGTCAGCTGACTTCGCCGCCGCATGAGCCAACTAAGCCGCCACGTCAGATGACTCGGAAGGTCCCCGCTCGGTCAGTTGGTGCTACTACTAAGAAAAGAGGTAGTAGGGCGAAGAAAACCCCGCCGACTCCTGAAAGGTTACCTGCTGAGAAGACTGATGAGGAACTCAAAGCGCTCAGTGATGCAACAGTGAAAGCCTTTTTGCACCGAAAGTGCCCGAGCCAAAGCAGATATTTGATGAGAAATAAAAAAGGTGGGCTAAGAGTTTCCTTGAGCAACCATCGCAATTTGAGATAAATAAGCCAGATGACTACACACGATGTCTGATGTATGTTGTTCATACTAGGAATAAGAAGACAAGTAGTAGTGCAAGTGGGAAAAGAGGCGTTGCCCAGCTCGGTGAACAGGCAAACCAATCAATCCCCCTGCTCAAGGTGTTATCTAGTGTTGATCATCAAGCAGAGGACTTTGCTAGAAGTGCTGGTATTTCTGTTGCTCAACTGCGTGGCGGAGAGGTCGCCAAACAAACATGCCTTGCATGGAAATATGAATACGTTAAGTCTCTGGTCAAGTGATCCAGTATCTACCAATACAAATGCGAAGACTGCATGATTGGTACGAGAGTGTCACAGAGAAACCAGGGCGAATAATGCTGGAGGTGAAAGTTCCAAAACAACATTTCATTAGTGTGGACGAGATATCAATATATCTTGAGGAACTCTATATGTTATTCCAACAAGACGCCCTCGACTCGAGTCTCGTCAGTTCCTTTTTTCTGTAAGTGATTCATTTCCATCTATGATAAAGTCTCTAACTCTGCTCGTTCATTGCATGTAATTATCCTCACTACGCTATTATGCAGAATGAAGAGCGAGGAATGTGACCGAAGGGGAATCTTTGACCTTGGGTTCGTCGACCCACGCCGAGTTAATGAATGATTGCTAAGGGAATTCCCCTAGTTAATGAAAGTTTACTTACTAAGGTACCTAAAGAGGCAACATTAGAAAAAGATAATAATGTTTCCTTACAACTTCAGGTAAGATTTTTATACTGTCTTATACACATTCACTTTTTCTTACTCGATGTTAACTGCAATTGATGAGTTACTGACGTATATAAACGTGTGCAGCTTTCATTCCATTCTACTAATAATTGAAGTTGATGCTGGAAGAGTTGAAATCAAGGACCCACTAAATAAAGATTATAGATGTGCTCCAGAGGTAATTACAGTCATTATCGCACTATATCGTCTCTTTCGTTCATTTCCTGAGATATCAAGTATAAGTAATAACTAATTTATTTATTTTTTGCCAAAAAGGGTTTGGAAAGAATTCACCAAGGTCACAGTTGGTGCATTTAAGGATGAGCTTAGTTTTCATTCGGTCGATGTAAGTAGTATGAGCTAGTTCCACACATCTCTTTGATTCTATTTTCAATATCATTATATCATGCTTCCTTATTATTTGATTGAATTATATTCTCGTATAGTGCGAGATGCAGCCACGAGGGACTCATTTGTGTGGATACTTCTTTTACGAGTACATTCGCTCGGAGGTCAGCGAGCGGAACCCTGCAACATTTATAGAAGTACGTGAACCATTTGATTTTATTGCCATCAATTGTATTGAGTTTCATTCATAATATTTGTTTTGACGATTGATATTCATATTGATCTCCTTCTTTTATATATAGTTGGAAAGAATGCGGGGGGGGGGGGGACTCCAACCGAGGGAGTGCCTAATACCAATTCAAGAGGAATTGGCGGGATTTTTGGTTGACCATGTCATAGACCCAAGGGGAAAATTCTATGTCGTAGATGAAAGCATGTAATCGAATAGACGGGCTCTAGTCCCGATTGTGATCTCCATGTAACTAAATTGTATATATTATATATATGCTTGTAACACAAGTAATATATTATATATGCATAAACATAGTACATTAATATGCATCAACAAGTTATATTATATATGCATCAACAAGTTATATTATATATGCATCAACAAGTTATATTATATAACAAAAAAATGAAAACGAAAAACCTCTAAATCGTGCTGCGGCATAGAAAGCACTCGATTCTCTACCGTGGCATGAAAGCTTTAGTCCCGGGTCCTGTTACTACCCGAAACTAGAGGTCCTCCGCGCCCCTTCCGTTGTTGCTGCCACGTGAGTGAACTCTAGTCCCAGTAACAGAACCGGGACTAGAGATAGGGACCTCTAGTCCCGATTCTGCAGTCCCGGTTGCAAAACCAGGACTAGAGGCCCTCTGGAACCGGGACTAGAGGCCTGTTCTCCACTAGTGCCCCACAAACCAACACTAGTATTTTTTGCGCACTTTGTCCTCACTCGTGCGCACTCGGGACCCACATCCCGGTCGGTCACCCATCCACAAATTGCTCTAGGCCAAGCACACTTAACCTCATAGTTCTTTTCAGATGAGCTTGTTGATATGGGTATCCTATCAATCCTATTAAACCCATGCGACGGGGTCTCACATGAAACAAAATTTATGTATTGGTTTTCGTTGCATATATCTTGAATGCACCTTGGTGATTGATGATTTGCTTGCAGGATCCTTTCATGCACTTGATTGGTCTATCCTGTGCAATCGTGTTTGAGGAGAAGGTTTGCATTGAAATCGAACTAAGAGTTGTGTCAAGCTCTCAAGATGATAAAGCATTGATCACTTGTGCATGACGTTACTCCAGAGGATACGGTGATGGTGTGTACAATATCTGATTCAAGAACCGCTTCTGCATACTAGAGGTGCCCTCGTAGTCAGTTAAATAACTTGTCCAGGCCACTAACTTGGGTGTTGTTGGGTATATACTTTCTGGGTATACCCACGGTGACTCGTTGACTAGGGTAGCCCACTTCGGGTTAGAGTTATGCTTCACGGGTAGCCCCGTTTGGGAGACAAGATG
Organism: Avena eriantha; assembly: GCA_910589775.1. Lineage (NCBI taxonomy): Eukaryota > Viridiplantae > Streptophyta > Magnoliopsida > Poales > Poaceae > Avena > Avena eriantha. The sequence continues at coordinate 437,399,640 of OU342745.1, read as the reverse complement.
GAAGCATGTCAGGCTAGGGGAAGGCCCAGAAGACTTACCAACTTACGCATATATAGTTACTTGTAGTCCAAGATGTACAATGTAACCGACTCTTTATCGTAGTCGGATAGGTATCTCTTCTAACCCTAAGTCGGATATCTGTATAAGCCTTCTAGGGACCATCCTTTAGGGCAACCACAACCTACAACCTCAACTTTCACAGGCAAAACCTCTCTTGTCTATACTTCCAACTCTGTCGTATTACTGAATTGCTAGCAGGACTAGGATCCGTCCACCACAGGCGGAGTAGAACCTGGGTAAATCTTGTGTGCATACCGTCCCAGAACACCGTCCGTATCACACCCCATATTTATCCACACCCCAAGGACCCCCTCATGGCGTACTTGTCTTCAATTCGACGACAATTGGTGCCCACCGTGGGGCTAGTGACCTTCGGATCTACGTTCCGGGCGGAATCTACGCGAATCGTAATCGGCGAAACAATCGTTGTCGGCCGGGTTCTCTATGCCAGTGATGTCCCTATTGTCCTTCTCGATGAGAATTGGATTCTGGCTAGGGAGCCCATGACCAGCTACAAAATCATGTCTTTTCGCGCGATCGATGTTTACCTCGGTTTCGCTGATCCTACCCAACCCACCCCAGCGGTGATTGTGGAGGTAGAAGAAACTTATGGATCCACTTTGTTCGCAGAGGCGGTAGAGTTCTAGGTCTCAAAAAACCCTAATCCAACTAAGCCTGCACCTGAAGTGGAGATAGTTGAGAAGATTGGGTCTGAAGAAGATCTCCCCAATGAGGTCGAATCTAAGGAAGATCAAAGTTGCAACAGCTTTGAATCCGGCTCTACTGATGCTGGAGCAAGAAAATCACTTCTGAGCCACACGTTTAGGCGGATGCTGCTGCGTGGAAACGCTAGTATCGAGAAAATCCTTCAAACCATCAAAAGATATGAGGAAGCTAATGAAGAAAGCCGCAACTGCCTCATAGCACATAGATCTCACTTCGTTGGCTATGTTGGCTCTGGATCTGGCTCTACCGATGCTAGAGAGAACAACGACTCAGTGTTACACATAATCAGAACAAGTGCCAATACAACGGATTATTTAGGGATTCCGTGACGTCGGCATATCTCCGCACGTATGAGGAAGGAGAAGAGTTGCATCTGAGTCCCTACAATAGTACGGACGAAAGATATGATGAGAACTTTCCTAACCCGCGTGATGACATGGATATAGGAGATAATACCGACGTCCAAATGTCCGAAAGTACTGATCAAAGCTTGACTCCAGGAAACAGACCGAAAGCTGTCTTTGCCACAGGGGCCGAGAAGGCTAGCAAGGCAAATAAGAAGAAGAATAAGACCCGGTCTAAGGATCTTCCAACTGAGGAGGTAATCGCTGAGGAATATGAGGAGGACTCAGATGGTGCTCTGATCCTCTCAGAACCGAAAAAATATCCGGTGGATGGACACGTGGTTACACTAGGTGATCGAGAAATCCTCCACGGAACCAAAATAATGATGCTCTAGATGGAGGCTAGCGCTCAGCCGGAAATAATCTACCAGCACCACCATCTCAAAGCAGCCACCATAATAGCTCTCGCGGGAGTCAGGGGGCACCGTGGTGGAGGTGGTGGTAGAAGAAGTAGAAGTATGGCTCCAAGGTACCGCAACCACAACGAATAACCAAGACGGTGCTCCCTGTCACCAAGTAACGCGAGGCACCAGATCAACTCTAACATAGAGGCACGATGCTACGAGTTGGATAACATATACGTTGGTCCAAAACTCTTCGGTCCACGTGTCCGACAAACAAATTTTACGGAAGGATTTGCTATCTCAAGGCACATTCAACCCTACGATGACGTGGCTCGGCTAGACACCTGGCACCAGGTTTCTTTAAGGCCAGCTGCATCGCCAAAGGAGGAAACAGCTTGGTCGCAGTCCAGTATCTCCCACTCATGTTGAGGAAGACAGCTCGATCTTGGCTCAATGAACTTCAAGAAAACACGATTCACAACTGGTATGTCATGAAAAGTGTGTTCTTTTGGAATTTCGAAGGCACTTACCGGAGGCCCTGCATGGTCAGAGATCTCCAACATTGCACCTAGAAGGCCAGAGAAACTTTCTGAGATTACCTCGGACGATGGATCGACACTAAGAACTTCTGTGAATAAGTAAATGACCACACTGTGATCGAAGCATTCATCGTGGGACTCCCAATCGGATTGCTGCCTCATCGCTTGAAGTGCGACAAGATTACCGACTTCGGGGAGATGATAGAGACGACAAGCAAATATGTTGATGCCGATGATTATTTAGAGGGACCGCTGAATGCCCTGGCCATACCACAGTCGGCTAAATAGCCAAAGCAGCAGTAGACCTAGAAGTGCAAGAACACCTCAGAACATAAGCCCAATCCGGAATCTGCTATGGTCAACGCAACTTTCGGATCTAGAGGACTAGGAGGTGCAGAGGCGGCCGGGAATGAGGTCGCGGAACTTCCTCGGTCCAAGGTAGAGGAGACCAGCAACCTGGTAAAACCTACTCGTTGGCCGATAATGCCAATAATTCATGTGTGCATCACCCGGATGGCAACATGGGCTCTTCCCACACGAATGTTGAGTGTTGTTTCAATGACGACATCAAGAAAGACGAATCCGCTGGCTATAGGGCTGAGTGACAAAAAGGAAAGAAGAATTCTGACACAGAAAAGTAGTCTAAGGAAGATTCTGACATGGAGGAGGCACAGCCCTCAAATCCCAAGTCGGACGGAAAGAAGACCTTCCCAACCAAAAAAGACACTTACATATGCTTCCTTTGGTCCCATCCCGCTATATGGTCGGAAGTAACAATTACCTTTGACTGAAGTGATCATCCTCTTAAACCATAGAGGCGAGGAAAGTACGCTCTGGATGTCAATCCGTTGATCAATGGCTATGGGTTCTCAAAGACTCTCATGGACGGTGGCAGTAGCATCAACATCCTCTACGTTGAAACACTTCACCGTATGAAGATATCAGAAACACAGCTAAATCACAGCACAATGATTTTCGATGAAGTTGTCCCCGGAAGGCAACCGCTTTTTGTTTCATGGATTTCCAAGTTACTGGGCAGCCGTTGATGAGGAAAAGTCTGGTCGTCATGGTCGTGCGGTCGTCTAGATTGCTGACCATTTCAACATCACTGTAGCCCACGAGCTTAGGCTTCTCGCCGCCACTACATAAAGCGCACCCAAAGTTCTTGGTATCGGCGATGTAGCGGAGAAGGTGCTTGACGGCGATCAGGTCCTCTGTCATTAGCTTCTCCATGAAGCGACTGACATAGCCCACAACGAAAGCAATGTCCGTCCTGTTGAGAATGAGGTAGCATAGACTCCCGACAATGGACCAGCAGAGAGTCATGTCCATCGGAGGATTGGTGTTGTCCTTGCTAAGCCTCAGGTACTTCTCCAATGGTACAGACATGGCATTGCAATACGGCATGATGACCTTCTCCAGGAGCTTGCCGGCAAATGCAGACTGGAAGAGCGAGATATTGTCGCTGCTCTGCGACACCTCAATGCATAGGTAATAAGTGAGCTTGCCCAGGTCACACATCTTAAACTGTCCATCATCTGAAGCTTTTATTTGGCGATCTCTTGCGTGCTGCCGCCGGTGAAGATTAGATCATCGACGTACACTCCGAGCAGCAGGCATGAGCTGCCATCACCGTAAGAGTACACCGCGTGCTCCGATGGGCTTCTAGCGAAACCAAGCGACAATAGTGTGCTGTCGAGCTTGGCATTCCATGCCCGTGGTGCCTGACAAAGCCCGTAGAGAGCCTTCTTCAGGCGCAACACCTTACCCTCCATGCTGCTGACGATGAAACCCGGAGGCTATGACACGTACACCTCCTTAGTCAGATCGCCGTTTAGGAACACGTAATTGACGTCGAGATGGTGCACCTCCCAGCTATGATGAGCGATGATGGCGAGCAGTACGCGCAACGAATCTAGGTGCATTACGGGCGCAAAGTCCTCGTCAAAGTCGATGCCGGCCCACTATGCATACCCCTTAGCTACCAAGGGGTCTTTGTGGCAAATGACCTCCCCAACTGGATTCTTCTTTAGCTTGTAGACCCATTTGAGGCCAATTGGATGGTGATGGCTCTGAAATATAGCCATCTATGTCCACATTTAAACTGGATATTACTCATATTCTTGATGAAATATCTCTCTAAACCTTGCCACTAATGCTAATATTCAAAGGGGTATGCAATCCTTTCTTTTATATTTTTACTGTGCAGATAATGTCGTTAAAAGGAGGGAATCACTACATTAAAGTAAAAGATACGAGATTTCCTTCGACCAGAAGAAACCAGGAGCTGTACAACGGAGGCAGATGCCGTAACGATCAACTATACGGCCAGAGCAAAAATTCCAACCATATAGCTCCGGTCGTATAGTTGGCGCCACCACCCTTAGGTCAAACAGAACAACTTCCGTGAAGGGACCCCTATATAAAGAGGCCTCGGGCGACGAGAAAAGGGGCTCGCTCTTGTACACACCCCATCTCGACTCGCTCTCGACAGCATCCACAACACCATCAGCCGCCGGAGTAATAGACTTAGATCTAATATCCAAACCCTTCTCCATCTCCATAGCCATACTCCACCACTTGAAATAGTAGATTTCTTCTTTGATTGGCGACATTCTAAGACTATTGCTACCAATCTTATGATTTTCATTACAATGTTTGTGATTGTTGATCTCATCTCTATGTGTGAGTAATTCTCCTTGGGCTAAGGGCTTCGGCCTAGCCATGTAGAAATTGTGCATGTTATTTATAATACATGGGATAGTGTATTAGTTTGTATGCCATGATGATTATTGTATCCTCTCTTGCCTCAACCTAAAGGACTTGTCAGGTACCCAAGACCCTGAGGGTTGAGCAAGGTATAGGGAGTATGAGTGATGACGGATCTGTAGGTTGGGAACCCCAGTGACAGAAGGGGTAGTACGGCTGTATGTGAGGGATTTTCTTGGGATTAATAGTGACATCACTATGCATATCATTAGTTCTCTTTCTTCTATGGAGGAGACTAGTAGGTTATTGCTATAAGCAATTGCGGAGGCAATAGCAATTATGGATGCACTTCCCACATATAATTTATCTTGCTCTAACAAGTACACGCATACTTTATTTCTATCTTTTATTTCCATCAGATGCTTTGCACACCTACAGGTGAAACCGAACGCCTTAGGCCCTCTCTCTCCATCATCAACAACAACAAAAAGACGCGAGCTATTGGTCCGGTAAAAACACAAAAGGAATTCTAAACTGCCGAAGGTCCGTTAAAGTAACTTCACTATGCATTCGCTTCCCGAGGATTCAATAACCTAGGTCTACTAGGGAAAAAGAAGCTACACTACATCCGTAATCTGGATCGAATGTATCAACCCTTTTTCTGGCGCCATTGCCGGGGAAGCAATCGCTACCAGGTCCCTTCATGTATTTCGAGTAGTATGGCCTTGCCTTCTCCGTTGGGGACGCACTGTTGTAGTACTCCCATGATGCTCTTTTTGTAGAGCTCGCCGTTGATAAGTGTGAAATCTTTGGACCACCGTGCTATGTGGCGAGCATCCGTTGGGTCTTCCGGCAGTCTTTTGTTTAGCAGGTACGTTATGTACGGTTGAGTCCATGAGGACGCGATCATCATAACCTCCATGGGGCTTTGGAGTCCCGTGGAGTGCTCGTCGACGTCGACTATCGTTTTATCTTTAGGAGCCGTAGCCCCCGTGTCCTTGAGCTCGTCCTCCTTCGGAGCCTTTGGTTTGATGGAGCGTCCGCATATTTGCTCGAGGAAAACTCCAGGTGGTACTGGCGCGCAGGTGGGACGATGTTGGCGAGTGCGTCTGCTTCCTAATTGCTTTCGCGACTAATGTGGCGTAGCTCGCAACCGTCAAAGTCTCCCTCGATTTCGTCGTAGAGGTTGTGATAAGCGATCATGTTGTTGCTGAGTGCGTCGCACTCGTTCATTGTTTGGTTTACCACGAGCTTGGAGTCGCCGTAGATAAGGAGCCGCTTCGCACCGCGGGCTTTGGCCATCCTCATCCCATGGAGAAGGGCTTCGTATTCAACTTCGTTGTTGGAGCCCGTGAACTGCATTCGCAAAACGTATCGCATCTTGTCGCCTTGTGGTGATGTCAGTATGACTCCTGCTCCGGCTCCTTCCTTGCGTTTGGATCCGTCGAAGTGCATCGTCCATAGGTAGGACATGTCCGGTTTACCGGGGAGTTGATTTTCCATCCAATGCACGAGAAAGTCCGGTAGCACTTGCGACTTGATTGCGCTGCGCTTCTCATAAGTGATGTCTCGTGGAGAGAATTCGATTCCCCAAAGGGCGACTCGTCCGCTGGCGTCGGTGTTGTTTAGGATGTGTCCTAATGGGGCGTCGGTGACCACAATTATCTGGTGCTCCTGGAAGTAATGGCGCAGTCGCCGTGCAGACATGAAAACTCCATAGGCTAGCTTCTGATAATGCGGGTACCGCTGTTTTGTTGGCGTGAGTACCTCGCTGAGGTAATACACCGGTCGTTGTACTCCGTGTACTTTTCCTTCTTCGGCTCTTTCTACCACCAAGACAGTGCTGACCACTTGATGTGCGACAACGGTGTAGAGTAGCAGTGGTTCGCGTTCCCGAGGAGTTACCAAGACAGGCAAGGTGGAGAGCAGGCCCTTGAGGTCCTCGAATGCGTCCTGTGCCTCGTCCGTCCACTCGAATTTATTGGTTTTCCGGAGGAGCTCGTAGAAGCGTAATGCCTTTTCACCCATGCGACTAATGAAGTGACTGAGAGCCGCGATTTGCCCGGCTAGCTGTTGGACGCCTTTTACGTTTGCCCGGCTAGCTGTTGGCCGCGATTCTCCTTTATTTTCTTTGGGTTCGCTTCGATTCCACGAGCGGAGATGAGGTACCCGAGTAGCTGCCCTGATGGTACGCCAAAGGCGCATTTGTCCGGATTAAGCTTGATCCGGTAGCGGTCGAGGTTGTCGAAGGTTTCACACAGATCATCGAGTAGCGAGGCTTCCTCTTTCGTCTTGATGACGATGTCATCAACGTAGACTTGGATGTTCCGCCTGAGCTGGCTTTTAAGGCAAGCCTGCATGCATCGTTGATAAGTGGTGCCTGCATTTTTAGCCCGAAGGGCATAGTGGTGTAGCAGAATACACCAAAGGGTGTGATAAACGGCGTCTTCTCTTGGTCCTCTTTCTTCATTCGAATTTGGTGGTAGCCTGAGTAGGCGTCGAGGAAGCATAGACGTGCGCAGCCTACAGTTGACAGTACACCAAAGCACTAGATTCCCGACCGTTGTTGGTCGGCAAAAGTCTTGATCGCCAATAAATTGTTGGTGGGGGAAAGTACATGTCAAACAGTCAGTCAGGATAACATGTACATAACGGCGGACTGTCGGTCGGCAATGGATGATCCTTTGTTATCGAACCGTCAGTCGGTAATACGTCGGTCGGTAAATATTGCCGGCCAACTGCAGGTCGTTAACTAGGCCGACGCGTGCTAGTTTCTGGCCCAGGGCACGGTCTGAAAAATATTAGCGCCAATAATTTGGCCCAACGCGCGCAACTTTTACCCTTATCCCTATCTCCACCGCTAGAGCAAACCCTAAATCCCCAAATCCACTCTCGCGGACGGCGCACTCTCTCGATCCCTCACGCTATCGCTGCTCTCCACCACGTGCGCCCTGCACTGAAGTTCCCTCTGTCCGGCAGCGACGCTGCCCGTCCGGCGAGGCACAGCCTGCTCCTCGCGCTGAGATCCGGTGGCTAGCTGACATCCCCGCCATTCCCAAGTTGCATCGTTGTCCACACCCAGCCGCAGCCCGCTGGATTCTTGTATACGCCCAAATTTCCGGTGAGTTCACTTCTCACTCTCTCTGCTACATACGTCAGCAGCTGCTCTCTGTCCGTGGATGTGTGGAGGCCGCTGCAACTATAATCTGTCTAGCTAGCTCGTGACCTGTAGGCTGTAGCGTATTCGACCAATTATTTCAGCGCTGCTGTGTCCCTCACCTAATAACAAGATGATGCACTAGAGATACTAGTTCGGTTCTATTTTTTATGGATTGATGTGCTCCTAGTTGGTTTACCCATTGTGATTCAACCCTCTTTTTTCTCAATAGTACGATGTGTGCATGTTCATGAGTTGGTAGCTCTAGTTAATTGGATGGATTATGTTGGTACTACTTAGCTGTGGTGAGTTAATTCAAAAGCTGTTAGATCTGGTATTAGTTAGTTTCATATGTGGTAACTTGTACTCAGTTCAAATAGTCAAAGTGCCTGTTAAGATTATTTATTCTAAGAATTCTATAAAAATGGGAACTTTAGACTAAATAATTATATTACCAGCTAGGAGTTAAGAAGTGACTTCTTACATATTCTTAGTTCTTGAAAATATGCGTTCCTTAGCTTATTACTAAAATATTAATTGTTGTTTCTCACTTATTTGTTCTGTAAGTGAAGCCTTGATTTATAATCTCTATTTTGTTTGGTTTTTAGGTTTCTTTCTACCGCCAACAAACGAGGTCTCAGGGACAACACAGCGACGCCCCCTCATTGGTTGTTACTATTGTCCCCCGCTAGTTTGTGAGTTCATGTACTCCTTGCCTTCTTTTTGGTTCCCCGATTCAGGATTTTAGAATTATGATCTTCCGCATCTTACTTTGGACCTGCCTAGTATTGGATTAATATATAGTGCATCAGATCAAGTGTATATTTTATTTTAGGAAGTAACTTGTGTAATCAGAAGTAGGCACCATCTTCGTCCAAGATTTGACACTAATTTATATGCAGCCAATATTTTATTGCTTGTCCTTGCTTACTAGAACATTGTTGTTTTGGCACTAATTTCATAAAACTAGTAGAGCCTAATTAATAGTGCCTCCTGCTCCTGACGACTCATGAGTTCCTTGGTGTGGCGCAAAAATCATCCTCCCTTCCTGTCACTGCCTGCCCACTAGTTGGTGAGTTGACCTACTACTTCGGTCTAAAAATAAAGTCGTCCTTGTCCATCCTCTTTGATATGTTTTGTTTATGGTGGTATCTATCTTTATTATGTGTGCAATTGGGTGCAAGATTTTTTTCTTTTCTTTTTTGAACCGCAATAAGATCTATTTACATTGCTTCCAATAATTCCGTATGTTCTATGGTTATGCTATTATTCTGCCAGGAATTACTATTGGTAGTAATCAAGTGTACAACTAGCATGGATAAAAGTTGGATGGATGCATCTATTCAATACCATAGAAGATAAATGGGTAAACACTGACCAGTTTGGAATCACTTATGTGAATTTCAAGCATCTATTCAATACCGGTTAGAAGATGTCAAACAAACCTTTTATTTTAGCAGCACAAGCAACTCAAGTTTACTATTTTCAAGATCACATTGATGTTGAGTGGACTAGTGTTGTTATACCATCATTTTATGACATAAACGAAGCTGTAAATATTGAGCATGGTAATACTTTACATGTGACATTGTGTGATCCATGTACTACTATACGTGTGAGTTTTGCCGATGGAGGCATTGGTTCTGCTAGGACAAATCTAGATGGAATAGTTCTTAAATAAAGTGATATTAAGAAAAAGTAAGCGCCGTGTACAATTTTTCTATTATGCTTTGTATTCTCAGCAATGTATTTATATAGTGTGTCTTTGCAGGAGGAAAAATGGCAAGCGGAAGAGGAAAGGGTAAAGATGCGGTGGTCACCGACAAAGGCTGAACAACAAAGAAAAAGAGATTAGAAGAAAATGACTGAAGGTTGCCATTAGTAAGCCAAGCAAATTCTGCAACGAAGCAAGCCGACCCCCAAAACAGAAAACAAAGGTATGTAGCATCGAACACATTCCTTTTATCCCTCAAGGAAGAAAATGTAGCATCATTGCTAGCATATCTATGCAGGTAACCTACCGTGCACTTGAAAATACAAATGAAAGACGTGCTTTGAGGTCTATAGTGTAGCAAAGAATAGTGATAATGAAAATCCTATAGACCAACCTTCCAAAGGTATAGTAGGTTATAAGTGTTTCGGATCATGGCCTCATGTAACTAGTCAGAATTTTTTATTTAACTCAGTTCATTTTCTTGCGGTGAAGAGATCACTCCTGAGCTTCTTGATGATGAGAAAGGTGGCCGGAAGATTACTCTAAAGGCTACCATATATTCAAGGATGAATAAGCCCAAAATTAAAATTCCACTCAATGAGCATGGCCAACCAATTAGACCAGATGTAACTGAATTTGCCAATTTCATTGGTACTCTTGTGAGGAAGCATAAACCACCAAAAAATTTAGGCTAGAGAGATGTTGTTGAAGAAAACAAGTTGTTGTGTTTCAAGGACTAATACATATTCGAAAATAACAAATGTGTGTAGGCTGAAGTGGCCACCTGGGCATGACCCTCGGAGAGACGAAGTGTATAACAGGAGAAATGACCTAAAAAGGACAACATGTGCCACAGGCATCAACAAGATGCATAAAATCAATCCCAATAATCTTCCCAAATTGGTTGTACTATTTACACAAGATTCTTTAAATTAATGTGGACATGTTTTGGTAAATTGGTGGTACTATTTATAAAAGATACTATTTGGTCTACCATCCATGGTTCTTGTATGGTTAATTTAGCAGACATACTTTGAAGTTGAAGTACTACACGTATTTATCTCAAAGTGAAACAATGGCCAATAATCAGTTTATCTGTTTTTGTGCAGGTGTCACCTCAAATATGAGTTAGCATGCATAACTTGTGTCACAATCCACCAAGTAGATGTCGGTTTCACATGAACATGATGTCTTGTAATGGAGTGAATTATGTCCGACAGAATGCTATTCTGCTACCATTTTATAAACCTGGTAATGTTGTAACGTTTGGCTATCATTTTGCAAACCTGATATGTAAGTCGAGAACATATGAACAAAAGGTTTGTATGAATTGATGCATTTATGTCATTACGGGTGGTTTTGATTTAATTCCTCTTTATATTTTGGAGAATATGCTTGTATACTGTTACGTGGAACATGTGATGTTGATTGGTCTTTGGTTGTCGATTGTCTAAAATATACGTGTATATTGATACCAGTATAGCTCTACATCTGATAAGTAGGAATGCTGATCGCAAGTTGGTTGGCAAAACTAATGCCGACTGACGGCCTGACCGAAAATCTTCATCACAACCAACAATAGGTTGGTCGGCAAATATTACGTCACCTAAAAGTCGGTCAGGAACAAAATGTCTGCCGGGAAAGAAATGTCGGTCGGGAAACATATATCAGTCGGGAAAGGTTGACAAGAACTGTCTTACTATCGGTCGGGAAATATATGTTGGTCGGGAAAGACCTTTGCCGACCGGACTTACGGTGACCGACAAGGTCGGTCGGCAAAACTGATTCCCCACCGATATTCGGTCGGTGAAAGCGGCTTTCCCGACCAACATGTCTGTTGGGAATATTGTGCTGTGGTGTAGTGTGAATCGATGATCTGGTCGATTTGTGGTTGGGGGAAGTGATCCTTCAGGCAGTGCTTGTTGAGCGACGTGAAGTCCGCACACATCCGCAGGATATCTGTGTCTTTCTTTGGTACTAACACGGGGTTTGCTACCCAAGTGCTTTCATTGATTTCTCGAATGAAGTTGGCGTCGAGAAGTATGTTGACTTCCATGCCAACTGCTTTTGCTTTTGGCTCCGATAGACGTCGTATTGTTTGCTTGACTGGTCTGGCTTTGGGGTTGACGTTGAGTGCGTGCTCGGCGAATTCCCTGGGAACTCCTGGCATGTCCGCGGGACACCAGGAGAAAATTTCCCACCGCTCACGGAGGAATTCGACGAGCGTGAGTTCCTATGCGGAACCCAAGTTATTGGCGATGAGTGTCGTCTTGGTCGGATCCGTGGGATGGACCTGGACGGCTTTGGTGTTAGCCGTGGATTCGAAAGATTGATCTCGTCCGCTGGGCTTTGTTACAGGGGGAAGGCTATTGTCCGTTGACTCCTGGAGCTAGGCCAGTTCCTCTTGCATGCCAAAGGTTTGGGAGATTCTGTTGAATTCCCTATCGCAGCTATCCGATTTCTCGAAGCTTCCTCTGATGGTGATGACGCCGTGAGGTCCTGGCATGTTCAGCTTCAAGTATGCGTAATGTGGCACAGCCATAAATCTGGAGAAAGCGACGCGCCCGAGGATGCAATGGTACTGTGACGGCCAGTCGATGACTTGAAACTCCAGGCGTTCTCGTCGAAAATTTGATGGTGTGCCGAATATGACGTCCAGGTCTATTTTCCCCGGAGGGTAAACGCCTTTGCCTGTCATGATCCCATGAAACGTGGTTGCGAAAGGATCCAGGCATGAGGTTGGGATTCGCATGGCACGTAGGGTGCTGGCGAAAATCAGGTTGATTCCGCTGCCTCTGTCCATAAGGACGCGACTCATCTCGTATCCGCCAAGTTGAGCTTCTAATACCACTGGCGAGTGCCCGGGACGCGAGACGCTCCGCGGGTGGTCTATTTTGTCGAATGCGCATTGCAGGTGCCAGCTCCGCTATGGTACTCAGGGGTAGGCAGTGGCGAGTGCATCGCCAAGTTGATTTGTCGAGTGATCGACTTCTACTCTCTATTGGATGGGCGGCCCTTCTGGATCATATTCATGTTGCCACGTGGTTGCGGATAGTATTCTCCACCGTTATTTGGGGCAGGAGCTGCAGCAGGCGGAGGTGGCCCAGGTGGTGGTGGCGGTGCTCCATGAGCTATGGTGCCAGGTGCCGGTCCGTAACCTTGATTGATCGTGTCGCGGTTCATTTTGGCCAGTCCTTCGTGTAGCTTGAGGAACTTGCGGCAATCCTTTAGGAGGTGGCTGGACTTTTTCTTGCCGTCGTGCTTGTCGATGTAGAAGTGCAAGTTGCATGGTCCAGACAGTTTATCCTGGATGGAAATCCCAGGTGCTTCGGTATTGTTGCCAGACTTGTGTAGTTTTTCCGCTGTCGCGGTATCCACCACTTCGATATCCGCTGCTGCGGTAGTTGTCGTCGCGTTTGTCGGCATAGCCGGCAGCAACCATGTCGACTTCCTCGCGGTCCTCGTAGCCACGGTGGCGTCGTTTTCCCCGGCGGTCGCATCTGCGCCCGAGGTCGTCATCGTCGTCAGAGTAGGGGTAGTTTTTCACCGAGTCCTCTCCGTTAGCCCACTTGTTTGCCATGTCCATTAGGTGGTCTATTGTTTTGGGTTTTGAGCGACCCAATTCTTCCCTGAGTTCCATGCGACGTACTCCGCTATTGAAGGCGTCGATTGCGCGATCTTTCGAGATATCCTTGGCAGAGTTCTTAATGATGGACCACCTTTGGATATACAAGCGCAGCGACTCGCCTGATCTTTGGTGGCAGCTTCTTAGCTCTTCGATTGACGTGGGCCTCTTATAGGTGCCTTTGAAGTTGCGCACAAAACTATAGACCAGCTCCTCCCAACCGCGGATGGAGCCATTTGGGAGGTTGTTGAGACATGAGCGGGCAAGCTCCTTGCAGCTGTAGCTAAAGGAATTGCGTCGCTGTAGTTGTGTTTCCGCCATGCAATCGAACGGACGAGATGTGATCCTCCAACCAAATCTTCGGGTCCTGAAGCCCGTCGAATTTGAGGTTCTCAGAGGGATGTTTGAACCCTTTAGGCATTCACTTCTGCCTTATGGCTCTACTAAAACATCTAGCGCCACAGAGTTCTACGTCGTCATCATCAGAGTCAGTCGAGCGAGCGCGTCTGGCGCATCTTGTCGACTTTGCGCTGCGTGATATCGTCGCGCGTGTCGTAGTCGCGATCGCTCCGTCGTGAACGGTGTCGTCATGGTAGATCGTGGCTCTCGTCACTCGAAGAGTCCGATGAGTAGCGTCTGGGCGGGGCTTTGTCTTTCTTTGGCTCTGGCGTCGCCTCCTTCCCGAGGGCAGCTTCGACCATCCCCAGGTCAGCGATCGTAGATCGATGCATGGTGGCTCTAGGATCTCCAGCTGGTGGCTGGTTGTTGAGGAGGTACATTGTTGTTGCTGTTACCATGGCATGCGCTGTTTTGGGGAGCACATTGCCTCGTGTGTCCACCGTCATGGTCGAGAAGTCAAGGATTTTTGCGGCTTCCGCTCGCTCCGCCTCAGTGAGATGAGCCAGCCGCAAATGGTGTTTCATAGCTGGTTGGTTGTTCGTCCTAGAGGAGGATCCCCGGATGGATGATATCACAGCTCGCTGGATGCTTGATTCGTCGGAGAGTCGTCGACGCTCGTTTATTTCGGCGATTACTCGTTGTTGGCATTTGTACTCCTCCTTGAGTAGCCAGTGGTAGCCCATCAGCAGGTTCTGCGATGCGTTCTGGGGTAGAGGATTACCTTGCAGAGCTTCGTGACAACGAGCCCACTCGTCGTTATTGATCCTGAGCAACAGACGCTGCTCGTTCTTCTCCTCCTCCGTGAGAGGTGGATTCCCTCTGTTGCTGATGGGTGTGGTGTCGTCGTTGTTGAGCGTTGGGTTGCCACCGTTGGGGGGACCAGCATTTGGTACCGGGTTACAATTATTGTCGCGATTGACGCTGGTGTTGCCGATATTAACGACAACGCACATGTAGGGGTTGGGAACGTGGCTGCTTCCGCAGCTTTCAGATCCGGAGCCGTAGGCTTCTTCCTCTGTAGCCAAGTCGCCTGGATCAGTATTGCAACTCCTGTCGCTTTCAGTACTTCCGACTGTTGTCGGGACATCAAGTTCACTCAGAGCTCCGTCGGGCAGCGGGAACCATGTCACAGGAGCAATCGCAGTGGTGATGGGCTGATCAGGGAGGCGAAGCGTGCCGATCTGGCCAACTTGGAAGCGTAAACTCCCGATTGCTAGGCCGATTCCGTCTCCTACAGACTCAAAATCCTGGCGAGTGGACGGTGAAGTCGAAGGCGCCAAAGAGAAGTTGGATCTCTGCTGTTGCAGAGTTGTAGATCGCATCTGATGGGACCGAAGAAGCCACAACATCAGCACTCCCGATTCCCATAGACGGCGCCATTTGACGTGGGGTTAACTCATCAATGCCCATTGTTATGGACTTGGGTTTTGGAGAAGGAGGGAGCGCTGGAGGAATCTTTCAGCTAGCAAACAAGCACACAGGGACGCAAGGTTTACCCAGGTTCAGGCCTCGTAGAGGACCCTACTCCTGCTTGTCTGCTCTTAGAATTATCGAAGGAATCGAAGATTACAGGGGTGCGCAGATGCAATCTGGCGATGGTATGGAAACTAGGGTTGTGAGGTGCCCTCCTTGCTGCCCCCTCCTAGCCTTTATATGGATAGGCCAGGTCTCGGGTAGCAGTTCGAGTCGGTTATAAGTTAGGGTTTGACCCTTTTAAACTTTCTTTCTTTGAACTATGTCTTGCGCTGCAAGTATTTTAAGTCTCCGTGAATCACCCGAATCCTGTATTGGGCCTTAGGAAACATCGTGGGCTTCGACCAGGCTAGACCACATATGCTAGGATCGAGTACCTATAAGTTATGCCCACGTCACCAAGACTTCCCAGAACTTGGAGGGACTGTGAAGAGAATGCAAAACATCTCCTTGAACCTCCGAGAATCAACAAGTAACCTCTCAACTCAATTCGCAAACTGGCATAACGATTTTTTCTCGACACCACAATGATTTGAAGGGCTTGCAAAAGCCTAAGTTTGGGGAAGTTTTCCTCATTATCTTTATTTGGCGTTCATTTGCTTTTATTTATTTTGAGGTTACGTTTTTATTTCAGTTTATAAGCACTCATGTTGGTTTCCCCAACACTTTATCTTTAGTTCTTTCGATTTACTCTCAAAATTTTCTAGCCGAGCTTTGCCGCCAATTTTCTATTCTTTAAATTCCCTCTCTTAAAAACAACAAAAAGGTTTCTCCATTTATCTTTGTTTTCTCTCTTTCTTTTCTTTTCGCCTCGAGGTTCTCATGTATTTGCAGTAAGAGTGATCGGCTTTGAGTTTCCAAGAAGCAAAAACAAAAGGAAAGAGAGAAGTGGAACCAAACATGAGAGGTATGCCTTATGACTCCCAACTTTTGAAGTTTGAGAAACCCATGCTAGTTAGTAGTAAATGTTGAGATATTATATCGGTGGAGTGAGTCTTTGTATTGTAGTAAGATTGTCGTTTGCATGGGTATTTAACTAGGCTCATTTTGTTCCAGCTCTCGTAATTAGCCAAGTCTTGCCTAAAAATTGCTAAACAATTGTAATAAGAAAAAGTCTCACAATTGAAGACTTGGGTGTTGTAGTGCTTAGTCTTGAAAGCTTATTTCTAGAGACACTTGACACTACTGAAATGTTGATTGACTTGATAGCTCTCTTTGAAAGAATTTGTTCGATTGAATTAATGTTTAGCGGTTTTTGTGAGCATGCCAAAGTTTGACATGTTAATCATAAGAATGATATAGCTTTACGCGTGTCAAACTTCATGGGATGCTAACAACTCCGCTGGACTACGAATGATCTTCATGGAGGAAACTCCTAGATTTTGGCTATGAGTTGATTAAACACTTATAGCAGCAATGCTATAGTGGGTAAGATTCTTGGTACTCCTGGGTAGCTGTAATCTTGATGGAATCACTCCTCTGGCTGTTATGAGAAATCATTGTGCATAAGGAACAAAACCTTAGCGATGCCACGAGTGTCCATCACAGCCCGATAAACTAATAATTTTTTTGGCATGCTCTAAATTACTTAAAAACAGAAATTCTTGAAGGACAATGAATATAAAAGTGGTGCTTGAAAAGTCTTGATTTATTGATGTGGGAGAATTGAGATACTCTAGTGTATATGCTTTTTCATGACAACTCTCACACTCTTAATTTACATGATTATACTTTATTGTTCAAAGGCAAGCCTATGAGTTGATTACTTGACATGGAATAAAGCTTACTCATTTGAATCATCCATGTTTACAATAATTTGGATGCACTATAAGGATGCATGAAACCCGTATGATATGCTTGCCATTACTCTATCTATGCTGAAGTTTTTCATATTTATGAAGTAGAGGAAACATGAGACTACTAATCATGAGTAAGATCACCATCTCATTATTTTAGTTTAAATGCTGAGTTCCTTTTTGATTTTGGTTTTCTTGCTCGGGGACGATAAAGTTTAAGCTTGGTGAGCTTGATGGCTCTGAAATATAGCCATCTACGTCCATATTTAAATTGGATATTACTCATATTCTTGATGAAATATCTCTCTAAACCCTGTCACTAATGCTAATATTCAAAGGGGTATGCAATCCTTTCTTTTATATTTTTCCTGTGCAGATAATGTCGTTAAAAGGAGGGAATCACTACATTAAAGTCAAAGATACGAGATTTCCTTCGACCAGAAGAAACCAGGAGCCGTACAATGGAGGCCGGCGCCATAACGACCAACTATACGGCCAGAGCAAAAATTCCGACCGTATAGCTTCGGTCGTATAGTTGGTGCCGCCACCATTAGGTCAAACAGAACAACTTTCGTGAAGGGACCCCTATATAAAGAGGCCTTGGACGACGAGAAAAGGGTGTCTCTCTCGTACACACCCCATCCCGACTCCTTCTCGACAGCATCCACAACACCATCAACCGCCGGAGGAATAGACTTAGATCTAATCTCCAAACCCTTCTCCATCTCCATATCCATACTCCACCACTTGTAATAGTAGATTTCTTCTTCGATTGGCGACATTGTAAGACTATTTCTATCAATCTTATGATTTTCATTACAATGTTTGCGATTGTTGATCTCATCTCTATGTGTGAGTAATTCTCCTTGGGCTAAGTGCTTCGGTCTAGCCATGTAGCAATTGTGCATGTTATTTATCATAGATGGGATCGTGTATTAGTTTGTATGACATGATGATTATTGTATCCTCTCTTGCCTCAATCCAAGGACTTGTCAGGTACCCAAGACCCCGAGGGTTGAGCCAGGTATAGGGAGTATGAGTGATGACTAATCTGCAAGTTGGGAACCCCACTAGTGACAGAAGGGGTAGTACGACTGTATGTGAGGGATTTGCTTTGGATTAACAGTGACATCACTATGCATATCATTAGTTCTCTTTCTTCTATGGAGGAGACTAGTAGGTTATTGCTATAAGTGGTTGCGGAGGCAATAGCAATTATTGATGCACTTCCCACATATAATTTATCTTTCTCTAACAAGTACACACATACTTTATTTCTATCTTTTATTTTCATCAGATGTTTTGCACAGCAATAGGTGAAACCGAACGCCTTAGGCCCTTTCTCTCCATCATCGACAACAACAAAAAGACACAAGCTTTTGGTCCGGTAAAAACACAAAAGGAATTCTAAACTCCCAAAGGTCCGTTAAAGTAACTTCACTACGCATTCGCTTCCGGAGGATTCCATAACCTAGGTCTACTAGGGAAAAAGAAGCTACACTACATCCGTAATTCGGATCGAAGGTATCAGATGGTGGCCGGCGGGGAGATCGCAGAGTTCCCACGTGTCGTTATCCCTGATCGCAGCAATCTCCTCAATCATGGCTGCACTCCACCTAGCCTCTGCCTAAGATTCTAAGAGCATCGTAGGTTCCTCCCCTTCTGCGAGAAGGTGGCCCTCTTCAAGCTCGGGATCGACGATTTCCACGGTCCTATACCTACGCACAGGAGTGTCGCGATCCTCCTCAGTTGGAGTGTTAGTGGACGTGGGCATGACGAACTCTACAATGGTGCGTTGTGGCGTAGAGGAAGAGAAGGCCTTTGGTGTTGGAGGAGACGCTAGGGATGCCAATGTCGCAGGGGACCCCGCACCATGCGCGTCCGGTGGGCACTCTGGCGAGCGTGCGGCAGCCCTAGAGCCCCGCAGAACCACATCCTGTGCCGTCGTGTACTATATGTCGAAATCACTGCACATTGACTCCACTCCTCCAGCCTCCCAGCTCCACGAGGCCATCTCCTAGAAGACAACACCTCTAGTGCCATGAACCCGCTGTCTTAGTGGGTCGAAAACCTTGTACGCCTTCATGCCAGGCTTATATCCCAGCATCACCATCTTCATGCTCTGATCCTCCAATTTCGTGAGGTGTGGACACGTCGTCTTGATGCGAACGACGCACCCGACGACCGTAGGTGATGGAGGCTTGGCGGTGTGGCGTGCCATAGCTTGTATATAGTGTCTTCCCATCCACGGCCCGTGTGAAGGATCGGTTGAGCAGATAAACATCCATCGTTACCTCCTACCCCCCAAAACATGCTGGGAACACCTCTGCCCTTGAGCATGCTTCATGCGGTGACCACCACCATATGGTTGTGGCGTTCCACGACCCCATTGTGCTGCGGTGTATATGGAGCGGAGAGATGACGCTGGACTCTAGAGATGAGAGATGACGTCGAAGGAGCGGGAGGTGAACTCCCCTCCCCGACGATGTGAAGCATGCATAGGACCCACCCACTCTACACCTCTGGCACATCCTTGATTCGCATGATCGCTACCTCATCCTTGTCCTTGGTGGAGAGCAGTACGAGCCAGATAAAGCGACTGTAGTTGTCCACCATTAGGAGGAAGTAGCGCTCCCCGCCCGGCGTTGCCGGCGAGATTGGCCCGCAGATATTGGCGTTGATGAGCTTGAGGCATGCCATTGCATAAAACTTGGCCACTTGGGGAAACAGTGTGTGCTTTAGCTTGCTTGCCAAGCATGTGTCGCACAATTGGTTGCCGTGGCGGATCTCAGGCAGTCCGCTAACCATGCCACTACAGGACAAGGTGCAGAGGGCACAAAAGTTCTGGTGGCTGAGACGCACGTGTCACGTCCATACCGTATCTCCACCACGCACGGACAGGCACACAGGCTGAAAGATCTGCAACTTGATCTCGTAGAGGCGATTCGGCAATCATGGCACCTTCACGACCAAGCGATTGCTCCAATCCCATACCGACATGAAGCTGTCGCGGATCGAAGATGGGCCCCAGTTCTCATCGAGTTGTCCCAGACTGACGATGCTGGTGTTGAGCCTGGGGATGAAATGCATGTTATTCAGAGTCGGTGGTCGTCACCTTGCACCGCAATAACCACCGTGTCGCGCCCGTAGATGTCGATGACCGACTTGTCGGCGCACTGCACCGAGCCAACGATCGTGGTGTCCAGCTCGCGAAGACATCAGGGCAGCCCATCATGTGGCTCAACCCGCCGTTGTCTAGGTACCAGGGCACGCTAACCGGCTCCCTTTCGTCACTGACACGCACCTTGACCTGCTCCTCGTTGAGGAACACCTGGCGTCCAACATGTTAAGGATCGTCGGCGGCGAGGCACAACTGCGTGGCAAGATGAGTTTCTTCGCGCTTCTTCTTACGGTAGTCCCCGGGCCCAGTGCCCGAGTTTTCCATAGTAGAGGCACTTGTCATCGCGAGCAGTGTCGCTGCTGTTGCCGGCCTGCATCTTGTCGTGCCCACCATCATGGCCACATCCTTTGTTGCGACGGTTAACCCTGCCGCCGTTATTGCCTGACGAACCGTCACCATTGTGGTTCTTCATGCGCGCGCACCACTGCTCCTCTGTGAACAGTAGCTGGCCACCGCTAGGAGAGCCCACGAACTCGTCCTCGTCATCCTCTTCGCAGAACTTGAGGAGCTGGGTGAGCACTTCGATAGACATGGTCTTCAGATTGAATAGACTCAGACGTGAACAACCAACGTGTCACCGTCCTAACCGAAAACAAACAGTAAACTGTAACAAAAATGAACCTATTGACACCTAAACACAATGCAGTTTTACCTAAAATTAAACTGAAACTTGTTCAACACAACGGAGAGCATGGCAACACGGGCTGTATGGCACAGACGTGAGGTTGTCGCTGTGACGGTGGCGACGCCGGCTGACCAGGGACACCAGGAATAGTCAGCGGTCGGTTGCAGAAGCCATCAGCATGGTCCATGAGTGCTCGGCGGGCGATGGTAGGGTCACCAATCTTGATGATCGGTTGCGGAACGTCGTGGACGGCGGCCCAAAGCCGAGCATGACACCGGAAGACAACAAAAACTGCACTGAGACCATCTCCAATAGAAGCGCTAAAATGACATCGCGCCCAAAAAACTGCCGATTTAGCGTGCGCATGCGAGTATTTGGCGCTCCAACTAAAACTACATAATCACGCGCCCTATTAAAAAATAAAGGCGCGCAGAATTTTACACAATCGCGTGCACCATATTTGCCACTTTTGCTCCAGCACGCGGAAAAAGGCACAATGACCACGCGAACGCCAACTGTCGCCTGAAAATTCCCTGTGCGCCCCGCCTTCCTCCACCATCGCGCTTCTGCCGTTGATGTCTGGCCATGGACGGCGACTGCGCCTGTCCCATGAACCCTCCCTGCTGCGTCGCCGGTGTCAACATAGCCGGAATTGGCACGGACCCTGACGCGCGCCGCCACCCCGAATATTGCCCCCACCCGTGGCCTCTTCAATGCACCGTAGTCGTCGACCGTGTAGGGCACCATTGCGCCGCAGCCGGCCGCCCCCAAGCCACTCAAACGACTGGCTACTATCACGAGTGCCATCGGTGCTTCAAAGAAGCTGTCGGCGGTGAAGCTAGGCGCGGGTAACGCTAAGGCCGTGGCCACCCGACGGGCACAGCAATTCCAGGCACCATCGCCACCACAATTCCAGGAACCACCGCCTCCGCCACCGCCTCCTCAAGCTTCCTCGATGCCGGATGGGCGCGATGTGGTCGACAAAATGCCTCATAGGTATCAAATGGACCAAAATCAACTTTTTTCCTATGAATATGAATTGAATTTGGCTTGTGACTGTGTTGTTATATATGTAGTATCGATGATGAGGCTTTCATGGCACATATGAATGTTATTTCAACTCATTCACAAGACTATTGGTCTCAATATGGTGCACCTCCACCACAACCTCAAACATAATATGAGTTAGGCGAGGACGGCGAAGGTTTCATGGATGCGCTAAAAGGAAGAGCAGAAAATTACACATTGGAATAAGGCCAAGTTCTATGCAAGGGTTGGTGCAATATCAGCATGGATCCAACGGTTGGTGCTGAACAATCAAGAGATACATATTGGGTGCGCATCAAGGAGTACTGTACTAGTGGCATTGAGCGCACCGATAGATCTCTCCGTTCTCGTTGGTCGGTGATTAATATCGATGGCCAAAGATGGGAAGGGGTTCAAAAACGTGGATTCCATCAATCCAAGTGGCTACGGAGAAAAGGATAGGACAAGTTGTTTTTTTTTAAATGTTCTATATGTCAAATATGTGCTTGTGTTTGTGGCTTATTTGTTCTCTTCTTTGTGTTTGTAGCTCACCGTTGCCCAAAGTCTATTTAAAGGTAACAGCAGGAAGACCAATAATGGAATGATGAAGAAAGGGAGACCATTTACTTTAGCACATTGCTACTCAGTGCTTGAGAAGGAAGAGAAGTGGAGGAACCGAGATATGGAGGTTCCCATGAGAGCCACCATGGAGCCACACCTTGTTGTTGTTGATGATGAAGCATCAAGTGATGGTGTCAAAAGAAGTCCTACGCCTAGCTCGGTGGCAAGGCCCAAAAGACTAATGGGAGTGCACGCAAAGAAATCTAAGGAGGCTATGGCGAGTGCACACAAGGAATATAGCAAGGAGTACGGAGATAATGACATAAAGAAATGAAAGACAAGAAGTACGGAGATAATGACATAAGGAAATATAAGGAGGCTATGGCGAGTGCACGCAAGGAATATAGCAAGCAGAAGAGGTTGGAGAATGCCAAGGTGTCGGCGGGAGAGGAGAGGAGGGCCACCGCCGAGGATAGGAGGTTGGCATTGGAGGAGAAGAAGATAGCTATGGAGGAATATGCTCGAACAATGGAGCAAGAGAAAGAACTCTTCCTTATGAACACATCCAAGCTTGATGAGAGGCAAATGGAGTACATCAACATTTGCCGTGATGAAGTGTTGGCAAAGAAAAGAATGATGTCATCTACCTTTGCACCACCGATGAGCGGCTTCGGTGGCATGGGTGGATTCGGTGGGATGGGTGGCAAACAAAAGAATGGTGGCATGGGTGGCATGAGTGCACCACCGGGCGGCATGGGTGGCTTTGGTAGTTTTGGTGGCATTGGAGCCATGGGAGCACCACCAACGATGAGTGCCTATGGATCCATGGGAGCACCACCGGGTGGATTCATGGCCTCCGTGGTAGCTCCACCTAGTGGTGATGCCTATGGAGATTCTACCTGTAATGTCAACACCGGCCAAATCTCAAATGGAGAAGAAGCAAACAACAACCCGACACCTCGCAATGACATGGAAAGTGTTGAAGTTTGATGATGTTGATGGTTCATGATGTTGATGGTTAATGATGTTTGTGTGAACTTTAATTTGTGTTGAACTTGCTTGTGTGTTGAACTTGCTTTTGAGTTGGTGATGAATTTGATCTATGTCTAGGTCGATTTATTTGTGTTTGTTTGATCTTCTCATTTGCATATTTGTGTGTGTTTTGTGTTTGCCGTGGCCGCGTGCGCTGCAAAATAGAGCGCCCGGTGGAGGGCTGTTTTCACCGCGCAGCAAAATAGAGCGCCTGGTGGAGCGCCGAATTTTAGCGCGTGCTGCAAAGGCTAAAATGGCGTTGTAAACAGATTTTAGCGTGCACTATTTTATCACCTCTATTGGAGATTCTCTGATGCAGAACACAAGAAAAAATAGCAACACAAGTAGCACGAATTCCACGGTATGGATGGATTTCATTAGACCTCCAGTACATATCAGTCACACAGTGAACTCCCTTGATCAACAACATACAATCAGAGAGCAAATCTTGACCTTTAGTTTCTCCTTTTTTCGTTTCTGTTTCTGAGATGAGAAATACGTACTACAAAGTTAGCTGATGTATGTGCATCTTTTTTTTACAATAGATGTAGGTGCATCTTAATTTTGGAAAAAGTAAAGAAGACGTGGATGGTTTTACGAGCCGGGGCGAGGCTGACCAGATGGAACCGATTATGGGTTAATCGTATGTATGGGCAAGCATTAGAACTGTCACCCAGTTGTACCACCGACTATCTGAACTCTGAAGTTCCTATTATGAAATTTTCATTTCTTTTACTTTGGGGATTCAGAAAACGAGGCATATCCTATTATGCGAGTGAAACAGTCAACACCAGCTCCTAGGTTATTGGAAGATTCATAATAGCAACAAGCAGTCTACGGTTTTGTTCGTCCATCCAAGTTTTTCATTTTTTGAATGACTGAATTCGAGAAGTGTGTAATACACAGCAGTTTTATCCATTTTAATCTAAAAATATTGATATAGTTGTACTCCTACAAGTTGCCATGTCGAAAATACTCAATATTTATCTCACACAAAATAACTTATATTAGCCGATAATATAGTTGAGCGCGATAATCAACTCCAGTTCATGCGTATTACAAACTATACACGTTTTGGCCAATAAGTTCTAGAGTATGGACTGCTTGTTGTTGGTCTGATTGTTGGAATAACTAGGATTTCACTACCAAGGCCAGCCTTCTCTCGTGGCACGTACTTGTTTGCTAACAATCTGCAAGGACCACCACACATTGCCAGCGGACCTTGTTCTTTTACTTGTAAAAGAGAAATGAATGATGACCATCCAAGAAACGAGACCAGAATAAAAGAGGACAGATGTGCAACAAATCAGGTAGCAATAACAATTATGAACCAAAACCAAAGTAGTTCCACATCGATTGATGAAAATATAGCTGGATGAACAAATAGTTGAAAGTTGTAGTCAGTACACAACGTACAGTTGGACAATTTCACATAGCTAACTAATATACTAGATAGAAATACTACTGGCAAGCTCCAGTAACCCACATGGATATCAGGAGCCGCAGGAGAATCTCCCTAGTACCATAAAAGTGTCCTTGTCCGTAGCAACAAGGGACCAAGCGAAGGTAATCACCACCTCGGCACCACGAACAAAACAGTGTCTCTGGCTTATTTTACTAAACTGGGGCAAAAATCTGACATGCTTCTTTGCAAACATTTTACCAGATTTTCAGCAGGCTTGAATGTGAACATCCAACCTTCCTTCAGTTTCTACAGAAATAACATTCCTTGGAAGATGCTGGTAGCCACTGCCTCGTGGCCTGCGATAAGGTGGCTTCACCTAAGGAGGCTGGTGGCCTCGGAATCCCAAATCTTCATCTGCTCAACCTCGTTCAGAGATGCCGGTGGACGTGGCTCCAAAAGCAAGACAATTCAAAGCCTTGGTCAGAACTTGACCTCCAAATTCCAAAACAAGCTAGGGCGATCTTCGAGGCAGCCACTTGCTTCACGTTGGTAAATGGTGAGCGCGCACACTTCTGGTCGGACCGTTGGCTGTTCAGGGCCCGGGTGGATGAGATTGCCCCTAACCTGGTTAAGGTGGTGTCGCCGCGCTAGCTCAAAGCCCGCACGGTGAAGGAAGGACTCTCGAGGGCGTGGTTGCTGGAATGCGGCCCGACCTGGGAGATGCATCCTTAGAGGAATTATTCACTTTCTGGCGCGTCCTGGCCACCGTGCAGCTTTTCCCGGACGTGGAGGACGTCCTCACGTGAAGGTGGACGAAGGACGGGGCCTATTCGGCCAAATCGGCGTACAATGCCTTTTTTTGCAGGGACGACGAGGGTGCCTAGTGCTGAACAGATTTGGAGATCAAGGGCCCCTTATAGTTGTAAGTTCATTGCATGGTTGGCTTTGAGGGACCGCTGCTGGACGCGGGACCGCCTAGAACGTCACCTCCGCCGTCCTACAGCTTGTCCCCTGTGCGATCAGCAGCAAGAGTCCATCCGACACCTGCTGGTGGGTTGCATTGTGGCGAGGGAGGTCTGGGCATGGACGCTTCGACATTGGGCAAAACCCATGTGGACGCCAACCCCAGATACGGAGCTTCTGCCGTGGTGGACATCGGTGATGGCTTCGCTAGAGACCCGGCGCGACCTCTGGACGGCCATCATTTTGGTCTTCTGGTGCATCTGGCGGCACCGGAATGACGTGGTCTTTAACGCCGCCCCCCTTCCGTGGTAGCCATTAAACGCCACATTAGAGCGGACTATGAGTAGTGGCACTTAGCTAGGTTGTTCCGTAGCGTAGATTTAGGTTTCCCTGAGCCGGTGCCTGTAGAGTGGGTTGGTGGCGAGTAGTTGCTTAGCCTTCCTGTGAGGAGCTGTCACCTCTGTTGACAGCGTCACTTGAAATTGTCTCGGCGTTGTATCTGCCACTTGGTATCCCTTCTATATGATTGATCAGGTAGCAATAACAGTTATGACCAAAACAAAAGCTCACATAGCAAACAGATCACATCAACATAGATTGATAAAAATATAGCTGGATGGCATAAGTTACACTAGGTATAAACAAATAGCTGAAAGTGGTAGTCAGTACACATCGGTTGGGACTA
The DNA here is from genome assembly GCA_910589775.1 of Avena eriantha. NCBI lineage: Eukaryota > Viridiplantae > Streptophyta > Magnoliopsida > Poales > Poaceae > Avena > Avena eriantha. Next base: position 437,373,216 of record OU342745.1, on the reverse strand, counting down.
CTAGTAAGCTCCAGTAACCCACATGGATATCAGGAGACGAATGAAAATTTCCCTAGTGCCATAAAAGTGTCCTTGTCCGTAGCAACAAGGGACCAAGCGACGGTAATCACCACCTCAGCACCACGAACAAAACAGTGTCTCTGGCTTATTTTACTAAACTGGGGCAACAACCTGACATGCTTCTTTGCAAACATTTTACCAGATTTGGAGCAGGCTTGAATGTGAACATCCAACCTTCCTTCAGTTTCTACAGAAATAACATTCCTTGGAAGATGCAGGTAGCCGTCAGAACCATACAGCTTTTGCCCGTCTTTTGAATCAACCATCACAATTTCCCCGGATTCGGGATTATTAGGGAACGCCGGTTTCCCTGGTATAGGGGAGCAAGTAACTCGGGCGCCATATTTAAAAGGCCATGTCCTATCTCCGACAACTTGGACTCCCAAGATGGTTGCCTGGATTGTTTTTCTAACAACCTGCATGCATAACTCTATCGTTCAGAAACAGTTCTTGAAGCGAAGGGTAGATACATTATTGAATGGTTCGTGGTAATCGCATGCTTGAGTGATTAACGGCTTATCTTGAGACCCGGTTGGATCTTTTACTTTGAGTTGGATTTCAATGTTGACCTTGTCTTCAAATACAACAGCACGAGACGGGCCAACCAAGCGCAAAAAAGGCTCCTGCAGGCATTGACGATAAAACCCCATTAACTCATGTGTAGGCATGCAATCTAAAAGAGAAAATAAAAATACATACATCTCGTGTCAGTTCTTGAGATTGTCCGGAATCACACGAGAAGAGAAAGTTGCAGTTGTGATCCACGACGTCTCGGATTACAACCACGCCATACACATACAAGGGCCATCGGAGGCCACATGATATTTCCATGAGCTTGATGGAGACTATCTGCAAGGTGGGAGGAGCGTCCGCGGCATGATTGTATCGCGTGAGACCAGGTGTGTAGTATGTAAATTGCATGGAGCTCAATGCCGCTGCTTGCATCACCCAAGTTATTAAGAAACGTGTGTTAGATATCAGATGACATGAATTACTACTAGCTAAGCAGAAAAGTAACTTCCTAATAATTTCCTTCTAGTAGTAGACCTATATAGAGGAAAAGAATGCTGTTGCACTATTAGCTAGATACGAAATAAGAAGTGACATAAAATCACGCAGCAGGATGTTTACTCACTCATGTATTCAAAGGAACCGCAGGTTGTGCGCCATGCAGATTCCCAGCATCTGCGGTGTTCAGCAAAATCCTCCGCCTCATAAGCCATCTCCTCGGCTGCTGTCTTCTTGGCTGATGATTTGCCTCTGTCATGGTGGAGATCATCTTGTCTGGTCATCCAATTGCTGGAGCTGGGATCTGCAGATTGGAGTAATAATAGCTTGGCTGATTCCACAATACTATACTAGGTGTGTGCCCCTCTATGTCTTTGGCTGACGAACTCATAGATACTATGTCATGCACTTGACTCTTGTTTCCCGACTCCTCGGCTTTCTTCCGCATTGAAGTTGAATCCATGGCCGATTTGCCGCTGCCCACCGTCACAGATTCTTCACCTCTATCACTGGGATTCGTCCCGTCGCTAGGCATATGTTCCCCCTCTATGGCTAATTTTCCCCTACCTATCTCCTCCTCTTGAAGATCGCCATAATAAAGATCCAATATGGTCCATGGCCGATTTGGCGCTGCCCCCCTTTGTCTCCGTCTCCATCTTCCAAGGTCGCCGGCCGTCACTGATCGATCGAGATGAAACCTTACAAAACTCTGCCCGGCCGATGGATACATATAGATCATCCGTAAGCCGACTCAAACTAGACCGGCCTACACATACGGGAACCGAACCATATAGGACTCAGATCCGTAATCCGAACCAAACTAGACCTAGCCAATATGTTGGGCACGATTTGGCATAAATTAGTAGTAAACTCTACGTCGGACTCCCAATTGACGAGTGTGGTGTATATATGATAGACGTGGCTATAGGTAGCATCCGGGTGCCAGTTTGTTCGTTGTAGCACTCGCCTAAGAATCATACAGTTTAGCGCACGAACACCATACGTTGATTTAATTTCGTACAATGGAAAATTCAAAAAGTTATAACTCTTATACCGTGTGTCTAATTTAAGATCCGTTTTTTGCCGTTGGGTCTCATGATGAAATCTTTGAAACTAAATCCCTTTTTGCCGTTTTTGCTGCCGCCACCGATTCCGCCGCCCGCTCCGCTCAAATCGCCGCCACCCAATTACGCATCACGCCACCCTGCACCCATGGCCGGCCAAACGTGCCACAATGTGGCTGGCCGTGGTGACGCCTCTCCACGCCGCTTCTCCCGAGCTCACGCTCCCGCCGGTCTCCGCGGAGGAGGCCGCTCGTCGGCGCTCCGAGCCCGCCTGTGCGCGTGGAGCCCTCACCTGCACCTGCGCCACCTCTCCGGCTTGGTCCGGCCCCGATAGCAAAGATGCGGAGGCGGGCGGCTCTCGCGCGGCCGCGCCCTCCGTCTGTGGTCCGGCCCCGATAGCAAAGATGCGGACGCGGTCACGGAGGACGACGATGTTCGCGAGGCGAAGTTTAATTCGCTCGGGGTGATCTTCTCTCATGTGTGGGACCACGCAAAGAGCCGCCGCATCGAGCGGAAGACCGAGCAGCGACAGCTCCGCCGTGCGATGCGTCGTTCCCATCGCGAGCACCAGGCCCGCCTCGTCCTCTTCATCTTGAACTACTCCAACGACGACAACGATTTCAGCGAGTAGGTACCATCGGTAGGGGTAGGAACACGCTAGTGTTTGCATCGATGCCGCAGCGATATCGATTTGTTGTGTAATTTGTTGATCTATAAAAGATCAAACTATCCACTATGTATGAAGTTGAGATCGATCTGGCGCCAACCTTTATTTTTTTAATATGTAGTTCTTGTGTCGATGATTTTCGTACTGCAAAAGTGGTTTGCGGTAAACTGTAAATCACATTTGCAGTATGAGCGTTTAGGGTATCTGCTAGAGATGTTTTGACACCATTAGTTGCCTATTATACTTTCTAGCATCATTGATAACTTGATTTCTTAGATAGACAACTTAGTTCCAATGAAAATACAATTTATAACAAACGGTGTGCAGCTGAGGCATAGTGGTATGCAACTTCATGATAATGGTACGCAAGTTCACAACCGTGATGCTAGCCGACTTAGTACTACCGGCATAATCATGACGCTGCTGTCGCCAAGATGTGCTGGCCACTAGACTGACGCCGCACACTGCAGTAGCCTCCGCCCTGATGTCTCTAACAGCAACAACTCAAGCAGGCGACCATCAGGGGGATAACAAGGTGACTCGCACCACACAACGAGTCACAGTCCATCCAAATTCCATTGTCCGAGTTAACAACGTATAGGTAGACTCCTTTAGTACATAAACATGTCCCTGTGTAGATATTCTACTAACTAAGAGATAAAATAGGTCAACCCCCTCTCTATCCCTAGGCGGCGCCGCCGCCTCTTCCCCTTCTCGCCATTGTCGGAGGGGCCAGTGGGAAAAGCCCAGGCGTCCCAAGGAGTGTGGCAGCGGGGATCCCTCTCCCCTGGCTGGTAGTGCAGCAAGGGTCGTTCCCGCCGGGAGTGCGGGCTGCCGCTGGTGTGGCAGGCGTAGGTGGAGGCTGGTGGTGGGCGCCATGGCGGGCGGCGGCGATGCGATGACCGGTGTAGCTATGGTGGGTGTGGTCGCCTATTCCTTGGCCCAGATGCACTTGCCCCACATCCGATCTTCGGATCTTGGAGGATCTATGTTGTTCTCTTTGTGCCATGTTGCGGTCATGGCGGCCCGGGCTGCCTACTCCTCTACCGGCCTTGCTGGTGGGCATTGGGCGGCCAGTCCCATGGGAACCTGGCGGGTGGCGTCACGGGGACCGACGATCTACCTAATAAAGGTGGCGGTCCTCTCGCGACGATCTGCCTAATAAAGACGAAGATCCGCCGAATGATTCTCTACATTGATCTGGTTACGATGTTGTGTTCCGGAAGGCTCCTCGGCGTACTCCATAGGTGCGATCATGCCGAGAGGTTGCTGGATCGAATGGGATTCGGTCGTGCGCATCCATGCTTTACTCTGACCGTTTGGTTTCAGAGGGGGCTTCTAAGCTTTGTTGGATGTTAAGATCATGGGGCATGTTCTTGTTCCATGGTGCTGACGAAGAATGTCATGGAGACCAAGATCTGTGGACTGACAATGGTGGTTAGAGTCTGGGTGGTGATGAGGAATTGGGCTGGTGATTCGTGACTTGGAGCAGTGGCATGCAAGTGGGGCGGCTGCACATGAGAGGTTCACGGTCCTATCTTTTAGGGTGAAAACCCAGGGTCTGGCCTTAATTGGTTGTGTCTAGCAATGTCCTTGTTGAAAGCATTGTTTTTTGAGAGTGTAGATTTTCTTCAGGCTGAAAACCTAAGATCTTTGATCGGAGATGACGGTGTTTGTGCACTATTCCCATCTTGGAGGCGTCGTTTTTGGAGAAGCTGGACTTCTGGTAATGTCTTGGTGTTGGTAGTATTGCTGTTTCGATTAATGGGTCACTGTAGCGGGACCTTTACTTTTTTTTTAATTCTTGTTTCTTTTTTGGTTGTATGCATCCGTATGGCCACTAGGACAATGCGTTGTCACAGAGGCCGGGTGTAATTGGTATATTTTGATATTAATATATATGCTCCTTTCCAAAAAAATTGTAGCAAAATAAGTTGCACATGTGTGAAGCAAAAAAATTACAACATACAACTTTGCTTGTTCCAGGTACAACAAGTTGCAAAATGGATCCAACTTTCGATTAGGAAAAACAAATTGCTACGATGGTGGCATTTTAATTACACCCTTATCCCTCACAAAGTTGTATTTGGTGCAGGTTATACTTGCTACCACTCCATTTCATATGTTCCTGATACTCCGATGTAGAGAAAGGAAACTTGACACATGGGGTATGCAGCTTAGCAATATTGGTATACAACTTAGCAATAGTGGTTACATAACTTAAAAATAGTGAGTATGCAAATTAGCAATAGTGGGTTTGCGACTTAGCAATAGTGCAAATTAGCAATACTAGGTTTGTTACTTAGCACATGTGTAAAGCAACTATTTACTGTCTACAAACAAAATTTAGCAATAGTTTCTGCCACTTTGGCATAGAGATATGCAACTTCACATATGGAGGTATGCAACTTAGAAATATAGGTATACAACTTAGTACTAATGTGTTTGCAACTTAATACACGTGTGAAGAAAGTATTACAAACACAACTTAACAAATGTCTGATAGAACAATTTATTCTGGATAAAATACAACTTAGCTCATATGTGTAACCAATAATAGCACCGTTAAATACAACTTAACATGTGCCTACAAAATAATTTGTTGTCTTCATGGAAGTCGTCGTCGCGAGGTACAATTTCACCTCGATCTTTGGCAGAAGAGTCTAAAATACAGCACTCAACTAAGCCTAAAAAGGTTGAACATGAAAGTACATATAAATTTGCCAAAGTTAAAGGGATAAAATGGAAAAACACAGAAGAGATCCTCTCTCCGGAATGGTTTCCATGGAATTCCCTTATGGTCTCGTCGTCGATTTCACATCGAATCCATGGCCAGAGCTTTGGGGCAGCAAGAACCCGTCGTGTGTTGCCGCTGCCTTAAAGAGGAGAAGTGAGAAGGATGTCATTGAACTCAACCATAACTCAATGAAGGAGCAGTGATGTTGGCCTCCGCATAGGGGGCACACCGCCAGGTCCCTCGGCACTATCCAGCAGGAGGACAACCCGCCGTGTGCTGCGACCGCCTTACGGAGGAGGAGCAAGCGTGGTGGCGCCATCCGCCACCACTTTGGGGTATCACCTTCAGGGAACTCCGCGCCGACAAGTAGGATATAGGGTTGGGAGGGGGCGGGTCGTGTCTTGCACATCGTCCCTACAAGAGGCTTGTGTGGGGGTGAGATCCTCCCGCAGGGTAGAGGTGGGGTTCTCCCACCGACAGTTCTGCACTTGCGACGGGGAAAAATGACATGAGTTAGCCGGTGGAAATGTGTGGTAGTGCATGTCCGCTCTGGAATAAATCGAGTGATGTCTCCGGTTTTGTCGGGACGTGGGTGGTTGGGCCCTAATCATCTCGATCCGACGAGCATCCGAGTGTTTTTAGCATTTGGGATATATGATTCGGGAGGTAACTTTGGATGTGCTTCCCCTCCAATCTTCTCACACCGGCGATTTATAAATTTCTGTAGTTCATTCTCGTCTCTAGTTGGCCAGCTCTATGTGGTCGAAAGTATCGTTTAAACAAGTGAAAAATGTCTTTGGCTCCGGATCTCGAATGACAATAGTAGAAAACATGCCTTTTGTTCGGAGCATTATTCCTGGTTGTGTTTGGGCTCGGGACTAATGTTCCAGTCCCAACGGATAGAAACTGCCGCAAGGCCCGACGACCTCTAGTCCTGGTTCAAACGGGACCTTTAGTCCCGGTTGGAGACTCTAACCAGAACTAAAGGGTTTCCGGCAGGCCGGGGCCGGCGCCAGACCTATTAGTCCCGGTTGGTATAAAGTGACCTTTAGTCCCGGTTGGTTTCTCCAACCGGAACTAATGTCCTTCCTATATCACCTTTCTCCCTGTCCCGAGCCATACTCCTTTTTCAATCCGCTTCTCCTATATGTTTCCTCCCTAAGCTCGAGTTCATCCCCATTTTTGCACAAGATTTGGCGGTGCCCCATATATCCAAGGGTTTTGAAAGGTTAGCAATTTCATCCTTTCATCTTTCATTTCTAGTTTAGCTCCTTTCATGCTCTAGAAGTAGACGGATTTGTGGGTTCAGTTTGGGAGTAATTTTTGCCATAATAATATTTGGTCACTACTTTACTTTGGTTTTAACATGATGAACTTGTATTAATTTGGTCACTTATCTATTCATGATGTTGTGTAATGTTTTTGATATACTTATATAATGCATATTTTTCCACTTCTTCCTAAGCTAGAGGTGATCCCCATTTTTTCACACAATTTATCAATATTTGACGGCACCCCATCTATCCAAGTGTTCTAAAAGGTTGGCAACTCTATCCTTTCATCTGTAATTGCTAGTTAGCTCATTTCATGCTCTCGAAGTAGAGAGGTTTGTAACCACTACATCTTCAAAATTTGCATGGATATAAACAAAATAACATCATCATTATGCATAGACATATATATATATGTACCATAGTAACAAATAATAATTACAAAATTGTAACCAAAATAGGGTTAATTCAAAAAAGCTTCATAAGAAGACACACTAGCTCAATAGATTTTCAAGAAGCTCCTCAAAGATATGTTAGGACGGTATCCTAAGACATCTTCGAGAAGCTCCGCCGTAGTGGTGTCCCCCTCGCACCATCTTGCAGTTTATAACTTCTCTAGCTAGATCAATACACCCAGGAGCTAACAAATTTCACATATATGGGAGTGCATCTATCGCGAGCTCCTCAAAGATGTCTGAGGACGGGATACTATGACATCTTCAAGAAGCTCCGTCGCAGTGGTGTCCCTCTTGCACCATCTTGCAGTTTATAACTTTGCAAGGATGCATCTTGCCTATTTACAGATTAAGCTCCACAACATAGTGTCAACACTCACCCATGACATAGTGCCGCACCCACCAAATAGGGTCGCCACTCATGGCATGGTGTCGACACTCACCCATGACATAGTTTCCCCACCCACTGAATAGTTTCACCACCCATGATTAATTAAATCTAAACATTTATTCCTAGTTGTTGTCTGCAACCAGGACTAAAGATGGAGCAAAAACTTAGATAATGCAGATGAGCCGGCCATGGATGTACGGTGACCGATGCTCTAGCTCGTTCATTAAAGGTGTGCGTTCTTTTCTCGATGTGGCTAAGGCAAACAAGCAGAATGGTTTTATGTGTTGTCCATGTGGTGTTTGTCAGAATTCGAAGGATTACTCTTCCTCACAAATCCTTCATAGCCACATGTTTCGGTCCGGTTTCATATCCGTCTAAAATTGTTGGACCAAGCACGGAGAAAGAGGGGTTATGATGGAAGACAACAAAGAAGAAGAGAATGATGACAATTATCCTATGTTCCCTCAATACGGTGGTACTACAATGCAAGCCAATGAAGAAGAAGAAGTTAAAGAATGGGAATCAAATGAGCCTGCTGATAATCTTGGTCGGGCCATTGCTGATGCAAATAGAGATTGCGAAAGTTAAAAGGAGAGGTTTCAGTTCAAGCATATGTTAGAAGGTCACAAAAAATGTTATATTTAAATTGCGAAGAAGGCCATTAAAAGCTGGGTAGCACACTCGAATTGTTGCAATGGAAGGTACAAACTGGTCTATCTGATAAGGGATTTGAAAAGTTGCTGAAAATTATAAAGAAGCTTCTTCCAAAGGATAACGAATTTCCCACTGATACATCCCAAATGTATCTACTTTTCCAAGTACTTTTCTTGATGATTTGCTCTGGAATCTTCCCATACTTGTATAAAAACTGTTGAATCTGACGTTGTTTTTAGCAAAGTCTTCTTTCTGTCAGTTTTCGCAGGAAATAAAATCGAGGAAAAATACCACGTCAGTTTTTCACCAAAACAAGAACTCTGGGCTTTGGAAGCAAGCGAGGAGGGCCCTGAGGCCCGATAGAGACCAGTGGGCACACCCAACAAGGGGAGGCGCCCACCAGTCTCTTTTGGCCCTCGAACGTCAACTCGGACTCTCCTTTGGCGTACCCCCATATATACCTGAAAACCCTAGGTATCTAGGAAGACAAAGCTTTTTACGAAATAGAGCGCCGCCAGCATGACGATTTTCATTTCCGGGGTTCAGATTGGTCTTGCTCTCCACCCCGAGGAGTGGGATTTCGAGGTCTTCTCCACCACCACCATCAACAACATCATCAACAACCACCATGCCTTCATCCCCCATCATTATGTGTGATTAATTTCCTATAGGCATGTGAGGTGGATGGGGATTGGATGAAATCCATCATGTAATCATCCATATGTATCGAGATTTGAGTTTTTTTTATCTTATAGACATTCATGTATGAGTGTTAGTGCACTTTTGCTATGGTTAATGCTTGTTGCTAGGGCCGGAGTGATATGATTTAAGTACTGAAATTTTATTGTCCCATCATATATTTGAGTTTGGTATGTATCTGCAAAGTGTATTACCTACTATTGTAGTGAACCGGCGAACCCTAAAGTGATAGTTGGGGAAAACAATGGGAATATATGATGGTTTGAGGATTATGTCTGTTCATCAATTGTTAATGCTTTGTTCCGGTGTGGTTGAGAGTGACGTCTCAATTGGTAAAGTCTTATTGATATTATTGTGTTTCCCCTTGATCGAACTATAAATTTGGGTAATACTTCCTATCAAAGATTTCAGCGATCCCCTATACTTGTGGGCATTAAGACATTTTCTGGCGTCATTGCCGGGGAACCTAGCTTTATTGGTAAGACCACTTGTTATCATTTACTTGCTGTACTTATTTGTCTCTCACCATGGGAAAGAGTAAGGATGCTGCTATGAAGGAAAATGTGCCTTCTACTACAAGGAGAGATACAGATTTGCCTTCTAGACCACACTTTTCACCAACTGCTGCTACTACTCCTGCTCCTAAAAAGAAAACTATTGTTTTAGCAAGCTCATCTTTATCTAGAATGTCTACTAGTACTGAAAATGATTTGGTGGAAAATGATCAAGATAAAGAGGGGGCGCCTAATTTATCTAAGTCACTTTCCAACAATGAAATAGAATCTGAAAATGAACTTGACAATGAAAATGATAATGCTACTAGTTCTAAAGAGGCACCTAGTGAGGAAGATATTGCTTTTACTAAAGCTTTTTTGAGTCTTGAAATAGATAATTTTGATGAATTGGACAAATTCGAAGGTAGCTTAAACACTTTTTCTCTAGGAGATTTATTCCGTGTTTCTAGTAAAAGTAATGAACCTGCCATGTTCATTAAGGATAAAATTATGAATTTGAAGTGGATCCTAAAATAATAGAAAGAGTTGAAGAATATAAGTTCTATGGAAAAAATGAATAACATCCTTATGATCAGTTAATGAACCTTGATGAAATTGCATGCTTGTTTGGTAAAACTAAGATACGACAACATTATTATTTCTTAAAGCTGTTTCCATTCTCCCTAGGAGGAGAGGCAAAAACTTGGTATAACTCACTAGCTCCTAAATCGATTACTAGCAAAAAATCATGTTTGCGTTCATTTTTTCATAAGTATCTCTCTGATAGTGTAATACATTCTCTAAAAATTGAAATAAGAAACTTTTCACAAAACAAGGAAGAAATCATCCCTCAAGCTTGGGGGGAGGTTTAAAGCTACTAAGAGAAGATATCCAGCGCATAGTTTCAAGGATAATGAGTTACTTGATGCATTTTATAATGGACTAACTGAAAGTTCTAGAACCTATCTAGACAGTGTTGCAGGAATTACTTTTAGGAACAGGACTATTGAGGAGGCCAATGTATTACTAGACACTATTACTGAAAATTATTATGATTGGCATATTGAAGAGGAAAAGAAAATGAAAAAATTCACCATAAGAAGGGTGTTCATAAGTTATCTAATGAGGATGTGAAGGAATCTCATAAATCTATGGAAGAAAAGGTTATTAAAACTTCTCATTTAATGGAATTATCTGAAATGGGTATTAAACTTCCAATTGATGAGCAATGTTTCCCTATTCAAGTCCATGCCATATGCTCTTATGAAAGTAATGGAAAGGTATCACCCTCTACTAAGATATTTTATGCTGATCATTCTAATAACTCCGCTTATCATCAAGAGCACAATTTTGAAAAAGAGATAGTAGAGAACTTTCATAGAATTAATGATCTTCATAAAAAACTTACTTCTTGTGTTGATTCTCTTAAGATGACTATTAAGCATTGCAAAATGATGAAAAATCAAGTTGAAAAAATGATATCTCTTCAAAATAAGTTTTATGAAAAGCTCCTTAATGAGAAGAAGTAAATTTATGGAGTCAAAACAAGAGGAGGCGCCAACACTCAAGATCCTGATTATCCTGGTGGACATTCAAAAAGGAAAGAGCAAGAAACTTTGAAAAGGAAATCTATTGTAGGAAAATCCCCCAACGAAATTAATGGGAATTCTGGAGATCAAGATAATGATATTTCTCTTTCTGATGCTGAAACTAAGGATAATAATCATGAAGAAGAAGATGAGGATGTATCTCAACCAAATGAAGAATCACAAGAAGAAGAGAATAATGAGGAATCTGAACCTATTGTAAGGGAAGACCCTCAACCTTCAAATGATAAGAGGAAGAAGAAGCCTCAACCTCAACCAAAAGGTAAAGAAAGGGATCCATGGGTTCAAATACCTATACCCTATCCACAAGACGTAATGAAAACTTTGGATGATGCAAGGTTTGAATAGTTTATGGAACTGGTAGAGAATTTATACTTGCAAATTCCTTTAGTTGATGCTATTAAAGTAGCTCCATATTATAAATATATGAAAGAAATTGTTAATAATAAGAGAAAGATACCAAATGAAGCTATTACTGCTATGCTAGCTGACTACTCTTTTAGGGGAAAGCTACCTAAAAACGTGAAGATCCAGGTATTCCAACTATTCCATGCACCATTAAAAATACTTATGTGAAATATGATTTGTGTGATCTTGGAGCTGGAGTAAGTGTCATGCCTTTTTCCCTTTATAAGAAACTCAAGTTGAATAAGTTAGTTCCCACTGAAGTTTCACTTCAAATGGCTGATAAATCTACTGCTATTCCAATTGGTATATGTGAGGATGTTCCTATTATGATTGCCAATGTGCAGATCCCTACAGACTCTGTGATATTAGAAATGCCCGAAGATGACAACTTATCCATTATTCTCGGTAGACCTTTTCTAAATACTGCAGGGGCTGTAATCAATTGCACTGAAAGTAAGGTAATATTCAATGTGAAAGGAAAAGAGCATACTATTTATTTTCCTAAAAAGAATTCTACCGAGCTACCAAAAAAGGGTGTTAATTGTATTTCACCAAGAACTATCATTGTGGGAAGTTTTGAAGTTCCTATCCCTCTGCCTAAGCCAAAGTATCAAAACATAATGATTGGAATTATCCCAATCTTTTGTGAGGTGACTTAAAAACTTTTTCTTCCATAAGTAATAAGAAAATATTTATTTATATCTTTGTCATGATGAAAATAAGACTGGATCAACCTCATTCTCAACATGATAATGATAATGATTTGCATTAAAGTTTAGTTGCAGTAATATAGTTTTACATTTGAATTCTCCCATTTAGAATTTGTTACTTCAAATATTTTATTACCTGCTTTTGACAGTTTTTAGAGTTGTTGAATAGTTACACAGGAAATATTTTTCAAAAATTACGAGAAAATTCCAAGGTCATTTTTCTGCACAGGGGATCCACCATGCAAAAGGGCACTACAAAACAGCAAATAGGGGCCAAAAGCGTGCAGTGGGCATGCCGAGCAAGGGGGCACGCCCACCAGGCTCTTTGGGCCCACAGGTGGAGTTATGTGCCCTCTTTCCTCCCAGGTTCATCCCTTCCTCTCCGAACCCAACCAGGTACCACTCGAAAAAAATTCTCTCACTCCTTTGCTGCTCATTTCTCAATCTCCAAGTTTGGGCAGTCATTCTCAAATCCCTTTGGAGGAATTGTTCATTAGTATGTGACTCCTCCACTCATCCAAATTATTTTTGATATGAATGAGGAAATTGGTGTTCTTGGTGTCACATCTCATGTATGAGATTCCATGGGTTTGAAAGCTTTTTAGTGGAAATAATGCATACTTATGCTTGGTAGACCCCTTGGGAACATGCCTACATTATTTAAACTTGCTACATCTAATTATTTAGTGATTTTTATTTTAGTGCTACAAGCTCTCATCCACCATGAACAAGGGCAAAGGAATCATGAAAGCTTTGAGGCCAAGAAGAGGAAGAAGAGCCTTTGACAACTATGATGAAGAGCAAGATTGGGAGGATGACATGATCTATAAGTCGGAAGGCTTGAATGTGAAAATCACCAAATGGCCCGACCAAGGAGCGCTGAGCACGTTGCATATAGAAGAAGATTTTGCTCATTTCTTGCAGGTCACCAATTTGATGGAGTTTGCTAGCTGCCTCAAAACAACCTACCTCAAGCTTAGTATAGAGTTCCTCGCCACTTTTCGCTTCGACCACAACAAAGGCAAGGCTCACAAGGAAGTGGACAGTTCCAAACGATGAGAACGAATGGGATGAGGAACCTGAACCTGCCTCGCCTGACGAGTGGAGAGACTACACTCATGCTCCAGATTTTGAATCATGGGGTGGCCTACCCACTTCACCTCAGTACCCACCACTAGAAGGATCATCCTCTCATCACGTTGACACGAGGGCACCACCATATTAGGCGCGATGGGAGCCATAGGAGCAACCACCACAGCCACCGCAGTACGGAGATGGAGGATATGATTGGGGGACCTACCTCAACTATCCGGGCTAATAGCTATTAGGGATGTTTAAGTAGACAAATATTGAATTGCAAAGCTGCAGTAACTTTATGGCAGATTTCATTTTTTGATACTAAAGGTGGCTAGTTGAATTGAAAATGATCCTATATTCGATGCTATGATAAAATATGGACCACAGCCACTTTATGCCATCATGTTAACATGCTTTTATGAGAAAGGTCTGATGAAAAAGACGACTGTGAAAATTAAGCCCGGAATGAACCAAATTACATCTATTAGCTTACATCACTATATATGAGTATATTGTGCAGTCCAAGATGGGAGAGAAACAACAACAATGATGCATCAATGTGCAAGAAATGATAAACGAGGTATGACACCTTTGTTGTACTTATGTATGCAAGTTAGCACAAGCAAATATTCGGGGCAAAGTTTCATCAATACTTAGGAAAGTGATAACAATAGGTTGCTTTGTTTGTGTCCATTGATTATATATTGATGCGAATGATGCTATTAGGGAACACTATTTCAACTTTATTGCATGCTAGTAACTTTAAACCAAGGGCTATGCATCCCATTGTGCTTGTTGACTGAACGTGGCACATATTCAATGATGAATATTTACATTCCTATGTGTCTTTGAAATACGGAGGGAGTGGTTTGTATGACAGTCTAGTCTTTCAAATTGTAGATCTCATCGTAGAGACATATGTGAATGATTCGATAGTATCATAGCAAAGCCTTTCCATCAAGGCTTTAGATCAACTCCACCAACATGGTTATCATTGTGTTGGTGGGCCCCATCCTTAAACCATTACCCTTGATGTCCTAATGAGTTGGCTCTTCGGGCTCAAATTGAGGAGTGCCCATATAAAGCAAGGAAAATCAAGAGATGCTTATTCATTCACAGCTTGAACACCAAGTTTCCAAAAGCTTGCACAATCAGTGCTCATATGTTGACAAATTCATGGATTATCAAAAATCCGAATGAAGTGAATGAAGAAAGACTTGCATGCCCAAAAAGCGGCAATAAAACTCCTGCCACTCATACAACGTGCGAAAAGAATACCAAAGCACCTTTCCTATGCGACTCCACCACATGTCAACTAAAGATACTAGTTACTTATTCATGTATGGGTCTTCTATGAGCATTTAAATGTTGAAAGACTAGAAGGGTACAACGTCCCCAAAGTATTTAGTTCATGATTCAAGCATAGTGAATTACTTGTAAACAACCGAAAGAATCAAAGGTCTCAAAAACCTTACATATGGTTCAATCAAAATGCAATGTGAGAACCTTATTTGTTGCTACTATTAGACAATCATGTTCAAATAGTTTTGTCAGATATTATCTCTCTTGTACCATGTATGACCATTTGCAAACCCACATAGTTATTTCTTATTATTACTTTGCTATTCATTGATGAAGTTATGTTTCAAATATTTGCTATGTTAAAATGTTATACATAGGTGAGCAAAGTTCTTGTCAAATCGTTTATCGCTTCTACACTACGTTTGAGTTGTTTGAGGACAAACAACGAGCTAAGCTTGGGGGAGCTGATACATCCCAAATGTATCTACTTTTCCAAGTACTTTGCTCGATGATTTGCTCTGGAATCTTCCCATACTTGTATAAAAACTGTTGAATCTAATGTTGTTTTTAGCAAAGTCTTCTTTCTGTTAGTTTTCGCAGGAAATAAAATCGAGGAAAATACCACGTCTGTTTTTCACCAAAACAAGAAGTCTGGGTTTGGAAGCAAGCGAGGAGGGCCCTGAGGCCCGAAAGAAACCAGTGGGCGCGCCCAGCAAGGGGGGCGCACCCACCAGGCTCTTTTGGCCCTCGAACATCGACTCAGACTCTCCTTTAGCGTACCCCCATATATACCTGAAAAACCTAGGTATCCAGGAGGATAGAGCTATTTACGAAACAGAGCGCCGCCAGCACTACGATGTTCATTTCAGGGGGTCAGATTGGTCCTACTCTCCAGCCCGGGAATGGGATTTCGAGGTCTTCTCCACCACCATCATCATAAATATCATCAACAACCACCATGCCTTCATCCCCCATCATTATGTGTGAGTAATTCCCTATAGGCATGTGAGGTGGATGGGGATTGGATGAAATCCATCATGTAATCATCCATATGTATCGAGATTTGAGTTTTTTATCTTGTAGACATTCATGTATGAGTGTTAGTGAACTTTTTCCATGGTTAATGCTTGTTGCTAGGGCCTGAGTGATATGATTTCAGTACTAGACTTTTATTGCCCATCATATATTTGAGTTTGGTATGTATCTACAAAGTGATAGTTGCGGAAAACAATGGGAATATATGATGGCTTGAGGATTATGTGTGTTCATGAATTGTTAATTCTTTGTTCCAGTCTATTTGAAAAGCTAGATCTTAATTGCATGTAGTTCCAAGTTGGCCCTGGTGAAATGTGCAGGCAGGACAAAAGATATTATGTAAGTTGTTATGCATAATTATATTTGGAGCACACACCTACACACAACTGAATTAGAGATAAATGCCATGTTAATTAGGATACATTATATGAGGAATGTCATCCATGCAACAACCCGGTATCACCTCATGCCTACGCTTTCAGTGACTGAAAGTTTGACAATACAACCTTCCGATGAAAACTGGAAATCTATTGCAACTGTTTATTGCTTTATTTTACTATTCTGAGTCAACTACGATAAATCATCACCTTCTTTGTGAGTATATTGATATACAAGTGTGGTTGAGAGTGGCGTCTCAGTTTCTAAAGTCTTATTGATATTCTTGTGTTTCCCCTTGAGTCGAACTATAAATTTGGGTAATACTTCCTATCAAAGATTTCAGCGATCCCCTATACTTGTGGGCATCACCCGCCAGTATGTACGAAGCAAATAAGGTTGCCTGCCGTCTAGGATTAGAGGTGCATAAGATAAATGCATGCCCTAATGACTGCATCCTCTACCGTAGTGAGGAGTACGAGAATTTGGATGCATGCCCGGTATGCACTCTATTGCAGTATGAGATCAGACGAGATGACCCTGGTGATATTGAGGGCGAGCGCACCAGGAAGAGGGTACCTGACAAGGTGATGTGGTATGCTCCTATGATACCACGGTTGAAACGTTTGTTAAAAACAAAGAGCATGCCAAGTTGTTGCGATGGCACATGGAAGACTGTAAGAAAGACACGATGTTGAGACACCCCGCTGATGGGTCGCAGTGGAGAAAAACCGAGAGAGAGTTCCTGCACTTTGCAGGTGACGCAAGAAAATTATGGTTTGGTATAAGTACATATGGCATCAATCCTTTTGGGGAGCATATCTGCAGGCATAGCACCTGGCCAGTGACTTTATGTATCTATAACCTTCCTCCTTGGTTGTGCATGAAGCAGAAGTTCGTTATGATGATAGTGCTTATCCAAGGCCAGAAGCAACCCTACCATGACATTAATGTGTACCTAAGGCCATTAGTTGAGGACCTTTTACAGTTGTGGCATGGACAAGGTGTATGTGTGTGGGATGAGCACAAACATGAGGATTTGGCCTACGAGCATTGTTGTTCGTAACCATCAACGATTGGCCTGCTCTTAGTAACATTTTAGGACAGACAAACATGGGATACAATGCATGCACACACTATTTAGGTCAGACTGAAAATATATTTTTGGATAAATGTAAGAAGAATATGTACCCGGGGAATCGTTGATTTGTTCCTCCCAGGAATCCCTTAAGAAAGAAAGGAAAACATTTCAATGGTGAGGCAGATCACCGGAGTAAGACTATCTGCCGTACTAGTGATGATGTATTTGATCTGGTGAAGGATTTAGAAATAATCTTTCAAAAGGCTCCTGGCAGACAATCTGTTCCGTATGATGCTAGCGGACACACACCCATGTGGATGAAGAAATAGATATTTTGGGAGCTACCCTATTGGAAAGTCCTAGAGGTCCACTCTGCAATCGACATGATGCACCTGACGAAGAATCTTTGTGTGATCTTGTTGGGGTTCGCAGCATGGAAATAAAATTCTATCATAGGAACACACAAAATCCAAGATCTAATCTACGAAATCGGTGCAACGAGTTTGTAGAGTACTAACCCTCGTAGATCCAAAGCGTTTAACGAGATCAGATTCTCATGGTTGATGTAGTCGCTCACTTTCCAATCTCAAGATCGTGTAGACGATCATTTCGGCGCCATGTGTAGGAAGCCCTTCCGCAGTCGGTCACACGTATGGTACTCGATGAAGACCTTCATCTCCCTTCTTCCAGCAGGCAGTGGAGGTTGTAGATTTCCTCGCGATTCCGGCAGCACGACGGTGTGGTGACGGAGGTGGAGGAGTAGATCCTGCAGGGCTTCGCCTAAACCTGGAGCAGGTAGGATGGAGTAGAGGGGATGCTCGGCGGCTAGGGTTTAGGCACAGAGGGAAGAGGTGGTCGTGTCGTCACGGCTCTTGGGTGGCTGCGGCGGCGCAAGGCGGCGGCGGCGCTTAGGGGCTAGGGTTTCCTATGGTGTTGAGGGGGGCGCCACCTCCCCTCCTTATATGAGGGGGAGAAACGGGTTGGGGAGAGGGGAGGAGGCCAAGTCCTCCCCCAACTCCCCTTGGTGGCAGGAGGGTGGAGGAGGAGAGGGAAACCTCTCCCCTCTAGGTTTCCTCTCCTCCCACCACTAGAACTTTCACTTTCCAAAAATCCGGTTTGACTTTTCAAACACTTGTTTGATCTTTATCAAACATTCTTTCTATCGAACAACCAAGTGACCTATGGTATGAAGCATTCATCCCATTAGGGTTTAGTACATTTCATGTACCCCTTCCTTCCGAAGCGGTGGACCTTCTAGAACATTCTAGAATCTTCTGGTCAAAACACCGAAAACATTTTCGAACCCTGGAAATTGACTTTCCTTATATGAATATTATTCTCCGGACAATTTCGGATCTCCTCATGATGTCCTGGATCCAATCCGACACTCCGAACAACATTCGGTTCTCCAACACATATTACATATCTACTAAAAAACATCGAATCCTTAATTGTGTCTCCCTGCGGTTCGTGAACTATGCAAACATGATCGAGACTCCTCTCCGATCAATAACCAATAGAGGGATCTGGAAATTCATATGGCTCCCACGTATTTCTACGATGACTTCTTTGTCACACGATACTTTACTTATCTGGGGTTTGATCGTCGATATCTCTATACCTAGTTCAACCTCGTTACCGATAAGTACTCTTTACTCGTTCCTATGGAATGGCATCCCTTGTGACCAAGTGACATGCTTGCAAGCTAATTGGATGGCATTACACCGAGAGGTCCTAGAGTATATCTCTCTGTTATAGAAGTGGTGTTTGATGTCATCAAAGTATCCTTCCGGTGATGGCAATTAACATGATCTCATGGTCGAATGATTAGGTTAAAATGTATATGAAAGCTTATAACAAACAAACTTCTAAATGAATTGATCTTATGCTACGCTTAATTATAGGAGTGTATCCATCACATCATTCTCCTAATGATATGATCTTGTTATTAATAACATCCAATGCTCATGATCAGGAAACCATGATCATCTTCTTAATCAACAAGATAGTCTAACAAGAGCCTTTACTAGGGACTCTTTGATGTTCACAAAACACACATGTATTAATGTTTCTGATGGCTCTGAAATATAGCCATCTACGTCCACATTTAAACTAGATACTAATCATATTTTTGATGAAATATCTCTCTAAACCCTGCCACTTATTCTAATATTCAGAGGGGTATGCAATCCTTTGTTCTTGTATTTTTCCTGCACAGATAATATCGTTTAAAGGAGGGAATCAGTACATTAAAGTCAAAGATACTATATTTCCTTCGACCAGAAGAAACCAGGAGCCGTCCAACAAAGGCAGACGTCATAACGACCAACTATATGGCCAGAGCAAAAATTCCAACGGTATAGCTCTAGTCGTATAGTTGGCGCCGCCGCCGTTAGGTCAAACAGAACAACTTTCGTGAAGGAACCCCTATATAAAGAAGCCTTAGGCAAAAGGAAAACAAGTCTCGCTGCACCCTAGACCCCGAAGAAGCGATACCTCGCTCGAAAGCCGCCTCCAGATCTCCACATCCTTTTCCATCTCCATAGGCATACTCCACCACTTGTAATAGTAGATCTCTTCTCCGATTGGCGACATTGTAAGACTATTGTTATCAATCTTATGATTTTCATTACAATGTCTGTGATGGTTGATCTCATCTCTATATGTGAGTAATTCTCCTTGGGATGAGGGTTTCGGCCTAGCCATTTAGCAATTGTGCATGTGATTTGTCATGAATGGGATCATGTATTAGTTTGTATGACATGATGATTATTGTATCTTCTCTTGCCTCAATCCAAGGATTTGTCAGGTACCCAAGACCCCGAGGGTTGAGCCAGGTATAGGGAGTATGAGTGATGACTGATCTGTAGGTTGAGAACCCCAGTGACAGAAGGGGTAGTACGGTTGTATGTGAGGGATTTTCTTGGGATCAACGGTGACATCACTATGCATATCATTAGTTCTCTTTATTATATGGATGATACTAGTAGGTTATTGCTATAAGTGGTTGCGGAGGCAATAGCAATTATGGTTGCACTGCCCACATATAATTTATCTTGCTCTAACAAGTACACGCATTCTTTATTTCTATCTTTTATTTCCATCAGATGTTTTTGCATAGCTACAGGTCAAACCAAACGCCCTAGGCCCTCTCTCTCCATCATCGACAACAACAAAAAGACGCAAGCTACTAGTTCGGTGAAAACACAAAAGGAATTCTAAAACTCCCGAAGGTCCGTTAAAGTGACTTCACAACACATTCGCTTCCCGAGGATTCGATAAGCTAGGTCTACCAGGGAAAAATATCTATACCACATCCGTAATCCGGATCGAAGGTACCAACCCTTTTTGATGCAGACCGTCCTACGGACACTCCTACATCTACACCAACCAGTCCCCCAAGTGGACCCATCACTCGTGCCCGAGCCAAGCTACTTCAAGGTAAGGTGAATTCACTCCTCATCTCGTGTGACTTTGATACGTCTTTGGATGGCTTGCTACTTCATGCAAATACACTATGCATCATCAGGTACGAAGCACCAACACAGCACCCGAGGATGGAGAACAAGGAGCAGGACGTGAAGCAGAAGCCGCAAGAGCTGCTCAGACCGGAGTCTTCGGTCTGTGCACACCGGAGTCTCCGGTCCCCAAAGTCTCCGCCCTGAAGACACCGGAGACTCTGGCCCACCTCCGGTCTGACCCCAGAACCAGCTCGAGGGTCAGTCTGATGGCCCCTCCGGAGGCTGGTCCGGAGATACACCAGATTCTCCGATCCAGACCGGAGTCTCTGGCCTGAGCGTCGCCAAGCATGTAAAGGCCTTTTGGGCCTTCAGCCCATGTACCCCTTAATCCGTCCAGAACTTATCTATTATGCCTAGAATACCCCTCTTTAAGTGGCTGGCCTATATATAGTCCCCCACCTCTATTGTTGTGGCGCCCCGCTAAAACCACAACGAGAAAATCGCTGTGTTTTTGTGCATTGCATCATCATGACCGCATGCTCATGTCATCATGCCGCATTGCATTTGAGCATCGTCAAGATCATGCATATGTTTGCCTAAAAGTATTTTCTAAAAGCCTATATTTGTTTTCTAAATATCCCCTGTCTTTATTTCAAATTAAAAAAACCCCTGTCTCTTACGAAAATTTTATTTGTCTAAAAACAGATTACAAAAGTCTTTTAAATAAATAAATAAAACTTGTATTATTTTTGGGAGGTAGCCAGCTAGGCCCAAAAGCCCAGCCGGCCACCTCCAGATCAAACCCTAATCCCCATCTAGTCCTAAACCTAACCCTAAGACCAACCACCACCCAACCTACCTAGTCCTCGCCGCCAGCCCCACCTGCGGCAGCAGCCCCGCTCGCGTGCGACACAGCCCACACCCACCTGACCCGGTCCATCCCATTCGTCCCCACACGCCTCCACCCCAGCCCCACCTGGTCAACCTGACCACCCCACGTGCACCCCCAGGATCGATCGATCCTATCGTCGCCAACCACCTACCTCGCGCCTGGCCCCACCACGACACGACCCTCGCCCGCGAATTCCTCCGCTCGATCCTCTCTACCCCGCGCGGCACCGCCGCCGGCCTTCCTCCGCCCCACCCCAATCCCCGTGGTATCCCGCTGCCACGGACGCCGCTCCGCCGCAACGACGCCCTCCACCAGGCCCGCCTCCTAGCAGATGTGCCGCCGGCTTGTGCCCGGCCATTTGGCCGTAGTGCAAGGCGCCTGTGATCCCGTCCTGCCGCCGCACGCCTCCAAGGCCGACCCATCCTCGTCGGCCGTCGCAACCGCGTTGCCATCGACCCAGGCCCTTTGGCGCGACCTCGTGCCGCTGCTTCCCACGCCGGCCTTCTTGCAGCGCAGCAGGGCGTGGTGCCGCCAGCCACGACACCTCCTCGACGTTGCCCCCTCCATGAGGCCTCGCCGACCGCCGCTCCTCGACCGCCTTCCACCTCGCGCCTCTACAAGTCGTCTCCGGTCGCCACTGCCCTTCTTCCATGGTCGTGTCCCCCCGCCATGCCCCTACTCCGACCCGCACCTGTTCGTCGTCGTGGACGCCGTCTCCAACGCCAGGAGGTACACCAAGCCCTACCGCCTAGTTCCTCCTGGCGCCTCTGCTCTACTCGCGTCGCCGGTAGTCTCCGTGTGAGCACACCGCGGTGGAGTATGCTCTTGTCATGTTGTTGGCAACATGGCGTGGGAGACCTGCTTTTGCTATTGGTGCGCACTAATGTTGGGGTGTTTCTCTATTCTGCCTCATCTTCCGATGCCATGTTCGGCCAGTGACCATGTCCATATAGACGCCTTCCACCAGGATCTTCGCCTCTAGCGACGCGGCCCTATCTGTCACCAAGATCTACATCCATGTATGGCCTTTGCTATACCAACATCACCGACACGCTACAACGCATAGGCGTCGAGGTCCAAGTTTTACACCCACACTCGAAGTCCGTACCTGAAGACGATGGTGTTGAAGCCGAAGCACTTTTCCATGTGACCCAAGTTCTCCTTTCTAGATCCGAAGGCTCTGTTCCCGGCGTTCGAAGACCGACCCTGTCGAACCCCGAACCCCTGGAACCAAGATTTTCCAAACCTAGATGTGTGACCCTAAGCCTCTATTTTTATAATATGACATATACCTGTCGCATCATTAAATCATCATGCTTGCATACATGTCATCTGGTGGGTTGGGTTAAATAGTCGATTCACCTAAATTAAATTTGGAGTCCATCTGCGGGATATCTTTATCTTACTTCGGACTCCATTTAAATTGGTGTAGCGAACCGATGCCATGTTCTGTCTTGTTAACACAACCTTTAATTTGCGGGGTAGTTAAATAACTCGAACCTATTAATTAATTGTCGGGACCCCGGTTCCGCTTAATACTGCCTAATTACACCGCATCTGCATCATATCATAATCATGCTGGATCTTCTGCCGTAGTATTAAATATTGCATCTGGTGTTTCTTATAGTGTTTGCTTCTTCGCGGATTAGGCCGATGAGTTGATGCGAGTATCAACAAGTTCTCTGGCTATGTAGTTCCGGCTCTGTTTCCCAGGCGAGCATACCTTCCCCTTCTACCTATGTTGCATTTATAGCCTTTATTTCCTCCTGTTGATCTATTGCTATCCGTGTCATGATGCTTTAGTGTTTCGTACCAGTTATATTCCTGTAGCCGTTATATTGCCTGGGACACCTCCTATTACCTATTGCTTGTTAGACAGTTGGCCCTGCGAGTCGTAGTTGCTTGCTCAGGTGTTGCTTCACGTCGCCGATGTTCCACAGTTGTTGGGAGGTTGGCAGATGTTTAATGGTGGAGCTGATCATGATTCTAATTACAGTTTATTAATAAATGTTGATGGTAGATATAATGTAGAGGCACCGGTGGGTAATAGTAAATATTTGGTTCTTAACCGCTCACTGGTGTCCTCTAGGACCTGAGTTCTTGACACCTGTTCCGAGATCGAGCGCGCTAACCACAGGTGGGGTGTATGGGCACCCCCATCGGCTTACTACCTGATTTCAAAGTATTGTACCGGGAGGCACAAGTAGTTTGGGGCTTTATTACTATTCCGTACTTATGCCATGCGTACTGCTTAATTTAAATTGTGCGTGGAGCACCTATACTGTTTAGGATTCGGAATGTTTTCGCGGTATCGACAAGCCAGTCACACTTTCGGGTTCCCAGTCATTTACAGCCATTGGCACAAACCCTGGGTCCGCCTCGGAGCCGGCCGACTTCGTTGCGGGTAGCTTAGTGGGGTGGCCCCCCATGTACTTGCTTTGGGTCTGGGAAAGGTCATGACTTAGGCCCCGCCGACATACCGATGGGTGTATGTTAATTGACCTGGAAAAAAGGGTCGAAGTGCGTGTGGATACTTTGGTGCACCCCTACAGAGTTAAATCTTTTCGAAAAGCCATGTCCGCGGTTATGGACGACTTGGAGCACAGTTTCTCGATCATACACAGCTTTAACTAAAGTTTATTGTTATAATTTGACTTACATCTGAGATGACTAGTAAGTTGGATAACTGCGATGGAAAGATTAAATAAAACTGCCAACCGTGTGAGTTTCCTCGGCTTAACTTCCTCGTTTGGTCTCGAGGGGGGGAATACCAGGATGGGTATGTCTGGTGTTAGTATCAGGTTGGATGCGAATAGGTCTCTCTTATCTCTCTCTGATAGTCGCCAGTATGACAGAGTCTCTATAAGTTGTTTAGTGCCGCTGCACTGCCGCGTCAGTCCACCATACCTGTGTAGGCGAGGGCTGCCGAATTCTAGCCTCCCCATGTACTGGCCTCAGTACTGATGCTCCTATTTTTCCTTTGCCCTTTGTCGGCACCCCTTTTGTTTAGCAGGTTTGAGATCGACGTCGTTAGCAGGGTTACCCTTCCGGCTTGGCCTGGGCAGGGTTATGGACGCCATTGGTTATTCTACAGGGCTCTTAGCCCAATTTGCATCTTGTCCGTACTCGGACGCTGTATCGATTTCAAGGTGATTTGGATCTTTGTGTTGTATATCTGTATTCTTGACTCTTTGAGTCGCTGTTGTATATATATCTGTTCTGTGGGTCCCATCGAGGACTGTTGTGTAATGATATTACTTCGTTTTCCACCAGCACAAAAGTTCCTGGTGGGCGTCCTTGAATCGTTTCTATGCGGGTTTGGCGGGAAGCGCTAAAACTTGCATAGGGCCGATTCGAGGGTGTTACAGAGTGGTAGCAGAGCTCAGCAGTTACGATACCCCACTGGTCCAGCCTTTAGAATAACCTAGCTAACAGAAGTTGTAGAGTGTCAAAACTATTTTACAAAAATCGGTTGGATAGGTCTGATTAGGTCTGCTTTTACTCCTTACCCCTCTACTATTCTCCTCTTACCTCTGCGTGTTTTAAATCTTCTCTCTTACCTTTCTTCAAGTCCAGGATTTCTCGTGGTTGGGTTCCGTCCTACCTTCAGGGTTTCGCTTCCTCCTTTGGCAACGGTGTTTCTACCTCCGGACTTCATGCTATCTGAGTGATCCTTTATCTATGGTACCATTCTTTGTTCCTTGTTTGTGCCTTTCGGTGTTTTCTGACGCGATGACATCATCTACACCAGATCCGATGCAGAGCATGCATCACTCCTTTGTTCCGAACCTCGATTGTCGAGATCTTCACTCTAATTCCGAGAGTTGGTTGCATAATTCTCCTATTCATGTGCAGAGTAATGGTTTGGGTGCGTGATGGACTGATCCCCACCCGACTACTCTTATCATTCGCTTTTGTACATTGAATCGGTGGATCTGCAATTACTCCTTCCACTGAAGATAGAGGTGGATTTACCTTTTGATGCCTTTACCTTCGCCCTTTGTTCTCCGGAGTGTTCTCTCAACGAACATGAGCAACGACCCCTTGTTGGTGGTGTCGCCGATTCAAGATGGAGCAAGAATCTTTGTTAGTGGTGTCGCGAGGATCTACATGAAGCGAGAAGATTCAGATCATCAGCCTTCTTCCTGGTACCATGATGTGGATCTCGAGGGCGAGGTCCCTTGTTAGTGGTGTCGAATTGTTGCGCCCCGCTAAAACCACTACTAGAAAATTGTTGTGTTTTTGTGCATTGCATCATCATGACCGCATGCTCATGTCATCATGCCACATTGCATTTGAGCATCGTCATCATCATGCATATGTTTGCCTCAAACTATTTTCTAAAAGCCTATATTTGTTTTCTAAATATCCCCTGTCTTTATTTCAAATTAAAAAAAACGCCGGTCTCTTCCGGATATTTTATTTGTCTAAAAACAGATTACAAAAGTCTTTTTAGTAAATAAATAAAACTTGTATTATTTTTGGGAGGCAGCCAGCTAGGCCCAAAAGCCCAGCCGGCCACCTCTAGATCAAACCCTAATCCCCATCTAGTCCTAAACCTAAACCTAAGACCAACCACCACCCAACCTACCCCAGTCCTCGCTGCCAGCCCCACCCGCGGCAGCAGCCCCGCTCGCGTGCGACACAGCCCGCACCCACTGACCCGGTCCATCCCGTTCGTCCCCACACGCCTCCACCCTGGCCCCACACGGTCAACCTGACCACCCCACTCGCACCCCCCAGGATCGATCGATCCTATCGTCGCCAACCACCTACCCCGCGCCTGGTCCCACCACGACACGACCCCCGCCCGCGAATTCCTCCCCTCGATCCTCTCTGCCCTGCGCGGCACCACCGCCGGCCTTCCTCCGCCCCACTCCAAGCCCCGCGGTGCCCTGCTGCCATGGACGCCGCTCCGCCGCAACGACGCCCTCCACCAGGCCCGCCTCCCAGCAGATGTGCCGCCGGCTTGTGCCCGGCCATCTGGCCGCCGCGCTAGGCCGCCTGTGACCCCGTCCTGCCGCCCCGCACCTCCAAGGCCAACCCGTCCTCATCGGCCGTCGCCACCGCGTTGCCATCGACCCAGGCCCTTCGGCGCGACCTCGTGCCGCTGCTTCCCGCACCGGTCTTCCTATAGCGCAGCAGGGCGTGGTGCCGCCGGCCACGACACCTCCTCGACCTCGCCCCCTCCGTGAGGCCTCGCCGACCACCGCTCCTCGACCGCCTTCCACCTCGCGCCTCTACAAGTCGTCTCCGGTCGCCACTGCCCCTCTTCCATGGTCGTGTCCCCCTGCCACGCCCCTGCTCCGACCCGCACCTGTTCATTGCCGTGGACGCCGTCTCTGGCGCCAGGAGCTACACCAAGCCCTACCGCCTCGTTCCTCCTGGCGCCTCTGCTCTACTCGTGTCACCGGTAGTCTCCGTGTGAGCACACCGCGGTGGAGTATGCTCCTGTCATGTTGTTGGCAACGTGGCGTGGGAGACCTGCTTTTGCTGTTGGTGCGCACTAATGTTGGGGTGTTTCTCTGTTCTGCCTCATCTTCCGATGCCATGTTCAGCCAGTGACCATGTCCATACAGACGCCTTCCACCAGGATCTTCGCCTCTAGCGACGCGGCCCAATCTATCACCAAGATCTACATCCATGTATGGCCTTCTCTATACCAACATCACCGACACGCTACAACGCATAGGCGTCGAGATCCAAGTTCTACACCCACACTCGAATTCCGTACCTGAAGACGATGGTGTTGAAGCCGAAGGACTTTGCCATGCCACCCAAGTTCTCCTTTCTAGATCCGAAGGCCCTGTTCCCAGCATCCGATGACCGACCCTGTCGAACCTCGAACCCGTGAAACTAAGATCTTCCGAACCCAGATGTGTGACCCTAAGCCTCTATTTTTATAATATGACATATACCTGTCGCATCATTAAATCATCATGCTTGCATACATGTCATCTGGTGGGTTGGGTTAAATAGTCGATTCACCTAAATTAAATATGGAGTCCATCTGCGGGATATCTTTATCTTACTCCGGACTCCATTTAAATTGGTGTAGCAAACCGATGCCATGTTCTGTCTTGTTAACACAACCTTTAATTTGCGGGGTAGTTAAATAACTCAAACCTATTAATTTATTGTCAGGACCCCGGTTCCGCTTAATACTGCCTAATTGCACCACATCTGCATCATATCATAATCATGCTGGATCTTCTGCCGTAGTATTAAATATTGCATCTGGTGTTTCTTCTAGTGTTTGCGTCTTTGTGGATTAGGTCGATGAGTTGATGCGAGTATCGACAAGTTCTCTGGCTATGTACCTTCTCTTCTATCTATTTTGCATTTATAGCCTTTATTTCCTCTTGTTGATCTATTGATATCCGTGTCGTGATGCTTTAGTGTTCCGTACCAGTTATATTCCTACAGCCGTTATATTGCCTGGGACACCTCCTATTACATGTTGCTTGTTAGACAGTTGGCCCTGCGAGTCGTAGTTGCTTGCTCGGGTGTTGCTTCGCGTCGTCGATGTTCCACAATTGTTGGGAGGTTGGCGATGTTTAATGGTGGAGCTGATCATGATTCTAATTCTAGTTTATTAATTAATGTTGATGGTAGATATAATGCAGAGGAACCGGTGGGTAATAGTAAATATTTGGTTCTTAACCGCTCACTGGTGTCCCCAAGGACCTGAGTTCTTGACACCTGTTCCGAGATCGAGCGCGCTAACCACAGGTGGGGTGTGTGGGCACCCCCATCGGCTTACTACCTGATTTCAAAGTATTATACCGGGGGCCACAAGTAGCTTGGGGCTTTATTATTATTTTATACTTATGCCATGCTTATGCTTAATTTAAATTGTGCGTGGAGCACCTGTACTGTTTAGGATGTGGAGCACCACAAGTAGTTTCCTCGGCTTAACTTCCTCGTTTGGTCTCGAGGTGGGGGGGAATACCAGGATGGGTATGTTTGGTGTTAGTATCAGGTTGGATCCGAATAGTTCTCTCTTATCTCTCCCTGATAGTCGCCAGTATTATAGAGTCTCCATAAGTTGATTAGTGCCGCTGTGCTGCCGCTTTAGTCCACCATACCTGTGCAGGCGAGGACCGCCGAATTCTAGCCTCGCCATGTACTGGCCTTAGTACTGACGCTCCTCTTTTTCCTTTGCCCTTTTTCGGCACCCCTTTTGTTTAGCAGGTTTAAGATCGACGTCGTTAGCAGGGTTACCCTTCCGGCTTGGCCTGGGCAGGGTTATGGACGCCATTGGTTATTCTACAGGGCTCTTAGCCTAATTTGCATCTTGTCCTTACTCGGACGTTGTATCGATTTCAAGGTGATTTGGATCTTTGTGTTGTATGTCTTTATTCTTGACTCGTTGAGTCGTTGTTGTATATATATCTGTTCTGTGGGTCCCATCGAGGACTGTTGTGTAATGATATTACTTTGTTTTCCATCCGCACGAAAGTTCCTGGTGGGCGTCCTTGAATCATTTCTATGCGGGTTTGGCGGGAAGCGCTAAAACTTGAATAGGGTCGATTCCAGGGTGTTACAATTGTAAACCCTAGACTTGGATAATTGGAATTATAAGACACCCTTGTGGATCTCCCTAATTCTTGATTCTCATGCTCCTTTGGGAAAGGAGCATAATTATCCCCCACCTCGTTGGAGTTTGCATCGGGCCTCCCTCATTGTACAAGGCCTTGGCATCGGTGTCCCTTTGCCAAGACGTCAAGATCTCGCCAAGCCTCTCGCTCGCCGTGCCGGTTGAGAGACAGATCCTTGCCCAACACCTATCCTAGGGATTGTGTCGGACCGGTAGCCACCGGCGTGAGCCATTGGTTGTTTGTGTATCGTGTATCGCGTGTGTGTTCATCCTGTTCTTCGCATGTGAGTTCGTTGGATTTCATCCTCCCTCCCTCTCCCCTTTGATTTCACCACGATTTCTTGGGATTCGTGAAAGATCGGGCCAACCCCGAGGGTAGCCCCCAACATATTGGTATCAAGAGCTTCGTTGCTCATGAATTTCCCCACAATTTTTTCTTCTATCCACCAAAAATTCGAAAATCCCCCCCAAAAAAGAGCCTCAAATTTCCCTATGGATAGATCTCTTGATTTGGAGTGTTATTTGTGGTTTTGATCTGACCAAGCCTTGTCTTAGGAGTTGGTCCAGCTTTATCCTGCGTTTTCCCAGCCCAATTTTGATCTGACCAAACCTTGTCTTAGGAGTTTGCTTGAGCATTGTGCATTTGTTCTTAGATAGTGAGAGTGCTAGAGCAATATCAAGTGAGACTAGGTAGCATCAAGGGAGAGCAAAAAAAAGATATACAAAAAGAGAAAAAAAATACAAAAGAAAAAGAAAAATATAGTCTCCCGTTGCAAAAGAGAGTCTCAAAGATTGTAAGCAAAAGAGAAAGAAGAGCGCCCAAGGCAATTGCACAAATCCTTTGCGCATTTTTCTTCTTTGCAAACGAGTCGCGGTCTCTCCCTGCATTGGCACGACATCGAGCTTAGTCTTTGTTAGGACTTTTTGTTTGCTCATTTTCAAAGTCGTGTCAATCCCAACAATCTCCACGTGTGTGTATAGTCGTAGGTCCTGTCACCCTTTTGAGTTGTTGACCTTCGCCTTTGACTTGAGTTTTGTTTGGATTTTACCCACATTTGACTATCCTTTTCGTTTGGTTGTTTATTTGGCACTCCACCATCCTAACCCACCACTAATAGCCTTGAGAGTCTTAGTGTGTTAGTGTGAGTTTTTATTCGCGATTTCACTTTGCAATTTGATGGTTCGCAAGTGTGGCTACTAGTTTGATACAATCCCCAAGGTGAGGTAAACGGTAACACCCACCATACTACCTTTCCATATATAATCCTTGTGTGTTTACATGATGGATATGCACGGTGAGTCGAGCCAACCACCTCCACAAGAAGATGATGAAGGACCGTACATGACGTGTGCAAGCCACTACATCATTCGTGATGAGTTCCGTGATCGTTGCAGCGCCCTCGAGAAACGACAAGATGAAAAATTTGGTGAGACGCAAGCCGAGTTCCGAAGCATGGACAACCGCTTCGATGGCCTCCAACAACAAATGCATCAAATGCGACAAGGCTTCGCCAACCTCTCCCAAGAAACAAGAGCTGTGCAACACAACTTGAGTCATCAAAATGAAGCACTCCAACGCTTCGTCACCGAAACAAATGACAAGCTACGCTTCCTCATTGATGGCATGGAAAGAAATGCAAGACCGCGTGCACGCGCTTCAAGCTCTTCAAGCTCATCGCATCGCCATTCTCCTCATCGAAAAGAACCCCATGCAAGCGCTCCAAGACGAGATGACGCTCCCGTGGTCAAAGATGGAAGCTCTTCACACTATGTCCCTTCACCAAGGCACGCGGCAACGTCAAGCTATGATGGTGATTTCTCCTCAAGGCACCAAGAAAGGCGTGAAGGACACCGTCACCATGCAAGGACACTAGTCATATAACAAGAGAAATCGCAAGTGGAACCTCGAGCACAACCTCAAGTCCATCACCATCGCCAACGACATATACTTGACACAACAAGTGTATAATCCAATTTGGAGGATCAAGCTCATCGTCGACGTGAAGCCCTTCAAGATCCTCCTCTTCGTCAACATACTTACGAACGCCTGCACCGACACCATGTGGTCACCACGAGGCGCCTCCCCCACCACACCAAAACATGGAGCGTCAAGTGGTACAAGTTGAGCGATGCCCACCATGTCAAGAGGCTCAACACCATGATCTTCGCCGTGAGGCCCATGTGCCTAATCAACATCACCAACCGAGGAACGAGTCTCCTCTTCGTCATCAACCACGTCATGAGGCTCCACATCCTCAACACCCTCACGAGGCCCATGTGCCCCAACGTCGTTAACAACCGCGCCAAGAGCAAGAGCAAGCTCCACAACAACAACATCAAGAGCAAGCTCTTCACCAAGGTCAAGCGATCCAAGTTCCACCTCCCCAAACGCAAGCATATCATCAAGCTCCACAAGCACGTCACAATGACCACCATGAGTGCAATGATGAAGAAACCTTTGGCAAGCTCAAGTTCACAATTCCCAAGTTCACCGGCTCGAATGACCCCGAAGAATACCTTTCATGGGCACTCAAAGTTGACAAGATCTTCCGTATGCACAACTATAGTGATGCGAAGATGGTCGCCATGGCTTCACTTGAGTTTGACGAGTACGCCAACCTTTGGTGGGAAAAAGTCCAAGTTGCTCGTGATGCGAATCAAGAACCTCCAATCTCAACTTGGCATGACATGAAAGCTCTTATGCGATCCCGCTTCGTCTCCTCGCACTACACGCGCGACCTCTTGAACAATTTTCAAGCGCTTCACCAAGGGACACAGACCGTGGAAGAATACTTCAAGGACATGGAGCTCAATATGATCCGAGCCAACATTGATGAACGCAAAGAGAAAACAATGGCACGTTTCCTCATTGGCTTGAATCATCCAATCAAGCGCATCGTCGAGTTTCAAACATACAACAACATGGTTGAGCTTGTGCACATCGCAAAAAAGGCCGAATGTCAAGTGCAAGAGGACATCAAGTTCAATAATCCCAAGACGTACTTCACCTACAAGCAAGCTTCAACCACTACACCGACAACCTTCAATGGAAGCTCCGCGAGTACCTCCATGCTTCCCTTCAAACCTACCCTTCCTCAAGGCAAGACCCCCACAAGTGGCAAGCATACAAAGGATGATCCTCCCTTCAACGACGAATGCTATAAGTGTGGAGGAAAAGGACACAAGTCAGCCACATGTGGAAACAAGAAAGTTTTGTTCATTGATGACAATGGCGACGATGAGTACTTGAGTGAAGATGAGTTTGATGCCTGCGTCAAGGAAGCAATGGCAAGAAAACAAGTGGAAGATGATCAAGAACTCCTCATGTGTGAACTTGACGCAAGTCCATCGTTTGTCATCACAAGGATCTTGACCACTCAAGCATAAGAGCATGAAGACCAACGCTCCAACATCTTCCAAACAAGAGCCAGCATCAATGGCAAATCTATCAAGGTGATCATCGATGGAGGGAGTTGCCACAACCTTGCTAGCACCGAGTTGTGCAAGAAGCTCAACCTTACCCTCCATCCTCACAAGCACCCCTACCACGTGCAATGGCTAAGTGACCAAGGATCCGTCAAGATAAAACACACCGTCGAAGTGACATTCTCCATTGGAGCATACAAGGAAACGGTTGAATGTGATGTGGTTCCAATGACGGTTTGTCACATGTTGCTTGGGCGTCCATGGCAATTCGACAAACGTATATACTTTCAAGTGGCATAACAAGACATGTGTTTTGCAACCGATGACTCCTAGCCAAATAATTGCGGACAATGCAAAGGCTTTAGAAAGGGCGCAATCCACAACAAATACTTGTGAGAAGAGCGGTGAGCGAGAGAACCACCTCATAGTGCG
This sequence comes from Avena eriantha, assembly GCA_910589775.1. Lineage (NCBI taxonomy): Eukaryota > Viridiplantae > Streptophyta > Magnoliopsida > Poales > Poaceae > Avena > Avena eriantha. The sequence continues at coordinate 437,340,310 of OU342745.1, read as the reverse complement.
TGAGAGCCACAAGCCAAATATGAGTGGAAAAACTAAGAGTGTTCTCCTTGCCACCAAAATTGAGATGAGAGAAGTGCAGGAGGACCCATCAATCTTGCACTATGTCCTCATTTGCAAAGGACTAGCGCAAGAAGCTAACGACATGACAAACATTCCTTCCTCTTTGATGGCTGTTTTGCAGGAATTCAAGGACGTGTTCCCCGAAGAGCTACCACATGGACTACCTCCTCTTCGCGGAATCGAGCACCGCATTGACCTCATACCCGGCGCTCCTCTACCAAACCGCGCTGCCTACCGCACGAACCTGGAGGAGACGAAGGAGATCGAACGTCAAATCAACCAACTCGTCTCCAAAGGTTTGATCCAAGTAAGAACTAGCCCAAGTGCGGTACCCGTGATTCTTGTCCCAAAGTCGGATGATACACTACGGTTATCCATGGACTGCCGTCCAATCAATGCTATCACCGTACGTTATCGACATCCCATACCACGTCTCGATGACATGCTTGATGAGTTGTGTGGAGCCACGGTTTTCTCGAAAATTGATCTTTGTAGTGGCTATCACCAAATACGCATGGGGGAAGCTGATGAGTGGAAAACCGCCTTCAAGACCAAACTTGGTCTCTATGAATGGTTGGTTATGCCCTTTGGTTTATCGAATGCCCCATCTAGCTTCATGCGCCTTATGAATCACATCTTGCGTTCTCTCATTGGAAAAAGTGTTGTTGTTTATTTCGATGATATTCTTGTTTATAGCAAAACACTTGAGGAACATGTCAAGGAGGTTTTGGAAATCCTTCGACTTGAAAAGCTTTTTGCTAATCTTCCCAAGTGCACTTTTGCTAAATACAAGTTGATTTTTCTTGGATTTCTTGTTTCTTCAAAGGAAATTGAAGTTTATGTTTCCAAGGTAAAGGACATACGAGATTGGCCCATTCCAACAAATGTGAGTGAACTCCGAAGTTTTCATGCGTTGGCCGGTTTCTATTGTCGCTTTGTGAAAGACTTTTCACCATTGCTTGTCCCCTCAATGAATTGACCAAAAAGTATGTCACCTTCGTGTGGGGCAAGGCACAACAAAAAGCTTTTGATGAACTCAAAAAGAGGCTCACCGAAGCACCTCTCCTTGCGTTACCGGATTTCACAAAAACTTTTGAGATAGAGTGTGATGCTAGTGGTATTGGCATTGGAGGAGTCCTTATGCAAAATGGACGTCCTATAGCCTACCATAGCGAGAAACTTGATGGTGCTCGCCTTAATTAACTGATTTATGAGAAAGAGCTTTTTTCCTTAGTTCGTGTCCTTCAAGTTTGGCAACACTACCTATGGCCCAAGGAATTTATCATACATTCCGACCACGACTCGTTGAAATACCTCAAAGGCCAAGCCAACTTGAGTAAGAGACACACTAAGTGGGTTGAGTTCAAGGAGTCTTTTCTGTACATTGTCAAGTATATGAAGGGCAAAGATAATGTAGTTGCGGACGCTTTGTCTTGCAAGCACACAAGCTTTCTTGCGCGACTTGAAATCAATGTGTTGGGTCTTGAGGAAATAAAATCTTTGTATGCTTCCGACCCGTTCTTTGAACCAATTTTCAGAAAGTGCTCCACTGACAAAGGAGTTGATGATTTCTTTTTGCATAAGGGCTTTCTATTTAAACAAAACAAGCTATGCATTCCGAAGTCGTCGCTTCAACTTTTACTTCTCCAAGAATCTCATGGAGGTGGCCTTATGGGTCACTTTGGTCGCAACAACACTTTGGACATGCTCGCCACTCATTAATATTGGCCCAAGATGAAGCGTGACGTGGAGCACTATGTCCAACGATGCACCACATGCTTACAAGCTAAGTCGCAAGCTAACCCCTATGGTCTTTATATGCCATTACCTATTCCTCATGTACCTTGGTCAGACATAAGCATGGATTTTGTGTTAGGCTTGCCTAGATCTAAGCATGGACATGATTCTATTTTTTTAGTCGTTGATAGGTTCTCCAAAATGGCACATTTCATTCCATGCCATAATACTGACGATGCTTCACATATTGCAAATCTGTTTTTCAGGGAAATCGTTCGTCTTCGAAGAGGGTGATCTTGTGTGGATACACCTAAGAAAAGACCGCTTCCCCAACGAACGTGACTCCAAGCTAAAGCCAAGAGGAGATGGTCCCTTCAAGGTCCTCAAGAGAATCAACAACAACGCTTATGTCATTGACATGCCAACCTCCAAGTACCTTGCAAGAAATACGTTCAATGTCAAGGACCTATCACCCTACCATGGCAATGTTCAAGATGATACCCATGAAGAGTCGAGGACGACTCTTTCCCAAAGGGGGGGAGTTGATGCGGCCCGTCCTACGGACACTCCTACATCTACACCAACCAGTCCCCCAAGTCGACCCATGACTCGTGCCCGAGCCAAGCTACTTCAAGATAAGGTGAATTTGCTCCTCATCTCGTGTGACTTTGATATGTCTTTGGATGGCTTGCTACTTCATGCAAATACACTATGCATCATCAGGTACGAAGCTCCAACACAGCACCTGAGGATGGAGAACAAGGAGTAGGACGTGAAGCAGAAGCCGCAAGAGCTGCTCAGACCGGAGTCTCCGGTCTGCGCACATCGGAGTCTTCCATCCCCAAAGTCTCTGGCCTAAAGACACCGGAGACTCCAGCCCGCCTCCGGTCTGACCCTAGAACTAGCTCGAGGGTCAGTCTGATGGACGCTCCAGAGGCTGGTCCGGAGATACACCGGATTCTCCGGTCCAGACCGGAGTCTCCGGCCTGCACACCGGAGTCTCCGGCCTGAGCGTCGCAAGTCATGTAAAGTACTTTTGGGCCTTCGGCCCATGTACCCCTTAATCCGTCCAGAACTTATCTATTATTACTAGAATACGCCTGTTTAAGTGGCTGGCCTATATATAGTCCCCCGCCTCTATTGTAAACCCTAGACTTGGATAATTGGAATTAGAAGACACCCTTGTGGATCTCCCTAATTCTTGAGTCTCATGCTCCTATGGGAAAGGAGCATAATTATCCCCCACCTCGTTGGAGTTTGCATCACGCCTCCCTTGTTGTACAAGGCCTTGGCATCGGTGTCCCTTTCCCAAGACGTCAAGATCTCGCCAAGCCTCTCGCTCGCCGTGCCGGTTGAGAGATAGATCCTTGCCCAACACCGATCCTAGGGATTGTGTCGGACCGGTAGCCGCCAGCGTGAGCCATTGGTTGTTTGTGTATCGTGTATTGCGTGTGTGTTCATCGTGTTCTTCGCATGTGAGTTCATTGGATTTCATCCTCCCTCCCTCTCCCCTTCGATTTCACCGCGATTCCTAGGGATTCGTGAAAGATCGGGCCAACCCCGAGGGTAGCCCCCAACACTTTTTCTGGCGCCGTTGCCGGGGAAGCAATAGCTACCTTGTGAGGTTATTAGAAACCTTGCTAGTTTCAATTCTTGTTTTGAATTGTTAGTTAGCTTTTAGCCTTTATTTGATAAACCAAAAAAAATTGATAATCTTTAAATTCTTGTTTTTATTGTTATAATTCTTAATCTAAGAAAACCCAAATACATAGGAAGTATGGCTGAAAAGAAGCTTGGGGAGTTTGCTACTCCCAATAATGATTAATTGCGTAATCTTATACACAGCCAACAATTGCTGCTGATGATTATGAAATTAAGCCCCATTACTTAAATTTGGTTCAACATAATCAATTTGGAGGCTCTTATGTTGAAGACGTAGGTATGCACTTAAATACTTTCCCTGAAATATGTGATATGATGCGTATAAAAGACGATGACCGTGTTGCGGTCAAATTACGCCTATTTCCTTTCTCTCTAAGCGGAAGAGCTAAGGAATGGTTGCTATCTTTGCCTAAAAATACTATTACATCATGGGTGGGATGTACTTCTTTATTTATGACTAAATTTTGCTCACCTGCAAAGACTATGCAACTCCGATATAATATTACTGGTTTTAGACAGAAAGAGCGTGGGCCACTAGCGCTTGCATGGGAGAGGATGAAAGAATGCCTAAGAAACTATCCTGGTCATGGGGTGGAAGATTGGTTAATCCCCCATTTATTTTTCAATGCTCTTAATCATGTGTCTAAGTCTATGCTTGATACTGCAGCTGGAGGAACATTCATAGGTAAACATATTACCGAAGCAAAGCAGCTGCTAGACAATATGCAAGACAACCATGCCCAATGGCATGTGGAAAGATCACACGAAAAAGGTGAACTCTGTCTCACCACAAGAGAAGAAAGATCTAAATGCTAAGTTGGATGAGCTCATACTAGCCGTAAAAGGTAAAGAAACTCAGGTAAGAGCCACCCCCCGAAACAAATATAGAAGAAATAGACTTCGTAGCTCGTAATGATTATAATCCTGCTTGGAAGATGAGTTACAATCCTAATTTTCAGAAACATTATGCTAGTCCTACAAATAACTCTAATAATAATATGGGAACTAGTAATGGTAGTCTCCAAGAAACGCTTAAGTCTTTCATAGATTCACATAATGAACAAAATAATATTCTAGTCAAAATTATGGAGAACCATGATGCTATGCTTGGTAAATTATCTAACCAAGCTGTTAGTTTGAGAAATGATTTGCAGGCCCTTCAAGAAAGGACAAGGATCGCTGAGGCACATCTAGGTAAGATAACCGAGAGTCAAACTCTCATTCTAGCTAAATTTGCAGGTAAAGCTGAGCGCAATCCTGTTGAAGAACTCAAAATTATGATAATCCAAAGGGAGGAGACTGTAGAACTTGATTATAGTAATGCCCCTTCACCAAGGTACACCATCGAAGATCTCGTAAAAAGGATTAACGTCAAAATTCCGGTAAGTGAAGGTAATGATGAAGCCTTGTATCAACACTTTATTGATCAAGTCACAATTAAGGTACGCGAGCTTGAAGAGAAATACAAGAAAATTGCTAAAAAGTTACATGTTAAACTAGATGACATATTTGAGCGTATTATTAAAATAAATATTGGAACTAATGAGTTAGCTGCACTTTGTGATCTAGGTGCAAGCATCTCAACAATTCCAAAGAGTCTTTTTAAAAAGTTAAATCTTGGCTCCTTTGAAATTACTGAATTAAAATTGCATCTAGCGGATTCTACCTACAAACAAGCAGTAGGGATTAAGGAGTACACTTTAGTTTACATCAAAGGCTGTCTTGCTCTCATTGATTTCATTATTGTTGACATGCCTGAAGATACTGTTGCTCCTATAATACTAGGCCATCGTTTCTTAAGAACTATAAAGGCTTTAATTAACCTTCATGAAGGGAACGTGAAGTTGCAATTACCTTCGCAGGATCCTTTTGTTATTCATTTCCCCAGGAAGAAGTAAGCCAAACATCATGAGAAGGAGGCCATCACTTTGAAGGCTAATTACTTTGGAGTGGGTGTTCCACTCATCTGCCCCAAGTGAGTATAATCAAGGTCAAGCTATTGATCATAAAAGAGCGCTCCATGGGAGGAAACCCATGTTAAATTAAGGTTTAAGTTAAATTCTTAGTTTTAGTTTAAGTTCATATTCAATAAAGAGTGCTAGAAAACTCCATTTATGGAGAAGAAATTTGGTAGTACTTGAATTTCTGCATTATTCATGTTATTGTTGGTCGAAAATATTTTCTATCAATTTTCAATCAAAAACAAGGTATATCGATAAATTACTGGAAAAGAAATAGTTTACGAAGAAACAGAAAAAAAATTATGGACACTGGGAGTTTAACGACCAACTATACAGCAGGAATAAAAATTTCGGCCGTATAGTTCCATTCTATAGTTATCTTTGCCATCGAAAATTTTCCTACAATATGTGCTGAGAGTTTAACGACCAACTATATGGCGGGAATAAATTTTTTGGCCGTATAGATATCAAAGCCTCCGTATATTTTTTTTTTCATATGTACTGAGAGTCTAATGGCCAACTATAAGGCGGGAATAAAAATTCCGGTGGTATAGTTCTGGCCGTATAGACATCAATGCCTCCATATAATATTTTTTCATGTGTACTAGGAGTTTACCAACCAACTATACGATGCGAATAAAAATTCTGGCAGTATAGTTCTGGTCGTATAAATATCGATGCCTTTTGCAAATTTTCTTTCGCAAGGACAAACAGTTTAACGACCAACTATAGGGCCGAAACATTTTGTTCCTCCCATATAGTTCCAGTCGTATAGCTGCGCCGCTAGGAGGAAGCCTAATATTTTGACAAAACGTAACTATACGGCCGGAACACATGTTCCACCGATATAGCTGCGCCCGTATAGTTGTGTCCGACCACAAAATCACACGGGAAGGTACTCCCAACTCCAAAACTTCAATCCTTTTTCATTCTTCTACTCTAAACTCTCTTAAAACCTCAAGGGATCTTCATCTCTACTCAATTTCATTCGATTTCCTCACTCACAGGTGATCTACAGTATTTTTCTCCTTCGATCCTCCAATTACTTTTTATAAATTCATCTTCGATCTATTGTCATTGTCAATCTAGGGTGAGACCTACTATGAACTAATTTCCATGATTTTCTTACCTAGATTATTATCTTGAGGAGATTTTTTAGTGTGCTTAGATGAGGAATAAATTATATTTACTGTTGTTGGATAAAAAAGTTTTATTTTTGCCTTTCTTCAATGTTTTAGAAGATGAACACAAGGAGCCAAACTCATCCTCGTGCCACCGCTAGCACTTCTCGGGCGATCACCCAGGAACGCATGGGGATATGGTTCAGGGATGAGGCCTAATGCGAACGCTTCAACAAGATCAAGAACCGCGAAGTGAATGCCACCAAGTGGGCTTTCCCTATTATATTGAACCAACTTGGTATTTCTAATGACTTGAATTTACTTTGTAATAGAGCTGGCCTGCAAAACTTTGTGTACAACGATGTACCTACTTATCACCGTTTAACCGTTGAATTCTTAAGTTCATTGCAAAGCAATGTTACACTATGGCAAGGAGAGGATACTATTTCTTTCCGTCTGATGAACAACAATTACACCTTAACGTTAGATGAATGGTGTGCATGCTTTAATTTTCCAAATAATGTTGTTCATGCTCTACGCGCATCCTTTACTGGCTTAATTCCTTCCCCCGATCAATAGTATAATAGAATGAGTTTCACTAGTAGAGTGAACGTGGGGAAGAATATTCAACATCCGGCAATTCGCTATTTGTTCTATGTTATTGCTAACACCTTGCAGGCATGTAATGAGTTCACGAGACTCAACGAGGAGGACATCCTAGTCCTCGCCAAGGCTTCTTACATCAACTGCCAATTGTCACTCAACTTTGGCGCCATCCTTGTGCGCTACCTGGAGCAGCAAGCCTACCAAAGCCAAGGGCCAATCACATGAGGAGGCATCGTCACCGTGCTTGCCACTGCCCTAGACATCGATCTAGGTGAGTTGCAACCCGTACTATGTGAGACGCATGTTGGTTTCTCCACCTTGAGGTCCTGTGGAATGCTCACTAAGAGAGGTGGTGTTTATTACCTGCAAATTGCTGGAGCTGGGCGTATCTACCCTGCTCCTTTGCCTAATGGTATTTTATCTACCTAGGAAGGATGTTTGTTATATGATTTACAGGTTGATCAGCAACAACTCGAGGAATAAATTCCTGAAGAGGATGAGGACCAAGAGGAGGAGCAAGAAGTTCCTTATCAAGAGGAGCAGCCACAAAACCAATTCGCCACATACCAAGGTTTCCAAGAACTTGGAGGGACTGTGGAGAGGATGCACAACCTCTCTTTCAATCTCCAAGAATCAACAAGTAACCTCTCCACTCAATTTGCGAACTGGAGTAACGACTTTTCCCGCCACCACATCAGTAACTGGCCTAAGCCTGGGGAATTTTTCCTCATGTATCTTTATTTGGTGTACATTTTCTTTTATTTTCGAGGTTACGTTTTTATTTAAGTTTATAAGCACTCGTGTTGGTTTCCCCAAAACTTTATCTTAAGTTCTTTCTATTTTGCTTTCGAATTTTTTTCTAGCCGAGCTTTGCCGCCAATTTTCTATTCTTTATTTTCCTCTCTTAAAAATCACAAAAAGATTTATCCATTTTTCCTTATTTTCCCTCTTTCTTTTCTTTCCGCCTCGAGGTCTTCGTATATTTGCAGGAGAGTGATCGACTTCGAGTTTCCAAGAAACAAATAAAAAATGAAGAGAGAAGTGGAACCAAACATGAGAGGTATGCCTTATGACTCCCCACTTTTGAAGTTTGAGAAACCCATGCTAGTTAGTAGTGAATGTTGAGATATTATATTTGTGGAGTGAGTCTTTATATCATAGTATGATTGTCATTTGCATGGGTATTTAATTGGGCTCATTTTGTTCCAGCTCTCGTAATTAACCAAGTCCTGCCTAAAAATTGCTAAACAGTTGTAATAAGAAAAAGTCTCACAATTGAAGGCTTGGGTGTTGTAGTATTAGTCTTTGGAGGCCTGTTTCTAGAGACACTCAACACCATTGAAAATGTTGATTGACTTAATAGCTCCCTTTGAAAGGATTTGTTCGATTGAATTAATGTTTAGCGGTTTTTGTGAGCATGCCAAAGTTTGACTTGTTAATCATAAGAATGATATAGCTTTACGCCTGTCAAACTTCATGGGATGCCAACAACTCCGCTAGCCTACGAACGATCTTCATGGAGGAAACTCCTAGATTTCGGCTATGAGTTGATTAAATACTTGTAGCAACAATGCTATAGTGGGTAAGAATCTTGGCACTCATGGGTAGCTGTAATCATGATGGAATCACTCCTCTAGCAGTTATGAGTAAACATTATGCAAAAGGAACAAAAACCTTAGTGATGCCACGAGTGTCCATCACAACTCGATAAACTAATAAAAATCTTTGGCATGCTCTCAATTACTTAAAAACTGAAATTCTTGAAGGACAATGAATAGAAAAAGTAGTGCTTGCAAAGTCTTGATTCATTGATGTGGGAGAATTGAGATAATCTAGTATATAAGATTTTCAACTCTCACACTCTTAAATTACATGATTATACTTTATTATTCAAAGGCAAGGCTATGAGTTGATTACTTGACATGGAATACAATTTGCTCGTTTAAATCATCCATGCTTACAATAACTTATCTCCTCTACAAGGATGCCTGAAACCCTTATGATATGCTTTCCATTACTCTATCTATGATGAAGTTTGTCAGATTTATGAAGTGGAGGAAACATGAGACTACTAACAATGAGTAAGATCACCATATCGTTATTTTAGTTTAAATGCTGAGTTCCTTTTTGATTTTGGTTTTGTTGCTCGGGAAGATCAAGTTTAATCTTGGGGAGGTTGATGGCTCTGAAATATAGCCATCTACGTCCACATTTAAAATGGATATTAATCATATTTTTGATGAAATATCTCTCTAAACCCTGCCACTAATGCTAATATTCAGAGGGGTATGCAATCCTTTGTTCTTGTATTTTTCCTACGCAGATAAGGTCATTTAAAGGATGGAATCACTACATTAAAGTCAAAGATACGATGTTTACTTCAACTAGAAGAAACCAGGAGCCATCCAACGAAGGCAGACGCCGTAACGACCAACTATACGGTTGGGGCAAAAATTCCGACCATATAGCTCCGGTCGTATAGTTGGCGCCGCCACCGTTAGGTCAAAGATAACAACTTTCGTGAAGGAACCCCTATATAAAGAAGCCTCAGGCGACGGGAAAACAAGTTTCGCTGCACCCCAGACCCTGAAGAAGCCATAGCTCGCCAGAAAGATGCCTCCAGATCTCCACATCCTTTTCCATCTCCATAGGCTTACTCCACCACTTGTCATTGTAGATCTCTTCTCCGATTGGCGACATTGTAGGACTATTTCTATCAATCTTATGATTTTCATTACAATGTTTTTGATTGTTGATCTCATCTCTATGTGTGAGTAATTCTCCTTGGGCTAAGGGCTTCGGCCTAGCCATGTAGCAATTGTGCATTTGATTTATCATGGATGGGATCGTGTATTAGTTTGTATGACATGATGATTATTGTATCCTCTCTTGCCTTGTCGGGGGGATGATCCCCAGATACCCCAACCGGACAAGAAACAGGGTAGTTGGATCGTGTCCGGCTGGCCAGATGCAGCCGGACAGAGCAGGCTAGGCCGGCTACCGCATGGTAGCCGGATCAGCAAGAAGCAGCCGGCTACGACGACGTAGTCGGAACCAATCAAGGAGATAGGACGATGTGTGGATCAGTGCACGGTACGCCCTATATGATGACAAGACCGGCAACTAATCGGCCATACCGAAGACTTAGCGGGGATGACGCAGGAACAGTGGCCCGATGCTGACGACAGGCTCGCACGGCGTCCACTGTTCCTACGACAGCCATACCGCTCATACTCCGATGGGACATATCGTACCAGATACTATAGATGACCAGTCGGCTGGGACACGCCTGTGGGGCCCGCCAGTCGGATTGGCTAGTGATACCGTTGCCTCTCTGCCTATATAAGGAGAGGCAAGGCCTCAGTAGTAAGGGTTGGTCTCAGAGCATTTAAGGTAGTAGCTAGAGAATATAGCTCAAGGAGCACTTATAGTTCGTATATCCCCCATAGTCAGATCCGGCAGGGTTAGGAGTTTTACCTCATCGCGAGGGCTCCGAACCCTGCGTCCAGCTACGCTTGATTGTATCCAATCCCGCATGCGGACGGCGTCGATAGCTTCCCTGCTAGTCCCCACACCTCTATCTAACCTTCTTAGGTACTGCCGTTCCCAACACAACGACAGTTGGCGCCCACCGTGGGGCAAATGGCTGCGACCGGAGTCACGTTCCGCACGGGACCCTGCACTTCAGCCGGTGAGCGCGTGGCCTCCGGCCTGGTGCTCACGCTCGGAAAATTCGACTGTGTCATCGACAACGCTTGCTGCTTCACCGGAACTTTCTTCCCGGCGAACGGCTCTTCGGCGACCTCCATGTCTACATCGCCACCGTTCCGGAGCGTTTCCCTAGGGATATCGTCTCTGTCGCGGAGCTACCGCATCCGGGCGGTAGCACCTCCGTCGCTTCCTGCGGTGTGGAGGTCATGATGGCCGGCTCCAGCTCTCACCCCCGCCAACCACGAGAGCGAGGCGCGGACGAGGTTGGAACTTCCACGCTTCCGCCGCCTCGGAATCCGGTGGAGGATGCCATTGATTGGCTCCTGACTCCGGTTAACCTCGGGGACAACCCGGAGGACGCGGAAGCCAACTTCGCCATGGAGAGACAGATCCTCCTCCAGGAGGCCATGGAGCTGGCGGCAACCCGCAAGCAACTCGAGATCACCCGGTGCGAGTACGACCGCGCGCACGGCTTTAGTCTAACTACCGCGGAGCCGAGCCAGCGCGGCCAGGTGCGGCGCCGGGGTGGCGAGCTAGGAAGAAGAATGGAAAAGGATGTGGAGCCGGATCCCGCACCCGCCCTCATCCAGCCCACCTACAGCACGCCCATCAAGAACCTGCGCGCGGCGCGAGCCGCGGCAGAGGACTGAGCCCGCCAGCACACTCGCGTGCAGGAGCTCCTCCGCATCGCGTATGAGCAGGCTGATGCCAACCGGTAGATGCAGGAGGACCCCAGCTACTCTAGGGGAGCAAGCTGCTTGTCAACAGCAGGGGCGTGCCGCGCGACACCCAACAGGCGTCCTCCCCTTAGCCGGCCAAGGCCCGCAGCAGGTGTCGCAACTCTGGCAACAAGGGCCAGCCGCGCCAGGAGCAAACGGTGAACAACAACCCACCGCCTCCCCCTTCACCAAACGGAGAACCTAGACCCACCGGTTCCCGTCTCTCGGGCCAGGTGGGAGCGCCCAACCTGGATTGTCCGGATGCCCGTGACCGCATCAAGCTCCTCGCTCAAGCGCGCGTCACGTAGGAAGAAGACTCTACCGGCCCGGTTTGTTTTGGACCCCGCATCCGGAACGAGCCGTTTCCGGATAAGTTCTCCCTGCCCAGGGACACCCCCAAGAACGACAGCAGCATGAAGCCGGAAGATTGGCTGACCGACTATGCTACGACAGTCGGCATCGCCCATGGGAACAAGCGCACAACCGTGCGCTACGTCCCTCTTATGCTAACCGGGTCGGCAAGGACATGGCTCAACAGCCTCGCACCCAACAGCATCAACGCCTGGCCGGACTTTGATAAGGTGTTCGTCCGCAAATTCAACGGCACGTACAAGCGTCCGGGACGCCCACGCGACCTGGCCTTGTGCGTCCAGGGTGACCGCGAGACTGACCGCGATTACCTCGCCAAGTGGACAGAGCTATGCAACACTTCCGAGGGCATCCTCGAAAGCCAGGCCATCAACTTCTTCATCAAGGGTTGCCGAGAAGGCACCATGCTTCACCACCGGCTATAGTGTGACGAGCCGGAAAACATGGCGGAGCTCATGACGGTTGCGGGCCAGTACGCCACGGCAGATGCCGTCATGAAGAAGCTCCTCCGAGTAAATGCAGATGGGCGTCCGACTCCTATGGAGCCGGCTCGCGACCGTCCGAGCAATCTGGCTGGCGAAGCCGGATCCTCCAGGCGGCACAACAACGACAACCGGTTCCATGGGGACTGCCAAGCCGGATAACAGAAGCCCCTCTACCACGCGCGGCAAGTCAATGCTGTGGAGGGCACGCCCGATGCGCCGGCTAACGATGCAAGGAGGCAGAATCCCTAGCTCACCTTCGACCAGATTTTTGACGGCCCGTGCAAGTGGCACAGTGGTCCCTTCAAACCGGCTACGCATACCACCCGGAATTGCAGCTGGACCCGCCAGCTAAAAGACCAGGGTAACCCGCCTCGTCTCCCCCTATAACACCCTCAAATCGGCCCTATGCAAGTTTTAGCCCTTTCCGCCAAACCCACATAGAAACAATTCAAGGACGCCCACCAGGCACTTTCGTGCGGGTGGAAAACGAAGTAATACCATTACACAACAGTCCTCGATGGGACCCACAGAACAGATATATATACAACACGACTCCATGAGTCAAGAATACAGATATACATTTCAAAGATCCAAATCACCTTGAAAATGATACAGCGTCCGAGTACGGACAAGATGCAAATGGGGCTAAGAGCCCTGAAGAATAACCAATGGCGTCCATAACCCTGCCCAGGCCAAGCCAGTAGGGTAAACCTGCTAACGACGTCGATCTCAACCTGCTAAAACAAAAGGGGTGCCGACAAGGGCAAAGGAAAAAGAGGAGCGTCAGTACTGAGGCCAGTACACGGCGAGGCTAGAATTCAGCGGCTCTCGCCTACATAGGTATGGTGGGCGGAAGCGGCAGCGCAGCGGCACTAAACAACCTATAGAGACTCGATACAACTGGTGGTTATCAGAGAGGGATAAGAAAGACCTATTCGGATCCAACCTGAAGCTAACACCAAACAAACCCATCCTGGTATTTCCCCCTCTAGACCAAACGAGGAAAGTTAGACCAAGGAACTCACACAGTTGGCAGTTTTATTCATTCCATTATAGTTGAAGCACTTACTAGTCAGATATAAATAGCATGAGTCATCCTGAAGCATAAGTAGTGGGCAGTTTCAATCACCATTCCGTTACAGTTGGAACATTTACTAGTCAGATATAATTGTCCTAAGGAATCCCTAAACCCAGCCGTTGTTGGCACTTTTATCACATTCCATTGGAGTTGCAATACTTACTAGGCAGGTATAGTATGACACAGATCACCACAGATCCACCCGTTGTTGGCATTTTTATTATCCATTCCATTATAGTTGAATCTAATTACTAGTCACATATTAAGTCAAATTTATAGCACTACTTTAGTTATGCTTGTCTATGATCGAGATACTATGCTTAAAGTCGTCCATAACCATGGACACGGCTTTCAGAAAGTTTTACCCTGTAGGGGTGCACAAATAGCAACACACACTCGATCAACCTCGGAAAAACCAACTCAAAACCCAACGAGGCATTCACGACAAAGCGATCACAGGATTCATAAAATATTTCAAGGGGCCACCCCACTAAGCTACCCGCAACGAAGTTGGCCGGCTCCGGAACGGACCCAGGGTTTGCGACGACGGCTGTAAACGACTGGGAACCCGAAAGTGTGACTGGGCTTGTTGATACCGCGAAAATGTGGCGCGATCCAAAACAGTACAGGTGCTCCACGCACAATCGTAAATAAAGCAGTAAAGCATGGCATAAGTACATGATAGTAATAAAACCCCAAACTAGTTTTGGCCCCAAGAAATAGAAATGAATCAAGCTCTTGCTCAGGGGGGTCCATAAGGCCTCCCGGATGTGGATAGTGCAAAAAATCAAGGAACAGGTATCAAGTACTTGGGGTCCTACGGGACACAAGTGAGCGTGGAAGAACCAAAAAACATCTATTGCCCACCGATGTCTCTGCATTAGTTATATCTAGCAATTTAATAGTTTTATTTAAAGTCATGATCATCTCCACCAATAAGCATCTGCCAGCATTCCAACAACTGTGGTACTTGACAACACGAGATCGCACCTGAGCAAGCAACTATGACTCGCAAGGCCAACTATCTACCGAAAACGGGTAATAGGAGGTGTACAAGGCAATATAGAGGCTGCACGGGATATAACTGGTATGGAACACTAACGCATCGCGACATGGATAGCAATAGATCAGCAGGAGGAAATAAAGACTATAAATGCAAAATAGGTAGAGGGGGAGAGATGCTCGCCTGGGAAACACTGCCAAAGGTTCATATCCGGAGAACTTGTCGATACTTGCATCCACTCATTGTTCTAATCTGCGAAGAAGCAAACACTAGCAGAAACACCGGATACAACATTTAATGCTAAAGTAGAAGAATCGGCATGTTTATGATATGATGCATGACATGGCATAGATGCGGTGCGATTAGGCAATATTAAGCGGAATCGGGGTCCCAACAATTAATTAAAAAGTTCAAGTTATTTAAAACCCCACAAATTAAATGTTGTATTAACAGGACGAAACATGGCTTCGGTTTGCTACACAAATTTAAATGGAGTCCGGAAGGAGACGAAGATATCCCGCAGATGGACTCCATATTTAATTATGAGGTGAATCGGCATAATGCCCCCATACCACAGACATGTATGCATGTATGACCAATTTATATGCAACAGTTTTATATATAGCATTTATAAAATAGGGGCTCGTGAAAAGGTTCACACATCTGGGTTCGGAAGATCGTGGGTTCCGGGGTCCGGGGTCCGGTCTCAGGATTTGACAGGAACGGCGAGGTCCGGATACAAGATGGAGAACTTTTCATGTCGTGACGGAGAACTTGGGTGCCAAGCGGTCGATCTTGTCGTCGATGCCGAGCTTGAGTGGATCGGGTACTGGGGTCTTCGAATCCGTGGTCTCGGGGGTTCGACGGGGTCGGTCTCGGCGGGATCAGCCTTCGGGTTCCATGTCAACGGTCTTGTCATCGATGAAGAACTTGGATTCACATCTGTGGTTTTTGGAAGATCTTGGCGAAACCAGGGATCAGAGAACTTCACGGGGATTTGTACTCTTCTAGTGGCACCGATACATCCCTAAAACCATCGGCATCGAGCATACATCCACGGAACAAGGCAAGGTAGACCTTCCTGCAAACATGTTGATAACGGGACAAGGTCAAAACACTGAGCCACGAGTACCAACTAGAACCACACATGCAGGTTCAGAGAACTACCAGCACCTGGACAAAGAGGTCAACATGTAGTGCCGATATGGGGCGCCCTTCGCATCCGAGAGGAAAAAGACAGCACGGAGAGGTTCCTGGGCGGCGCAACCGCAGCTGTAGAGAAGGGCGACGGAGAGAGGGCGAGTGGTGGCGGCCCGAGCTTGGGGTCCGGGCAGTGACGGCGTCTGGCCGGAGTTGCAGCGAAGGCCGGTGTACTCGCATGGCGGATGCGGCTCACGCGCGGAGCCAGAGAGGCAGCCGGCTCGGACATGCGCGCTCGCACGGGAGGAGGGGAGGCCGCCGTCAACGACCTGCAGAGGCAGGCTGGCGGGCGGCTGGGGCCGAGGCGGCAGGACGGCTCGGGGTCGTGGCGATTGAGGCCGAAGCAGGGAGGAGGCAAACGCGGCGAACGGAGGCGGGGAAGAGGGGAGGCGCATGCGGTGGCCATGGCACCTGACGGTGGCTGAGAGGGGCGCGGAGACGGGGGCTCCAGGGCCTGTCCACGGCGGCGGGGCTGCACGGTTATCGGGCAGTGCCATCGGAGCGGGGCTCGGCGGCGGGGTCCGCGGGAAGGAGCAGGGAGGGTGCCTGGCGCTTGCGGCGGCGGTGGTTGGTGCGGGAGAGGCGCGGGGAGCAGGGGAGAGAGAGGGGGTAGGTGGGGATCGAGGGCGGCAGGTGGAAGGTGGCCCGCGGGGGAGGGGATCGAGGGCGGCAGGTCGGCTCGGGATGGGAGCGTGTCCGCTCGTGCGCGTGGGACCAGAAGCGGGAAAACGGTGCCGGGGAAAAGGAGCGCGTACACTATTGCGTTGCGTGAGCGAGCGGGACTAGGGCGATGCACGCGATGGGGTGGGCAGGTTTGACCACGTCTGCCGCGTGTGCTGCAGGGTGGGGTCGGCTCATGGGCCGGGGTGGGCACGATGGGGTGTGGGGTGCTTGACCCAGATCGGTCCAGGTGGGTGGGGTGCTGTGGCTGTGTGCGTGTGCTTGCTGTGTGGTGTGTGTGAGTTTGGTTGGTTTAGGCTAGGCTTAGGGTGAGGTTAGGTAGAAATAGATTTAGGGTTTGGAGGTGGCCGGCCGGGCTTTCGGGCCTGGCGGGTTGCCTCCTAAAAATAAGTTAAAAAAATTTATTTATTAAAAACGAGGCGTTTGTAATCCGTTTTTAGACAAAACAAAATAATCCGGAAGACCGGTGTTTAGTTTGAATAAAACACGGGGCGTTCAGAAAACAAAACCAGGCTTTTCGAAAAATAGTTTCAGACAAACATATGCATGATGATGACGATGCTCAAATGCAATGTGGCATGATGACATGAGCATGTTGTCATGATGATGCAATGCACAAAACACCGCGATTTTCTAGTAGTGGTTTTAGCGGGGCGCCACAATTCGACACCACTAACAAGGGATCTCGCCCTGGAGATCCGCCTCAAGGTACCGGGAAGAAGGCCGATGATCAGAATCTTCTCGCTTCATGTAGATCCTCGCGACACCACTAACAAGGTTCGTTGCCCGTGATCGTCGAGAGAACACTCCGGGAACAAAGGGCGGAGGTAGAGGTATCAGCCGATAAAGCCACCTCTAGCTTCTGTGGACAGAGTAAAATTGTTGGATCCATCGATTCAATATACAAAAGCGAATGATAAGAGTAGTCGGATGTTGAGCAGTCCATCGCACACCCAAACCATTACTCTGCACATGAATAGGAGAATTATGCAACCAACTCTCAGAATCAGACTGAAGATCTCGACAAGCGAGGTTCGGAAACAAGGAGGGATGCAGACTCAGCATCGGATCTGGCGTAGATGATGTCGTCACGTTCAAAAACACTAGAAGGCATAGGAGGGAACAAAGAGAAGTCCAACATATGAAGGATTCCTCAAATAGCCTGAAGACCGGATGTAGAAGCACCGTTACCAAAGGAGGAAGCGAAACCCTGAAGGTACGACGGAATCCCAACCACAAGAAATCCTGGACCCGGAGAAAGGGAAGAGAGCAGATTTAAAACACATAGAGGTAAGAGGAGAATAGCAGAGGGGTAAGGAGTAAAAGCAGACCTAATCAGATCTATCCAATTGTTTTTGCAAAAATAGTTTTGACACTCTACTTCGGCCGTTAGCTAGGTTGTCCTACAGGCTGGACTTGTGGGGTATCGTAACTGCTGAGCTCTGATACCACTCTGTAACACCCTCAAATCGGCCCTATGCAAGTTTTAGCCCTTTGCGCCAAACCCGCATAGAAACGATTCAAGGACGCCCACAAGGAACTTTCGTGCGGGTGGAAAACGAAGTAATACCATTACACAACAGTCCTCGATGGGACCCACAAAACAGATATATATATATACAACACGACTCCATGAGTCAAGAATACAGATATACAATTCAAAGATCCAAATCACCTTGAAAACGATACAGCGTACGAGTATGGACAAGATGCAAATGGGGCTAAGAGCCCTGAAGAATAACCGATGGCGTCCATAACCCTGCCCAGGCCAAGCCAGTAGGGTAAACCTGCTAACGACGTCGATCTCAACCTGCTAAAACAAAAGGGGTGCCGACAAGGGCAAAGGAAAAAGAGGAGCGTTAGTACTGAGGCCAGTACACGGCGAGGCTAGAATTCGGCGGCTCTCGCCTACATAGGTATGGTAGGCGGAAGCGGCAGCGCAGCGGCACTAAAAAACCTATAGAGACTCCATACAACTGGTGGTTATTAGAGAGGGATAAGAAAGACCTATTCGGATCCAACCTAAAGCTAACACCAAACAAACCCATCCTGGTATTTCCCCCTCGAGACCAAACGAGGAATGTCGGACCAAGGAACTCACACAGTTGGCAGTTTTATTCATTCCATTATAGTTGAAGCACTTACTAGTCAGATATAAATAGCATGAGTCATCCTGAAGCATAAGTAGTGGGCAGTTTCAATCACCATTCCGTTACAGTTGGAACATTTACTAGTCAGATATAATTGTCCTAAGGAATCCCTAAACCCAGCCGCTATTGGCACTTTTATCACATTCCATTGGAGTTGCAATACTTACTAGGCAGGTATAGTATGACACAGATCACCACAAATCCACCAGTTGTTGGCATTTTTATTATCCATTCCATTATAGTTGAATCTAATTACTAGTCACATATTAAGTCAAATTTATAGCACTACTTTAGTTATGCTTGTCTATGATCGAGATACTGTGCTCCAAGTCGTCCATAACCGCAGACACGGCTTTCAGAAAGTTTTACCCTGCAGGGGTGCACAAATAGCAACACACACTCGATCAACCTCGGAAAAACCAACTCAAAACCCAACGAGGCATTCACGACAAAGCGATCACTGGATTCATAAAATATTTCAGGGGCCACCCCACTAAGCTACCAGCAACGAAGTTGGCCGGCTCCAGAACGGACCCAGGGTTTGCGACGACGGCTGTAAACGACTAGGAACCCGAAAGTGTGACTGGGCTTGTTGATACGGCGAAAACATTGCGCGATCCAAAACAGTACAGGTGCTCTACATACAATCTTAAATAAAGCACTAAAGCATGGCATAAGTACAGGATAGTAATAAAACCCCAAACTAGTTGTGGCCCCAAGAAATAGAAATGAATCAAGCTCTTGCTCAGGGGGGTCCATAAAGCCTCCCGAATGTGGATAGTGCGAAAAATCAAGGAACAGGTATCAAGTACTCGGGGTCCTACTGGACACAAGTGAGCGTGGAAGAACCAAAAAACATCTATTGCCCACCGATGCCTTTGCATTAGTTATATCTAGGAATTTAATAGTTGTATTTAAAGTCATGATCATCTCCACCAATAAGCATCTGCCAGCATTCCAACAACTATGGTACTTGACAATACGAGATCGCACCTGAGCAAGCAACTACGACTCGCAAGGCCAACTATCTACCAAACACAGGTAATAGGAGGTGTCCAAGGCAATATAGAGGTTGCATGGGATATAACTGGTACGGAACACTAAAGCATCGCGACACGGATAGCAATAGATCAACAGGAGGAAATAAAGACTATAAATGCAAAATAGGTAGAGGGGAGAGATGCTCGCCTAGGAAACACTGCCGAAGGTTCATATCTGGAGAACTTGTCGATACCCCTCCCGCTCCTGGTGAACCACCACCACCGGCTAGGGGAGCCGACAATGATGGTAACAGCGGCAACGGCGGCAACAACAACAATGGCTACCCCTAGCCACACGCCGCCTACCACATCTTCGAGACGGAGCCGGACGACAAACACAACCGCAGGCGACGCTCCAAGGAGGTCAATGCCATCATCTCTCCGGTCCCCCAGTACCTGAACTAGTCGGAAACCCCCATCACCTGGAGCCGCTAAGACCAGTCAGAGCAGCTGCCGACGCCCAGGGGCTACGCCATGGTGCTCGACCCCCTCATCGTCTCCAATGTGCGTACCTGCCATTTCTCGCGCGTCCTCATCGACGGAGGCAGCAGCCTCAACCTCCTCTACCAATCCTCGCTGGAGAAGCTGGGCATTCGCGAATGTGACTTGCGCCCGACTACCACGATGTTCCACGGCGTACTGCCGGGGCCAGCTTGCGCCCCGCTGGGTAAAATCCAACTGGATGTCATCTTCAGGACCGAGGATAACTTCCGCCGCGAACCGATCTGGTTTGAGGTGGTAAACCTGACGAGCTCCTATCAAGCTCTCCTCGGGAGCCCCTCCCACGCCAAGTTCATGGCCTTCCCCCACTACGCATACCTCAAGACGAAGATGCCGGGACCCAACGGCGTGATCACCGTCGTCGGCTGCTTCAGGCGGTCAATGGAATGCGCCTCAACCGGTTCCAAGCTAACAGAGGCCCTCATCATAGCCGAGGAGAAGCGCGTGATCATGCGCAATGTGGCTATGGCCCAGCAGGACATACCGGCTAGCAGCAAGCCGGCTGGAGAAGGAGCTTTCCAGCCGGCAAAGGAGACGAAGAGGATCCTGCTCGACCCCTCCGACCCGACCAAGTTCGTCACCATCGGTGCCAGCTTGGACAGCAAATAGGAAGGCACGCTCGTCGACTTCCTCCGTGAGAATCGGGACATCTTTGCATGGTCACCCAAGGACATGACAGGTGTACCGAGGGAGTTCGCCGAGCACTCACTTCACGTGCGACCGGATGCCAAGCCGGTCAAGCAGCCTATGCGCCGGTTCGCAGAGGAGAAGAGGAAGATAATCGGTGACGAGATCACTCGGCTCCTTGCATCCGGGTTCATCATGGAAGTATACCACCCGGATTGGCTGGCGAACCCAGTCTTGGTGCTGAAGAAGAACAAGACATGGCGCATGTGTATCGACTACACAATCCTGAACAAGGCATGCCCGAAAGACCCCTTCGCCTTGCCCCGTATCGATCAAGTCATCGATTCCACGGCCGACTATGATTTGTTGTCTTTTCTAGATTGCTATTCCGGTTACAATCAGATCCGGTTAAACTCGGCTGATCAGATTAAGACATCATTTATCACCCCCCTACGGGGCTTTCTGCTACGTAACCATGCCTTTCGTCTAAAGAATGCAGGCGCTACCTATCAGCGCTGCATGCAAAAGTGCTTGCACTCACAGATAGGCCGAAACATGCATGCTTATGTGGACAATGTGGTCATCAAGACCAAGGAGAAGCGCAACGTCCTCGAAGATCTAGGAGAGACATTCGGCAACCTCCGCCAGTACTAGATGAAGCTGGACCTGGAGAAGTGTGTCCTTGGAGTGTCATCCAGTCAGCTCCTCGGTTTCCTCGTATCGCAACGAGGTATCGAGGCAAATCCGGAGAAGATCACAGCCATCGAAAGGATGCAGCCGCCTAGGAGCCTACTTGGAGTCCAAAAGTTCACTGGATGCCTGGCCTCCCTCAGCCGTTTCGTCAGCCGGCTGAGGGAGAAGGCACTCCCGTTGTACCAGCTGATGAAGAAGACGGACAAGTTCTCCTGGACTTCACCAGCCGACGCCGCATTTCATGACCTCAAGCGCATGCTGTCCACAGCGCCGGTTCTAGCCACGCTGGCTAGCAAGGAGCCGATGTTGCTCTATATAGCAGCCATCAGCAGGGTTGTCAGCGTCGTCCTGGTGGTGGAGCGCCCCGAGGAAGGCAAGGCTCAGCCGGTTCAGAGGCCCGTCTACTTCCTCAGTGAGGTTCTCTCCCTCTCCAAGCAGAACTACCCCCACTACCAGAAGATGTGCTAGGGCGTGTACCTGGCATGCAAGAAGCTCAAGCACTACTTCCAGGAGCATCCGATTAAGGTCGTGTGCACCGCACCCCTTTCGGAAATCATCAGCAACAAAGACGCCACCGGCCGAGTCGCCAAGTGGGCCATCGAGCTCGCCGCCTACTCCATCCAGTACGAGCCCCGGCTCACGATCAAGTCGCAGGCACTGGCGGACTTCCTCGTCGATTGGGCCGAGACCCAGTATCTCCCACCGGTTCCGGATTCGGACCACTAGAAGATGCACTTCGACAGGTCGAAGATGCTCGGGGGCTTGGGAGCCGACATCGTGCTTACCTCGCCCAAGGGAGACCGGCTGGAGTACGTGCTGCAGATCCACTTCAAGGCCTCTAACAACGTAGCCGAATATGAGGCACTAGCGCATGGACTCCAACAAGCCAAGGAGGTCAGTGTCAACCGGATCCTTTGCTTCGGCGATTCAGATCTGGTGGTGCAGCAAGTATCCGAAGAATAGGATGCTAGAGATGCAAACATGGCCCTCTACCAGTTCCACATCCAGAAGCTCAGCGCCTCCTTCGACGGATGCGAATTCCACCACATCCCCCGCGTCAACAACGAAGCAGCCGATTCGCTCGCCTGAATCGGATCCACCAGGCAGGCGATCCCGCCTGGGGTCTCCCTGGAGCACCTGCGCAAGCCCTCCATCAACCCTTCACTTGAATCAGATTCCATCATATGTGCAGGGAGCGCCTCGGCTGACGGAGCGGCAGAAGCAGAGCCGGCGAAACCTCCAAAGAAGAAGACATGCACCAACTCCGGCAAGGCGGTACCCTCCGGTTCGCAAGACCCGGGGGCTACCGGCTCATCAAGCAGCTCGGGGGCTGCCGTCCCGGGTACGTCACCCGGACGGCCCCCCGACAACCATCAACCGGAGAGCGGGAGTATCCTCGTCATTCGGGAAGTGCCATCCTGGGCGCCTCCCTTCATGAACTACATCGCCAACAGGGAACTTCCGGATGACAAGGTGGAGGCCAGGAAAATCCGGCGCTACGTGCACACGTACACCATCATCAACGACGAACTATACAAGCGCAGCGTATCCGGCATCTTCCAATGGTGTGTCGATGTGGACACCGGCTACCGGCTACTCAAGGACATCCACCAGGGAGAGTGCGGACACCACGCTTCGTCAAGGGCGATAGTCGCCAAGGCGTTTCGCCATGGCTTCTATTGGCCCACCGCTCTCGAGGACGCTGAGCAGCTGGTCCACGCGTGCAATGGGTGCCAGCGTTTCGGTCAGCTTAGGCACATGCCGACTTCGGTACTCAAGACCATACCGATTACCTGGCCCTTTGCGGTTTGGGGCCTTGACATGGTCGGTCCCTTCAAGCGAGCACGCGCGGGCATGACCCATCTTCTGGTGGCGGTGGACAAATTCACGAAGTGGATCGAGGCCAAGCCCATCGTCACCTTCTTCACCGACATCATCAATCGTCACCTTCTTCACCGACATCATCAATGGGTTCAGCTACCCCAACAGCATCATCACCGACTGATACATTGCAAATGTATCTATAATTTTTGATGTTCCATGCTTGGTTTTATCCACTTTCTTGTCTTTTGTTCCAACTTTGGAGTACTTTTCATATGATTTCTTGGACTAACCTATTCACAAAAGCCACAGTGCCAGCTGCCTGTTTTCTGGTGTTTTTGGTTCTAGGAAAGTTAGAAAATGAATATTATCGGAATTGGACGGGACAAAAGCCAAAGTGCCTATTTTTTCGGAAGTGATCAAGTGCCATAATACGAGACAGAGAAGGTCCTGGGGGCCACCACACCACCTGGCTGCACGACCAGGCCTGGCCCGTGCTAGGGGGTGGTGTGGCCGCTCCTGGCACCACCTCGGCCTCTCCTTCCACCTATATATTGCCCCCGGGACGAAAACCATAAGTACCCGATCAAAAATCCACGAAAGAGTCTGTAGCCGCCGTCATCTCCATCCCTAGATTGGGAGGGATCTGAAGCTTTTCCCGGCACCCTGCCGGAGAGGGGAATTCACCCTGGAGGCTTTCTTCATCACCATGCAAGCCTCCGGTGTGATGCGTGAGTAGTTCATCCTTGGACTACGGATCCATGTAGTAGCTAGATGGCTGGTTTCTCCTCCTTTGTGCTTTCATGTTTGGATCTTGTGAGCTCCGTTCATGATCAAGATCATCTATTTGTAATTCATAAATGTTGTGTTTGCGGGGATCCGATGGATATTGAGATGATATTTCAGATTGTTTATTGATTCTATCATGTCTTTGGTATTTGAGATCTTGAATGCTTTCCGTTGTTAGTAGCTATCTTGGCCAAGTAGATGCTAGCAACTCGAAGAGTTAGTATTTATGCTCGATAGTGGGTTCATGCCTCTACTAATCTGGGGAAGTGACAGAAATCTCTAAGGTACTAGATGTGTTGTTGCTACTAGGGAGAAAACAACAATCCTTTGTTCATAGAACAATCGTATTGTTTACTTTACACGGAGTTCGTAAAGCAATAATCTGTTGCTTGCAACTTAATACTGGAGTGGGTTCGGATGATAACCTGAAGGTGGATTATTAGTCATAGATGCAGTTGGATGGCGGTCTATGTATTATGTTGTAATGCCCAATCAAGTCTCAAAGGAGTCAAGATGATTAGTATATGCATGTATTGCTTTCTCGGTGTTTGTCAATTGCCCCGCTGTAATTTGTTCACCTAGCATGTTATCTATCTAAGGAGAGCCACCTCTAGTGAACTATGGATCCCGGTCCTTGTCTTTTACATACAATCTACAATCTTTTACTGCTTTGTGTTTACTTTCTGCAAACTTTTACTTCTTTCCATTCGATACATTTAATCCTTTGTTTTCCGCAAAACACGGTGAGATTGACAACCTCATCGCAAGTTGGGGACAAAGTTTTGTGGTTGTGTTGTGCAGGTCTCCACGTTGCTACTAGCACCGGTAGTGCGCCCTGCCAAAGCTCAGCTAGTAACACCTTTGGGGTGTTTCCTTGCTCCTACTGGTTCGATTAAACCTTGGTTTCATAACTGAGGGAAAACTTACTGATGTGCTCATCATACCTTGCTCTTGGGGTCGAGCTCTACGTCGAAAGTCGAGCGCATCACGGACAACGGCACGAACTTCGCCAAGGGGGCCTTCGCCCGATTCTGCAGCAACAAGGGCATCCGGATGGACCTGGCCTCCGTCGCGCACCCGCAATCCAACGGACAGGTCGAAAGAGCAAACGGTTTGGTGCTAACCTGCATCAAGCCGCGCCTCATCGAGCCATTGGAGTGGTCAGCCGGATGCTGGATCGAAGAGCTTCCGGCTGTACTATGGAGCCTCTGCACCATGCCGAATAGATCAACCGGCTACACCCTGTTCTTCCTGGTCTACCGATCGGAAGCCATCCTCTCCGCGGATATCAAGTTCGACTCCCCGTGCAAGCTCCTCTATGACAAAAAGGCCAACCAGGAGGCACGGGAGGATGGTGTGGACCTCTGGGAGGAGGCCCGCGACCTGGCATTGTCCATATCAGCCCTGTACCAGTAACGACTACGCCGCTACCATTCATGTCGGATCCTCCCAGTCGCGTTCCGCGAGGGTGACCTGGTTCTTCGGCTGCTGCAAGACACAAAGGGAATGCACAAGCTATCGCCACCTTGGGAGGGCCCCTTCATCATCAGCCGGGCACTGCCCAACGACTCCTACTACCTCATCGACACGCAGCAGCCGCGCAAGAACAAGATGGAAAAATCAGACGAGGAGACCGAGCGTCCTTGGAACGCAACCTTGCTGCGCCTGTTTTACACCTAGTTGCCAGATAGTGTATGTATCCCACAAACCCTATGAATGAAAATGCGGACCCCTACGAGATGCTCGAGGGATCCTTGCTAGAAATGTGTTTGTACCTATTTTCCGGTTATGGTTTTCCGGCTCTGAAAATCCCTACCCGGGGGATTGCCGGCTGGCCCGGCCTGCTAAGTCAACAAACTGACTGAGTAGTGTGCGATGATGTCAGGGGCCCACTCTTTGTCTCAGCTACAGACCGCAACCCGGCTGTCCGGCTAGCAAGAGCAAAAGCCCGAGGTATCCCACACGAAAAACGGGGAGGAGACGCGATAGACCGGGCGTCCTGGCCTTGCAGCTAGCTTAAGTTAATCCGGCTACTAAGCCGTCAGTACCGTGCGTGATCTACTGTCAGCTCCCTTCGATTCCGGCCGCAGACCGCAACCCGGCTGCCCGGCAACGACGCAGCGAAAACAGCAGAGCGCACGGGAAAGCGACCAAGTGTCCAGAAAGGCGCAAGCTAGTTTTCAAAAAACAAATCCGCTTTCTGGCTACAATTTGGCAGACTAACCTATTAACATGTGAGGATGTATGTGTATGTATATTCTTGTACGACTACCTTGTGTCGGAACTCAGGAAGAAAAGACAAGGAAGATTCGAAGTCCTTCCCTTCATCAAGCGCTCCGAATCTCGAGGGCTACACCCACTGGGTGCGCTCGCGCGCCCCTAGTGGAATCTGGTAGTTCCCGACCGGCTAAAGGCCCTTAGACGGCCGTTCGGAGCCCAGGTGAGGGCAAGGGCAGGGGAAAGAGAAGACAAGGAAGATTCGAATCTCGAGGGCTACACCCACTGGGTGTGCTCGCGCGCCCCCACTGGAGGTGCAGTTCTCCGGGTTAAAGGCATATAGCCGGGCGAAGTCGGCCGGATAAAGTTAATCGGCGAAATGTTGAAAGAAAACATAAAGTGCGCAAGTTAAAGGGAAATCAAGCCAGTTCAAAATTAACAGGGAAAGAAGAGGAGGAGGCGAAGCTCCCATAGGTTTACCCGGCGCCAGAGGCAGCCGGTACATACAGACCAGTTTCAAACAAGATTAAACAAGACAAATACACCCGGCATCCCAGGGCAGCGACTAGGCGGCAGGACCCTTGTCGTCTGGAGCATCTAGACTGGCGGAAGCTTCATGCGGAGGAGGAGGCGCGGTGCTTGATCCAACTCCGTCGCCTGCAGCCGGCTGGGTCAGGGCTTCCACATCAGGAGCACCGACGGACTCCGAGTCGGTGAGCACCTCGTCGGGGTACACGTAGTCGGCGATCTTGATGGCGGAGCCTCGGAGCTCCGGATAGGCCTGGAGGATGGCGACAAGGTCGGCGTCGGCGCGGAACCCTCCGTCGATCTTCTCGATGCGGGAGTACTTGTACCAGGAGAGCATGAGGGCCAGAGCCATCTCCTCTCCGGCTCGCGCCGCCAAGTCCCGCAGCCGGTCCACCGCAGCCGGCACCTCCCCCACCTTCGCATCCAACTGCACCATCGTCTCTGGAACCGGAGCATCCGGCCACAAAAACGAGAAGACGTCTCGTGCCGCTTGGCGAAGTTTGGCAGCTTCCTCACCAAGAAGGACGACAAGCTCCTAGGCTGTGGGCTGCGCTCCCGGCCAGTTCTCCTACAGCCGGTTGTACGCCAGCAGGTCTATGCTAGGATGAAATGTTGTGAGAGAAAAGATAGTCAGATCCGACTACCGGATCCGGAAAGAAAGGAAGACGGAAAAAGGGAACTTACCCTTAGCCATGTGGCCAACTTGCATCAGCTCTTCCACTAGAGCCTTCTCCTTCGTCGCCAGCCGCTTGATCTCCTTCTCTTGGTCCTTGCTCTGGGCCTCGAGAATGTTGAAGGCTTCGATCTAGCTGGCGAGCGAGGCGTCGCGCTCCTTGATGGTTGCCTCCAGACCGTCTACCTTTGCGTGCCAATCCTTGTTCTGCAGCCGCAGAGTGGAGTTGGACTTGCTCAGCCGGTCATTCGCTTTCTTCAAGGGATCGATCTCGTGCTGGGTGCACACGAGGATAACTGCGACAAAAGCGGCTATCAGCAAAAAAAAGAAAAAGAGAGCAACCCGAATGAAGCAACTTACTCTGGGAGGTTCCGTTGGCAGCAGCAAGCTTCTGCTCCAAGGACCGGTTCCCACCGGCTGCGGCCTCTAGCAGCCAGATCTCCTTCACCACCAGCTCGAGAGTGGCGGCGAGGTCAGTCAGCGAGGCGGCGGAGGAGGCGTTGTCATCCACAACATTGACGGCTAGGGACTCCTTCGTGGCAACCACCGCTGTCATCCACTCCTCTCCCTTCTCGTCGTCGGAGTTGTCGTCGCTGACAACCACGAGTTCCTTGCCGGTTGCTGCCCCCCACGCGCCCGCGGAAGAGCCACCCGGCTGGGACCCTCCGTTTCCGGCTGGGCCACCAAGTCTGGCTGGGAACCCTCTTCTCTGGCTGAGGCAGCTGGATCAGCTCGAGGTGGCGGCGCAGGTGGTGCCTCGGAGGAAGGAGGGGCACTGGCGGACGTGGTCGGAACGCGGGGTGGCGAACCGGTCGGCGCTCGAGTCGGGCTCGCGGATCCAAAGGAAACCAGCGTGCTAAGAATACAGAAGAGGACAAGAAGGAAAGAAAAGCAAATAAGTCAAAGGCAGAGAGAGGGAAAAAGAAACAAACATAAGATGGTGAAAGAAAACAGAAGAAAGGCCTACCCCTGCACAACTGGAGGCGGTCCCTTCTTCCGGCCAGGGCGACTCGGCGGAAGGGCGCGGGTCCGGCTTCTCTCGGGAGCTAGCTCCTCCGCGGCAGGCCGGCTAGAGCTGGAATGGCTGGAGCCGCTCCCGCCAGCGTCGCCGCCCGTCAGAGGGCGCTGCGCCGGATCGGAGGCCGGCGCGGCCTCCTCCTCCTCATCAACTTCCGCGTGGGGGTCAGCGGCCGGTTCGTCGTTCTGGCTAGGAAAGGTATCCCCATCCCCGTCCGACTCCTCGCCAGACCGCCGAGCACGCGGCTCGGGCAAGTCAGGCGTGAACGTCTCGAGGGGGGCCTCACCCTCCTCGCGAAGGATGCAAGGGAACATCTGCCGAATACAAGAGATTAGTCGAATAAAGCAAAAAGAAAGGCAAGAAGTACGAAAGAAAGCTCCGGCTAAACGGACCTACCCAGGGCACGCGGTTGTCCCGGTTGTAGGGCGCCAGGCTGAAGGTCCAGCCCTCCGGCAGCCGCTCCTTCGTGATCGTGCACACCCACTCCTTTAGGTTGTGGTAGAAGGGATCGCGGCGCGACAGCCGGGTCAGGTCCAGCCGGCCAGAGTAGAAGCACATTTTGTGCGCCCACTGCTGCAACGACATCATCAGCCGGGACATGCAGTTGAGGGTTATGTCTAGGCCGGTTAGCCGACAGGTGACGAGGGACTGCACGCGCTTCAGCATCGCGTCCGACTCCTCCTTGTCGCCATAAATCTTCAAGTCCCAGTTCTGGCGGCTAGACTCGACATCTTGGAAGGCCGGAAGGTTGATCCGGTCCACGTTTGTGACGTTCTTGACATAGAAGTATGACTGCTGCCACAGTCGTACCGTGTCATGCAGCCGGAACTTCGAGTAGCCAGTCAGCGCGGGGGAGTAGATGGAGGCACCGCCACAGGCAACTAGTGGCCCCTTCGTGAACTCAACCTCCGGCCAGACTCGGAAGAGCCGGCAGAAGAGCCCAGATCCGGCTAGATACCGAGATAGCTCTCGCAGAACGCCATGAAGTGCGCCAGGGTTCAGATCGCGTTGGCGCCGAGATGGTGGAGGCGGAGGTCGAAGAAGGCCAAGAACGCGAGGAAGAAGGGGTGCACCAGCAACACGAACCCCCGCGCCAGATGCGAGAGGAAGATGACCTGCTCTCCCTCCGCCGGGTGTGGCGACACCTCTCCCGCCGGCGCTAGCCACACCGCTACTTCCTCCTTCGGCGGAAGGACGTGGGTAGCGCGGTATTTCTGGATGTGGTCCTCTGTGACAGAGGAGCCACACCAGGCTCCGCGTTCGGCTGCCATCTCCGGCTGACAGGAAGGTGCTGCGACGGAGGAGTGGCAGTGGCCTGTACCGCCGACGACGACGAACGGGCGGCGCAGCGGGCTACAGCGACAGCAAAGGAAGAGCGTAGAGGGCAGGAGCGCGAAAGGGAAGAGGGCAACTGGAAGTGGGGGAGCGAAGGAAGAGAACTGCTCCCCCACGACGTCCCTTTAAAGGGCCGGAAGAGCAACCGTCCACCACGCCTCGTGGCATTCACCCAGGCAACCCTCACCCCAACCGCCGCCCAGATCCCGTGTGCCGACGCGGGGTGCACAAAAGATCCTGGAGCGCGAACCGAATTGGCAGGCGGTAGCTTCCCGATGCAACATGCGACAGGATGTTACGCTGCCCGCCCTAGAGCAATGATGGCGCGTGCACACGTGGCCAGCGTCAGCACTGACATCACGGGTAGCGCAACCGCCAGGAGTAGCCGGTCACAAATTCGAAACCAAGAGGGAGCGCGTGCACATTTCGCCTAAGGGAGGAATCCACACGCGCTTGGGGGCTAGTGTCGCGGGGGTAGTTGGATCGCGTCCGGCTGGCCAGATGCAGCCGGGTAGAGCAGGCCAGGCCGGCTACCACATGGTAGCCGGATCAGCAAGAAGCAGCCGGCTACGGCGACATAGTCGGAACAAATCAAGGAGATAGGACGACGTGTGGATCAGTGCACGGTATGCCCTGTACGATGACAACACCGGCAACTACTCGGCCATACCAAAGACTTAGCAGGGATGACGCAGGAACAGTGGCCCAATGCTGACGACAGGCTCGCACAGCGTCCACTATGCCTACGACAGCCATACCGCTCATACTCCGATGGGACATATCGTACCAAATACTGTAGATGACCAGTCGGCTGGGACCCGCCTGTGGGGCCCGCCAGTCGGATTGGCCAGTGAGACCGTTGCCTCTCTGCCTATATAACGAGAGGCAAGGCCTCAGTAGTAAGGGTTGGTCTCAGAGCATTTAAGGCAGTAGCTAGAGAATATAGCTCAAGGAGCACTTGTAGTTCGTATATGCCCTGTAGTCAGATCCGGCAGGAGTAGGAGTTTTACCTCATCGCGAGGGCTCCGAACCTGGGTACTTCCGCATCCAGCTATGCTTGGTTGTATCCAATCCTGCATGCAGACGCCGTCGATAGCTTTGCTACTAGTCCCCACACCTCTATCTAACCTTCTTAGGTACTATCGTTCCCAATACAATGACATGCCGCAATCCAAGGACTTGTCAGGTACCCAATACCCCAAGGGTTGAGCCAGGTATAGGGAGTATGAGTGATGACTGATCTGCAGGTTGGGAACCCAGTGACAGAAGGGGTAGTACGGGTGTATGTGAGGGATTTTTCTTGGGATTAACAGTGACATCACTATTCATATCATTAGTTCACTTTCTTCTATGGATGAGACTAGTAGGTTATTGCTATAAGCGGCTGAGGAGGCAATAGAAATTATGGACGCACTGCCCACATATAATTTATCTTCCTCTAACAAGTACACGCATACTTTATTTCTATCTTTTATTTCCATCAGATGTTTTTGCATAGCTACAGGTGAATCCAAACGGTCTAGGACCTCTCTCTCTATCATCGACAGCAACAAAAAGACCCAAGCTACTGGTCCGTTGAAAACACAAAAGGAATTCTAAAACTCCCGAAGGACCGTTAAAGTAACTTCACTACGAATTCGCTACCCGAGGATTCGATAACCTAGGTCTACTAGGGAAAAAGAGCTATACTACATCCGTAATCCGGATCGAAGGTATCAACCCTTTTTATAGCGCTGTTGCCAAGGAAGCAATAGCTACCCTGGTGAGGTTATTAGGAACCTTGCTAGTTTTAATTCTTGTTTTTAATTTTTAGTTTTCTTTTTGTCTTTATTTGATAAAAAGAAGTTAGTCTTTAAATTCTTGTTTTTATTGTTATAATTCTTAATCTAAGAAAACCCAAAAACATAGGAAGTAAGGCTGAAAAGAAGCTTGGGGAGTTTGCTACTCCGAATAATGATTATTTGCATACTCCTATTACTCAGCCAGCAATTACTGCTGATGATTATGAAATTAAGCCCCATTAGTTAAGTTTGGTTTAATAGAATATATTTGGACGCTCTGTTGTTGAAGACGCAAGTATGCACTTTAATACTTTCACTGAAATATGTGATATGATGCGTATAAAAGATGTTGACCCTGATGCAGTCAAATTACGCCTATTTCCTTTCTCTCAAAGAGGAAGAGCTAAAGAATGGTTGCTATGTTTGCCTAAAAATACTATTACATCATGGTTGGGATGTACTACTTTATTGATGACTAAATTTTTCCCACCTGCAAAGACTATGCAAATCCGATCTAATATTATTGCTTTTAGACAGGAAGAGCATGAGCCGCTAGCGCTTGGATGGGCGAGGATGAAAGAATGCCTAAGAAATTGTCCTAGTCATGGGATGGAAGATTGGTTCATCCTCCATTTATTTTACAGTTCTCTTAATCCTGTGTCTAAGTCCATGCTTGATACTGCAGCTGGAGGAACATTCATGGGTAAACATATTACCGAAGCAAAGCAGCTGCTAGACAATATGCAAGACAACCATGCCCAATGGCATGTGGAAAGATCAAACACGAAGAGGGTGAACTCTGTCTCACCACAAGAGAACGAATATCTAAATGCTAAGTTGGATGAGCTCATACTAGCCGTAAAAGGTAAGGAAACTTAGGTAAGAGCCACCCCTGAAACAAATATAGAAGAAATAGACTTCGTAGCTTGTAATGACTATAATCCTGCTTAGAAGAAGAGTTCCAATCCTAATTTTCAGAAACATTATGCTAGTCCTACAAATAACTCTAATAATAATATGGGAACTAGTAATGGTAGTCTCCAAGAAATGCTTAAGTCTTTCATAGATTCGCAAAATTAACAAAATAATATTCTAGTCAAAATTATGGAGAACCATGATGCTATGATTGGTTAATTATCTAACCAAGCTGTTAGTTTCACAAATGATTTCTAGGCCTTTCAAGAAAGAACAAGGATCGTTGAGGCACAGCTAGGTAAGATAACCGAGAGTCAATCTCTCTTTCTAGCTAAATTTGCAGGTAAAGCCGAGCGCAATCATGTTGAAGAACTCAAAATGATGAGAATCCATAGGGAGGAGCCTGAAGAAGTTGTTTATAGTAATGCCCCTTCACCAAGCTACACCATCGAAGATCTCGTAAAAAGGATTAATGTCAAAATTTCGGTAAGTGAAGGTAATGATGAGCCATGTATCAACACTTTGTTGATCAAGTAGCAATTAAGGTATGCGATCTTGAAGAGGAATACAAGAAAATCGCTGAAAAGTTAGATGTTAAACTACATGACATATTTGAGCCTGCCATTAAAATAAAGATTGGAACTAATGAGATAGCTGCACTTTGTGATCTAGGTGCAAGAGTCTTTTTAACAAGTTAAATCTTGGATCCTTTGAAATTACTGAATTAAAATTGCATCTACCGGATTCTACCTACAAACAAGATGTAGGGATTAAGGAGAAAACTTTAGTCTACATCAAAGGCTGTCCTCCTCTCATTGATTTCGTTATTGCTAACATACCTGAAGATACTGTTGCTCCTAGAATACTAGGTCGTCCTTTCTTAAGAACTATACAGGCTTTAATTAACCTTCATGAAGGGAACGTGAAGTTGCAATTACCTTTGCGGGATTCTTTTGTTATTCATTTCCCTAGGAAGAAGAAAGCCAAACATGACGAGAAGGAGGCCACACTTTGAAGGCCAATTACTTTGGAGTGGTATTGGGGATATACTTTTCGGGTATCCTCACTATGCCTCACTGACCAGGGTGGCCCACTTCGGGTTAGAGCTTTGCTTCATGGGCAGCCTAGTCAGGGAGAATAGACGGTGTCCGGTCCGGCTACGGGAAGGCCCGGAAGACTTACCGACATAGACCTGTTATGTTATTTGTAATCCAAGATGAACACTGTAAGCAACTCTTAGTTGTAGCCGGATAAGTTTCTCCTGTAAACCCTAGGCCGGATATCTATATAAGCCGACCTAGGGACCAACCTTTAGGGCAACTCAATAGTCTACAATCTCAACTCACAGAGGCAAACCCTTGTAACCCATATTCCGGCTCTGCCATATTACTGGATTGCTAGTAGGAGTAGGATCCGTCCAAAGCCGGCGGATTCGAACCTGGGTAAACTTGTGTAATCACCATCCCGGAACACCATATGTCTCACACCCCTCTCTTCCGCACGCCTTGAGGACCCCCTCGTGGCATACCTGTCATCAATCCAACGACAGTTGGCGCCCACTATGGGGCAAGTGAGCTTTGGTTCTGCATTCTGAGCGGAATCTGCAAGAATCGGAATCAGCAATACAATCGCCGTCGGTCGTGTCCTCTACGCTAGCAATGTCCCTCTCGTTCTTCTCGATGAGACCTAGATTCTGGCTAGGGAGGCTGTGACTAGCTATATAATCATGTCTTTTGGAGAGATCGACGTCTATCTCGGTTTCCCTGAACCCACCCAAACCACCCTAGCAGTGATGATAGAGGCGGAAGAAATTTCTGGGTCCAATCTGTCCGCGGAGGCGGCTGAATTCTGGATTATGGAAAACCCTAATCCCACAAAACCCGCACGCAGTGCGAAGATAGTGGAGATAGTGAACCTGAAGCAGATCTACCTATGGAAGTCGGATATGAAGCAGATCTCCTTAGCAAAGTCGAATCTCAGAACGATCCTCCCAGCGAGACTAAATCTCAGGGAGAACAAAGCAGTTTCAGATCTGGATCCGGCTTTGCCAAAGCCCGACCAAGACAATCACTTCTTAGACATACGTTGAGGCACATGATGTTAGGAGGAAACACCAACATGGATCAAATCCTCGAAGTTATCAAGAGATTCGAGGAAGCCAGCGAAGAAAGCGATAACGACCTTAGAGCCTATGGATCTCACTTTGTCGGACACGTTGGAACTGGATCCGGCTCTGCCGAGGCCGGGGATAACAACGACTCAGTGTTAAACGCGATCGGAACAAGCGCCGACTCGCAGGGTTCCCTCGGAAACTCCATGACATCCGCAGATCTACACGCGTACGATGAAGAATTCAGAGAAGAAATCAACTCCAAAGCCGCAGAAGAAGGAAACGAACCGGATCTTAGTCCCTACAATAGTATGGACGAAAAGTATGATGAACACTTCCCCGACTCATGCGATGACATGGATATCGGAGAAAATCCCAACGTCCAGATGTCCGAAAGTACTGATCAAAGTGTGACTCCAGGAAACGGACCAAAAGCTGTCTTTGCCACTAGCGCAACCAAGAGGTTAAAGAAGAAGAAGAAGACTCCGGCGAAGGACCCTCCCTTGGAGAATGGAATCGTCGAAGAATATGAGTAAGACATAGATGGAGCCCTGATCCTAGACAAACCAAAGGACACTCCGTTGGATGGACACGTGGTTACCGCTGGTGCCCGTAAGCTCATCGGAGAAGCGCTAACTACACCAATCCCGATGGCCGCAGAGCTCACAGCTGCGGAATTGGAGGACAGAGCCCGCGCCCTAGAAGCACAGCGCCAAGTACTCCTTGATGAAGCCACTAACATCATGGAGGAAAAGGGACGCATCGCATCTGCTGGGCAGTTCAACTCCGGCAGAATCAGAAAAGACGGAACGGCCCGACACGGGCTAACAAAAATCTGGAACTACACAAAACCCTCATTGAGGGTAACGAAGAAACTAAAACCAAAAAAGAACGTCAGCTTGACAGCAAGGGAGACCTGGCATATTCTACTCTAGTCGAAAATACTGCTACAGCTTTTGAGATACTAGCAAACAATCCAAGCCCAAACCAAATCAAGTTAGGCGTAAAGCTACTAACCAAGGGATTGGAGCAACAGAAGGCCACCAAGTCCGGGAGTGGAAAACTGGTCTCTAAATCCTACCAATGCCACATGGACAAGGGGTGGACGGATATAAGACCCCGACGGGACCAGGAATACCACAGATCCGACCACTGAGAAGACAATCTTTCAAGAACCGGATCCTCGGCTCAGCGGCACAGAACTACACCGTGACTGGTCCAATATTGCTCCAGCCGCAGAGCGAGATGCTGTTGTAACCATGGTTCCGAGACAAACCTCCCAGCAGCAGTCAAGCAATCACAAGGAGGAGGATGAAGAACGACGTCGGGAGGAAGATCGGCAAAGGATGCCACCTCCTCGACATACCAGTCATCGGTTGAGCCTCGTCACTACAATGATAGAACCATATGAAGAAACGACGAATACCATGTCGAGACAAGCCGGGAGGGGGTTCGTCGTAATGAAAACCCTCCTCGGAACAGAAATAATAACGTTCCGAATGGAGGAGGACGGGGACCAGCCGGAAACGGTCCACCGGAACCACCCTCTCCACCACACAGATGGATCTCGCAGGAGTCAACGAGGACAGTATGGTGGAGGAGGCGGCAGAAGAAGCAGAAGTCCGGCTCCAAGGCGCCACCGCCACAACGCTCAACCACGTCGGCGTTCTCTATTGCCTAACGATGCGAGACACCGAATAAACTCGAACATAGAGGCACGGTGCTACGAATCAGACAACATCTATGTGGGTCCAAAATGTTTTGGTCCGCGCATCCGACAAACAAATTTTCCGGAGGGATTTGCTATCTCAAGGCACATTCAACCCTACGATGGGGTAGCTTGTTCAGACACTTGGCTCTAGGTTTTTTTCCAGGCCTGCTGCATTGCCAAAGGAGGAAACAGCTTGGTCGCAACCCGATATCTCCAACTCATGTTGAGAAAGACGGCGCGATCCTGGCTCAATGAACTCCCGGAAACCACCATCCACAACTAGTATGATATGCAAAGTGCTTTCTTTCGGAATTTCGAAGGCACATATCGGAGATCCTGGACGGTTGGAGACCTGCAGCGTTGCACCCAGAGAGCCGGAGAAACTTGCCGAGATTACCTCGGACCATGGATCGACACGAGAAACTCCTGTGAAGGAGTAAATGATCAGAATGCGATTGAAGCTTTTATTGCAGGACTGCCAATTGGTCTACTACGTCATCGTTTGAAATGCAACAAAGTTACTGATCTAGGAGAAACGTTAGAGACAGCAAGCAAATATGCAAATGCCGACGATGATGCAGAGGGTTTGCTGAACACGCTAGCCGTGCCACAGTCGGCAAAACATCCAAAACAGCAGACCCAGAAGTGCAAAAACACCTCGGAAGAAAAACCCAACGCCGAAACTGCAGTGGTCAACGCTACTTTCGGGTCTGGAGGACGAGGAGGGCACGGAGGCGGTCGCGGACGCGGTCGAGGAACTTGAAGGATCCAGGGAAGGGGGGATCAGCAACCCGGAAAAACCTATTCGTGGGCCGACATTGCCAACAATCCGTGTGTGCATCATCTAGATGCCAATGGAGGCTCTTGCCACACAAATGTAGAGTGTCGTTTTAATGACGACATAAAGAAAGACGAAACCGCTGGCTACAGGGCCAAGCGAAGGAAAAGGAAGAAAGGCGCTGACAAAGAAAAGAGACCAAGGAAAATTCCGACATGGAGGAAGCCGAGCCGGCAAAGCCCAAGCC
This sequence comes from Avena eriantha, assembly GCA_910589775.1. NCBI lineage: Eukaryota > Viridiplantae > Streptophyta > Magnoliopsida > Poales > Poaceae > Avena > Avena eriantha. Next base: position 437,302,983 of record OU342745.1, on the reverse strand, counting down.
GGACGGAAAAAAGACTTTTTCGGTAGAAAAGGACATGTATGTCTACTTCCTCGGATCTCAACCAGCTAAGGTTAAAAAGGTAGTGATGCATGAGCTCAACGCCACTGTTCCGGCTGTCCCTCAATATTTGGACTTGTCGAAAGTAAGAATTACATTTGACCGAAGTGACCATCCACTCAAGCCGCACATATGCGGAAAATACGCCCGGCTCGTTAGTCCACTCATTGATGGCTATGGGTTCTCAGAGACTCTCATGGACGGTGGCAGTAGCATCAACATCCTCTACGTTGAAACACTACACCGTATGAAAATATCGAAAAGACAGCTAAATCATAGTACTGTGGTATTCCATGGAGTTGTTCCCGGAAGACAAGCCAATTCTCTGGGAGAGATCACTTTGGACGTTACCTTCGGTACGCCCAAAAATTATCGGACGGAGCCACTATCCTTCGAGGTGGTGCCGTTCAAGAGTGCATACCACGCTATATTCGGACGACCAGCTTACTGGGCCTTTATGGCACGTCCTTGTTACATCTATAATATGCTGAAAATTCTAGGTCCAGAGAGCGTGATTACCATCAGGGGAAACCCGAAGAAAGCAAGAGAGTGCGAAGACGAAGCTGCCGCCCTTGCTAAATCCATACTGCATGCCTAGGAGTACCAGGAGATCAAGAAGAACATCGACCCGTCTAAGATGCCAGCAACAAAGAAGGAGGTGACAAAGCCGACTCCAGAGTTCAAGGCATCCGAAGAGACGAAGATGACGCCGTTGCAGGAAGGAGATCCCCCAAAGGTGACTCAGATAGGTGTAGGTTTAGATCGCGCATAGGAAAGCGCACTCATCAAGTTCCTCAGAGCCAATAAAGATATCTTCGCATGGCAGCCTTCTGACATGACTAGAGTACCTAGGGAACTTGCCGAGTACTCTCTAAATGTACACCCGAACGCTAAACCCGTCAAACAGTCCTTAAGACGTTTTGGTGATGAAAAACGAAAAGCAATAGCTAAGGAACTAGCCCGCACGAGTTAGCCAGATTCATAGAAGAGGTCATCCACACTGAGTGGTCGGCCAGTCCTGTAATGGTCCCTAAAAATGACACCACTAATTTAAGGATGTGTGTTGATTATACTACCTTGAACAAGGCTTGTCCCAAAGATCCGTTCGCTCTGCCGAGAATCGATCAAGTTATTGATTCCATGGCAGGCTCAGAACTCCTATGTTTTCTCGACGCATATTCCGGTTATCACCAAATCCGGATGAAGGAATCAGACAAAGTCAAAACTTCATTCATAACCCCCTTCGGAACCTTCTGTTTCGTTACGATGCCTTTCGGGCTCAAAACGGAGGAGCTACATACCAGCGCACTATGCAGCGTTGCCTCCACGACCAAATCGGACGCAATGTACATGCATACGTGGATGACATAGCGGTGATATCCAAAAAGAAGGAAACACTGATTTCCGACTTGGAGGAGACGTTCGCTAATCTATGCAAATACAACATAATGCTTAATCCGAAGAAGTGTTTTTTCGGAATTCCAGCCGGAGAATTGTTAGGCTTCATCGTGTCTCAAAGAGGCATAAAGGTGGATTGTGACAAGATCAAGGCTATACTCAATATTTCCAGGCCTACTCGCTTGAAGGACGTACAAAGACTAACTGGCTGCATTGCTACGGTCAGTCGGTTCATAAGCCGGCTCGGTGAAAGAGCCGCACCACTTTACAAGCTACTGAAAAAGACCAAGAATTTCGTCTAGACTGAGGAAGCCGAAGCTGCACTATAGGACCTAAAAGTAGTACTCTCGTCCACACCTATCCTTGTAGCAACGGAGCCACAGGAATTGATGTTGCTTTATTTAGCTGTAATGAACAAAGTCGTCAGTGTGGTTATGGTAGTGGAACGACAGGAAGAAAAATAACAATATCCGGTGCAGCGTCCAGTTTACTACCTTAGCAAGGTCCTTACGGAATCCAAGTAGCGGTATCCGCATTATCAAAAGCTAGCCTATGGTGTGTTCTTCGCATCTAGAAAGCTACGGCATTATTTCCAGGAGCACAAAATTACCATGGTGAGTACAGCTCCCATGAGAGACATAATTAACAACAGTGATGCCACAGGACGTGTCACAAAGTGGGGAATAGAGCTTTCAGCTTTCGACATCGAGTATAAACCTCGCACAACAATTAAATCCCATATTCTTGTTGACTTTGTCGCTGATTGGACAGAGAAGGAAGAAAATATGATCCTGCCATAGTCGGAATACTAGACCTTGCATTTTGACGGGTCTAAAGTGCTCGGGGGCTGGCGTGGTGCTTAAGTCACCCCAAGGAGAAAACTTTTTTACGTATTGCAGATTCACTTCACGGAAACAAATAACATTGCTAAATATGAAGCACTGCTCCATGGAATCCAGATGGCCAAAGAAATTGGCATCCAACGAATCATGTGTTACGGAGATTCGGATCTTATCGCCTAGCAAGTATCGGATCACTGTAATGCTAACAAACACATGGAGGTATACAAAGACATCGTGGAAGAATTATCTAAATCATTGAAAGGGTTTGAAGTTCAACACATCCCTCGAACGGAAAATGAGGAAGCAGATGCACTATCTCAGATAGGTTCTGCACGGAAAAAGGTCCCGGATGGTGCTTTTCTCGAACACCTTCACGTTCCTTCTATCACAGGAGTAGATGAGGAGTATCCGACCAAATCCGACTCACCTCTATTAGCAGTTTTGGTTGTAATACCAAGCTAGACAAAACCCTACCTGGATTTCCTGGTAGATGGAAAATTAGCCGAAGACGAGGTGCAAAGCCGGCAGATCGTCTGACGAGCAAAAAGCTATACCATAATCAATGGTGAGCTCGATAACCAGAGTGTTTCTAGGGTTTTTCAGAGCTGCGTTTCTTCGGAAGAAGGAGTGGAAATCCTAAGAGAAATTCACAAAGGAAAATGCGGTCATCATGCAGCAGCCAAATCCTTAGTCGCAAAAGCTTTTAGACATGGATTTTTAAGGCTTACAGCCCAGGCAGATGCTGACAGGCTAGTCAAGAAGTGCAAAGGCTGTCAAAAATACACCAAGCAAGCACATGTTCCGGCTGATGAGCTAAGAACGATCCCGATAACATGGCCTTTTGCGGTCTGGGGGCTTGACATGGTAGGACCGTTTAAACGGTCTCCAAGTGGGTTTACTCACCTCTTAGTGATGGTGGATCAATTCACAAAATGTATTGAGGCAAAACCCGTCACAAGTTGTGATGGAGAAATAGCTAAAAGATGTGTCGAGAGCGTCATAATCTGATACGGATATTCGCATAGTATTATTACAGACAACGGGAGTAAGTTTTCAATGGGAGAGTTAGTTGAATTTTGCGACAAGCACAATGCCCGACTTGACATTGCATTGGTTGCAAATCCGCAAGCTAACGGACAAGTCAAAAGAGCAAATGGTTTAATCCTATAAGGCCTCAAACCAAGACTCGAAGCACCACTTCGTCGTGCTGACAAATTACCGTCTGTAATACGGAGCTTGAGAACAACTCCGAATAGGTCAACCGGATACACACCTTTCTTTTTGGTCTATGGTGCGGAAGCAGTTCTTCCAAGTGATTTGATTCATACTTCTCCCCGAGTTTCTGCATATATCGAAGAGGATGCCGAAGTTTCTCGACAAAATGATCTCGATAAAATCAAAGAAGTACGCGTCATTGCTGAGCAGAGATCTATAGCCTATCAGCAAAAGTTACGCAAGTATCATAGCCAGAGAGTTAAGAATCAGTCTTTTAAACAAGGCGACTTAGTTCTTCGGCTTGTGCAACAAAGAAAGCACAAACTTTCCCCAATTTGGGAAGGGCCATTCTTAGTTAGTCGAGTATTACATAATGGTTCTTACTACCTAACTTATATGAGGCCAGTCAAAGAAAGACCTGCTACTACTAAGAGAAAGAGAGCTAGAGGCAGCACAAACCTGGAAGAACTAGACAGACCATGGAACATTGCTCAGCTACGTCCCTTTTATTCTTAGTTAAAATTTTCTTTGTAATCATATATGTGTACATGTTCTGTGAGAAATAAGGTTTTAGTTGCCTCATTTTTTAAAGAAGTTTTTAACACCATCTTATTTCCAAATGATCATGTCACAGTCGAAAATCCTAGAATACTTGAAAGTACTTTATGCTCATGTTTGTTCTGGTTAAGATTTCCGACTCTAAAATTGCTACCTTTGGGTATAAATCTAAATTTTCTAGTTTGTGCTTTGGTTATTTATCTGATTGCCGGATGCGGGTATTTTCCGAGTAGTAAAGTACTAGAAGCCAGCTTTATTTCCGAGATTAAACTGGTTTAGCAATTGAGCTGCGTTGCTCGACAAAGTTTTCGTGTTGAAGGTTGGTCGGCTCACGAAAGGGACGAGGTGGAAAGCCAGATAAACAATAAGCATAGGCGAAAATCTAAGTGCTTACGAAATTTTTTTGAGCACATAAAAATCAAGTGCTGAAAGGGAGTAAAAGCATAAGTTTTTACAAAATCTTAGCACCAACAAAAGTATTAAATTATTACAGCCCATATTGTTTTCAGAATAACACAAAGTTTTTCCTCATGCTCTATGCTGCAGGGGAAGACGGAGTTGCTGCTGGCTCGCTGCTAATGTCCCCTCTGATGTTGTACCTTTCCAAGACGAGGGCGTCTGACTCCATCCTCTCGTCGTCGGAAACTTCGGCAGATTCTTCTTGAGGCGGAGGAGGCGTTGCCACGCGAGCGAAGAAAGGAGTGTCGTAGCTGGTCAGATCAGCTACATGACACGCGTATCCGGCGCAGGAATCCATGATTTCCTTGATGTCTTACTCCTGTCCATCTTCATCCATAGTCGAGTAACCTCTGGTTACTTGCCATATTTCGATGTTGCCATGGTGGCTCATAACCATGGACAGAGCGTTCTGTGCAGCAGTATGGGCGTAGGACATGTTCTAGTCTTGGAGAAGCTGGGGCATCTCCTTGGCCTTGTGTAGCACCTCCGATGTTGACATCTTGTTCATATTGGAGATTCTCAATGAAGTGCCAATTTCTTCGAGTGATTGGTGAAAGTCATGGAGGATGTCTCCGACTAATGATAGCCCTGGTGCGAGACTCGGCAGAGGTAGAATCCAGCAAGTTCAGAGGACCTGCGCGTATAATGCAAAGGTTAATATATATATCCGAACTTTTCAAGTCAGAAAACAAAAAGTCAGAAAACAGGAAACATACCAAAGATGGCATCGTCAGCATTGGTCCTCTCTTCCCAGAGACTCTGGAGTTTAGCCCGGAGTGCTTCGGAAATGTCCTTCTCCCTGGAGAAAGCATCATTGATATCTGCAATCTTCTGATCCTGGACTGCGATCCGACGATCGCGTTCGTTGGTGGCCATAGAAGAGGATTTGAGCAATGCTCCGCTCGTGATCCGACTTCAACTGGTCTAGCTCCCGACGTAAGTCGGTGTTCTCCACCTCTAAGGTCTTTAAATTTTCGGCTTCTTAAATCATAGCACATGATTGCTATACTAGTGCTATAAGTAAAAATAACAACAGTTGAATGAATAATTTGACTATGAAATAGGAAAAAAGCAATGTTTGAGTACTGAAATTTTTACCTTCAGCCTCATCCTTAGACACCTTTAATCGAGCATTTTCAAGCCGGAGAGCTTTCGTTTCTCTCCGCTTGTTGCAGATATTCTTCAACAATTCCTGGTTATATGAATTAACTTTCTGTAAGTCAGAATACCCAGAGTCAGAAGTCTACAAAAGACTCGGGCTAATTTTTTTGCTAATATCAGCACGAGCCTTGGGGGCTACACCAGTTCATTCTTTGCCATCCTATGGAAGCATAATTCCGGATCGTCTATCCAACTTCATGCTTGGGTGCTAGAAGATATGATATGAAATAGCATAAAGAAAAAAGTGAGTTGGAATTCCGACTTACATTATGTTCACAAGTGAGCTTGCTTAAACTTGCAATCACTTTGGCGCTAACTCTCTCGACGAGGGTCAGCGGGGTGAATGATGAAGAAGGAATCGATCCGCCTCTCAACCTCTCGTCACGAAGACGGATTTGCTTAAGAAGATCGGAGTGTTTGACGCCCTCTGCTTCTTGTGCTTCTTCCTCGGCAGTGATAGTCCGGCTTTCCAAGCATTGCTAGGCAAGACGTTGGATCTCCTCAGCAGATTTCCGAGTAAGGCCAAGCGTGGCACGACCCGGATTGTTGAGGAGATTTTCAGCGAAGACCTTTGCCAAGGGATCATTACCCATTGAGGGTTCACCCTTATCAACTGCCATGTCACCCAAGGTGACGCAGCTTGTGAACCGAGGTTCACTAGCTCAGAACTAGAAGCCGGATCTTCTGCAACAATCGGAGATGGAGAAGTCTCCGGCGTTGCTAGAGGCTGAGGGGCAGGAGTCGGAGGCGCTGCGACAGGAGAAGTCAAATTTAGTTTCGCCTGGCGCAGAGGCTTTGGCAGAACTCCTTTCCCTTTAACCTTGGTGAGCTATTTAGCTCTGAGGAAGTAATAGAACAAAATTCGTTACACTTCGGAAAGAATAAAGAGATAAAATGACCTTGTGAGGAAAGGTACCTCTTCACAATGGGCACTTCCTTTGTGCCAATGGCCAATGTCGGAGCCTTACGCTTTCGAGTAACGGTGTCCGGCAAAGGAACCAATTCACCTTCGTCCTGAGAGATGTCAGGAGGATATCCCTCGATCGGAGCAAGCTCTGACTCTAGGAGGTCAGCAAGCTGAAAAGAAGATACATTTCAGTAATGCGAAAAGATGACCACATGATTCGAGTTAAAAGCTGGAAACATACTGGCACCACGGGATTCTTAGCCGTATGCATGTCCAAAGACAGCTCCAGAATTTTCTTCTCGATCCGTTCCCTTATCAACCACTTGATTTGAGCCTCATAGTCCTTGTCGGAGTAGGGATGAGGATGGATCTAGAGAGAGTCCTTCTTGGAAGAAGTAACAGAGTGCATAAGCCGGTCTCCATGATGTTGGAGAGGTTGGATACGGCATGCCAGCCAGCAGTGGACTAAGTCGGACCCCTTAATGCCCTTATGCTTCATCGAAAATTCAATCCGCCTCTTGGCGAGGAGCAGATCATCGCGGAGAGCCAGCGCGTCCACGTCCCAAGATTCTCGGGGCGTGGCGGGACCGTCAACAAAAGCCTGGAAAGCAGTAGCTTTGCCGAAAGCGGGAATGTCTTTGTGGTAAAAGAAGGTGTACGGCCATTGTTTGACCGACTCACTGGCCTTTATCCGAGGATAAACATGCTCTCTTTTGACAGAAAAACTAATAGTTCCGGTAATATAAGGATTACCGGTGGTAATGGAGTTTCTCCGGACATGAAAGTAAAACCGGAAAAGAGTGAGACTCGGCCTAATGCTGAGATACCCCTCGCACAAAGAAGTGTAAGAACTCATCTCTAAGATTGAGTTTGGGGGAAGATGATGGAGTTGAACTCCGTAGTAATCTATAACCTCAGAAAAGAAATTTGAGGGAGGAAAGCTCAAACCTCTGTCGAGGTGGGTGCCGAAATGCACCTGCTCGTCGGGAGAGGAATGGGAACGGTTTGGTCGTAACCGCTCCACCAGTCGACGGCACAGAGGAGTCCTTATTTTTTGACGCCGCGGAGCTTGGCGTCATCCAAAACGCAGGGGATCCATACCCCGCGGTGGCTTTCTTTCTCCGCTGTTGAAGCCGCTGCTATCGTCGCCGCGCTGGAGGATGAGGCTTCATCCATCATTCTGGCAAACGGAGACCAAGGATGAGCGGCGCTGGAAAGTTTCGGGGAGGCAGAGGAGCTCTAGGAGGCGTTGAGAGGAAGGAAACAGCGCAAGTGCTGGTGAGGAGAAGAGGGAGAAAACTCTTAGCCCCTTATGTCCTTTGACCGCACCAAGATTCGTGTAGAACGCACAGTAGTTGTGCCACGCGTCATGGAAGGAACTGGGTAACCCCCGCGCGATGATTACGCCGCCTCGATCTCCGCGCATGCATTACATGGCACCTCGATTCCGTAAAGGGCGGACCCACCAATGGTCGTGCTGACGAAAGTATCTCAGTGATGCGACTTGACCATGATTGGTGTCAGGTTACGTCAGAGACCAAGTTCCGGCTTAGTTAGAATTTCGAGCTGGAAAACCCAGATAATATATTCATTGATCCGGCTCATTTTGAGATCCGGATCTTATCTTTTCTTTTGAAGTTTCAGGAACCCTTCAAGATTATACAAGCCAAAGATCAAGCTAGACGATGATGAAATCTGACTTTGGATCTCAGAGGCTTCTGCAAGCTGCTGTTGGGGATATACTTTCCAGGTATCCTCACTATGCCTCACTGACCAGGGTGGCCCACTTCGGGGTAGATCTTTGCTTCACAAGCATCCTATTCAGGGAGAAGAGATGGAGTCTAGTCCAGCTACGGGAAGGCCCAAAAGACTAACCGACATATGCCTGTTATGTTACTTGTAATCCAAGATGAACTCTGTAACCAACTCTTAGTCGTAGCCGGATAGGTTTCTCCTGTAGACCCTAGGCCGGATATGTATATAAGCCAACCTAGGGACCATCCTTTAGGGCAACTCAATAGTCTATAATCTCAACTCGCACAGGCGAACCCTTGTAACCCATATTCCGGCTCTGCCGTATTACTGGATTGCTAGCAAGAGTAGGGTCCATCCAAAGCCGGCGGATTCGAACCTGGGTAAACTTGTGTGCCCACCCTCCCGGAACACCGTACGTCTCACACCCCTCTCTTCCGCACGCCTTGAGGACCCCCTCATGGCGTACTTGTCATTAATCTGACGACAAGTGGGTGTTTCACTCATCTAGCCCAAGTGAGTATCATCAAGGTCAAGCTATTTACCATAAAAGAGCTCTCCATGGGAGGCAACCCATGTTAAACTAACGTTCGAGTTAAGTTCTTAGTTTTAGTTTAAGTTCATGTTGAATGAAGAGTGCTAGAAAACTTCCTTTGAGGAGAAGAAATTTGGTAGTACTTGAATTTCTGCATTATTCATGCTATTGTTGGTTGACAATATTTTTTGTCAACTTTCAGTCAAAAACAAGGTATATCGCTAAGTTGTAGGAAAATCAATAGTTTACGAAGAAACATAAAAAAATTGATGGACACTGAGAATTTAACGACCAACTATACAGCGTGAATAAAAATTTCGGCCGTATAGTTATGGTCGTATAGTTATCTTTGCCATCGAAATTTTTCCTGCAATATGTACTGAGAGTTTAACGACCAACTATACTGTGGGAATAAAAATTTCGTCCGTATAGTTCCAGTCATATAGATATCAATGCCTCCGTACAATTTCTTTTCATATGTATGGAGAGTCTAACGGCCAACTATACAGTAGGAATAAAAATTCCGGCCATATAGTTCTGGCCGTATAGATATCAATGCCTCCGTACAATTTATTTTCATATGTACTGGGAGTTTAACGATCAACTATATGGCGGGAATAAAAATTCCGGTCGTATAGATATCGATACCTTTTGCAAATTTTCTTTCGTAGGGACAGACAGTTTAACGACCAACTATATGGCCAGAACATTTTGTTTCGCTCGTATAGTTGCAGTCGTATAGCTGCGCCGCCAGGAGGAAGACCTAATATTTTGACAAAACGCAACTATACGGGTGGAACACATGTTGCGCGCGTATAGTTGTGCCCGTAGTTGTGTCCGACCACAAAATCACACGGGAAGGTACTCCCAACTCCAAAACTTCAATCCATTTTCTTTGTTCTACCTCCAAACTCTCCCAAAACCTCAAGGGATATTCATCTCTACTCAATTTCGTTCAATTTCCTCACACAAAAGTGATCTACGATATGTTTCTCCTCCGATCCTCCAATTACTTTTTACAAATTCATCTTTGATCTATTGTCATTGTCAATTTAGGGTGAGACCTACTATGAACTAATTGCCGTGATTTTCTTACCTAGATTATTATCTTGAGGAGATTTTTTAGTGTGCTTAGATGAGGAATAAATTATATTTAATGTTGTTGGATCAAAAGGTTTTATTTTTGCCTTTCTTCAATGTTTTAGAAGATGAACACAAGGAGCCAAACTCGTGCTCGTGTCACAGCTAGCGCTTCTCAGGCAATCACCCAGGAACGCATGGGGATACGGTTCAGGGATGAGCCCCATGGAGATCGCTTCAACAAGATCAAGAACCGCGAAGTGAAGGCCACCAAATGGGCTTGCCCTAGTATATTGAACCAACTCGGTATTTCTAATGACTTCAATTTACTTTGTAATAGGGCTGGCCTACAAAAATTTGTGTACAATGATGTACCTACTTATCGCCATTTAACCATTGAATCCTAAGTTCAATGTAAAGCACTGTTACACTATGTCAAGTAGAGGATACTATTTCTTTCCATCCGATGAACAACAACTACACCTTAATGTTTGATGAATGGTGTGCATGGTTTAATACAATGATGTTCATGCTCTACGGGCGTCCTTTACCTGCTTAATTCCTTCTCCCGATCAATACTATAATGGAATGAGTTTCACTAGTAGAGTGAACAAGGGGAAGAATATTCAACATCCTGCAATTCTCTATTTGTTCTATATTATTGCTAACACCTTGCAGGCATGAAATGAGTTCACAAGACTCAACGAGGAGGACATCCTAGTCCTCGCCGAGGCTTCTTACATCAACTGCAACTTGTCACTCAACTTGGGCGCCATCCTTGTGTGCTACCTGGAGCTAACAGCAAGCCTCCCAAAGCCAAGGGCCAATCACAAGAGGAGGCGTCGTCACCGTGCTTTCCACTGCCCTATACATCGACCTAGGTGAGTTGCAACCCGTCCTAGGTGAGACGCGTGTTGGTTTCTCCACCTTGAGGGCATGTGGAATGCTCACTAGGAGAGGTGGTGTTTACTACCTGCATCTTGCTTGAGCTGGGTGTATCTACCCCACTCCTTTGCCTAATGGTATTTTCTCTATCGAGGAAGGACGTTTGTTATTTGATTCACAGGTTGAGCAGCACCAACCCAAGGAAGAAATTCCTGAAGAAGATGTGGACCAAGAGGAGGAGCAGCCACAAACCCAGTTCGCCACATACCAAGATTTCCAAGAACTTGGAGGGACTATGGAGAGGATGCACAAACTCTCTTTGAATCTCCGAGAATCCACAAGTAACCTATCCACTCAATTTGCGAACTAGAGTAACGATTTTTTCCTGCCACCACAATAATTTGAAGGGCTTAGAAAAGCCTAAGCTTGGGGAATTTTTCCTCATGTATCTTTATTTGGCGTTCATTTGCTTTTATTTTCGAGGTTACTTTTTTATTTGAGTTTATAACCACTCATGTTGGTTTCCCGAACACTTTATCTTAAGTTCTTTCTATTTTGCTTTCGAATTTTTTTTTCTAGCCGAGATTTTCCGCCAATTTTCTATTATTTATTTTCCTCTCTTAAAAATCACAAAAAGATTTCTCCATTTTTTTCTTATTTTCCCTCTTTCATTTTTTCTGCCTCGAGGTCTTCGTATATTTGCAGGAGAGCGATCGACTTCGAGTTTCCAAGAAACAAATAAAAAAGTAAGAGAGAAGTGGAACCAAACATGAGAGGTATGCGTTATGACTCCCCACTTTTGAAGTTTGAGAAACCCATGCTAGTTAGTAGTGAATGTTGAGATATTATATTGGTGGAGTTAGTCTTTGTATCATAGTAAGATTGTCCTTTGCATGGGTATTTAATTGGGCTCATTTTGTTCCAGCTCTCGTAATTAACCAAGTCTTGCCCAAAAATTGCTAAACAATTGTAATAAGAAAAAGTCTCACAATTGAAGGCTTGGGTGTTGTAGTTTTAGTCTTGGAGGCCTATTTCTAGAGACACTCGACACCACTGAAAACGTTGATTGACTTAATAGCTCTCTTTGAAAGGATTTACTCGATTGAATTAATGTTTAGCGGTTTTTGTGAGCATGCCAAAGTTTTACTTGTTAATCGTAAGAATGATATAGCTTTACACGTGTCAAACATCATGGGATGCCAACAACTTCTCTAGCCTACAAACGATCTTCATGGAGGAAACTCATAGATTTCGGCTATGAGTTGATTAAACACTTGTAGCAGCAATGCTATAGTGGGTAAGATTCTTGGCACTCCCGGGTAGCTGTAATCATCATGTAATCACTCCTCTGGCATTTATGAGTAATCATTATGCAAAAGGAACAAAAACCTTAGTGATGCCACGAGTGTCCATCACAGCCCGATAAACTAATAAAAATCTTTGGCATGCTCTCAATTACTTGAAAACTGAAATTCTTGAAGGACAATGAATAGAAAAAGTAGTGATTGCAAAGTATTGATTCATTGATGTGGGAGAATTGAGATACTCTAGTATATATGCTTTTCATGACAACTCTCACACTCTGAAATTAATTGATTATACTTTATTTTTCAAAGGCAAGCCTATGAGTTGATTACTTGACATGGAGTAAAATTTGCTCATTTAAATTATCCATGCTTACAATAATTTTGCTGCGCTACAAGGATGCATGAAACCCATATGATATGCTTGCCATTACTCCATCTATGTTGAAGTTTATCAGATTTATGAAGTGGAGAAACATGAGACTACTAACCATGAGTTAGATCGCCATCTCGTTATTTCAGTTTAAATGTTGACTTCCTTTTTGATTTTGGTTTTCTTGCTCGGGACGATCAAGTTTAAGCTTGGGGAGGCTGATGTCTCTAATATATAGCCATCTACGTCCACATTTAAACAAGATATTACTCATATTTTTGATGAAATATCTCTCTAAAAACCCTGCCACTAATGCTAATATTTAGAGGGGTATGTAATCCTTTGTTCTTGTATTTTTCCTGCGTGGATAATGTTGTTTAAAGGAGGGAATCACTTAATGAAATTCAAAGATACGATATATCCTTCAACCAGAAGAAACCAGGAGCCGTCCAACGAAGTTAGACGCCGTAACGACCAACTATACAGCCGGAGCAAAAATTCCGACCATATAGCTCCGGTCGTATAGTTGGCGCCGCCACCGTTAGGTCAAACAGAACAACTTTCATGAAGGAACCCCTATATAAGGAAGCCTCAGGCAACGGGAAACAAGTCTCGCTGCACCCCAGACCCCGAAGAAGCCATACCTCGCCAGAAAGCCGCCTCCAGATCTCCACATCCTTTTCCATCTTCATAGGCATACTCCACCACTTGTAATAGTAGATCTCTTCTCCGATTGGCGACATAGTAAGACTATTGCTATCAATATTATGATTTTCATTACAATGTTTGTGATTGTTGATCTCATCTCTATGTGTGAGTAATTCTCCTTGGGCTAAGGGCTTCGGCCTAGACATGTAGCAATTGTGCATGTGATTTATCATGTATGGGATTGTGTATTAGTTTGTATGACATGATGATTATTGTATCCTCTATTGCCTCAATCCAAGGACTTGTCAGGTACCCAAGACCCCAAGGGTTGAGCCATGTATAGGGAGTATGAGTGATGACTGATCAGTAGGTTGGGAACCCTAGTGACAGAATGGGTAGTATGGATGTATGTGAGGGATTGGATTAATGGTGACAACACTATGCATACATTAGTTCTATTTATTCTATGGATGAGACTAGTAGGTTATTGCTATAAGCGGTTGAGGAGGCAATAGCAATTATGGATGCATTGCCCACATATAATTTATCTTGCTCTAACAAGTACATGCATACTTTATTTCTATCTTTTATTTCCATCAGATGTTTTTGCACAGCTATAGGTGAAACTGAGCACCCTAGACCCTATCTCTCCATCATAGGTGAAACTGAACAACAACAAAACGCAAGCTACTGGTCCGGTGAAAACACAAATGGAATTCTAAAACTCCCGAAGGTCCGATAAAGTAACTTCACTACTCATTCGCTTCCCAAGGATTCGATAACCTAGGTCTACTAGGGAAAAACAGCTATACTACATCCGTAATCCAGATCGAAGGTATCAGTTTTCGGTTAATACAATTATAGCATGGTTGTAAATATTTATCATAAACACAAAGATATAATAATAACCATTTTATTATTGCCTCTTGGGCATATCTCCAACAGTCTCCCACTTGCACTAGAGTCAATAATCTAGCTTACATTGTGATGTACCTAACACCCATGGCGTTCTAGTATTGGTCATGTTTTGCCCTAGGGAGAGGTTTAGTCAACGGATCTACCACATTCATATATGTGTGTACTTTGCAAATCTTTATGTCACCATCTTGGACATGCTCGCGAATAGCATGAAAACGTAGCTTGATATGCTTTAGCTTCTTGCGTGACCATGGCTCCTGTGCATTGGCTATGGCACCCATGTTGTCACAGTAGATAGCCATCGGTTCCAGCGCACTAGGAACCACACCAACCTCCGTAATGAACTCCTTCATCCATATTGCTTCTTGTGAAGCCTCCAAACCAGCTATGTATTTCGATTCAGTTGAAGATCTCGCCACAATGATTTGCTTAGCACTCCTCCAGCTCACTGCTGCACCATTCAAAGTAAATACATATCCAGATTGTGATTTCGAGTCATCTAGATCGGTGTTCCAACTAGCATCGGTGTAACCATTAACAAGGAGCTCTTGGTCACCTCCATAAGGAAGAAACATATCCTTAGTTCTTCTCAAGTACTTTAGGACATTCTTGACCGCTATCTAGTGATCTACTCCTGGGTCACTTTGGTCAAACTAACAACATATGATATATCTGGTCTTGTACATAGCATGGCATACATGATAGAGCCTATGGATGAGGCATAGGGAACCTTGTTCATCTTCTCTCTATCTTCTGCCGTAGCCAGACATTGAGTCTTGCTGAAAGTCGTGTTGGGCAACATGGGCAAGAACCCTTTCTTGCTTTCTTCCATTCGAAACCTCTTTAGAACCTTGTCCAAATATGTACTTTGTGAAAGCGCTATTAGGCGTCTTGATCTATCTCTATAAATCTTGATGCCTTAGATGTATGCAGCTTCGCCAAGATCCTTCATTGAAAAACTATTATTCAAATAGTCTTTGATACTTTTAATAAGTTCTATATTATTCCCAATCAACAATATGTCATCTACATATAGTACTAGGAATGCTACAGAGCTCCCACTCACTTTCTTGTAAATACAAGCTTCTCCATAAGTTTGTATAAATCCAACGTTTTTGATCACCTTATCAAAACGTTGATTCCAGCTCTGGCATGCCTGCTTCAATCCATATATGAACCTTTGAAGTTTGCATACCTTGTTAGCATATTTAGGATTGACAAAACCTTTGGGTTGTACCATATAAAACTCTTCTTCAATGTCACCATTGAGGAACACCGTTTTGGCATCCATCTGCCATATTTCATAATCGTAATATGCATCGATTGGTAAGAAAATCCTCATAGACTTTAGCTTTGATACCGGTGAGAAAGTCTCATCGTAGTCAACTCCTTGAATTTGTTGGAAACCTTTCGTGAAAAGTCTAGATTTATAGATGGTTACGTTACCATCAGCATCTGTTTTGTTCTTGAAAATCCATTTGTTCTCGACAGCCTTGCGGCCATCCGGTAAGTCCACCAAAGTCCACACTTGGTTTTCGTACATGGATCCAATCTCGGATATCATGGCTTCATGCCATTTGTTGGAATCTGGGATCATCATTGCTTCCTCATACGTCGCATGCGTCGTCGGTGTTGTCCACCAACATGACATTCATTACAGGATCATACCAATCAGGAGTGGTACGAGTCCTCATCGACATGCGAGGTTTAGTAGTAACTTTTTTTGAAGTTTCATGACCATTATCAATAGCTTACTCTCTTATTGGTGTAGGCTGCATAGGAATATCTTCTGGCGCTGCGCTACTCTCAAATCCGAGAGAAGGTTTGACAACCTCGTCAATTTCTACTTTCCTTCCAGTTACTTCTTTCGAGAAAAACTCCTTCTCCAGAAAGGAGCCATTCTTAGCAACGAAAACTTTTCCCTCGTATCTATGATAGAAGGTATACCCAATACTTTCCTTAGGGTATCCTATGAAGACACATTTCTCCGCTTTGGGTTCAAGCTTGTCAGGCTGTAACTTCTTTACATAAGCTTCACAACCCCAAATTTTAAGGAACGAGAACTTAGGTTTCTTACCAAACCACAATTCATACGGTGTTGTTTCAACGGATTTAGATGGTGCCCTATTTAAAGTGAATGCGACTGTTTCTAATGCATAACCCAAAAATGATAAAGGTAAATTTGTAAGAGACATCATAGAACGAACGATATCTATGAGAGTCCGATTACGACGTTCGGATACACCATTATATTGTGGTGTTCCCGGCGATGTCAATTGTGAAAGTATTACGCATTACTTCAAATGCTCGCCAAACTCGTAACTTAGATACTCACCTCCATGATCAGATCGCAGAAATTTAATCTTCTTGTTACGTTGATTCTCTACTTCACTTTGAAATTCCTTAAACTTCTTCTCGAAAGTTTCGGACTTATGTTTCATGAAATAGATATACCCATATCTACTCAAGTCATCTGTGAAAGTATGACCAGCGCGCGATGCCACACTCATTGGGCCACATACATTGGTATGTATGATTTCCAGTAAGTCTGTAGCTCGTTCCATTATGGCAGAGAATGGAGTCTTAGTCATTTTTCCCATCAGACATGCTTCACATCTTTCAAGTTATTCAAAATCAAGTGATTCAAGAAGTCCATCGGAATGGAGTTTCTTCATACGCTTCAATCCAATGTGACTAAGACGATAGTGCCACATGTATGTAGAATTATTATTCAATTTCATTCATTTAGCATCTATATTATTAACATGTGTATCACCACTATCAATATTCAACAAGAATAGACCATCTATCATAGGCGCGTGACCATAAAAGTTATTACTCATGTAAACCGACAAACCATTATTCTCGGACTTAAACACGTAACCGTCTCGCAATACACAAGATCCAAATATAGTGTTCATGCTTAACGTAGGCACCAAATAACAATTATTTAAGTATAAAACTAATCCCGATGGTAGATGAAGAGGGAGCGTGCCGATAGCGATCACATCAACCTTGGAGCAATTTCCAATGCGCATTGTCACCTCGTCTCTCGCTAGTCTTTGTTATTCTATAGCTCATGTTTCGAGTTACAATTATGAGCAACTGAACTAGTATCAAATACCTAGGCACTACTACGATTACTAGTAAGATACACATCAATAACATGTATATCGAATATACCTTTCTTCTTGATGTTGCCGTTCTTCAGATCTGCCAGGTACTTGGGGAAATTCTGCTTCCAGTGTCCAACACCCTTGTAATAAAAGCACTCAGTATAAGCCTTGGCACCAGCCTTGGGTTTCTTTGCAGGTGCGGCGGCTTTCTTTTTGTCCTTCTTGAAGTTACCCTTCTTAGGCTTGCCTTGCTTCTTGAAATTGGTGGTCTTATTGACAATCAACACTTGGTGCTCTTTCTTGATCTCCACTTCCGTAGATTTCAGCATGGTGAAGAGTTCGGGTAACGTCTTATCCATACACTACATGTTGTAGTTCATCACAAAGTTCTTGTAACTAGGTGGAAGTGATTGGAGGACACGATGAATCCCCAAAGCATTAGGAATCGTTATTCCCAAATCTTGGAGTTTATTGGCGTGCCCAGACATTTTGAGCACATGCTCACTAACGGAGATGCCCTCTTCCATCATACAGTTAAAGAACTTCACGGAAGCTTCATAGCTTTCAACTGCCGCATGAGTCTCAAATATCATTTCGAGTTCACGGACAATATCATGAGGGTCACGGTTCTCAAACCATTTCTGAAGTTCCGATTCCAAACCTTATAAGATGACACACTGAACTGTGGAGTATTGATTCTTCCGAGTGATGTAAACATTCTTCACTTCATCGGTAGCATCAGCTGCCGGTGGGTCACCCAGCGGTGCATCCAGCACATAGGTCAACTGACCAGCCTTGAGGACAATCCTCAAGTTGCGAAACCAGTCCGTGAAGTTGCTTCCATTGTTTTTAAACTTTTCTTTCTCTAGGAATGCATTAAAATTGATGGTAGGAACCACCATGATCTACAACATATTTACAAAGACTTTAGACTAAGTTTATGATAAATTGAGTTCAAATTTAAATCTTAAATTAACTAGGTAAACTCTCACTCAAAACAACATCCCTCACATTGTTTCAGTGATTACACGAACCAAATCCACTACACCAAATCCGATCATCGTGACAGATGATGTAGTTTCAAAGGCGAGCAATCAACATGTTCATCATATCAATCATATGACTCATGCTCTATCTTTCGGTATTCCGTGTTCCGAGACCATGTCTGTACATGCTAGGCTCGTCAAGGGTAACCATAGTATCCGCATGTGCAAATTTTCCTTGCACCCGTTGTATGCACACGTAGAATCTATCACACCCGATCATCACATGGTGCTTCGAAATGAGGAGTCATAGCAACGGTGCCTACTGAGGATGAATACTTTATTACTTGATATTTAGTGAGAGGTATCATCTTATAATGCTACCATCGCAATCTAAGCAATACAAGATGCATAAAAGTATTAACATCACATGCAATTCATAATATATGATATGATATGACCTTTCTTCTTGTGCCTTTGATCTCCATCTCCAAAGCACGAACATGATCTCCATCATCACTGGCGTGGCGTCAAGGTAAATGGTGCCGCTTCCTGGTTGTCCACCACCAATAGCAACTATTACAACTACTTTGATGAATAGACACGCATGTCTTAAACGAAATTTAAAGACAACCATAAGGCTCCTGCCGGTTGCCAACTTACAATAAGGATCATTGCGTACATCATATATAATCACAATCATGGCCATATCACATCGCAACACAAGCCATACAAAAACAAGTTAGATGCCTCTAAGTTTTTTTGCATGTTTTACGTAGCTGGGGTTTTCGAATAAGAACCGGTCTAACTTACGAACATGAACCACAACGTTGATACAAGTATTTTCAAGTGCCTGTTGTAAATTGAATCTTCACTATGATGGGAGAGACAGACACCCGCAAAGCCACTTATGCAATGCAAGTTGCATGTTGAACATGGAGCAAGTCTCATGAATGATCTCATGTAAAGTTAGCCCAATTCGCTTCATCCCATCATCCTGCAAGATGCAAAGTACACACAAAGCAATTGACAGTAAAATCATCAACACCCACAACAACCATTGTGTTCTACTCGTGCAACAGATCTACGCATAGAGTCGGCTCTGATACCACTGTAGGGGTTCGCAGCATGGAAAAAAATTCTATCATAGGAACACACAAAAGCCAAGATCTAATCTACGAGATCGGTGCAACAAGTTTGTAGAGTACTAAACCTCGTAGATCCAAAGCGTTTAACGAGATCGGATTCTCGTGGTTGATGTAGTCGTTCACTTTCCGATCTCAAGATAATGTAGATGATCCTTCTGGCGCCACGTTCCGACAGCGCTTCCATAGTCTGTCACACGTATGGTACTCGATGAAGACCTTCCTCTCCCTTGCTCCAGCAGGCAGTAGAGGTTGTTGATCTCCTCACGATTCCAGCAGCATGACGGCGTGGTGACGGAGGTGGAGGAGTAGATCCTGCAGAGCTTCGCCTAAACCAGGAGCAGGTATGATAGAGTAGAAGGGATCCTCGGCCGCTAGGGTTTAGGCACTGAGGGACGAGAAGGTGGTGTCGATGGTGGCTGCGGTGGCACCGACTTCCCGGCAGCGGTGGTGGCGGCGGCGGCGCAAGGCAGCGGCGACACTAGGGGCTAGGGTTTCGTGGAGTGTGGAGGGGGCGCCCCCTCCGCTCCTTATATGAGGTGGAGAGGTGGTTTGGGGAGAGGGGCAGAGGCCGAATCCTCCCCTAACTCCCCTTGGTGGCCGGCAGGTGGAGGAGGAGAGGGAAACCTCTCCCCTCTAGGTTTCCTCTCCTCACACCACTCAAACTTTGACTTTCCAAAAATCCGGTTTGAATTTTCAAACACTTGTTTGATCTTTATCAAACATTCTTTCTATCGAACAACCAAGTGACATATGGTATGAACCATTCATCCCATCAGGGTTTAGTACATTCCATGTACCCCTTCCCTCCAAAGCGGTGGACCTTCTAGAACATTCTAGAACCTTCCGGTCAAAACACCGAAAACATTTCAGAACCCCGAAAATTGACTTTCCTTATAATAATCTTATTCTCCGGACCATTCTGGATCTCCTCGTGAAGTCCTGGATCCAATCTAAGACTCCGAACGACATTCGGTTCTCCAACACATATTACATATCTACTAAACAACATTGAATCCTTAAGTGTGTCTCCCTACGGTTCGTGAACTATGCAAACATGATCGAGACTCCTCTCCGATCAATAACCAATAGAGGAATCTGGAAATTCATATGGCTCCTACATATTTCTATGATGACTTTATCATCAAAATGAACCATTAACATTCGAAACTAATTCCTCTTTGGCTCACGATACTTTACTTATCCGGGGTTTGATCGTCGGTATTTCTATACCTAGTTCAACCTCGTTACCGATAAGTACTCTTTACTCGTTCCTGTGGAATGGCATCCCTTGTGACCAAGTCACATGCTTGCAATCTAATTGGTGGCATTACACTGAGAGGGCCCAGAGTATATCTCTCCGTCATATTGATGGACAAATCCCACTCTTGATCCGTGCGCTTCAACACATACTTTCAGAATACCTAATGCCACCTTTATAACCACCCAGTTACGAAAGTGGTGTTTCATATCATCAAAGTATCCTTCCGATGATGGCAATTAACATGATCTCATGCTCGAAGGATTAGGTTACAATGTATATGCAAGATTATAGCAAACAAACTTCTAAATTACTTGATCTTATGCTACGCTTAATTATAGGAGTGTTTCCATCACATCATTCTCCTAATGATATGATCTTGATATTAATAACATCCAATTCTCATGATCAAGAAACCATGATCTTCTTATTAATCAACAAGCTAGTCTAACAAGAGGCTTTACTAGGGACTCTTTTATGTTCACAAAACACACATGTATTAATGTTTCTGGTTATAACAATTATAGCATGGTTGTAAACATTTATCATAAACACAAAGATATAATAATAAAAAATTTATTATTGCCTCTTGGGCATATCTCCAACAGATCCTGATAGGATTCTTGGACGTGTATGGGAAGAATATGGAAGATTCGAAAATATCTAGCACTAAAACATGTTTACATACATCCATTTATGCGACAAGTAATATGGATCAGATAGTGACGAGGGGTAACTCATCAGTGCCCATTGTTATGGACTTAGGTTCGAGGAATTGGGGTGTGCTGGAGATCTCTATCGGCTAGCAAACAAGCACACATGGAGACTCGAACATGTACCCAGGTTCAGGCCTCGTAGAGGACCCTACTCCTACTTGTCTGCTCTTGATTGATGATGATCCGAAGAATTACAATGTCGTCGATGGCGGTGAATGCGTAGATTAGATCTAGCGTATGTGCTAGGTTTTGTGGTGTCTAGATCTATTGTGAGAGAGGTGGAGAAGACGCCTCCTCGTTGGACCCTCCTAGCCTTTATATATGGGGAGGCTAGGTCTCAGGTACCAATACGAGTTAGTTACAAGTTAGATTAGAACTCTAGTATTGAGCTTTCCTTGTCTTGCGCACTTGGAGTCTGTGTCTATCTGGGCTTCACACCACCTGAACTGTCTTTGGCTTTCGTGGACCTTGGCACGTCGTCGAGTGGGCCTTCCATCGGGCCGCACTAGGTAGGCTTTGGACGGGTGCCTATAGGGCATACCTATGTCAGATGGAGTATGTTAAATGGTAGTAGCATGTATTTTTGTGGAGGAAAGTTTTTTTTTTGCATCCCTAGAAAAGATATGTCGATGGCAAGGTGGTCGGAGTAGATATGCCCCAATGAGCTCTCGGACAATGACGAGTGGTCCCTCTATGCCGATGTCCTGGCCATCAGTGTAGGTCTGACATTGCCCTGATGGTGCAACCGTCAGCGTAGCATCTCCCAGGCATGCTCCCAGCTCCGTCACGTGCCTATGTAACGAGAAGTCGTCAGACAGCCGACACCATTCTTTCTACCGACGGTGCACCTATGCCGACGGTTGTCCTAAAACGTTGGCTTACAATATATGCCGACGGCTTTCCCTATGTCGATGGCCATCTCCTCTACACCTATGTCGGTTGTGCCGACGGCTTCCATCGGCATACCCCCATACCGACGGATTTGCGGGCAGTGCCGACAGCTTCAGGCCGTCGATGTATCACATGTTTCCTGTACTGAGAGTTGTGGCCAACTCTCAAGATAAATCGTTGATCAGTTGTGCCCGTTGTTACATGGGAGGATATGGTGATACACGTATACTATCTGCTTCAAGAATCGCTTTTGCGCGCTAGAGTTGTCCTAGCAGCCACTTTGTGTCCATGCCACTACCTTGGGTCTCTAGGTTGTCAAAGAGGATAAGATCATGGCCTTCAGAATATGGTGGACAAGTTGCTTTATCCTTACTATTAGGGGAAGTAGTGCTCACTGATGGTAGATTCAGTCGTAATATTGATCCCTCATCTAGCCCGATTGTGTTGATTGATTCAAAACATGAAGCAATGCCAAAAGGTTATGGTGGTTTTACACATTTGTGGAGGAAAGTTGTTTCTGTAGAACTTCAACCAGGGCTGGACATTGTCATGCAAGCCTACTCCCACTTTGGTGCTATCGTTGACGAAACTTGTGTCTACTGGTTTCTATCCCAAAGTTTGCAACATAAGCCAGAGGAGATGTGCTCTTGGTGATGCTACTGAGGTAGCTATTGCTGCTGCATGGGCCGGTGTGACCATGAGCAAGATGGGAGTTGCATTAGAGAACTGTGGCGGAAGGTGTGTTTGAAGCTTGTAGCTCAGAGATTTCAATGTGATATATTATTTGGAGTTTTGTTGTAATTTCTGAATCATTTAGCTATTTAATTTGTCCAACTGTATCAACTACTAACTTATTATTGGTTATTGACAACTATTTATGTGTGTTGACTGTAAGTTATGCTGTGTGAAGCTTTTTTCTTCTTCTTTTGAATCACCTTATTGTTATTTGATAGGATTTACACAGTTTGTGCCACTCAACCTAATTCGATTAGGGCTGAGCCGCCAATTTTTTGTGTACCGTCCCAAACTTGGTGACTTCAGCGAGATGCATGGACAACTACTGCTCAAGTAAATTGATTCAACCAACTTGCTTGCATCTTCTTTAATAAGTAATTCAAGTCATCTTTTCACAGTTGTTGTTCAACAATTTTCCGAAATGGACAAAACTGAATGCTTTACTCACTCTTTCAATTCATTTTACAACAAAACATTAGACTACTTGTTGCTGGTCTGACTCTTGGAATCAGATAGAAGCTGGTATCGATATTTTCATGCAAAGAGTTGCATATTGAAATGATGACTCATTTTCTGAATCCAGAAAGTTCTTTTTCTTTTGGAAAACTTCCAATACAACCTTGAAAGCTCAGATAGTTGGTTCTGGTATGGAAGCAACTGGGTGACAGCTCTAATACTTGTGCATTTATATGATTTATTATCGGTTCCATATGGGTCGTAGCATTGTCTCGCTATCCTTCGCTATCGGCGGGGATGTCTGGACGTGGTGTGGAGCACAGCGCACCATCACGCCGGACAATTCTGCCAGCATGCATGAGGGAGATGGCTACTGGTTCTACAATGTGATGTGCTGTCAAGAAAGTTCTGGTAAATTAAGCTATTAGTTCATGTCAAGTTCCTCGGACCTTCACGTGCATAGTCAATCTGGGTCAACTATCACTACAGGAAACGGTGGAGGCGCCGACGGCCGGCTGCCGTCGGCACATTCCAATATAGCCGTCGGCACAGGCTGTGCCGACGGTGGCCGTCGGTGTAGCCCCCTCGGCGCACTACCTAGTCGGCGTAGCGAAAATCCTGTCGGCGTAGCAGAACCTTCTCGGCACAATTCCTGTAGCGGACCCCACCTTGTCAGGCAACGGCCGTCTGCTAACGGCTCAGTCCTGAAGCTACGCCGATGGCCGAGCCGTCGGCACAGATCCCGCCCAGGACGTAGGTAGAGCCCGCCGCGTGTCCCCCTGCGCCGACAGCCCGGCCGTCGGCACAGGCCCAGCCTAGGGAGCCACGATGCCCATCTGTGCCGACGGCCAGGGCGTCGGCACAGGCCCATCTGCTACGCCGAGCGCCAGACTGTCGGCACAGCCTGTGCCATATGGCACATAATAGGCTTGGTGGTAGCAAGCTATGCCGATGGCATTGCCGTCGGCATAGCTCCTGGCATTTTTTTTTGATTATTTTCAATTTTAGATCCATTTTAGCACCAGCAAAATAATTTCAAAATTCACAAATAAAATATTGAAGCAATCAACATGACATTGCAATATCCATCATCATGCAAACAACAACACAACCATCCACAAAACATATTCGTTATCCAAACAACATCATCACAAGTGCATACACAAGATCAAGATCTAGCTCTAGCTCTAACCATGTCCATGATCATGGTCTCGAACTCGGTGTATGTGTCGGTGTGTCAAGGAGCCCGAGGCTTCCCGTCCCGAGCTCAGGAGACGCACATCGGGCCATCGGGGAAGTAGAACCACTAGTTGAACCACCGGGCGCCATGAGACGAAGTTGTGCGCCATCGCGTGGCGGACTAGGCGAGAGCGGGGCACGACCAAAGGGTGATGTCCCGGAGCGTCCCGTGCCCTACATGTTTGAGCAAAACTTAGCAACTTGCAAGGCATATGAAAGTGGTAACAAGTGGTTTGTCAAAGAACTTACCGGGGTCCCTCCGTAGTATCTGGCAGCGAAATCTTCCATCGATATGCAGTGAGGCGGCATCCCAGGATCAGGTGGCTGATCACCTTCTACTGGAACCCGCTATCCAGTGGTAAAGTAGTGATTCATCGCCTACAGGATAGTTATATGTCAGTCGTTGCAGAAACAAAGGCTCAAAGTAGAGGAAGTGGGACTTGTCATCATTTGCAAAAGTAAGGGTTAAAACTTACAGCCCTCACTTTCCTAGAGTACGCATTGCACTCTGCTCTCAGCTCAAGCCATGCATCATACTCCTTGTTATAATTTGCTTGCATGGCCTTGTAGGCATCCTGGAAATCATGCTACAATTTCAAAAATAAAGAATCTCGTCAGCTTAGCCATTTAGGATCAAATTGCGGAAAGACGGTGAAAATGAGAAACACTTACATCGACGGTCGAGGTAGTAGGCCGAGGACGAGGCGCGATAGAGGGGTGATCGGGGGTGAGGGTAGCCTTGACTTGTGTGAGGGTCATGGTAGGCTGGACCACCGCATCAGGAATGTTGAAACGGCCATGCGGCTTGCCGTGGCTCGCCATGATCAATGCAGTCTCATCGACCTCAACGTGCATGGGCTCATCTACCTCCGGATGCAAACCCTTGAGCTTCTCGTAGTAGATGTTGAGCTTCTCCTTGGCGTTGCCGTAGTACTGGGCAAGCTGGGGTTGAGGCTGCTGTAGGTCGGGCTTCTTCGTCTTCATCTTCTCCCACACGACTAGGTCGGTAATAGGGTTATCAACCTCCCCCTCCGTCTCCACCTGCATCGCCAAAGAAATGTTAATTATGTGTGTCAACTAATAACATGATAGGAAATAAATGCAGGTTGTTCCATGTATGTATATACCAAGTGCTTCTTGAAGAGACCATGGTTGCGGCTTCCCCCGCTGTGTGTTCCCATACTGCCGCGGTTTTTCTTGTTCCGCTTGCTCACGACCTCGAAGTCAGGGTCTTCCCCGATCCACCTACCAGCCAACACCTCAAAAGCGTCTTCTTTGTGTTCACACCACATTGGCATAACCTGAAACCACAACACTTATTTGAAGAACAGATAATGCAATGGGAACTTAGCATCTATGGAACTTCTCATTGATAATCTACTTACCATCATGAAATCAGCCACCGTCATTTTTGGCTTCTGACCCTTGGCAATCTCATCCTTCCGTATCTTAAGGCCGTGCTCAGCTTGGAAGTGATTGATCAACGTATTCTTGGTGTTGTACCATTGTTGCATTGTCAACTTCCGACAAGCTGCAAGCAAAGTCTTCTCCGCCGCCACCTGATGCTCAGGTCTCACCTGATAGAAGACCTTCAATCATGCAACCCAAAAGTCATGAGTTAGCCCGATGGTGGGCAAAATAATTATGAAAGTAATGAGTTAGCACGATGGTGAGAAAAAGTATGCCTTACCCAAAAGCTGCTAATCACAGCATCAGTAGCACTCCCGAAGCCCGGGCAATCGGTGGAGGCCTCATAGTCCGCCCAAAACCAAGCTAGCTTCCTCTGGCCGTTGGGGTCTGTAGTGTACAAGCCCGGCCAATACTTCCTAATCAAAGATCCAAGCAAGCTATTAGGGTGGCAGACCCCCTTAGGATGTGTCCAATTGCTGCACAATAAACAAACATTAGTACATGCCAAATTGTTATGACCAAAAGTATGAGTTAGCATGATGGTGAAAAAAAGAACGATGGTGATCAAATTAGTAAAGTCACTTACTATTTTCCATAGGGCTCAATCGTAGGTCTCTCCTCCGGGCGAGGCTCCTTTGTAGGGACACGCGCCTCCCCACGAGTCGGCAACTTCTTCGGCGACGCCTCACCCTTCGGCGGCGCCTCACCCTCTGGCGGCGCCTCACCCTCCGCCTCCTCATCCGACATCCCCTCCAACTCCTCGTCCAAATCTGACTGTGAAGCCACGGTGCCAGAAGCGGAGGGTAAGTCAGACAAACGAGCAACACGCCGCGGGGGAGACGCGTCTGGATCCTCTGAATCGAGTCTTGCACCTGCATTGAGAAACAGTAAACAATTTAGCTTGAAGACATAAAAAATATAGACGTAATTCATAAACAATGGGGGAGATGAGTATGTACTCGAGGCTACACCTCCTCATCCTCGTGCTGCACCTCCCCATGCTGCACCTCCTCGTGATGCACCTCCTCGTGCTCATCCTCGTCCTCGTCCTCCTATCGGGGGAAGTTCTCCCTGTGAGGGAGGTGGGTCCTCGGCTCTCGGGTAGCGCGGGTTGGGACGATGTACCCTTCCCCTTTGGGTAATCTTCTCTTGGTTCATCAACTTGAGAAGGGAGGCCGTTGATTCCTTGCTCCCCCGAGGCATTGGTCAATCACCTGCATTGAGAAAGAGTAAACAATTAAGTATAAATAAAGACATAATGAAATTTAGAAGCATGTTGAGAAATAAATACTATGCATAATGTCTTTCCCGGGGCACCATCTTTTAGAAGAGTGTCCAGCTCCGCGACACTGGGATCCCTCATTTCCGACCATTGTTCATCCTTGAATTGGCTAAAAGGAGAAAACGCGTGTTAGACCGGAACCGAGTTACTAGTTGGAATAAGTAATTTGTTCATCAGTTTACCTCATGAAACTGATAAGTTCATGCTTCATGTTCATGAGAACATAGAACATTATGCCCTCCTTTTCGTTCGGCTTCAATAAGTACTCTTTTCCAGCACCGGACTTGCCACCGGGAGATTGAAAGAGTGGGATCGTGGGGTCTTCCTCCAACTCGTCGACATTGTACCGAGTGATCGGGTTATGCAGAGTGGGAACATCATCGGCATAGTACTTAGTCGTGATGTCTGCTATCTCCCCGATCAAAGTTGCCTCAGCTATGCATGCTTCAATCTTACTTTTGTATCCACATTTCATCCGAATATACTTAAACTCTCTCTCAATACAGAACTGCCAACGAAACTGCACTGGTCCACCCAAGAGTACCTCGTTCGCGAGGTGCACAATGAGATGTGCCATCGGAGTAAAAAAGCCTGGCGGAAAGATCGTCTCCAACTTGCATAGCAACTCTGGCACTAGTTCCTGCAGCCTCTCAATCAGCTCGGGAGATACCTGCTTAGCACAAAGAGTGCGAAAGAAATGGCTCAACTCCGCGAGCACTCGCCATACATGATCAGGGAGATACCCTCGAACCATCACTGGCATCAGCCGCTCAATCCATATATGATAGTCATGACTCTTTAGCCCGGTGACTTTTCCCGTCGCAAGATTGACTCCCTTACTAATATTTGAACAATAACCATCAGGGAACATCACAACGTATTTGAGCCACTTGAATGCCTCCTTCTTTTGGTCACTATCAAGGCAGAAGATGGCATGCGGCTTGAACCAATTTCTTCGATTGCGGTCAGGAGGCTGCATGTGTTGTTTCTTCCTATCACATAGCTTCTCAACATCGACCCTAGCCTTGACATTATCCTTTGACTTCCCAGGAATGTTGCAAATTGTGTGAAAGAGGGACTCTCCTACATTCTTTTCAGTGTGCATCACATCGATGTTATGGGGAAGTTCGAGGTCCTTGTAATACTCGAGCTTCGTTATGGCTGCCTCGTGAGTCCAGTTGTGCGTTTTACCATATCCCTCAAATTGTGGGCCAGGAATCTCAGTACGCTTAAGAGCAAGTAGCTCGGCTTTAACAGCTGCACCATCAAACGTTGGTATTGTTTTTTCTTCATTCACAACTATGCCCTTCATGAAGTTCTTTTTGTCTCGTCTGAATCGGTGCCCTCTTTTGAGGAAAGGTCGATGTTTGTCAAAGGCGACATACTTGCCACCCGCGGTTAGCCAAAAGAACTCAAGTTTGAGCATGCAAACTGGGCAAGGCCACTTACCGGATGTACACCATCCGCAAAATAGGGCGTAGCCGGGCATGTCGTGCATGGAATACTGGTACCAAACTCTCATGAGGAAGTTTGTCTTCGGTCATATGTCAATGTCCCATGGTGCCAAAGTGGTTCAAATCATCAATAAGCGGCTGGATGTAGACACTCAAATTCTTCCCCGGGTATTTAGGCCCTGGAATGACAAGTGATAGGAATATGGTATTCCTCTCCATTAGAACTGCGGGAGGGAGATTGAGCGGAATAACAAACACGGGCCAACAGCTGTAAGAGGCGGTCGACATACCATATGGATTGAATCCATCGGTTGCTATCGCAATTCTGACATTCCGAGCCTCACTTGCAAATGTCTCGTGTTTTGCATCGAAGTTCTTCCATGCCTTACCATCAGATGGATGTCCCATCATTTCATGTCCGTGCTCGTCATGGCATCTCTTCCCTATCTTGTGCCACTTCATCTGTGTGGCAGACTCCTCGGTCATGTAAAGCCGCTGTATTCTTTTTATGAATGGGAGATAACGAAGAATCTTCACGGCGACATTTGTTTGTGTCATCTGACCATCATGTCCCTTTCTCTCATGATACCTAGAGGCCCCACACTTGTTGCAGTACTTGTCATCCTCAAACTGTTCCAAAACAAAAGGCATCCTGCTAGACAACAATCTATCTTTACATAATCCATGGTGAGCGCTTTCATCATTTTCCGGCATTCATACATGCTTTTAGGTAGACAATACCCTTCGGGCAACATGTTACCATACGTAAACAAATTACATTCAAAGCTTGCTCGGGTGGTGGCGTACTGGGACTTGTCGGCTAGTATTTGCGAGATGGCATCGAGCTGAGACACTTTCGCACCCTGATATAGAGGCCTCTTAGCCGAGGCCATCATATCATATAAGGCCTTCGCGGTTGCCTCCGGTTCCTCCGGTTGACCTGGTTCCTCTGGTTCCTCCGGTTCTGGCGGTTCCTCCTATGGAGGTGGCGAACCTGGCATGTCGGCATCACGAAGATCCTCTAGCAAGTTTCTAATCCCATCATTCTCAATGCCATCGATCCGCTGTCGCATCACCTCGGCTCCATCACATTCGTACTGAGAAAAGTCGACTGAAGGCTCGTAGTCAAGCATATACCCATACTGCCATAGGTGTTTTCTCATATCATCCTTTGTCTGACGATGAAGCCTCATGCAATGAGCACAAGGACACCTTGCACGAACTACCTTTGAAGCACATGCTAACTACTTCAGCAGAAAATTGGTCTTCCATACCCACTCCTCTGTTCTTTCAAGCGCATTAGTACGGCCACTGTACATCCAACCATTACCAGCCATCCTCTGTTCATCGGGAGCCACAATACAAATATAACATTTCATTTTAATTAATGACATCAAACTAAATACACAAATCTTGCGTTGTTATTCCATGCCTACACCTAACATGTCTCATAGGAAAAGATATGTCCTAATCCCACCCCAAGATGTGTAGATTGGATATGTTCTCCACGGTCTACCCCGAACTGAGACAAAATTTCGGCAGCACCTCCCCGCTGTTCTCCCGATACACGTCTCGACAAAAAATGCTAAGAGGAATGTGCATCCGGAGAACAACGTGGGGGTGCCATCGAAATCCTGCCTCGGTTCGGGGTAGACCGTGGAGAACATATCCAATCTACACATCCTCCGGCTGTCCAAAAAAGAGTTATAGTTTTAAATATGCGATCGAATGCATATTTATTCGTGTAACCCTTTTGAACGGGAGACGCCTAGGTTTCGCGACTGACTCGGTGATCTAGACACAAAAAAACCTAGGTACATTACAAGATGGGCGCAAGATTTATACCCTCGAAGCGTGAGAGAATAGTCGAGGAAGGTCGGGTAGCAGAAT
The DNA here is from genome assembly GCA_910589775.1 of Avena eriantha. Classification (NCBI taxonomy): domain Eukaryota; kingdom Viridiplantae; phylum Streptophyta; class Magnoliopsida; order Poales; family Poaceae; genus Avena; species Avena eriantha. The sequence goes on along the minus strand of OU342745.1, from coordinate 437,272,313 downwards.
GGCGACCTCTCCGATGGCAACCTCCGGGACGGCGTCAGGATCTGATTTGCAGGGTGGTGACGACATCCGGGACGGCAACCTCTCCGATGGGAACTAGTATCCACCTCAAAGTCTGCAAATTGGAAACACAAATAAATTAACCTATTTATCTAAACTACCCAATACTACCTTAACTACCTAAAACAGATTACAAAATAGCTAGGATTTACCTGCAGGGAGCTCCGGCGAGGTGGCGTAGCTGTAGGGGAGGTGGCGGTGTAGGGAGCCTCTCCTCCTCACCCGGAGCTCACTGCCCTGCAGGGGAGGATCCAGGAGGAGCACGGGAGGTGGCGGTGCATGGGAGGTGGCAGAGCAAATGAGGTGCAGGGGAGGTGGTGGTGCAGGGGAGGCAGAGCCAGGGGTTGGGGGAGCAAGGCGGCCGGACAAGGGGATGGGGGGAGCTGGCCATGCGCCGGCGGCCCAGCGGACGGGTCGGCACCGGACTACGCCGACGGCATTGCGGTCGTCACAGCCCTATTATTTTTTTGCCGGTTCTTTTTTTATTTGCTCCTACTTAATATATTTAATTTTATATTTGCTCCAAGTTAATATATTTTATTTTATTTTGTTCCTCTTCCTTTTCATTTATTTCGTATAAAATATAGACCGGCTCTGTGACTATCCTTTTCCTGTGAAACCCTAGTCCGGAGCCCTCACTTCCTAGGGTTTCGCTAGAAAAGGACCGCCGGTGCTATAGGGTCCCGCTACGGGTATACCCACGTGCGATAACACTTAGTAGATTCCTGGACGTGTAGGGGTAACAGTCCCGCTGCGGGTATAACAGGGGGCTAGCATGCGCTATAAGGTCCCAACCTTTGTTTTCCATGTAGATATGACCTAAACAAAGCTAAACCAACAAAAAAGCGCGTTGTCTGAACCTCGTACTAAGAAAGCTATAGGGGTAGACCTGCGGACCCCACCGACTAGGGTTTCGCTGGAAAAGGACCGCCGGAGCTCCGGAATCCCACTGGAACTTGCACGTGGACCTAGTATATGTGTCCAATTGTGGTGGAATGTCCATGGATGCAATGTCTAGATCTCCGGTCTGACCTTATTCACATGTGTGCGATAACAATTAGTAGATTCCTGGACGTGTAGGGGTAACAGTCCCGCTGCGGCTATACTGGGGGGCTAGCATGTGCTATAAGGTCCCAACCTTTGTTTTCCATGTAGATATGACCTAAACAAAGCTAAACCAACAAAAAAGCGCGTTGTCTGAACCTCGTACTAAGAAAGCTACAGAGGTAGACCCGCGGGCCCCACCGACTAGGGTTTCGCTAGAAAAGGACCACCGGAGCTCCGAAATACCACTGGAACTAGCACGTGGACCTAGTATATGTGTCCAAGTGTGGTGGAAGGTCCATGGATGCAATCTCTAGATCCCCGGTCTGAACTTCTTGACATGCGTGCGATAACACTTAGTAGATTCCTCGACGTGTAGGGGTAACAGTCCCGCTGCGGGTATACCGGGGGGCTAGCATGTGCTATAGGGTCCCAACCTTTGTTTTCCATGTAGATATGACCTAAACAAAGCTAAACCAACAAAAAAGCGCGTTGTCTGAACCTCGTACTAAGAAAGCTACAGGGGTAGACCCACGGGCCCCACCGACTAGGGTTTCGCGGGAAAAGAACCGCCGGAGCTCCGGAATCCCACTGGAACTTGCACGTGGACCTAGTATATGTGTCCAAGTGTGGTGGAAGGTCCATGGATGTAATGTCTAGATCCCCGGTTTGACCTTCTTCACATGCGTGCGATAACACTTAGTAGATTCCTGGACGTGTAGGGGTAACAGTCCCGCTGCGGGTATACCGAGGGGCTAGCATGTGCTATAAGGTCCCAACCTTTGTTTTCCATGTAGATATGACCTAAAAAAAGCTAAACCAACAAAAAGCGCGTTGTCTGAACCTCGTACTAAGAAAGCTACAAAGGTAGACCCGCGGGCCCCACCGACTAGGGTTTCGCTGGAAAAGGACCGCCGGAGCTCCGAAATCCCACTGGAACTCGCACGTGGACCTAGTATATGTGTCCAAGTGTGGTGGAATGTCCATGGATGCAATGTCTAGATCCCCGGTCTGATCTTCTTCACATGCGTGCGATAACACTTAGTAGATTCCTCGACGTGTAGGGGTAACAGTCCCGCTGCGGGTATACAGGGGGCTAGCATGTGCTATAAGGTCCCAACCTTTGTTTTCCATGTAGATATGACCTAAACAAAGCTAAACCAACAAAAAAGCGCGTTGTCTGAACCTCGTACTAAGAAAGCTACAGGGGTAGACCCGGGGGCCCCACCGACTAGGGTTTCGCTGGAAAAGGACCGCCGGAGCTCCGGAATCCCACTAGAACTTGCACGTGGACCTAGTATATGTGTCCAAGTGTGGTGGAAGGTCCATGGATGCAATGTCTAGATCCCCGGTCTGACCTTCTTCACATGCGTGCGATAACACTTAGTAGATTCCTGGACGTGTAGGGGTAACTGTCCCGCTGCGGGTATACCAGGGGCTAGCATGTGCTATAAGTTCCCAACCTTTGTTTTCCATGTAGATATGACCTAAAAAAAGCTAAACCAACAAAAAGGCGCGTTGTCTGAACCTCGTACTAAGAAAGCTACAGGGGTAGACCCACGGACCCCACCGACTAGGGTTTCGCGGGAAAAGGACCGCCGGTGCTCCGGAATCCCACTGGAACTTGCACGTGGACCTAGTATATGTGTCCAAGTGTGGTGTAAGGTCCATGCATGCAATGTCTAGATCCCCGGTCAGACCTTCTTCACATGCGAGCGATAACACTTAGTAGATTCCTGGACGTGTAGGGGTAACAGTCCCGCTGCGGGCATACCGGGGGGCTAGCATGTGCTATAAGGTCCCAACCATTGTTTTCCATGTAGATATGACCTAAACAAAGCTAAACCAACAAAAAAGCGCGTTGTCTGAACCTCGTACTAAGAAAGCTACAGGGGTAGACCCGCGGGCCCCACCGACTAGGGTTTCAGTGGAAAAGGACCGCCGGAGCTCCGGAATCCCACTGGAACTTGCACGTGGACCTAGTATATGTGTCCAAGTGTGGTGGAATGTCCATGGATGTAATATCTAGATCCCCGGTCTGACCTTCTTCACATGCGTGCGATAACACTTAGTAGATTCCTGGACTTGTAGGGGTAACAGTCCCGCTGCGAGTATACCGGGGGGCTAGCATGTGCTATAGGGTCCCAACCTTTGTTTTCCTTGTAGATATGACCTAAACAAAGCTAAACCAACAAAAAAGCGCGTTGTCTGAACCTCGTACTAAGAAAACTACAGGGGTAGACCCACGGGCCCCACCGACTAGGGTTTCACGGGAAAAGAACCGCCGGAGCTCCGGAATCCCACTGGAACTTGCACGTGGACCTAGTATATGTGTCCAAGTGTGGTGGAATGTCCATGGATGTAATGTCTAGATCCCCGGTCTGACCTTCTTCACATGCGTGCGAGAACACTTAGTAGATTCCTGGACGTGTAGGGGTAACAGTCCCGCTGCGGGTATACCGGGGGGCTAGCATGTGCTATAAGGTCCCAACCTTTGTTCTCCATGTAGATATGACCTAAAAAAAGCTAAACCAACAAAAAAGCGCGTTGTCTGAACCTCGTACTAAGAAAGCTACAAGGGTAGACCCGCGGGCCCCACCGACTAGGGTTTCGCTGGAAAAGGACCGCCGGAGCTCCGGAATCCCACTAGACTTGCACGTGGACCTAGTATATGTGTCCAAGTGTGGTGGAATGTCCATGGATGCAATGTCTAGATCCCCGGTCTGACCTTCTTCACATGCGTGCGATAACACTTAGTAGATTCATGGACGTGTAGGGGTAACAGTCCCGCTGCGAGTATACCGGGTGGCTAGCATGTGCTATAAGGTCCCAACCTTTGTTTTCCATGTAGATATGACCTAAACAAAGCTAAACCAACAAAAAAGCGCGTTGTCTGAACCTCATACTAAGAAAGCTACAGGGGTAGACCCGCGGGCCCCACCGACTAGGGTTTCGCTGGAAAAGGACCGCTGGAGGTCCGGAATCCCACTGGAACTTGCACGTGGACCTAGTATATGTGTCCAAGTGTGGTGGAAGGTCCATGGATTCAATGTATAGATCCCCGGTCTGACCTTCTTCACATGCGTGCGATAACACTTAGTAGATTCCTGGACGTGCAGGGGTAACGGTCCCGCTACGGGTATACCGGGGGGCTAGCATGTGCTATAAGGTCCCAACCTTTGTTTTCCATGTAGATATGACCTAAAGAAAGCTAAACCAACAAAAAAGCGCATTGTCTGAACCTCGTACTAAGAAAGCTACAGGGGTAGACCCACGGGCCCCACCGACTAGGGTTTCGCGGGAAAAGAACCAGCGGAGCTCCGGAATCCCACTAGAACTTGCACGTGGACCTAGTATATGTGTCCAAGTGTGGTGGAAGGTCCATGGATGTAATGTCTAGATCCCCGGTCTGACCTTCTTCACATGCATGCGATAACACTTAGTAGATTCCTGGACGTATAGGGGTAACAGTCCCACTGCGGGTATTCGGGGGGGCTAGCATGTGCTATAATGTCCCAACCTTTGTTCTCCATGTATATATGACCTAAAAAAAGCTAAAGCAACAAAAAAGCGCGTTGTATGAACCTCGTACTAAGAAAGCTACAGGGGTAGACCCACGGACCCCACCGACTAGGGTTTCGCGGGAAAAGGACCGCCGGAGCTTCGGAATCCCACTGGACTTGCACGTGGACCTAGTATATGTGTCCAAGTGTGGTGGAATGTCCATGGATGCAATGTCTAGTTCCCCGGTCTGACCTTCTTCACATGCGTGCGATAACACTTAGTAGATTCATGGACGTGTAGGGGTAACAGTCCCGCTGCGAG